>JAVTVX010000008.1:1860000-2480000 GCA_033439265.1 Dillenia suffruticosa | reverse complement strand
CCAGCTAAAATCTTTTAGAGTTGATTCCTTATCTTCTGATACAGACACCTTTTCTTTTATAGTTTCTTTTAGTTTACTTTCAAGCTTAAAGGAATCTGTATGGGCTTTGTAACGATTGTGATAGTGCATGTATCGGTAGAGGTCATGTTTTGCTCGCTCAACCTTTTTGACTTTGTCTTCATTGTAACGACCACAGCTGTGACCATGAATACTTGACCAAGTATGATCCCGACCAGTAGCACCACCACACAGCCAACTGTTTCACAAAGAGGAAGGGTAAGAAGAAAGTTGATCATGGAAACTATTACTAGAAAACAGTGATGATAGTCATTTTTTACAAATTTGTACTAGATATTATAGCAGGAAGCTTCATATTTGGTGTCCTACTAGGTGAGTATCTTGGCCAATCCAGCAATCAAATCATTAACTTTGACCTTATAAATTGAACACCTTAAGATGGCAACCCTTTTTGATACAAAATTGTGCATTTATTATGATCAGACATAGAACCAGATGTGAGCAATTTCAACAATTAAGGCAATCTTGAAAGTAAGCTGAATAATTCAAATTCACTGTAGAAGAGCTTTTAACATGTACACATTCAATAGTTAAGCAATATAGGTCAGCTTCAAGCTTTTTCTTGTCAAGTGTCCAGCAAAATCCAGTACTCCCCTGCCCCCACAAATAAATCTTATCATACATGTTCACACATATATGTATTACTCAAATGTTTCTAAAGGTTCCAACTTTGACCCTTGCCAGAGAGGTGCTTCACTAACCCCAAAATAGGATGTCAAACACTCAAAATATTCCAATATGATCACAATCTGAAAACTGAAATTTGGAGATTATAACCAAAATGGTGGTAATGTCATTATTAAAGTGTTAAACTGCAAGAAACTGCAAACATCACATGGCATATGCATCAACTTGAATTGATAAAGCACAAGGATCAAGAGAGTACTCACCAAAATGCTTGCCCACAGATACAGGAAACTAAATTACAACCACCATTCTTCTCAACGGGTTTGTGACATTTTGGACAAGGCTTTGTATTGACTGTAATCCAGCTAACTGTTTCTGATTCATCCCGGCACTTTTTGGCCCAAAGCTCCCACATACGACATGAACATGGTGAGTGTGCTTCTGACAAGCAACTGAAACAGAATTGCAGACCACAAGAACATTCTACCTCGCAAAATTCATCTTCCTCAACACGTATTGCATTGCCACAATGTGGAGCACTCGGACACCATTTTACCATCTTATTATCTTCAATATATGACTCTAGAAGAAAACGATCGAATTTCTCTGCCAAATCATGGTGCCGCTTGCTAACGAGGTTCCTGACAACAGCTTCATCACAAATTGAATTGCATTTGTGTGCCATACACTTGATACGCTTACTTTGACCCTCATTTATCTTTACAACAAAATGCTCTGTCCAACCTACGCAGGAAAAAAAAATTCATTTATCAATAAGTTCAACAAATATGGGCATGTCACACATACAACAGAATGAAAACTTTTACCACTACAATTAATTTGCACAACAAATAGCTATTACATTGGTCCATGTCATGACAAAAGTTAATTAAACAGAATAATAGAGCTTCTTATAGATAAGCTATGAAGAACAATGACAAGAGATAGAATTCATCAAAGGAGAGCACAGAAAATTGATAAATTATTGCTTAATAATTATCATTAAAATGTAGACCTAAAATCAGCATCTATACCATTATACCTTATGAACATACTTATACAGTAATACATATTTTTTCCCCAGAAACTGTGTAAAACTGAACTACACAAGAATTCACCATTATCTAAACAAAAAGAATTTGGGACTTACAAGTGTTGCAGAAGCAGTGGCCACAATCCATTGTTGTAGCTTCCTTAGAATCTATATCCTCCATACAAATATTGCACATTATTGTAGAGGAAGTTGGTAAGGCAAGTTCATTATGCTCAACCACAGTCACGCCTGCTTCAGCAAACAAGCAAGCTTTCCCCTTCTCCACAAGAACTGCAAACAACTTCTCAACATCCCAACGGTAATGAATAAGCAATGTCCGTGCATGGTGCTCTCTCACTGATATCAATTCCATTACTCTACGCAAGTCTTCCCTCTACATAAATTCACAGAATTTTCGGATTATCAACCAGCAACAGAATAACATTCTAATGCGGATAAAAATAAGTAGAAAGAATGATATACCTGTGCAGCTAAAAGAGACTCCCTTGTGATAACCTACAAAAGGCCCAATGGAGTTAAAAAGACACATCTATAGTTCCAAACTGAACAATACAACTGGCAATCCTGTAAAAGATTGACTCAACCCATGTGAATGAAAAAAGAAAGAAACATCTTGAGCTGTTTCTCTCAAATTAAAAAGAATCAGGAACAAATCACTGCTGATAAGATAACATAAAAATGGAAAGCCCACACAAATACCTAAAAACCTCAAATTGGAATCCAGAGAAACTATCTTCAAGGACAACAAACAAATCCATCTAAAACTGTGAATATCATAGAAAATTGTCATTTCTTGGATTTTCCAACAAGTTTTCAGTATAAAACCAATCCCAAAGTTGGACACGTTGCAAATTAAAATGATCAGAACAGCGTATTTGAACGCAGTAAGTGAAAAAGGAAAAAAAAAAAGGCTGACGGTTTAAGTGAAAAGCATACTTGAAAAGACAATTGACAGGGCAACATAGCAAATCAAGAGAAAAATGAAACAAAGGCACTTGAAATGAGCTCAAAGAAACCCTTAAGCAATCAAACTGTCCTTTCGTAAACTTTGATGTGAGTAATCATCATCGACCATCTAATTAGGTACCACTCGTTTAGCAACAGCCAGTATGAAAGACCACGTAGGACCATTTGACCACACTAAATTTAGCCAGAAATAAGTTTTCTGCATGTGTATCTGTTTAATGCTTAACCATCTCCATCACATGCTAACCAGAAATATGACTCTTTTTCCTGGAAGTTCAAGTTATTAGCACAAAATCATGAAAGAGTGAGGTGCTAATTCCAGAAAAATTAGCAAATGCACCACCTTGATCTCACACTTTGTCTTGACACACCTCTTGGAAACTGAAACCTCTTAGCCACAACCACGTTAACTATAGCGGATTAATCAGGAAAAGGGATAGTTCACCAAATTATAAATTTTACATCCAGACCAAGATCATACCTCAATCCCAATTCTGACCCATGGACTTTGCTCATCTCCACTACACCCAATGAACAGGTACTCCATTACCAGCGATGAAGGGAGAGTAAGACTGAGGGGCCAATTGTCCCCCGAACTAATGTCTTTCAATTTTTTTTAAGAGTAATGCTGAGGGTTGTGATACATGGTCCACAATAAAATTTTATCATTTTGTCACCCATATGCCAAAATATAAAAATAACTATAAAATAAATTTTAACCTTTTTTTCAACTTTCTTACTTTTATTAATGGGTCTTACTCTACATTACCAAAATAAATAAATAAATAAATAAATATTACATCTTCACACAATTGAAATCTCCCACTTTTGGATCTCTTTATTTCTTTATCCCATAAAAGGAAAAAAAAGGAGGTTTTTAGAAATACAATTAGTGTCACTCTGTTCTCAAAAAGAGAAAAGATGGCAAAAGATTTATTTTCTCCATTTGGAAAAAGAATAAAAGGTCTCACCCGATGCACAAAGTGCTCCCCGGCTTAGTGCGAACCTAAGGGGAGGGTGGACATATATATACGCGGCCTTCCCCTTGCATTTTTACAAAGAGCCTGTTTCCACATCTCGAACCTGCGACCTCGAGATCACCAAAGGAGCAACTAAACCGTTACATCAAGATCCACTCTTCAATTGGAAAAAGAACAAAAAAAACTCTCTCTCTCTCTCTCTCTCTCTCTCTCTCTCTCTCACGTCAAAAAGAAAAAATTGTTGGTTTTATTTTTTTTATTATTTTTCAATAATATTGATAGCTCATGAATTTTTTGCCCTCTACATTAAGATTCTGGATTTGTCTCTGTCCATTATGCCATACGAGAAATGCAACCATTGAGAATCCAAATTTAGAATGCTCGAAATAAAATTTTAAAACTTTTAAGGAATTTCCAACAACTGCGTAACCCGCTAACATCCCCTTTTTAACATACCATTTGTGATTCAATTTATCTCTTATGTAAACTAAATCTATCTAGTATGTAATCTAAGACTAAACTAACGATGCCCCATCCCAAGAAGTGAGACCAGTTAAGTCAATTCTAAGGAGCAAGAAGGCACTCCTAAGTGCCAAAAGTTTAGCCTCACAAGTGACTAATATGAGTTATCCACTTTTGTTTCTAGGGAAAATTAATCTTTACCTAAGATCCATGTACACGACACAAGATCAAATGTGAAACCGTAATCTCCATGCATCAGAGAGGATCCTAATCTATGACCCAGTAATTTCAAGGGGGAAAGGTAATCTCAGCAAGTACAAGCTAATTCCTCAGTCCCAATCCTGCCCCAAATTTAGCCAAAAGCGAGAAACTTTAGCTACCAGAATCATTCAGAATAACAAATTTCCACCTAGTTAGCGACACCCCATTTTTTAATAGTTTTCACAAAGATTAAATAATTTGCAGAACATCATTATCAAGCAATATTAAAACCACAAACAAGAACGAAAAATCAGTGTTACATAAATCTTTCCAACACCCAAAAATCAATGATCTGTACCTTCCAACGATCAACATCAGAAGACAAGCGAAACCTTAACATAAAAACCAACTTGTGAACCCATAATATCCATAACAGTATTGTTCGATTAAAACTGCAAAACTAAACAACACACTCACGAGAACCTTAAATTAAACGTAAAACTATAAATTTAATCAATTCTTTAGATAATAGAGTAGCTGCATGCAATTCCATAAATCTCCCTCTTAGCTTTCACATCAATTACTTTTCCAATCAACAACGTCACACAATCAAACTAAACCTAATAATTTAGTATCACAAAAACCAACAAAATTCCCAATAATTTAAGATCACAAAAGCTCTAAAACACACAAAAAAATGGGTGAACTATTCTTCAAAACAAAATAAAAAAAAAAACCCATATTTTGACAAGAAAGGGAGAAACAAGAAGAATCAGAGAAATTAGAGAGCGACCTTTGAAGAAGGAGCCTTAGGAGGGACCCAATGGAGATCAGTCTCTTCGTTTTCAAGTCCATCGAATGAGTCCCGATCGGAATAGCAATACTCTTCGTCGCTGCTCATCCAATCCTCCATCGATCGCTCACTCGATTTTGACCGTTCGCCCCCAAATTACAGAAAAATTCGATCGAGTATAGAAAGAGAAAAAGAAATTCCGGCGACTTCTCCGGAGAGAGAGAAGGGGGGAGAGAGAGAGAGAGAGAGAGATAAGAAACAGCGAAGTGCTTTATTTTGTAGAGAGAGAGAGAGAGAGAGTTGCTAGAGAGACTAGGAGTCGGAGAGAGGGGTTAAAAGGAAAGCAGAGGAATGACGACGAGACTTTCTTTGCAGAGGCTTTTGCCGTTTTTTTTTATTTTTTATATTCCTTTTAACTGAGAAATAAATCGAACGATGTTTAGAATTAGAAACTCTTGCATATTGCCAAATACATTTGGGTCGGGAGGGAAAAAATTAGAAGGATAATATTTTAAGAAATAAATATTATTTTTATAATTAAATATATTAATTTTCTCTTTAAAAATTAATTTAATTCAATTTCGCTTTAATATATTTCTAAGTTTTCTTTTCTAAAAAATTTAATTTAATTTTTTTGCTTTTTAAAATTATGTTAAAAAAATAAATAATTTTAAGTTTATCCATCTAAATACATTGTTTTAAATTTTCTCTCTAAAAAATAAATTTAAATCACATTTTCTCTCTCCGAACGCATTTTTTGAGCTTTCTCTCTCTAAGAAACCAAATTTAATTATTCTCTCTCTAATATCGCAAATGTCAATTTTTTCTTTATATTGATTTTAAATTTTTCTCTAAAAAATTAAATCCAATTGATCACACTTTGATATTAAATATATTAATTTACTCTCTTAAAAAATCAATTTTTCGAAGGATTAATTTTCCGCTCTATTATTCTACCCCCTCTAGGGTTGCAGATAAATGTTTTCCCCCTGAAGAATATGGAGGATAGAAGTGTGTATACTAAAAACTATTAAAGAAGATAAAAATTTTAATGAGGTAATTTTTTAGCCATTTTCTCCTATTAGCACACTTTTCCTAAAAAAAACTAACGTTGTTCGGATTTCTTAATGTATTCAAAAATCGCTAAAATACAATGTAAAATTTTTAGTCCGGACTTGCTCGATGTATTTTTATGGTATAATGCGCTTACTATAGATTTATTAGCTAATGGGGTTATGGCTTTAACACCCTAGAGAACATGCTTAGTGCAACAAAGAACCAAGCTATGGCTTAACTCCAACCATGTGCTCCTAACACAAAGAAGGAATAAAGAAAAATTCGAACTATTGTTATTATCATTTTACTATAATTAGTAAGGCATGTTTTAATGCAAAAAGATTGAATTAATGGAAGCAGACTAGATTACATTAGATAAGATCAGTTACAATGTTGATTTCGATGATTCGAAATGTAAGTTGCTGAGAGCCAAAAACGGAAGCAGACTAGATTACATTAGATAAGATCAGTTACAATGTTGATTTCAATGATACGAAATGTAAGTTGCTGAGAGCCAAAAACATACCTTTCATGTAATTTAGCATGATACATCAAAATATGAATGTTGCTATTGAGCTAACCGGAACTTAAGGATAAATTTGAATAAAGTACGCAGAAGAGGAAAGTTGTTGAAGATTTCTTGCCATCCTGAAACATAAAATCAGATTTAAGTTTCCATCTCATCGATGTTGGTTTGGAATAGAAAATCTTCTGTTTCTAACTCCTCATGGTATAAGTTGATGCACGGTACTTCGTTTGCATCCCTAGAGCCTTTACCATCCAAAGATGGTCATTTGCCCTGTTAAAGACAAAACGATGCTGCAAAGCATAGCAATGCCAAAGTACATATGCAGCACATAGTATGGAGACTAGCAGGCATGTCAATTGAGAGAACTGTGAACTAATACAAAATTGGCCTTCTCTTTTGAATGCAGTAGAAACCTTAAAAATGCTAGGGATGCAAGCCGAGAACGGTTCAAAAAATTCACATGTCATGGGAAAGAAGCATGAAAAGTATAGGCTATTGTAAGTCAAGGCCGAGACTAGGAATAAGATATATACTTGGAATTTACCAAGCATCTCTTCTTCACAAGCCTATTATGCTTACTGCAACTAAGAAAAGTAAATTGCATACGCTAACCTTCTTCAAAGTACAGTAGAAATAGTGAAATCCATCACCAAAGGTATAATACTCAACTGACCAGCCGAACTCTGAAGCATCAAATGCTCAACTGACCAGCTGAACTCCGAAGCATCAAATGTCGTTAGCCTAAAGTGTGGCTACATGAAATGCCAATTAAATCAGAAGAAAAGCCAAAGAATTTGTACATGGAAGAGCTAAGGTGACGATTAAAAATGAAGAATCTACGGGGTGCAATTTTGGAACTTCACTTGGCCAAAAGATACTGAAATGAAAATGCCATCCAGTTTCAGAACCCTATGGACACCACGAAGAGTAGCCATTACCTTTGCCACGGTTGCTGGATGTGGATTCCATGGGACCCCACTGTCCACGAACAATACATTCTTCAAATTCAAAAGCATTTGACAACCAACTCATAAAAGCAAAAAATCTTGGCCATGGTACGAAGTAAAACAACTTCAAGACTTTTAGAAAGACAAACAAGATTTTCCACTTATTGAAAATAGAATTACCAAGGTTCCCTTCTCAATTACCACATCAAACAGCTCATCATAAAAAGGTAGGTCTAGCATGTCAGCTTCCAACACTTTAATTTCTGGAAATAGATAACATAATGAAGATAAAGCATGAAAAGTACTAACTGGATTAAAAGGAGACTATCATGTACATCTCAAATCCAAACAACTAGCTCCACTTTTTTCACATCTTCAACACAAAAGACACCTCTAGTGCACTGATACTTCTAAAAATGACTATGTCCATGTTGGACATAGTTTTCACACATAATACAATATAATATTTTGTAGCTTATAATAGTGTACAACTTGAATAATTTTGCCATGTCACCATGTCCGACTCACGTTGTTCCCCATGCCCACGCTTCATAGAAAGATACCCATTTTCCTTTACACCATTAGCAAGCTTTGACGGTTCTTCTTTAGGATAAGATAGAAGCAAATTTTGCCAATTCCCACATTAGTGGCTTTCAATTGAACCAACAAAGTTTAAATTGCAAAATATCATCATTTATTGAAAGTATGCCATTCCAACCTAAGAAGCATTAACACACTCTAGATGTGCATGGAACTAAACCAACATATCTGCAAGCATTCCATGATTGACACCTAAATTGGATGAAACATACAAGACCATGGCAATGACTATATGACAACTCAAAAGTGTTTCAAATCCTGAGAGAGCTAGTACCACCCAGTCAAAAAATGAAAAATTCATATTCAACCCATAAATCAAAAAGCAATTCCAAATACAACTCATAATCAATTCACTATGCAAACAAAAAAAAATTCAAATTAACCGTAGAGTTCAAGCTATCAAACCTTTATACCCTTTTGAGAGTAACCTCTTCTGCATCCTCTCAACAGCAACCTTAGACAAATCAATGCAAGTAACGTCCCTAATCCCATCCTTGTACAGTTCATCAGACAACTGTGAATTCCCACAACCCAGCTCCAACACCTACATATAGCATAATCCATTATCAACCCACTTATGTAATCACTAAATTACACAAATACCCTTCTCCAAAATCAAATTATCCAAGAAAAAATAACTTTTTTAAGGAAATGAAGCAAATGGATAGTGTGGAATTGGGGGAAACATGAGGTTGAATCAGATGGCGAAAATGGAAGTAGTCTTTGAACCACTCGTAGTGTTCTTCAGCAGAAAAACGATCATCCCTAAAAATAAAACCATGGGAATTACTAGAAACACTGTTGGACACATAAATATGAAAGAGAGAGAGAGAGAACCAGTAATTAGGGTCAAGGTAGGGGAGAGCGGGCGAGGGAAGATGATCGGTAGATTTGTGGGGTTCTGGATTTTGGGGTTGATCCATTTTTTGGAGGGTGGTTTGAATTGTTTTTTGTTTCTTCGGTTGTTTTTCTTAGGATTAGGGCTTTTGAGTATACGTACAAAACCCTAATCCCAAAACCCCAATTGTTTACTGTTTTGATTTAAGAAATGGTTGGCTGGTCTTGTGCTGGACCATCAAATAGAAAAGGTCAAAATATAAAATTGAATTATTAAAAATTTTTTATTTTTACCAATTTTATTTTTTTTTAACTTACAAAAATACAAATAATTATTTAAAAATAATGTGTATTAGAGAGTCTATTAATAAATAAATATAATTTTCCCCTTTTCAACTTCCCATCACACCATGGTTTAATATATTTTGGTTGATTTTTGGTACGACCAATATGAAAAATCTTCATTTTTTAACCCTTTGGAACCAATTTTATTTTTTTTATTGTATCAATTTTAATTTTTTTTAATGTGCCTATTTTAATTTTTTAACTTAAAAAAATACAATTATTTTATTTAAAATAACATTTATTAGTAAGTTTGCTTGTAAATGTAAATTTTTCTTATATAACTTGCTATTGTTATATATATAGTTTAATTGTATTTTTGTAGTTTATACATAAAAAATAATTTCTAGGAATTCAAAAGAGAAATGATTTCATTTATGACTTATTAAATTTCATTACCTTGTGGCCAAAATTTAATTATTGAAAAACACATTATAAACGTATGCATTTATAATTTATTTCATAGAATAAAAGAAATAATTTTTAATTTTAAAAGAAATCCGGAAAAAAAAGTTTCAATTTATTTTACAATTTATAAAATTCCATTTGTATTATGACTATAGTATCATAAAGCAGAATGACGGGACAATAACCATATCATCAACTTATAGAGTGAAATAAAAGTAATTATTATTGTCGTATCAAAAATATACTCATATAACTCACTCTATTATTGTGACAAGAGTATAATTATTGAAAAATACATCTTATTTAATTAAATTTTTTTTCATTCTATAGCATGGTTCACAAGCAAAAGAATAAAGCATGGAGAGAGGGGGAAGAGAATTTTTCTCTTTTTACTTTTTCTTATTAATAATAAGTATTGTTTACAAATGAACAAAAAAAGGAAAATGATTAAAAAATCAGTGAAGGATGCTGAAAATACAATAATGTGTACCATCTGCATGGTCATGGCATGGAGAAGGTACACCTCGATCTAGGAATGAAAAGAAGAATCATGTGGGAACGGATGTGCACACTGCCCTTAAAATTTCGTTGGTGGCGCAGGAGTTGTTGGAGGCTTCAAGTCCTCGTACCTGCATAGACACAGAATGGGAGTGTTTGAGATTGTATATTCAACATTCCCTAGTATAAGCATAAACCTATGCTCCAAACTGATGTAAGAAATATAAGACTGCTTTAAATCAGCATTTTTTTTTTGTTACACTAATGGTAAGCTTGGGATCTGATTTGTCAGACTGATTCCTAAATCAGTAGGCCACTGTTTTTTGGTTCCTAATCAGAAGGGGTTGGCACCAGCATAACCACCTTATGCGGCCGTTACCATTGGAGCACCCACTTGTAGTTGAATATCGGTGTGAATGACTTCACTCTCGACTTGCTGCAGGATATATGTAGCCACATCTTATTTACAAGAGTCTTCCATTCATTGTTCCTTGTAACAAAAGCCACTCGGAAGGAACATTGAACCCATCTCACCAAAACTCTCTTATGCAATGACCAAAAGAGAAATCGAACAGATATTGAGAAAAGTCAATTAGTAACTCACATGGTATAAGGTGAAAGAGGCCTTGATTTTAATTGAGGAGGTTGTTGCTTATTTTCTGATTTATCTGCTGGTTCTGGTTGAGGTATGCTATTGCCCGACAATGAAGCCATCTGCGGCACAACATCCGTGGAGCTTGATATTGTTGGTGCATTAGGTGATGGTGAAGTTGGAGGCTTCAAGTCAGCATATCTGAGAAATAAAGTGAGCCAAGAGAGAGAGAGAGAAACAAATAAATTAATGGACAAAATGAAGCAAGATTTAGCGTAGATAAATTCAATTTGGAGTATCCTAATACTAAATTTGCATGATATAATATACAATCACAAATAGGATCAGTAGTGACACATGGATTGAAATCAAGAAAGTATCCTTCTGACACAAATTCAAAAGTATGTCGTATCCATACACAGGGTAGGGTGAATGGTTATATGCCAAAGTGATGCCAATGATTCTACACAAATTAGTATTTGGACTCCATTTCTGCTGTCAAAAGTAACTAGTACAGAAAAAGTAAGGGAAAAACAACTGGAAGCATTTTTCTCCAAAAGAAAAAAAGGATGGAAATGATGAATTTCAATTACATTCTTATTTTTGTTCCAAAACATGCCTCTAATGGTTGTCTTCTGAATAAGTTCAACCTGTTTTTGGTGATTATATAAGTCCATCCACCTATATATCCGTACCAAGGATAAGAGTACTATAAACAAGAACAAAAGGGAACACAATAGAAATACAAGATGTTATGCCTTTACCATTCGACCATGGCATCAGCAAAGAAGCTATCTTACACAGTGTAAGGGGATAGAGGTTGTGCAATAGGTGCTTCTACTTTAGCAGGTTCTTTCTCTATGATAGCAGTAGAAGACTTAGATACAACAGGTGGAGAAGGTTCAGGTCCTTTCTCCGTGGTAGCTGTAGAAGTCTCAGAAACAATCGATGGAGAAGGCTCAGGATCACTTCCAACTCCAGGGACAGGTTCCTGATGACACAGTAAAGAAAAAGCTTTTGTAGTTTAACTTCTGTAAAGCATGCATTTTGGTCATAATGTAAATTGATATTTTACGCTCTTAGAATATACCTACCATGTATATTTCTACATGTTTTCTATAAAACAAGATCACTCAAATAACAAAACAAGATGCGAATTCAAAATTGGAAACTAAGGCTCCTCTGGCAATGATCATAAAAAGGGAGTTGAAACTTGACCTGGTGTTAGGTCAAGGGGGGCTAATCTCTCCTTTTCCATCCCCTCTAGACAAAATTGAACCTAGAAATGGATTTTTAAGTAGAATCTATTCATTTTTCCTGCTAATGAGTGATGGGAAATTATACTACCACTATGAATTTGAAAAGTCATTTTAAATTATTTGATTTATTAGATTTTGAATTTTAATGAACATTTTCAGGAATTCATGCAAAAATAAATCTATCCCTCCATTTTCATGAACAAATGTCTAGGTGAAAAATTTAGTGTTAACAATTAGGAGTGTAACAGATTTTCACTTGGAATGGAACTCTCGATTGGATAAATTTTAAGATACAGAATTGTGGTCGGCATTCCCCAAATGTGAGTACCTCTGCACGCTGAGAAGGAATCCTTGAAAGAAGCTCTCCCATAGGAATCAAAGGGGCAGTTGTTTCTGCAATTACTTCCACCACTTTACAATACGAGAGGCTGCGGTTTTTGGCCATAAAAGCCATGAGCTCTGCCACCTGCATGTTGCTGACACTAGATAATTACATTTTTCACAAGTAGTTATTTGATGTCTTCAACATGGAAAAGTTACTAATTGTCTGATAGATAATATAACATTTATTGACCATAGATGATAACAATTGATTAAAACCAACAAAAGAATAGGAAAGTCATCCTCTCATAAATTCTGCGTGAGAAGATGTATAATGACGAGTTCAATAATAGCATCAGCAAAATCAGCAAAGTAAAATGATGTGACATACAAGTTTGTCTCCCTAACTTCTCTTTATGTAAATCAACAAAAAGAAAAGCTTGAACATAGATATATACAGCTGCCTTCCTAAACTCATTTTTCTTGTCTCTCTTAGCCAGCAAGGAGGCAGTTTAAACTTCATATTCCTAGACAAAAGCCTTTTGCTTGTAATGGGGATAGTACCTGAAGGTTTGAGACTTGTCCACCAAATAATGTATCTTCCTGTGAAAGAATCATGTTATGAGTTTCTTTATAAGCATCTGTAGGCCGCTCCATTCCTCCAGGTCTCACTATCTGAAAGCAGATATTATTGAGTCAAGAACTTCTAAAGCTGATGCTGATATTCAAAAATAGCACCTGTGCCACCATATATACGTGTACTCACAGTGTAAGGAATGCCACTAGCTAACAAGGTCTCTTCTGCTTTCCTTTTCCAGATCAAGACTCCCCAGAATAAACTATAGCAAAAGCAAAATGAGAGTCACAACATCTAAAAGTTGGAGGATGATATGCAGATTATCATTTTTCAAGCACCTGGATTTTACAAAGTGACATGAAACTTCAATCATCAATGAAGAAAAGGAGAACATAGGATATATTCATAGAGACTTACTTTAGAATAGCTGCAGGAAATCCAACTTTGTTTGTTCCCAACGAAGTGAGCAAAATAAAATGGTGTACTTTTGCAGCAGTGGCTGCAAATAAGAAGGTGATGATTAGACCTCTATATGTGACAGGGCAAAGATAAAGTAATGCCACTCCACACCAACCCCACCCCCCTAAAGGAAAAAATAAAAAAAATAAAAAATAAAGCCACAAACAAAAAATCTCATCCTCCACATTCACCAAAATAAATTTGTCTTTCGACTTCAGCACCTCAGGCTTTTGAGGCCAGAGTTAAGCACAATCATAACTTAGATGCTTTAAATTACTTCGAGATTTAACTTCATATGTTGAGTAAAACGCAATAGTCTTTTACACAGATGTTCCGACACTTAAAATCTTGGGAAAATGTTATTACCTTCTCTTGGATACCAGTCATTCATTCAGGGGTCAGAGAATTCTAATCGAAACCCCCATCACCAGTGAACAAATTAATTGGGCATCAGACAAGAGTCAAGTCAAAATAATCACATCATGTTAAACCAAAATTGGAAAGAAGAATTTGCCACTCAAAACCATATTCACCTGCGTCAATAAGGTTTTTGGTGGCCAGATAATCAATGCGATATGGTCCAGTGATGTCAAAAACTTCCTTCTCACTTGCACCAATGCAGCATAATACAACTGATGCATTGCCTAATGCTGGTCCAATCTGATCTGGTTTCTCCAAGTCACATTCCACAAGTTCAAGCCTCTCCACAGCTGGGCTAAAGACCAAAAAATACCTGTTATTTGCTATAGATCAAAAGATTTGGCATGCATGCAATGTTTGAGCTTTGAGCAATCTATTGTAATGTAAAGAAAATTTTTAAGAAGCCAATGCATTCTCCCCTTACGTTGAATCCCTTCAGCTCCGTCCAGCTTCATTTGTCTGACACTCTGCAGATAAATGATTACCAGTTAATTTATATGTCTGAGACTGCAGCTATAAAACAATTACTAATTTAGTCCATACTTGCACTAAAGTTTCAGCTCTTTGAGCACTTCTGACACTTGCTCTTACTCTAAAACCAAGTTTCAACAGCTCCCTGAAAGAGGGTAATGGCTTCTTAGACAATAGGAGAGTATGAATAAGGTCATTATGATCAAACTGGTATAGACTACCTTACGGCACGTGAACCAACTTTTCCAGTGGCACCAGCAACATATGCAAGATTCTCATCTTTGGTGTCAGCTACCTGTGAAATCACCTGGCCTGCATTGCTGCTGAATTTGCTAGTGCCTTGCAGTAGAAAAAATTATGACTACTAATCAAATTAAGGAAAACAGGTAAAGGGCGAACAAACTGAAAACAGTTCATTGAAGCTTGGAAACTGTTTGGCCTAAAAGTCATCTCAGACTCCACTCTTAACTCTCAGGTTCATTTTGAATTACAATGTTACATATTGTTCAGAACTATAAAAGACTTCCAAAATCACTTCGGGTGAAAATTACATATGACATGATATTTTGCTGAAACAGGGTTGTGACTGTCTATAATGTCCCATAGGAGTCCAGGAAACACTTGGAAAATTCAAACTTCTTCAAACATGTTAAGCTGACATGCTTGATCATTCAAACAGAAGTCCCATTTTTAGCTCAACATCGAAATGCATCCTTCACATTTCAGGCACAGTCCATAATTTTTAATTAAAAAAAAAATCAAAATGCAAGGTATCCCATACAAAACCCACATTTCATAATGTGCATTTCAGATGTTTGCTCATTTTCCCAAATCAAACATGTACAAAACAATTGACCCACCAATTAGAATATATCCCAATAAAACACAACACTGATAATCGTCAAAACCGAAAACCAATCCTGACTATTTATGCTTTCAAGTGCAATGAAGGTCATCAGATACCCAAGAATTAAAATGAACATTGAAAGAAAAAATGGAAATTTTTGCATTAAAATTCTTAAACCTGAAGTAGACCGCGCCCTGAAATGAAGTAATTTGAAGTTTCTGGCATCTGGATATCTCTTAAAACGATCAAATTTGAGAAATTGATTAGACCCAGATTGCTTAATGAAGAAATCAGAGGAGGGTAAAGTAGTCAGAGTGGGAACTTGCACTTGCAGTGAATGGAGCTTCATTTCTCTTCTTCCCTGTTCTGTGGATTGGACAAGAAAAATCAGAGAGGACTAGAACCAGAGGCGAGTGTAAGTGGGACATATTTTTATCCCTTGAATTTGTTGCCAACGTGGCATCTTTTTGTATGGCGTAAATGTTCCATGTGGATATCATGGGCCCCAGTCTCTCTGTAAAATTTTACTATTAAAAATTTAAAAAAAAAATTGAACGGTCTAGATTTATCCTGATTATCATTCAAATACCAACGTTACATTACTGTCGGAATAAATAATGTATAAGAACATATTTTTCTTAGAAAAGTTTCCGGAGGTTAAGTAAAATCAACAAGATGTTACGATGATAATACGAACTCTTCTTTTTATATTTTTTATAAATTATCGATATTTAATAATTAATTTAAATTTGATTAAATTTATTTCAAACTGAATTGGAGTTTTTGATTTAAAACCTGAATATTAGAGTTAAAGGAAAGGATTGTGAATACTAATCTGTCTCCTTAGAGACCTGAATTAAACTCTTAAATAACAAAAGTCTTTTGATATCTATTTTATTCAAACTCAAAAACATTTTTTAAGAGATATCTATATCTTATTACTGAATCAGTTAAATATGTTTTTTTAAGAGTTTTGCAACAAATTTTAAATGTTGCTTTCCTATTTTTTGTTGCCTTTTTTTTTTCTATATCTTATTACTTTATTTTTTAAAATTTAATAATAAAAAAGATTACGTTGGAAGAATCATCTTCTAAATAAGGATTTCGTAAATATTAAAATCAAATTAATTAAAATATGATACCAAATAATCAAGATAAATACAAAAAAAAAATTGCACCGCGTGAAGTGGGTATTACACACTGCAGTGCGGCTATGTCGATGGGCTTTCTCTTGGGCGGTAGTACCCTATGGCTCGAAGGACATTTTTTTTATTTTTGGTACAACACTGTGAATTTGATATTTTGTTTCGATTAATTTAAACCGATCAGTTGTTGAGTATTCTTTTAAACGAATTTTTTAATATGATTTTTTTTATTTTCATACCGAGTTGAAACCATGTATGACTAAGGGGTCTTAATATTTTTTTTGCTGAGCTAACCAAACGTCGGTAGCTCGAAGGACATTGGACACCATTTGTACCTTCTGCTTAGTAGAAAAAAGAAATAATAAATAGATAAGTTGAGTTCTGATAACTTGAACACATGTTCAATACTTTGTGACATTCCGTGGATCTACTTTAGGCACGGTGAGCGGTTGCTTGCTAATAAAGGCCTTGAGTTGAAAATAAATTTCAAGTGCATCAAAAAATTTTGGTACAGGGGGGAAAACAAGTTCCAAAGGGTCTGAAATTATAAGGGAAAATAAAAGTTTAACACATAAATTACGCACCAGCGATACCGTAAATATTGCTAAAATTGTTAGGAACCCTACTAAAATTCTACTGATGTCTACTTGTCATGTGACTGGATATTGATGTCTTTAATAAAAATTTTGAATTCGAATTATATATATATATATATATATATATATATATAAAACAGAACGAGAGAAATTTATCCCTTAAAAGCCCAACTCAGATCAAACTAGATTTAGTGGAGCAAAACCGGTGTTATATATATATATATATATATAACACTACTAAAATAGTTTAGAATTTTATTTGTTCTCTAAAATTATAATTTTCGCACCTTAGCTTCCTCTATATTGTATTTTGTCCCCTTGGGCCCGTGCGCGAGAGAAAACTTCCGTTCGGCTCATCCTTTTTGATAAAAAAAGGTTTCCTACCCGATCTGAGAAAGCCTCACAAGGGATGTGCCAAGTCATGGCATCAGCTCTTAATGAAGAGAAATAGTGCCGTAAAAACCCGAGAGTGTGGTTCAGGAGGCGCCAATAGAAAAACATTATTTTAATTATTAAAAGAGAAATGTTACCATAGTCTATCAAATTTGAATAATTTTGAATTGATTAAAATATTTTTAAACAAAAAAATAGATCGGATTACCGACAAAAATTTAATTTATTTGATATTTGATTTATTTGACATTATTAAAAATAAAAAAAAATTATTTATTTTGTTGGCTTTCATTCACTTGTGAATCACTAACATAGTGATGTTTCAAATTATTTCTATAGATGGAAATGTTAAATGTGATGGGTAAAATTTTAGGGATTCATCACATTAGTAAAAGGTAACTAAAAAAGAGTAAGAAAATAATAAATTTGGAAATAGTATTTTTCATTCTCAAAATTTGAATTCGAGACTTGGTTAAGGAGTCTAACGGTTCATTTCATTAAACCGACTATCCATTGATTCAAACTAAATATTTATTTTTTCGTTTCTATTACCGGTATTCAGAATTATATTTTGATTAATTCGGTTCGATCATCTATGAGAGTCCTATTTAGGGGTGGCTTTCACAGTAAAGTTTTTTTCATTCCCAAAATTTGAATTCAAGACTTGGTTAAGGGTCTAATAGTTTATTTTACTAAATCAACTATTTATCGGTTCAAATTAAATATTTTATAATAATTTAAACTTTTTATAATAATATAAAAAAAAACATATAGATATTTGTTCACTCTTTTGGCGAATTCAGATCTCGGTCAAGAACAGGGATAAATGCCAAGAGTAGATGCTAGAAAGGGCACATAGTTTCCACTTGCGGAGTGTGCGAACTTGGACCAACATCTTTTTCAGGTCAACCTAATTGGTCAAATTCTTTTTCAGGTCATATGAGATCAAATCTTTCATCAAATATAAAGTCCAGCAGTTTGCTATTATCAAAATTTTATAGGTATAACGGTATATTTTTTTAATCATAAATCTCGAATTTAAACTATAAGAATAAAAAAATATGATTCAGAATAGTCAATTCTTTATAAGTCTTACAGTACTCAGATCGAATTAATCAGATAAAATTTAAATACAGATCGACAGTGAGAATTCACTAAAAAAAAAAATTGGTGTGCTATTGTTACATTAAATTATAT
This sequence comes from Dillenia suffruticosa, assembly GCA_033439265.1. Classification (NCBI taxonomy): domain Eukaryota; kingdom Viridiplantae; phylum Streptophyta; class Magnoliopsida; order Dilleniales; family Dilleniaceae; genus Dillenia; species Dillenia suffruticosa. Next base: position 2,461,345 of record JAVTVX010000008.1, on the reverse strand, counting down.
TGCTCTGCAAAATTTGAAAATTTTCAGGTCATACAAAGACGGCCGTGCGATACCAGAATTCCTGGTTCAAATCTTTCCATGGTTTCCAACATGATTATTTTGTACTGTTAATTAAAATTATTTGACTAATGAGTTGATAATTTCATTTTTTTCTTAATTAAAAAGAAGGTGAAAACAGGTAATCTGTATATTAATTTTTTTAAACGTAACTAAGTGTTAGTTAATATTTTGGAGGGAAGTTGCGACAGCTAATATATTAGAATATTAAACTATTAAATATTTATTAATTTGAAAATATAACTAAGTGACTCTTATAAAGATACTCGAATGATAAATAATTTTTACTCAAGTCAAATGTCATGTTCAAAGCTTAGTATTTGAATCATCAGAAATACGTATATTTTTATAATTTTCATGATTTTTTTAATTTTTATGTAACTAAAAAAAAACTTGATCCTTCCTTGGCAAAATGCCAAAACCAAATTTTATTAAAATAAAACACATATATCACTGAATTATTAAAAAAATTTAAACAATTAATATTTACTATGATTATTATTTAGCCGTAAATTTTTTTTTAAAATTTTAAAAAGTAATAAGATATGAATTATCATAATTCTAATAATATATCAAAATTTTTTAAATTGAGTGGTGAGATATTCTATCACCTTAATTAAATGTCTCGAGTTCGAGTTTTAAGAATAACGAAAAATAATTTACAATAATCAACCCAAAAAATGAGACTTATAATATTCGAATTGAATTAATCAGATAAAATTAAGATATTAACGATGAAAACCATAAAAGAATTTTGCAAATATGCTGTCCAATAGTTATATCATATATCACAACAAACTCCTGTCTAAGAGTTTTTTTTCGACTGTGATTTTTGAATAATCAAAATTTGTTCTGAATTTTTCTTAAAAAAATTGATTGTAAGGATTTTATAAATATATTATTTAACCGTTTTATATATTTTATGATCGTAATTAGAATAAATTTTAATTATTAAAAAATTTAATACAAATAAATTTTAAAAATAAGGCGGGACGGGAGAAAATTGTTCTATAAATGAATCCGTTCCGAGTCAAAAACAGGAGCTCACAACATTCAGGCCCTCTGCCACCATCTCTCTCTCTCTTACTCTCTACCATTGTAATGGCGATTTCTCTACATCTCTGCAAATTCGCCGTTAGAACGGACACATCGTTGCCGGAAACTCGTTTTGTTCTGCGGTGCCGAAAACCACTGTCTGTAAGATGCGGTGGAGGAGAGTCTGCTTCTTCGAGTTCGGTAGCTGTGGATTCTGATTTTGATGCTAAGGTGTTTAGGCACAATTTGACTAGAAGCAAGAATTATAATCGTAATGGTTTTGGACATAAAGAAGAAACACTTCGGCTCATGAGCACCGAATACACAAGTATATATATCTCTCTCTCCCCGGGCTCTGGCTTAGTGATACGGATTTTGAACTCTGGTTTTGATTTCTTAATAATCAATTAGTAATTTTTTTAACTGGTGAATTTCTTGAGTTGCAAACTCTCTCTCTCTCTCTCTCTCTCTCTCTAACTCTATGTTAATTTTGGTGTTTTGGTCTTGATTGTGTTACTGGTAGGATTAGTAGTTGTTATTCAATTGATTGGGCCGAGACTGACAAGAAACGAAAAAAAGACGGAGACTGATTATTATCAAATACTTGAAAAATTGATAATTTTTTCTCTCACGATTCATCAAGAAATCAACCCATCTGATAAACAACAAACCATTTTTGATTGCATGAAAAGAGCTTTAATTGTTGATTTTGAGTTCTAGTTTTGATTTTTCCAAAATCGAGGAGTAAATAAGACGGAGAATTAAAATATTTACATACTCGAGCTCGTTCAAGATCAAATTGAGCTCGTAATCCATCCATCTCTCTCTCTCTTTCTCCGTTTCTATTGCCTTCTGAGTCTGAGTTCTGGGTTTTGAGTTCTATTTTGACTTGTCAAAATTGATGAGCAAATATTTGAGGAAAAATGAAGTTGATTTTAAGTTTTGAGGAGATTTTTGCTCTTATAAGATCAAATTGATTTTATGATCTGTGGATTTGGGTTCAAGGTCTTAATTAAGTTTGATCTAACCTTTGAACTGTTGAGTTCATTTATATCTGTGAAATGGCAAAAGGGATGCTCTTACAGAAGACCCAATTGAGCTTTATAATATGTGGTGGAGTTGATTATTTTAGGGCTGTATTTATGTTAGCCAAACAATTTAGAGTTCTTTTTTATAGTTGGGAAATGATGGTTATAGAAAAAACTCATTGTTTTAATATATATATTTTTTTTGGTTGGAAAATTTTTCAGGTGATATAATAAAGACTTTGAAGGAGAATGGACATGAGTACACATGGGGACATGTTACAGTGAAGCTAGCAGAAGCATATGGGTTTTGCTGGGGAGTTGAGAGAGCCGTCCAGATTGCATATGAAGCAAGGAAGCAATTTCCGGAGGAGAGGATTTGGCTCACAAATGCAATTGTTCACAACCCAACTGTTAACAAGGTCTATAACATCTCCATAATATAATAAAATTTTAATGACTATCAAATAGATTGTCCTCTAAATCAATCCTAGATCTGTGTCTGCTTCTATTTCATGATTAGCGTATTTGTTTCCAGCTTAAGTTTGAAGCATTAATTTTGTCTACTTCAAAACCTGCCTCTTGACACTAGCTATTGTTGGGAAGTTGTAGCCCTATCATTGAGCGGTTAAGTTTGGGAACATCCACTTGTACACAACCACCGCCACATGGGTTAGAGCTCTTAGAACAAAAAGATTAAGGACAATGAAACATGGAAATTAAATGGCCCAAAAATACATTATGGTCATACTTTCATTTTTTGTTTCTTTTATTACTCCAGACATCTTTGATATGATTTTTCTGATTATTCACAGTCACTGAGCCTAACCTTTTTTAATGACAGAGATTGGAGGAGATGCAGGTTCAAAACATCCCTCTTGAGGATGGTAAGAAGCAATTTGACGTTGTTGACAAGGGCGATGTTGTGGTCTTGCCCTCTTTTGGGGCTGCAGTAGATGAGATGTTGGTTCTGAATGACAAGAAAGTACAAATAGTCGACACTACTTGCCCATGGGTATCTAAGGTATAACTCATGGCAAGCAACATGCTTTATTGTTTTGCCATCTGCCGCCTTTGAATTTTTCTCTTTCTTCCCTTTCTCAATGTAACACTGATTTCTTTCCTTAAGGTCTGGAACACTGTCGAGAAGCACAAGAAGGGAGAGTACACATCGATTATCCATGGCAAATACTCTCATGAAGAGACTGCAGGAACTGCCTCTTTTGCGGGCAAGTATATCATTGTCAAGGACATGGCAGAGGTGTGTTTTCAATTCATGGATATATGCATATTTTGTTAGGGTTGGGTTTAGTGTGGGGGAGAGACACAAAATGGTTTTTCTGCTTAACTCCCCTATGATCGGTGAACTTCTTGTTCTGTTTGGCAGGCTACATATGTCTGTGATTACATTCTTGGTTGTCAACTTGATGGGTCAAGCTCAACAAAAGAAAAGTTTCTTGAGGTATGATTTCTTTCTGTTTTCAATCCGAGAATTGTAATGTGTGATAGCATTTGTCTTGAGAAATATTGCTCTTCCTACAGAAATTCAAAAATGCAATTTCTAAGGGTTTTGATCCTGATGTTGACTTGGAAAAAGTTGGCATTGCAAACCAAACTACAATGCTTAAGGGAGAGACAGAGGAGATTGGTGAGTTCCTGTTTGAATATGTCATTTGTATTGGTGTAAATGAACTTATTTGGATGTTAATCTTAGTATGTGTTCATTTTGCAGGTAAACTGGTAGAGAGGACAATGATGTGTAAATTTGGTATTGAAAATATTAATCAGCACTTCATAAGTTCCAACACTATTTGTGATGCTACTCAGGTATATTTCCAGCACTGCCCTTTTTTGTCATGAAACGTTGTCACTTAGTGCCATATTATCTATGCTTGTGTAAATTTATGCCTTGAGGCTCTGTGAACTTGTGTCAGAGAATTTACTGTTCTTAATCTTCATCAGAAGCGACAAGATGCAGTGTCTAAACTGGTAGAGGAAAAGCTGGACCTAATGTTGGTTGTTGGTGGATGGACTTCAAGTAACTCCTCCCACCTACAAGAGATTGCAGAGGCTCGTGGAATTCCATCATATTGGATAGACAGTGAGCAGAGAATAGGCCCTGGAAATAAAATAGCTTACAAGTTAATGGTAGGTTTTGACCGCGTACATATTGAGACTTCTCACCTCGTCCAATTTTCATATACTGTTGCTTATATGATTTTTTATTGTGACAGCGTGGAGAGCTGGTTGAGAAAGAAAACTGGCTGCCAGAAGGTCCTATCACAGTCGGTATTACATCTGGTTCTTCGACACCAGATAAGGTAATCTTTCCTTCTGTCTACTCGGCCTTCAAATTTTGTGTCGTTAATCTATGAGACTAACTTGGCTGATTGTACTGTGATCAGGTTGTCGCAGATGTCCTTAAGAAGGTGTTTGCCATCAAAAGCGAGGAAGCATTGCAAGAAGCGTAAAATTAGGTCTTGAGAAAAAGCATCAAATAACTTTGAGCCGGTGGTTGTATGATTGAGAATAGAGGTGATGCAGGGGTACACATAAAGACAGTTCCATGTATCCTAAATACACACTGTTGCATGCACAATATCATGGCTAAATATATCCAAAGCATTGCCATTTCTCAAATAACTTACTTTTCTGAGGCTCCATTTGTGGTGAATTGTGATTAGTAGTTGATTTCATGCTCCTCTCCTGTAGTTCATGGTGGCTAGTACCAGCTATGTATTTGCACTGCTCAAGCTCAAATCTTTGTTTAAATTATTTCGATTAAGGTTATTTATTGAAAAATTGATTACAAAATTCAGCAAGTGTAGTCGTCATTTACCAGTAAATCTACCTCTCTCTCTCTCTCCCTCCCTCCCTCCCCACTTGTGCTGTTACCCCTTGATTTGGCGAAAGAAAGGATTTGAACAGAGTTTTCTGCCTAGAAAGGATTTTCATTGTTGTTTTTGTATGACGGAGTGTGGCAGTGCACTATCAAGTGAGAAGCCTCGTTCATATGTATGAAGATGAATCGGTCGTGCAGGTGTGCATGTATGCATGCATGTGGGCAATGCAGATTGTGAAGCAGGAAGAGGCATTTCTGCATTCCTTTTATAGTTGATAGATGAAGTTTCCTTTATTACAGCCATGGACCCGAAAAAGCAACAGAGAATGGAGATTTCAATATCGATGGCTTTCCTTGATCTCTGAGTTCAGGCTGGTGTTGATCTCTATCGGGTGTTGAGCCTTTTGAAGTTCTATTAGGAGTTGATCCTTTCAAAGATTGCCGAGGAGAACTTGGCCCTCCCCATTTCCTCACGCTCTCCTTGCTTGCATAACCAGCATCAAGGTGAATTCTTCAATCCTATAAACCTAAATTTATTCTAGTTTGTAGAAGTACACCGACTATCATCCCAGACCAAATGCCCTGAACACTGAATATGTAATAGCACCCTATAGGAAGTCTGAATATGTAATAGCACCCTATATTTATCAAGGCAACCAAAAACTGCCACCCTGCACCCACTGCTGCTCCTGCAAATTTTACATAAATGTATGCATAAGTACTAGACCACAACCTTAAACATTAGACATGGAAATGGATGTGACATAGTTCTGTTTGATTACGATGGAGAACAGGTTGAACACTGTTGAGCAAGATTGATGCTACAAAAAAGTAATCCAGTTTCGATGTCTCGCTGATGACTCGAGGTCTGCCGGTGAACATTCTAGAGAAATTGTGTTTTGTTGTAAGGACCACGCCTGTGAAGATGACTCCAAACAGCACTGAGGTCATTACTGAGACCATGACTGAGAATTTTGCTGCATTTGGTTGCCCGGCTCCTAGCTCTTTTTTTTTTTTTTTTTTTTTTTTTTTTTTTTTTTTTTCCGATACTATATCAATCGGTATTTGAAGTCACATTCAGACTAATCCAGTTTAAGCACTTGTCGGATTCATTTTAGGGGACAGTTCTTACAACATGGTCTTTGCAGGGCTCCAAGCTCATTAGAAACCCTTACACTGCAAAAATCAAGAACCAATCAGATGCAAATAGGTCGTGACCCATAAGATATCTTCCCGCTTTTATCTCTACATAATCCTTTCAGACCATTAAGATCCACACCCTTCAACTCCATCTTTAGTATATACCATACAAACCTCAGAAGTCTCCACAATTTTGTCCTCACACCTTTGTGAACAAATAAATTCCTCAAATCTAGTGTGTGTATATATATATATATTTTTTTTACCTCACCTCAGCACTGAAACCAAGAGCCACCATCAATGTCCAAAGCTGCAAATTCATGGTGCCATATAAGAGAACAGGGTAAATTTATAGAGGCAACCATGTGATTCTAGCACTACGTGACAACAAAGCACCACATTTAAAAGCCTGCAAGGAAAAACCAGTCCATGACTGTGGGAAATACCCTGCAATAATATACACACTATCTGAGCAAAATTATGAGCCACCATGAAATGTCGCCTGCCATTGCAGCACCAAGCAGGCCATCTCCGAGCAAAATAACAAGAACCCAGTTTAGCACGACATGGATTGCCAAGGCTACTACCAATACTATAGTCATAATCCAGACTTTGCTTTGAGACTGCATGAATTTCTGTATTGGGAAATTCATGGCATAAGCAAACAGTTGAGGTATAACATAAATCTAGTATTTCACTGCAAGGTCTGAAATGCCTTTGTCTTGGTGTAGGAGCTTTAGTAATGGTGATATGAAGACATAAACAGGTGTCAGGCATAAGGCGGTGACAAAGGTTGTGATCCATGATAGTTGCATAGATATTCCTAGCATGTTGAGTTGCCCAGCACCAACGGCTTGACTGCAAAGTGTCTCCAGTGCACTTCCCATCCCTATCTACTACAAACAATTTCAGATAGGTGACATTATTATATGTGTCGGTGAGAAATCTTAACATTGTTTCTGATGCCATGATTGAATTAAAAGACAGGAATTCATGTTTTAAGGTAGTCTGCCCATACCATGATCCCATAAACAAAGCCTTCGATTACATTCTGAACGGTAGATACTGCAGCAAGCTCAACATCTCCTATATGTCCAACAAAGGCAGAGGTCACAAAGCCACAAGAGAACTGAGTTATTGAAGTCAGTATAGCAGGTTGTGCAACCTGCCACATCCTTTGTGATTCTTCCTTCCATTTTTCTCCTATCCCTTTCCTACTAAGCCTTACAGTCACCCGTCTTGTGAGTTCAGGACTCGTTGCTTCCAATGCCGACTCTTCTTCCATCTGCTTCTCTCCCTTGCTCTATAAATTCATCTCTTTCTCTCGATTACAAACAATTACCCAGATATGCAACATGGGGTTCGGTTAAAAAACCAGATCAGAAGATGCCCGAGGTATCATATGCAACGTAGTCACCTAATTAGACCTATGTGCCTCTGGAACAGTAGTGGTACAAAACTGTCGTGCATCGTATACTGTGTATTTTTTGTTTTCTTTTTTCTTTTTGCTCTTGTTTTCAAGTTTGTTTTGTTTTGTTTTTTCCTTACTCATTCTTTGTTTTTTAACTCGGTGAAAATTATGACTACTCTACAGTCATAATCAAATTAAAGAAAACAGGTAAAAGGAGGACAAACCGAAAACAGTTCATTGAAGCTTGGAAACTGTTTGGCCGAAAAGTCACCTTAGACTCTTAAGTCTTAACTCTCGGGTTCATTTTGAATTACAATGTTGCATGTTGTTCAGTACCATAAAAGATTTCTAAAACTAACATTATATGAGTCTTAGTTACAGGGTACTAAACTCTTTTGATCAAGATTCGAGTTTAAGTTTTAAAAATGAAAAAATAAATATCAAGAGATCTAATCTCCAGATTGGGCTTAAAACTACTTGAATTGTATTAATTGGGTTTTGTATACCGATGGTTAAGTACCAAAAATAAATAAATAAATTAAAGACTTACAAAATCACTTCAGGTGCAAATTACATATGACATGGATAATGCAGAAATATATAAGTAATACAACCTAAATATTTTGGTGAAACAGGGTTGTTACTATCTACAATGTCCCATAGGAGTCCAGGAAACACCAGGAAAATCCAAACTTGTCTACCTGACATGCTTGATCATTCAAACAGAAGTCCCATTTTTAGCTCAGTATCGAAATGCATTCTTCACATTTCAGGCACAGTCCATAATCAAAATGCAAGGTATCCCATACAAAACCCACATTTCATACTGTGCATTTCAGATGTTTGCTCATTTTCCCAAATCAAACATGTACAAAGACAATTGACCCACCAATCAGATTATATCCCTATAAAACACAACACCGATAATCGTCAAAACCCAAAACCAATCCTGACTATTTATGCTTTCAAATGCATTGATGGTCATCAGATGCCCAAGAATTAAAATGAACATTTAAAGAAAAATGTAAAATTTTGTCTGATAATTCTTATACCCGAAGAAGACTGAGCACTGAAATGAAGTAATTTGAAGTTTCTGGCATCGGGATATCTCTTAAAGCGATCAAAATTGAGAAATTGATTAGACCCAGAATGCTTAATCAAGAAGTCAGAGGAGGGTAAAGTAGTCAGAGTGGGAACTTGCACCTGCAGTGCATGGAGCTTCATTCCTCTTCTTCCCTATTCCGTGGATTGGACAAGAAAAATCAAAGTGGACTGGAACCAGAGTCCACAAGAGAGCGCAAGTGGGACAGGTGTTTATCTCTTGAATTTGTTGCCAACGTGGCATTTTTTGTATGACGTTAATGTTCCACGTGGATATCATGGGCCCCACAGTCTCTCTGCAAAATTTTTCTATTAAAAACTTTTTAAAAAAATTTTAACGGTCTAGATTTATCCTGACTATCATTCAAATATCACCGATACAAAAATATCGATAATTATAAAATATCATAAAAACAAATAAATCGTTACTGAGGATTGCGATTTCACGACATCGAAATCCTCGTTCGCGAATTCATTAATTTATTTTTTTTGAATTTTAAGTAATTTAAAAAAAAAATGGAAAGCGAGATTTAGAATTGCGCTTTCCCTGGATCTCGCTTTCAACCTTGGTAAAAAAAACCCTTGGCTATACACAGCGGCACCTGGGATTGCTCTCAAATCGTATTCACAATCGTCCTGGAATCTGCATGGTTGTTGGGATTGTTTCAATTTAGGGCGGAGATTGGGCACGACGGAAGAGGACTCAGTTGGGTTGTGGGACTGATCGAAATTGGGGGCACAGTGTAGCATATTTTGAAGCCAGCTCGAAATATCCTAAGGATTGTAATGGACGATATGTCAAGATGGGAAGGACCATCTTCTTGAGCAGAGCTCATAACCATCTCGAGCCGTTCGAGCTTCTGGGCAACGTCAGCCATGTCAGATGACCATCTTCTTATTTTTGATTGTCTTTTGAAAACTATACTTTCAAAAATTCGTAATAGAAAGATTAGGGAAGCTAAAAATTTACTTCACCTTAAATTTGTAGGTGATGGATTTGAGAATGTTATGCCTTTCTCTGATTAGTAAGTTTAAAACCAATTTCCTTTAATTACCTTAAATTGATGATTAAGATTTCCCCTTTAATTTTTAAGGTTGTTTGTTATGTGGGTTGAAAAAAATGTTTCATACTGTGTTTTTAGTGATTGAATATTGATACTCTTTAATCAAAATCTCGATTTTGATTTTTGTTATATAGATAAAATAGACGTCAGAAGAATTTTATCTTTAAACATCTAATCTGATTCGAATTAAATTTAGTCGATCTAACATGAATTTCAGATACTGATGATTTATTAAAAAAGTTGAAAAAGAAGTTTCTTTTTTATGCGGTGTCTATGCAATGTTTTTCTAATTCTCTTTGCTATTCTAATAAATTATATAGTACCAAACATAAATTTAAATTACATTTTAGCTAATTGAGTAGAATATTGTTGGAAATTTAATATGGGAAAACAATGTTTTAGGTTTTGCATGGACAATGCATATCCGTAGCTCTAACCTAAATTCCTACACACAACATGCACAATACATGTCTATATAAATTATTTATGTATTTAAGGGTATATAATAGGTCAAAAATTGCAGAAAAAATTCCCTTCACGGCATTATTTTTTCGATAATTATTTTATTTATGCGTGCTAGAGTCAATTGGAAATTAATTTTCAAAATTTGGTTATGTAGTGCATATCTTATTAAATTGGTTTTTTCTTCGTTCATCATTTTTTTTTTTTTGCCTTTTGTGAATCAAATATTGTCGGTATATCAGATCTATACCGGAATCTTTCATAAATTGAGTTCTCATGACATAAAGTGGGCGTTACAGTCTAATAATCTATTATAATGAGTTTATATAAAAACTTATCATTATAAATATAAAAAAATAAATATTATAAATATAAAAATAAATAAAATTAATTATTTTATAAATTAAATTAATTATTAATTTGATTTTAATATATAATTTTTTTAAAATATAATGATACCTTCTAATTCTACAAGTGGGGCTATGCAATGATCCAATAAGCTCACTCTCTCGGCACTAGTATGGTATGGCTCGAAGGACATTGGACACCATTTGTACCTTTTGCTTAGTAGAAAAAATATATATAAATATAGAAATAAATAACTTCAAATACTCTCAAAATTAAATAATTATTAATTTGATTTTGATACATAATATTTTCTAGATACATAATAATTGGATTTATATAGAAAATTAATTATCACAAATAAGAAAATAAAAAAGGGAGTTAAATATTGTCACAATATTTTCTAGCAAAATCAAATAATTTTATAATATTTCTAATATTCTCCTCAAATTCAATATGACATAATTAAAACAACTTGAATTTGAAAGAGATGATGCATGTACACGGACGCGGTGACATGTGCATACTAATGTGGCCGAAGATGTGGTGCTGATTGTATGATACGTGGTGACGACCGAACAATTTATGATTAATTAAAGAAAAACACATAGTAAACATTGAGAGATAATAGTAAAAGATCGAAATGACATTGTTTTGATGGATCAAAAACAATATCATTCTAGTCATCTTCAACATCTGCATAGCAGAATCCGACAAATTAGAGCAACAAAATTTAGGTGGCATGTGAGAGCACATGGGAGATTTTTTCGGAATTTGATTATTATCATTGGGATTGTCTTGAAGGGTAAATCTAATATCTAATCTGGATTGAAAATCTAAAATTCTAAAAGTATTTTTGCAACCTTTTTTAGAGTTTCGGGAAAGCAATACAAAATAGGAAACCTTAATGATCTATTATTTCTATAAAATATTATAATAAATTGGATTTGTATAGAAAATTTATTGTTATAATTATGGAAATATAAAAAATAAAAGAATTAAAATATTTTCATAATATTTTCTAACAATAGTGATGTTTGAAATTATTTTGGACGTGTTAAATGTCATGAGTAAAATATTAAGGATTCATCATGTTATTAAAAAGTAACTAAAAAAACAGGGATAAAATAAAATGATAAATTGAGAAATAGTTTATGCATAAGCAAAGTGGTAATATAGTCGTAATTATATTAACTAAAAATTCGTCTCCAAGGGATAACCTAGTTGCATAAATTCTCTCCTTAATCTGGTGATCTCAAATTCAAATTTTTATATAAAAAAATTATAAACTAAAAATTCAAACTACTTATCGTCCTGGTTGTTGAATTAAATATCTCATAAACAACAAGCATAAAAATGAGTAGCATTTTAATGAATTATAATAACAATTTTGATTCGCCAAGCTTTTTTCGATTGTGCTTAAGATAGATTTTGCCGAACTTGTTTTGGCTCTCTCCTATGATGCGGCTCCCTCTCAACCTGGTTCTATATAATCCAAGAGTGTTAGCAATTATCTCGCCAAACTTTAACTTGTCGAATGCTTTATATTTCTAGAGATGGGAATAGTTGAACCAATATCGTTGTCTGTCTTTCGTAAATTTCATGACTTATTCTCTTCTCCTAATGAAGTGAATTGCTCTTTAATACGGGATATTTAGGGTATGATTTCAATTAAAAATTTTTTAAATGATATCAAGAAAAATTGGTATAGGTATTTTCACCCTTTTGACATTCATATGAATCATAGACCAGTAATATAGTTTAAAAATTAAATCTGGGTCAAGAATGGGATAAATGTCAAGAGTAGATAGCAAAAGGGTACATATCTTCCACATGAAGAGTATGCCAATTTGGACCATCATTTGCCAAAAGTCAGGAGTCCAAGCAAATGGGTCAAAACTCCGTTTTTTTGGGCATATGAGATCAAATATTTCATAACAAGTCAAGTGGTGTGCCATTGTTACATTAAATTATATTGCTTAGCAAAATTAAAAAATTTATCGATAGATTGTCGATTTAATAGAATTCAATATTTATCTATTAATTAAATTTTTAATTTAAAATTTAAGAATAAAAAAATTATATTAGAAGAGTTTTTTTTAAAATAAGTGTCTATAATATTTGAATCAAATTAATCAAATAAATTCGGACATCGATAGATCGAGACTGATTGAGGGCAAGGCTTTACTTAAAAATAAATAAATAATTCGGGTCATTCAAGGACGGCTATGTGATACCACGTGGTGGCATATCCTATCCGATAATCGTGGACCAGAATGCATCTTTCGATGATCCGATGCCGATCCGATGGCTGAGATTGGTTTCCAAATTTTTATGGAGTTTGACGAAGCCAAAATTGAATTTTGACAATTTATTTATTTATTTATATTGGTTGGTGTGCTTTGCTAACTGGTATTGGGTCCCACATCCCGTTTTCTGGTACAGGTTCATGGTGTGGTGTGCTGGATCATGGGTCCCACGTAAGAATTCCTCGTTCAAATCTTACCATGTTTTCCAACAAGATTTTTTTATTCCCTCTCTCTTTCATAAATCAGAAATTTTCAGCGAATTATTTGACTAACGAGTTGATAATTTCTTTTTTTTTTTAATTAAAAAGAAGGTGAAAAAAGAATATATATATATTTAAATTTAATTAAGTGATAATTAATATTTTGGAGAGAATATTTATTAATTTAAAAAAAATTTTAAACTTCATATTATAAGTAAGCTATGTTTTATTTAAAATCCGAAAATCAAAATTAATCTTTTATTTAAACTTATGTATTAATGATGAAAGTTTTTAAAAAATTAATAAGATAACGAGTTAATAATTTCGTATATATAATCCATGTTTATAAATTGATAATTTTTTTTAAAATTATTTTAATATATATGCTTCGTATTTTATGTAGTAATTATTTTCTTTTTCTTTCTAAATTAATTTATGAACGAAGTTATTATCTAGTTATGGACACGTAAATATTTATAGTTCATCGGTCTTTATATCAAAATAAAGATAAAAGTGTATACTGATAAATTTTATTTATTTAATTATAATTCACTAAATTTTGAATAATCTTCCTTGTGTAGAAATATATCTATATGCATGATTCTGGAACGAGTTTTTTCGTAAAATTTTAGATTTTAGTTTATTTTGATTTGATTTGATTTGATTTATAATATTTTTTTAATTAGAAGGAATAAATTTTGGTAATAAAATATTTAATTGTAGTATTTTTTTTATAAATTTTAAATTTGAATCTCTTTTATATATAAATAAAAAATATATTTGATTGCAATTGAATGTAACTCGGACCTCGACTCACACAAAGGGGAGTGTGCATGCCACATGAATTATACTAAATTTAATCTCATTTAAGTAATAATCGAAATTTCGAAATTTATTCCACAAATATTAAAAAATATTCCAAAACAATAATTTTAATGGTAATTTCGTAATTTAGCAAAAAGGAGTACAAATTTTCGTAAATTCACATGAACCTACCATGGGGTGGAGGCATCATTCGCAGGGCGTCAACAACTGATCCTTCACACACAAAATGCCAAAACCAAATTTTATTAAAACACATGAAAAATAAAAAAAATTTGCATCACATGAAAAAAAAGAATAATAAAAACAAACTGAATTTTAATTTTACATTTTAAAATTGATTATTTAAAAATATTAATAATTAATATTTATTTTGATTATTATTTAATGATCACAAAAATCCTTTAAAATTTAGAAAAATAAAAAGATGGAATTTATTTAAAAAAAATGATTGTGAGGATTTTATAGATTTATTATTTATTCGTTTTATATATTTAATGATAGTAATTGGAATAAATTTTAATTATTAAAAAATTTTAGTAAAAAATAATAAAAATAAATTTTAAAAATAAGACGGGACGGTGGAAAATTGTTCTATAAATAAACCCGTTCTTGCTGAAAAACGGGAGCTTTTAACATTCACTCCCTCTGCCACCATCTCTCTCTCTCTCTCTCTCTCTCTCTACCAGTCTAATGGCGATTTCTCTACATCTCTGCAAATTCGCCGTTAGAACGGACATAACGTTGCCGGAAACTCGTTTTGTTCTGGGGTGCCGGAAACCACTGTCTGTAAGATGCGGTGGTGGAGAGTCTGCTTCTTCGAGTTCGGTAGCTGTGGATTCTGATTTTGATGCTAAGGTGTTTAGGCACAATTTGACTAGAAGCAAGAATTATAATCGCAAAGGTTTTGGACATAAAGAAGAAACACTTCAGCTCATGAACACCGAATACACAAGTATATCTCTCCCTCTCCCTCTCCCTCTCCTTCCCTTTCTCTCTCTCTCTCTCTCTCCCCCGGGTTCTGGCTTAGTGATATGGATTTTGAACTCTGGTTTTGATTTCTTAATAATCAATTAGAAAATTGGTGTTTTGGTCTTGCTTGTGTTATCTGTGGGATAAGTGGTTGTTATTCAATTGATTGGGCTGAGATTTACCCCAAAAAAGAAAAAACTAAGAGACGAAAAAAGACGGGAGACTGATTATTATCAAATAATTGAAAATTTGATAATTTTTTCTCTCCAGATTCATCAAGAAATCAACCCATCTGATTAACAACAAACCATTCTGATTGCATGACAAGAGCTTTAATTGTTGATTTTGAGTTCTAGTTTTGATTTTTCCAATTGATGAGTAAATAAGACAGAGAATTAAAACATCTAGATTCTCTAGCTCGTTCAATTAAAACATCTAGATTCTCTAGCTCGTTCAAGATCAAATTGAGCTTGTGATCCATCCATCTCTCTGTCTCTCCCTCCCTCTCTCTCTGTATTTATTGTTTTCTGCGTCTGAGTTCTGGGTTTTGAGTTCTATTTTGACTTGTCAAAATTGATGAGCAAATATTTGAGAAAAAATGAAGTTTAATTTAAGTTTTGAGGAGATTTTTGCTCTTATAAGATCAAATTGATTTTATGATCTGTGGATTTGGTTTCAAGGTCTTAATTAAGTTTGATCTAACCTGTGAACTGTTGAGTTCATTTATATCTGTGAAATGGCAAAAGGGATGCTCTTACAGAAGACCCAATTGAGCTTTATAATAAGTGGTGGAGTTGATTATTTTAGGGATTTATTATAACATTTTAGAGTTTTTTTGTATGGTTGGGAAATGATTGTTATAGAAAAAAATTCATTTTTTTTAATTATTTTTTTTGGTTGGAAAAATTTTCAGGTGATATAATAAAGACTTTGAAGGAGAATGGACATGAGTACACATGGGGAAATGTTACGGTGAAGCTAGCAGAAGCATATGGTTTTTGCTGGGGAGTTGAGAGAGCTGTCCAGATTGCATATGAAGCCAGGAGGCAATTTCCGGAGGAGAGGATTTGGCTCACAAATGAAATTATTCACAACCCAACTGTTAACAAGGTCTATAATATCTCCATAATATTATAAAATTTCTATGATCATCAAATAGATTGTCCTCTAAATCAATCCTAGATCTGTGTCTTCTCCTGTTTCATGATTAGTATATTTGTTTCTAGCTTAAGTTCGAAGCATTAATTTTGTCTACTTCAAAACCTGGCTCTATCATTGAGCGTTTATATTTGGGAATACCTACTTGTCCACAACCACCGCCACATGGTTTAGATCTCTTAGAACAAAAGGGATTAAGGACAATGGAATATGGAAAGTAAATGGCCCAAAAAAATCACTATGCTCAAATACTTTCATTGTTTGTTTCTTTGATTACTCCAGAAATCTTTGAAATGATTTTTCTGATAATTAATAGTCACCGAGCCTAATGATTTTTTTAATGACAGAGATTGGAGGAAATGCAGGTCCAAAACATCCCTCTTGAGGATGATAAGAAGCAATTTGATGTTGTTAACAAGGGCGATGTTGTGGTCTTGCCCGCTTTTGGGGCTGCAGTAGATGAGATGTTGGTTCTGAGTGACAAGAACGTGCAAATAGTCGACACTACTTGCCCATGGGTATCTAAGGTATCACTCCTAGAAACCAACATGCTTTATTGTTTTGCCATCTGCTGCATTTGAAATTTTCTCTTTCTTACCTTTCTCAATGTAACACTTTGATATCTTTCCTTAAGGTCTGGAACACTGTTGAGAAGCACAAGAAGGGAGAGTACACATCGATTATCCATGGTAAATACTCTCATGAAGAGACTATAGCAACTGCCTCTTTTGCGGGCAAGTATATCATTGTCAAGAACATGGCAGAGGTATGTATTCAATTCATGGATATATGCATATTTTAGTAGTTGCTGTGTCAGGGTGGGTTTAGTATAGGAAAGAGACACAAAATGGTTTTCTCTGCTTAACTCCCTTATGATCAGTGAACTTCTTGTTCTTTTTGGCAGGCTATTTATGTATGTGATTACATTCTTGGTGGTCAACTTGATGGGTCAAGCTCGACAAAAGAGAAGTTTCTTGTGGTATGATTTCTTTCCGTTTTCAATCTGAGAATTGTAATGTGTGATAGCATTTGTCTTGAGAGAAATATTGCTTTTCCTGCAGAAATTCAAAAACGGAATTTCTAAGGGTTTTGATCCTGATGTTGACTTGGAAAAAGTTGGTATTGCAAACCAAACTACTATGCTTAAGGGAGAGACAGAGGAGATTGGTGAGTTCCTGTTTGAATATGTCATTTGTATTGGTGTTAATGAACTTATCTGGATGTTAATCTTAGTATGTGTTCATTTTGCAGGTAAACTGGTGGAGAAGACAATGATGCATAAATTTGGTGTTGAAAATATTAATCAGCACTTCATAAGTTTCAATACTATTTGTGATGCTACTCAGGTATATTTCCAGCACTGCTCTTATTTGTCATGGAACCTTATCATTTAGTTGCATATTGTCTTTGCTTGCATAAATTTATGCCTCGAAGCTCTGTGCACTTGTGTCAGAGAATTTACTCTTCTTAATCTTCATTAGGAGCGACAAGATGCAATGTTTAAACTTGTAGAGGAAAAGCTGGACCTCATGTTGGTTGTTGGTGGATGGAATTCAAGTAACACCTCCCACCTACAAGAGATTGCAGAGGCTCGTGGAATTCCATCATATTGGATTGACAGTGAGCAGAGAATAGGTCCTGGAAATAAAATTGCTTACAAGTTAATGGTAGGTTTTGACTACATGTTGAGATTTCTGACCTTGTCCAATTTTCAGATACTGTTGCTTATATGATTTTTCTTTATTGTGACAGCATGGAGAGCTGGTTGAGAAAGAAAACTGGCTGCCGGAAGGTCCTTTAACAATCGGTGTAACATCAGGTGCTTCAACACCAGATAAGGTAATCTTTCCTTCTCTATACTAGGCCTTCAAATTTTGTGTGTTCTTAATCTATGAGACTAACTTGGCTGATTATACTGTGATCAGGTTGTCGAAGATGTCCTTAGGAAGGTGTTTGCCATCAAAAGCGTGGAAGCATTGCAAGTAGCATAAAATTGGGTCTTGAGAAAAAGCATCAAATAACTTTAAGCCAGTGGTTGTATAATTCAGAATAGAGGTGATGCAGAGGTATCCATAAAAACAGTTCCATGTATCCTAAATATATACTGTTGTATGTACAATATCATGGCTAAATATATCCAAGGCATTGCCATTTCTCTAATGACTCACTTTTCTGGGACTCGGCTCCATTTGTGGGGAATGGTGATTAGCAGTTGATTTCATGCCCCTCTCCTGTATCATGGTCGCTGGTACCAGCTGTGTACGAGCACTGCTCAAGCTCAAATCTTTGATTAAATTACTTCATCTGTTTAAGGTTATTTATTGAAAAAGTGATTATAAAATTCAGCAAGTGTTGTCATAATTTACCGGTAAATTCTCTCTCTCTCCCCCTCCTTCCCTCCCCATTTGCGCTGTTCCCCCTCGATTTGGCCAGAGAAAGGATTTGAACTGAGTTTTCTTCCTAGAAAGTATTTTCATTTGTGTTTTGGTATGACAAAGTGTGGCTGGGCACCATCAAGTGAGAAGCCTCATTCATTTGTTTGGAGTTGTGTGGGTGTGCATGTATGCTTGCATGTGGGCAATGCAGATTGTGAAGAGAAGCATTTCTCTGTTCCTTTATTACAGCCATGGACCCGAAAAGCAACAGAGAATGGAGATTTCAATATTGATGGCTTTCCTTGATCACTGAGTTCAGGCTGCTGTTGATCTTCTATCAGGTGTTGAGCCTTTTGAAGTTCCATCAGGAGTTGATCCTTTCAAAGATGAGGAGGACTTGGTCCTCCCCATGTCCTCATGCGCTCTTCTGCTTGCACAACCTGCATCAATGTGAATTCTTCAATCCCATAAACCTAAATTTGTTCTAGTTTGTAGAATAATAATCCTTTGATTCAATTCAACTAACCTCTATATGCCAGTTAGTTCGTAAAAAGATGGCCAACATTATCACTGTTTGAAGAAGGACACCAACCATCATCCCAGACCAAATGCCCTGAACACGGAGATCAAATGTATAGCCTAATAAGGCCCCTGTTGGAAGTCCGAATATGTAATAGCACCCTATATTTATCAAGGCAACCAAAAACTGCCACCCTGCACCCACTGCGACTCCTGCAAATTTTACATAAATGTATAAATAAGTACTAGATCACAACCTTACACATTAGACGTGGAAATGGCTTTGACATAGTTCTGTTGGATTACCATTGAGAACAGGTTGAACGCTGTTGAGGAAGATTGATGCTGCTAAAAAGTAATCCAGTTTCAATGTCTCCCTGATGACACGAGGTCTTCCGGTGAACATTCTAGGGAAATTGTGTTTTGTTGCAAGGACTACGCCTGTGAAGATGACTCCAAACAGCACTGATGTCATTACAGAGACCACGACTGAGAATTTTGCTGCATTTGGTTGCCGGGCTCCAAGCTCATTAGAAACCCTTACACTGCAAAAATCAAGAACCAATCAGATGCAAATAGGTCATGACCCATAAGATATCTTTCCCCTTTTTATCTCTCCATAATCCTTTCAGACCGTTAAGATCCACATCACTTAACTCCTTTAGTATATATTATATAAACCACAGAAGTCTCCACAATTTTGTCCGCACACCTTTGTGAACTCATAATACTAATGAACTCCTCAAATCTATTTTATATACTTCTTTTTACCTCACCGCAGCATTGAAACCAAGAGCCACCATCAATGTCCAAAGCTGCAAATTCATGCTGCCATATAAGAGAGTAGGGTAAATTTATAGAAGCTACCATGTTGATTCTAGCACTAGGTGACAACAAAGCACCACCAAGACTTTACAAGCAATCCTATGAGATGAAGAGAGGGTAGCACTAACCAGATTGAAATGGCATCAACTTCAGTCTCCGGATCCTTCAAGTACCCTACCATAAGTATCACCGCAGTCCAATACCATAGCTCCAAACTTGCATCAACAATTTGGTAGCTAAACAAGACATCACAAGTACTTCATATAAATCTAAAGTTTGAGAAGTACTAACCATAACATTACAGCCGAGGCAAGTGAGAGCTTCACAAAAGCTGGCAAAGATTTAAAAGCCTGTAAGGAAAAACCAGTCCATGACTCTGGAAAATACCCTGCAAAAATATACACCATCTGAGCTAAAATTATGAGCCACCATGAGATGTTGCCTGCCATTGCAGCACCAAGCAGGCCTTCTCTGAGCAAAATAACAAGAACCCAGTTTAGCACGACATGGATTGCCAAGGCTACCACTGATATTATAGTCATAATCCAGACTTTGCTTTGAGACTGCAGGAATTTCTGTATTGGAAAGTTCACGGCATAAGCAAACAATTGAGGTATAACATAAATCGAGTATTTCGCTGCAATGTTTGAGATGCTTTTGTCTTGGCGCAGGAGCTTTAGTAATGGTGATGTGAAGACATAAATGGGTGTCAGACATAAGGCGGTGACAAAGGTTATGATCCATGATCGTTGCATGTATATTCCTAGCATGTTGAGTTGCCCAGCACCAACGGCTTGACCGCAGAGTGTCTCAAGTGCACTTCCCATCCCTAGCTACTCCAAACAATTTCAGGAAGGAAAGATTATTGTACGCGTCTGTGAGAAATCTTAACATTGTTTCTGATTGCATGATTGAATTAAGAGACATAGGAATTCATGTTTTAAGGTAGTCTAACGTACCATGAACCCAAAAACAAAGCCTTCGATTACATTCTGAACGACGGATACCGCAGCAAGCTCAACATCTCCTATATGTCCAACAAAGGCTGAGGTCACAAAGCCAATAGAGAATTGAGTTACCGAAGTCAGTATAGCAGGTGCTGCAATCTGCCACATCTTTTTTGATTCTTCCTTCCATTTTTCTCCTATCCTTTTCCTACTAAGCCTTGCAGTCACCCGTCTTGTGAGTTCAGGACTCTTTGCTTCCATTGCAGACTCTTTTTTCATCTGCTTCTCTCCCTCGCTCTATAAATTCATCTCTCTCTCTCAATTACAAACAATTACCTAGATAAGCAACATGGGGTTTGGTTAAAAACCCAGATAAGAAGGTGCCCGAGGTATTATCTGAGGAAAATGAGGATTTTCATGAACAATTATGCAATGTAGTCACCCAACTAGACCTGTGTTCATCTGGGACAGTCGTGGTGTAAGACTTCGATGCATCGTATACCGTGTATTTTTCGTTTTCTTTTTCTTGTTTCTTTGTTTTGTTTTGTTTTGTTTTCCTTATTCTTTGTTTTTTTGTTTAAGAGATGGCTATGGAAGCAAGATTTGGCAGAAGGCTTATTTGACTTACGTAGGATACTCCAAGCTTGTTCGGTGAGTGTCCAAACAAAGTTTAAATTTCTCTGTCATTATCCCTAATGTAAAGATTTGAGTTCTTTTGTGAAATCTGTCAATCTTCGAAACTACGTATTACCCAAAATCTCTCGAATAAACTTGGGTTGACAAGCTGTCTCAAATTAAAAATACTAGAGGGTCAACTAATACTTGCATGGGCTTCATCATCATATCTTAGGATTACACCAATACCTAGTCAGTTCATGGCCGGTCACTCAGTATTTTTTTTAAATATGGTCTCAGATTTGAATTTCTTGTATAAAGGAAATAAACGTCCGAAGACTTTTACCCCTTAAAAGTAAAAATCAACTCAAACTATAACAGGTCTCTACTTGAAGAGCAGTGTTTAAATTTGACATAGGGTTTAGTTTATGGCCAAATTTATTAAAAGAGATAACTTTCAAATTCGCTTTTGAAAAGTTTCCAGGTAAAAATGAGCCCATTTAAAAAAAATAAAAAAAAACCACACACAAAACTTATATCTCTGTGCTTTTGTAAGATCTTATAGCCGGAGTAAGTCCGATACCAAATAGCTTACGGAGCTGGTTAGTTGTTAATATAGTGATATTTAAAATCTGTTTATGAAGAATTTTAATTTTATTTATATATGTTTATATTTTCTTAAAAATTTAATTAATTAATAATTATTATAAATAGAAAAAAATTAAAGATAAATTGGACCAAGTTTAACTTTTGTTTTTGTTTTGACCGATCAATCGGTATTTGAATTATCCTATTAATACTGTGGGGCTCAATTTAGGGGCTATCTCTCCTTGTATCTGTTTTTTAATTCTCAAAACTCAAACTCTAAAACTTAATTAAGGGAGTTTAGTATCCTAACACTACTAGAATCACAGAACGTTCGTCGGATCAAGTTCCCATTGCTCGCCAAACAATCCCCATAGAGTAGCTATGGGTTTAACATCCGAAAAACTTCCATCCTAAATGGGTGAAAGTCTTGAAGAGGGTCCTAGTTTCAAGCTAGAGAAGTAGGAAATGGGCTAGAAATTTGTTATGGGGAATGAAAGCAATGCTGGCTCTGATGAAGTGTTAGCATTGGGAGCCATGTTGCATGATCACTTCTATCAAGATATGATACTTTTAAATTTACAATAAATAAAAATATTTGCATTGCTTTTCGTATCACTTTATGTAATATTGTTTTTTTTTTCCCTTGTAATATTGTATTCCTTGTTCTGTATACACATTACAGAAGTTGAAACTATTGCACACAAAATATATAGAACCTAGACTAGAAACTTAATTGTCAAGCTCTATTTGCTCCTCGAGGTTTATTTGAGAACAACCAGGTTTCCTTATGCGGTATGTTGATATCAGAAATCATTAATCTTAAGATGTTAGAGAGAGAGAGAGAGAGAGAGAGAGAGATCCTGGTTCTTATCCGAACTTGTGATGCCAAAATCTTGTATACCAATATTCCCAAGGGGATAGTTTAATGGTCACATCTCTCTTCTTCTAACTCCGTGATCTAGAATTCGAATCTCATTATAATTAAAAAAAAAAACCTTGTACACCAATCTTTGTAAAACAAACAAGACCGTGTTTGATATGTTCAAGAAATCTTAGATTGTTGATAATGATACACGAGTATGCTCCTAATTTAAGCATCTAAGAAACCTTTGAGACCTATACTCCGAAATTGTATCCTAAAACCAAAAGTTAAACTCCAGCATTCTTAATTTACAAGCCATCAACTAGTAGCATATGATATTATGTTTTCAAAATATTTAAAAAAATATTATGTATCTAATTGATTTAATTTTGAAAACATTTTATTTTCTTTATTCTTATATTTATAATATCTATTTTTAATTTTTTATATAAACATAACCTATTGTGACATTTTACTAAAATAATGAATTATTATGGTTCACATTATTATTATTATTATTATTTATTTTTAATATAGTATTCGAGTCATATTCAAATATTTTAATATGGTGTCGGACCAATATCCATTTTTTAATAATATCACATAAGCAAGCATCGAAAAGAGACCAACAAACAAACATACCTAGCACCAACGTGGGTTGGCTCAACTGGATATGGGGTTGAGTTCCCTTAAGCATGACCGAAATTCGATTCCCACCGGGAACATCGGGCCCTCATGTGTATGGAGCGTTTCCCGTTGGGAGACCCGCCCTCCGAACAGGAGCCACTGCAACAGTCAGTCCGGTTTAATTGGAGCGAAATCTCGGATACCGGGCGATGTCCAAGACATGGTATAAAAAAAAACAAACATACCTAGCTCGCCAGTAGAATGCATCCAATGCCTCAAAAGTGGTGAAGTCAAACCAGACTTCTGAACAAGCCATTTCTTGAACCGGTCGAGCCGCTCCTCCTTCACATTAAAACACTCCCTCACAACCAAACCAGCTGGTTCAGAATAAACTTTGAATTCCTTAACCAAATGCAGAAACTCATGAAGCGGAAATCCCACTTCGGGTGGCCGAGCTGTGTCCCAAACCGGTTAACCAATTCCCCGGCTGCTCCATGCCCAAACTTGGCGATGGAATTAAAAAGGGAAGTGGCACCCAAGTCCATCATACTATGAGTTATTAACACAAGCCCCTAGACAAGACTCACCACTCTCAAACACTTGACCAGCAAAATCAATGGGTTGAAAGTGCATACTAGCTCAAGCCGGCTGTCCTCATGGCTGCTTGAGAATGTAGGTGAAAAGGCAGTAGTGTCGAGCTTGAGAGGGTGCATTGGTGATGACAGCAAAGGGGTCATCAGTGATTGGTGGGTTGGTGTTAGTATATGCGTGGATGGAGCGGAATAAGGAGGTTTGGATCAGTGTCTGTGGTAGAGTGGTGGGCGTGATTCAAGTATGTGTTGCTTGGCTCACGATGGAGGGGTTTTATGGGGCTTTCACCACCCGCAGATAGAGAGAGAGATGTGGAGGTCGGCACAAACCTCAACTTTAGTTGAGAAGCAGAAGCGTCTTTAATGGCATACAAAATCTTATGAAACAAAGGAAGCAAGAGCCCAGGTGTTTTGGGTGTTTTCTTTACAAACTCAATGCTGTAGTCTAAAAACACAAATACTTTTCCTTTTTTTTGGGCCAGGGGGAGGGGGGTCGTTTCCTGGGTCCACACCAAGGCTTATAGTTACCAGCATAAACACATCGTTTTGGTCCATAAGTACTTTTCCATGCAAGGAATTTTCAACTGTCCACTTGACTACCATATAAACAATTCGTATTTTCAAAGAGCAAATTTGCCTCAATCCCTTCCATCAAATTGATAAATTGGGTATCACCCAAAAAAAAAAATGATAAATTGGGCCTTTCCTAAATATTAGGTTGAACGTAAAATCGAAATAGATATTAAATAATACAAAAAATGATATTTTGTAAAAATATAAAAAAAAATGATAGTATAAAAAAAATTGTAAATATAAAAAATACTAGAATTTTTATATAAATATTAATTATTTTTTAAAATAATAGAATTACCATCTTTTATAATAAAAATATAAAATGATTAAATATGTAATTATTAATCCTAAAAACAAATAATATAAAATTATAATTATAATAAAATAAACAAATAATTCATTTAATACGTAAATATAAAAAATATAAAGATTTTTATATAAATATTAATTAATTTAACATGTTGACCTGTTTTGAAAATGGGAAGCGTAAGTATTGAGAAATTTACGTAGAAGAGACACCAAAGGCCTTGGTTTAGAATGTGATCCATGAACAAATATATATATTTAAAACACAAATATCAAATTTAAAATTTTTACCTTGAAAATCTTACTTGAAATCTAAAATGATTTTACAAATCAAACTATTCTTTATTCCTCGTTATCATTGATTTTCCGATAAACTTAGTACTCACAATTTAGCACAATTCAATGAACAAACATTCTACCTCCCCTCTATCCTCTATCCTCCACCCTTTAACCGGAACCTTAGCCATCCAGCCATCCATCCTTTTTCTACCATGTTTCCCAGGGTTTCATAATATGCCAAAGTCCATTAATAGTTTCTCTTATAAAGAAAAATTAATAGAGACTAATTCTTTATACCACAGAGGTTTTTTTTTTTGGTACCTGGATCTTCCAATATTTGGGGCTTTATCCCAACTAATCTGGAATCGACCTGACTGTCGGATCTCATTTGAGGAGAATATTTTCTAATATTATTTTTTCCGTACCCGATGGGAGTTGAACTTCCGACCTAGTTAAAAGACGAATGTGTCATTCTCACTTACGCCAACAGATGTTGGTAACCACAAAGTTAATTCAAGCTTGGCAATCGATGAATAACTCCATCTGGAAACTCTTAACAAGTTTTACAAATATCATAGAGTAATCTGGCTAAGAAGTCAAGATATGCATGAAAAGTACCGGGTTTACTCCAAGTTGAGAGACGAAGGCAATCATCTCAATATTGAGACTAGCAATATCTAGTATAAAAATTAGCTTTATTTTAATTAGCATGGTGTAATACTCCAACCATAATCAAGTTTTGCCACCATACATGAAAGTCCACAAACACTCCTAATAAATTTTTCCAATATTTTTCACAAAATAATTCTTGGTACGATTCGACGCGCAAAAAAAATCTATTAGGCAACTAATTAGTTATATAAAGAGAATACTAAGAAAGCAATGGATTTGACCATAGATGTTTCTCAATAGTTATAATTCATAAAGGAAACATTTTCCTCACAGTGAAGCTACTCTGCTAAAAGCAAGTTTTCTCAAGAAATGCATATACAAGTTCTAGGATTTCAGAATGCATCAAGGATATCCAAGAAGTTGATAAAATTATGTGGGTACAGCACATGAAGCATAAATTGCAAAAAAGGAAAAAAAAAAAAAAAAACAGAACCAAACATGAACATCGAAAAGAAAATAAGAGGACAGATACTGACCTTATGGCACATAAACTATACCAGCCAACATCCTCCTTTTCAGTGAAATGGGGCGACATGATGCTTTTTTGCTGCCTTCAAACCAAATGATGCTCCCATTTTCAGCTGTAAGCCAATGTGCATACACCAAGAATAATGAGTGGCATATTTTTCGCGCATTCGTTGAGTTCTTCCAATCACAAGTAGCCTCCTCATTTCTACATGTGTACCAACTGCTATAGCATGGTTGGAAAAAAGGCCCCAACCCAGCAAAGTTAATTTACACATGCATTCCAAAGAAAAAATTAAAAGAAACGGAGAGTTACGTGGCTCTCGATACAATCCAAAAAGAATTAACCAATCATAAGAATTTAGCATTACATCCCACTATGATAATCGTCCGTTGATACATCTCTCTCTTGGTTGTATGTGCATGAGTTGGTAGTTTGAACTTTGGCCCAAATCCTACGAGAACATACGAGAACATACTAATGATACAAACCTTCTGATTATTCCAAATACAAATATTTACCCAACTAAAAAAAACTTTGGCCCAACCTCTGACACCCGGATGGGGCCATAACCACCGGAATGAAAGTTCTACGGTCACATCTCTTTCTCTCTCTCTCTTCGTTATTGACCATGTAGTCCCCATAAAATTTTGAATTGACTGAAACTGCCCATATTATAATAAGCCCATACTTTTACAGCCCTATAATTTTTATTTTTATAGGCGGCATTAAATATTCTGGATATTTTCAATGGTGGATGGTGTAAGTCTCTAGTTTAGAACCAAAGAACCAAAATTGGTGGTAAGATCTAATTCTTAATTTTGCCATTTTGTTTAATTACAAAGCATCGTGATTAATAACATTTTTTTTTATGTAAGTGAATTATTTATCATCAATCGGTATCTGATTTTAACTTGATTAATTCGATTCGAATACTGTAGAACTCTCTATAGAGAAGTTGACTCTTTCAAATCCTATTTCTCAATTTTCATGAGTCAAACTTATGACCTATGATTGAGGAAGTATACCATCCAATCGTTAGATCCATAAAAGTTTGATAATATGGTAACAACTTACAAGATCATTGTAATACAAAAAAAATCTGATGTTGGTGAATTGTGTTAATAAACCATTTTAATTTTAGTTGCTAAATTTTTTGGGGGTCAGTTTCAAAATATTCAAAATTCAATTGGATTACTTTTATTGCCTAATTAAATGACAGTGTTCTACATAGGTTTTGCAATCTTCAATTGCTGCTCAGTCCTTGTGTGCCGTTTGTCGTGATTTGTAATTGAGGTTTTTGACAAGAATATCACTCCACAGCTAGGTTGCAAGGAAACTAGGAATGAAATGGACATGAATGGATAAAAATACAGAAAATAAAAATATAAAAATTACATAAATATAAAATATAGAATAACTATCTTTTATAATAAGAATTTAAAACGATCAAATATATAATTATTAATTATAAAATAAATAATATAAAAATTATCATTATAATTAAATAAATAAATAATTCATTAAATATAAAAAATATAAATATTTTTTGTGAAAATGTTAATTAATTTAACGTTTTAAAACATTTTAAAAATAAGAAATATTTTGAAAATGAAAAACACTAATATTGAGAAGTTTCTGCGTAGCAGAGCTCTTTACTCGAGCCTTATTTAACGGTCTATCGGTCCCGTTCACAAGTCGATACTCTTGAGTGAGATATATAAAAAATGATGTAAATGAAGTTGAAAGGTCACTTAATGAAAATTCTTCTTATAGTTTTGTAATCGATTTCTTTTCGGTTTTAATTTCAATTTTATTATTTTTCTAAAATAAAAACAATGCATTTTAAACATATTTTAAAATTTTTCGACAATGAGCATATTTTCTATTTTTCTATTGAAAATAGAGTAAAAAATTATGAAAAATATTTTCTACTAGGCTCAGTTTTACCTTTTCAGTTTAAAAGGCGACAAGATGCATCCCTTAGAACACCCGCCCAAAATTTGAAATTGGCGACAAAAGAAGGAAGAAACCTGGGATTCCTCCTCGTAAACATGAACATTTGAAAACATTCCAATATAGAAACCTCGAACAGCTCCCTCTTTTCACTTTCCTCTCTTCAAATACACCTTCCTCTCTCTCAAAATGGATCTCCACCAGGTTTGTAAAATAGCCAACAAAGAGAATATCCCTCCAATCCCCTCCAAGAAAGGGACTTCAGGATCTGTGCTAAAGCCATGCAAACCAAGAACTCGGAAACCTCTGGCAGACATCACTAGCATTTTCTACCCTGTATTATTCAATAAGGTTCAGCTCCTCTTCTTCCTCCTTCCCAACAGTGTCTGCAAATCAAACTCTACGAGGAGAACAGCCAAGCCTCAGCTGCATGTAGCAGCCAAAAGTAATTCATCAAGTTCTTTAAGAAAGGGCTTGAGATAAAGTTCAGCTTATTGGGGGAGGAAGCTTCTGATTTTGCCATAAAAGTTCTACCAAAATACATGTTACTATATCCAATTCTGAATACCCAAGAATTGTAATGTTTGTAGACACTTTTCTAATACCAAAACATCCTCTGTTTTGTGACCTTAAATTTTTTGTTTTTATGTTTTCAAGCAAATTCTTGCTTAGTTTATTTATCCATGTATCTCATTTTTAGATGTATGTATCTATTTATCTCATCTCACTAGAAAGGAAAATCACATAGTATCAAGAAGATCAATCAGGACCTGCAGAGTGACATGCTCTCTCTCGCGCACACATACAGATAACAATGCAACTGTGCTTGTAAATTGTTCTTACACTGTCTCTATAAATAATATAAGAAAGAATCAGTACATGAATGGTGAATATAGAGCTAGACTTGCACCAAACAGATGTTAAAATCTCATCAATCCATAAATTTGCAGAAAGTGGAAGTACCCAAAAGAACCTTGCGCAATATAAGTGACATGACCCTCACAAAGTTGGCGTAGCACCAAAAGCTCTCACTTGGGGGTGACATGATACTACAAAAAATTTACTCCACTTAACTCAGCCACTTGTGCAATCTATTTGCTTAGCCTTTAGATGATTCAACTAGCTCAGGGACTCTGTTGAGCAGTCGATTGATTTTTTTTTTTTTTTTGGTGAGTGAGCAGTCGATTGATCTCATTGGGGAATTCAGCCTTTGTGCGGTTAGTCTTCCCTCCAACAACCACAGTTGTTCCATCTTTTAAAGCCCATATCTATGGATATAGCACAGCAAACAGGGGATTGGGCTAAGAAGTAACAAGTGAGTCTTAAAAAGTAATTCTACACTTATGCAGCATAACAAGAGGGATGCCGTGGCGTATTAGTTATCACGTTAATCTTACATGCTATGCTAGAAGTCCCCAGTTTGATCCAGGGCAGCAACAACTCTATGTTTGCTTTCATTTTTCATTATTGGCCCGGGGAGTAAAAATGAAATAACTGAAAACAAAGATTTTTTCTTTTCTTTTCAAAAATCCAGATAGGAAATCTAGAAAGCACAGTTTAAGTGTTTGGCGAGCCTATGAAATAGTATTTTAAATTGGAGCAAAAAAAGTGAATTTTTCTTAAGAAGCCTCTCATTGTAAATACAAACATTTTAGCGATAAGCATAAATAAAAACATTAACTATAGGAAAAATAATGAAAGAAAAATAAAATTTTTCATCAACAATCGAAAAATTACAATATTATTACAAAGTTACTGTGGTGTAATGGCTATCACATTAGTCTTAAGAAAGTGTTTGGTGAGTCTTACAGAATAGTATTTTAGATCAGAGTAAAAGAAGTGAATTTTTTTCTAACGAGGCTTTTTATAGTAAATACAAACACCTTAGGTGTAAACATATAGGAAAAATAATGAAAGGAAAATATTTTTTTACCCTTACAATCGAAACATTACAATATTATTTCGAAATAGTATTTGAATTTTTTTCTAAAGAGGCTTTTTATAGTAGCTACAAACACCCTAGGTGAAGATTAACTATACGAAAAATAATGAAAGGAAAATAATGTTTTTCCCCAACAATCGATATTAATTCAAAGTTGCTGTGGTGTAGTGGTTATCACGTTAGTCTTACACACTAAAGGTCCCCAGTTTGATCCTGGGCAGCAACAACTTAGTGTTTTCATTTTTCTATCAATAATTCAACAGCACACTTAAGAAAGTGTTTGACGAGTTTACAAAATAGTATTTTAGATCAGATAAAAAAAAAGTGATTTTTTTTTTTCTAAAGAAGCTTTTTATAGTAAATACAAACACCAAGATTTAAGCATACTATAGGAAAAATAATGAATGGAAAATAATTTTTTCCCTTACAATCAAAACATTACAATATTATTTCAAAGTTGCTATAATCTAGCAGTTATTACATTAGTCTTACACACTAAAGGTCACAAGTTCAATGCTAGGCAGGAACAACTATTAAGAAAGTGTTTGGCGAGTTTGCAAAATAGAATTTCAGATCAGAGTGAAAAAAATGATTTTTTTTTTTTCTGGAGAGGGATTTCATGGTAAATATAAACACCCTAGGTTTAAGCATAAATAAAAGATTAACTATAGGAAAAATAATGAAAAGAAAATAATTTTTTTCCCTAACAATTGAAATATTACAATACTATTTCAAAGTTGCTGTGGTGTAGTGGTTATCACGTTAGTCTTACACACTAAAGGTCCCCAGTTCGATCCTGGGCAGCAACAACTCTATGTTTATAGTAAACATACTATACGAAAAATAATGAAAGGGAAATAATTTTTTTGTCCTTACAATTGAAGCATTACAATATTATGGTTATCACGTTAGTCTTACACACTAAAAGTTTTCATTATTGACCTAGGAAGTAAAAAAAAAAAAAAAATGATTTTTCTTTTCTTTTCAAAAACAATTAATAATTCAATAGCACCATGATGAAAGTGTTTGGCGAGTTTGCATAATAGTATTTTAGATAAGAGTGAAAAAAATAATTTTTTTTTCTAAAGAGGCATTTCATAATAAATATAAACACCCTAAGTGTAAGCATAAATAAAAGATTAACTATAGGAAAAATAATGAAAGGAAAATGATTTTTTTCCCTGACAATCGAAACATTACAATATTATTTCAAAGTTGCTGGGGTGTAGTCGTTATCAAGTTAGTCTTACACACTAAAGGTCCCCTGGGTAGCAACAACTCTATGTTTTCATTATTGACCTAAAGAAGTAAAAATGAGATTACTAAAAAAAAACATCTTTCTTTTCCTTTCCAAAACAATCAATAATTCAATAACTCCGTTAAGAAAGTGTTCGGCAAGTTTACAAAATAATATTTTAGATCAAAGAGAAAAAAAGATAATTTTTTTCTAACGAGGATTTTCATGGTAAACATAGACACTCTGGGTGTAAGCATAAATAAAAGATTAACTATAGAAAAAATAATGAACCGAAAATAATTTTTTTCCCCCAACAATCAAAACATTACAATATTATTTCGAAGTAGTTGTGGTGTAGTGGC
Source organism: Dillenia suffruticosa (assembly GCA_033439265.1). NCBI lineage: Eukaryota > Viridiplantae > Streptophyta > Magnoliopsida > Dilleniales > Dilleniaceae > Dillenia > Dillenia suffruticosa. The sequence goes on along the minus strand of JAVTVX010000008.1, from coordinate 2,429,661 downwards.
TATCACGTTAGTCTTAAGAAAGTGTTTGGCGAGTTTATGGAATAGCATTTTAGATCAAATTGAACAAAGAGAAATTTTTTCTAAAGAGGCCTTTTATAGTAAATACAAACACCCTTGATGTAAGCATACTACAGGAAAAATAATGAAAGGAAAATAATTTTTTCCCCTTACAATCAAAACATTGCAATATTATTTCAAAGTTGCTGAAGTGCAGCGATTATCACGTTAGTCTTACACACTAAAGGTCCCTGGTTCAATTTTGGACAACAACAACTCTATGTTTTCATTGTTGACCTAGGAAGTAAAAATGAGATAACTATATATAAAAAAAAAAAGATTTTTGCTTTTCTTTTCAAAAACAATCAATAATTCAATAGCACCAATAAGAAAGCTTTTGGCGAGTTTGCAAAATAGTATTTTAGATAAGAGCCAAAAAAAATTAGTTTTTTTCTATAGAGGCTTTTCAAAGTAAATATAAACACCCTAGGCATAAGCATAAATAAATGATTAACTATAGGAAAAATAATGAATGGAAAATAATTTTTTTCCCTAACAATCGAAACATTACAATATTGTTTCAAAGTTGCTGTGGTGTAATGGTTATCATGTTAGTCTTACACACTAAAGGTCCCCAGTTTGATTCTGGGCAGCAACAACTCTGTGTTTTCATTATTGACCTAAGAAGTAAAAAGAAATAACTAAAAAAAAATGATTTTTTTCTTTTCTTTTCAAAAACAATCAATAATTCAATAGCACTGCTAAGAAAGTGTTTGACGAGTTTACAAAATAGTATTTTAGATCAAAGCGAAAAAAAAGTGAATTTTTTTAAAGAGGCTTTTCATAGTAAATACAAACACTCTAGGTGTTAAGCATAGAGAAAAGATTAACTATAGGAAAAATAATGAAAGGAAAATAATTTTCCCCCCAACAATCGAATCATTACAATATTATTTCAAAGCTGTTGGGGGTGTAGTGGCTATCGCGTTAGTTTTAATAAAGTGTTTGGCGAGTTTACGGAATAGTACTTTAGATTAGAGCGAAAAAAGTTAATTTTTTTTTTCTAAAGAGGCTTTTTATAGTAAATACAAACACCCCAAGTATAAGCATACTATAGGAAAAATAATGAAAGGAAAATAATTTTTTCCTCCAACATTCGAAACATTACAATATTGTCTCAAAGTTGCTGTAGTGTAATGGTTATCACGTTAGTTTTACACACTAAAGGTCCCCAGTTCGATCCTGGGCAGCAACAACTATGTTTTCATTATTAACCTAAGAAGTAAAAATGAGCTAACTAAAAAAAGATTTTTCTTTTCTTTTCAAAAACAATCAACAATTCAATAGCGTATTCTATTACTAAACAAATAGCTCCTTAGTACTTTTATATTTTCATATTTTTCTCATGATATGATCCATTTTTTGTACCAAAATGATTGTTACTCTCTCTCTCTCTCTCTCTCTCTCTCTCTCTCTCTCTCTACACATAAACCCTCTGAATTTGAATGGGAAATCTACAGCCACTTCAATTTTTGATAAGTGATTTAGTTATACTCTACTCATTTGGCAAATCACAATTTGTTTTTAACTTTTGTCTTTACTTTATCTTACTTTAATTCTATTTATAATATTTTATAACTAAATTAAAATTTTTAATAAAAAAATGTAAAATTGTATAAGTAAATATTAAATATTTTCATACAAATAACTTAAATTATTATTGTATTAATCATTTTTTATATTGAATGTTTTTACTTAAATCATTCTCTAGCTTTCAAGGGCGTCTTAAATGGTGGGCTTGACATGGGAAGCGCAAGGGGTAATAACTTATGAAGATGGGACGTCTACCTCCAAGCTTTCAACAATTAATGATGATGTAGACGTTGCCTTGCGCGGTTCCAATAGGGCACCGTCGCCGTCCCGAGTGGTTCCCTCCGTGAGTTCGACGTGTCCTTATCATTGTTGGGGTCTCTTAAAAGACGAACAATAAATTTTTTTTAATAAGAGATTTATGAGTTAAGATTTTAAAATAAAAATATTTTTATATAATTATTAAATAAATTAAATTTATTATTAATATATAAATTTATTTTCTTAAAAAGATTTATTGGGTACAGCAATAACTAAAAGAGGACCATTAAGAAAAAGTTTGGCGAGTTACAAAATAGTATTTGAATTTTTTTTTCTAAAGAGGCTTTTTATAGTAAATACAAACACCCTCTTAACTATAGGAAAAATAATTAAAGGAAAATAATTTTTCCCCCAGCAATCGAAACATTACAATATTATTGCAAAGTTGACGTGTAATGGTTATTACTCTTACACACTAAAGGTCTCTGGTTTGATCCTTGCCAGCAACATCTATTTAAATCTAGTAGGTAAATTTCATTTACTTTTATTATTAATTGACAAGGTTAACCAGATTATAGAGAAAACTATAAAGGAAATGAACTTTTACCTGGGAACGTGATGGATAACTAATGCAAGTTGTCAGCATTGGGGCACCAAAGCCAGCATATACAGCTGGTATGCCAGGGTCATTCTGTACAAAAGACAAGGTTGAGTGAGTACAAAGAGAAGGAAGAGGTAACCACTATGGGTGAGGTTTTACTGTAGTCATCTTTAAGTCAAGGCCACTTCTAACAATTGCATCAAGAATGACAATTTTTGTCCCATCAATCTCAATTGGAAGCTTAGAATTAGGCCTTCTGACACCTGCAGATTTCCCTTCTTGATCATATAGGATAACTGATTATAGATCACAGGCAAGCATTGATCTGGCATTTACACGCAAAGTGATTAGATGTAATCCACAACTTACACAACTTTCAGCCACAAAAAAAAAAAAAAACATCAAGAATAACTATGTTGGGAAATGATTAAATGCATTCAAAATTGGGATAACCTACACTTACATAACCTTGACATTAGGAGAATCTGCATTTCCAACGGGCAAAAAGGTCCCATATTGCTTCTTGTCTCCATTGATCTTCAGTGGTGCCATAGCCAAATTAAAAGGTCCTCCATCATCCTTGAGTATTTGCAGAGCTGAAATACTCCATTCTGTTTGATACATAGTGATCCCACCATATCTTAATGGGTCATTCACAATAATTGTTTTCCTCAAAACCTCCTTTCCATTGAGGTCATATAGTGAAAGGTCTGTATGAAACTGGGACACCTGTAATATATAGCAGGAACCAAAAAAAAAAAAATGACTTGAGAACCTTTGACATATAACTTAAGACATTTGCCCCATCAAGGTTAACAAAAATGCTAGTTCAACGAAACTTTTTTCTTCCTTATCAGCACTAACCTCTCCACTGTCGTAGTAGTCCATGTAGAATCTGTTGACGTGAACCTCAGTATTGAAAGCATCTGTTGGAGAGGAGAGAAAACCAACAGGTCCTAATACGTCTGTAATATAATTAAGACTTGAGAACCTTTGGCATATAACTAAGACATTTGCCCCATCAAGGTTAATAAAAACGCTAGTTCAACATAACTTTTTTCTTCCTTATCAGCACTAACCTCTCCACTGTCGTAGTAGTCCATGTAGAATCTGTTGACATGAACCTCAGTATTGAAAGCATCTGTTGGAGAGGAGAGAAAACCAAAGGGTCCTAATACGTCTTCCACAACAAAATTCAGTCCTTGAGGAACAGTGACTGAACCTCTGCAGCTTCCAGTAGCACTAAGAGTACCACCTACCATTATTAGCAGCATTGCCACATGTACTCCGATTGGAGCAAATCGACCAGCTAGACCCTTGAAGGCATACAAAGTTGGCCCTTTCAAGAATACCTACAGCACGTGTTAGCATTTCAGCAGTACCCAGTAAAAGGAAGCTTAGGTAAGTAATGGGTGAATAAGAATAATGTACAAGGAAAAAAAAAGCTAATATTTGCTCAATTTTTGCAGTCTGAGAATGTCATCTCAGACAGAATAGAATTTGAACTGGAATTTATCTCGATAAATATTAAAGCAGAACTGCATTCAATAAATTAACTGATGCAGAAACCTACAATGTCACAATATTATTAATCTTTTACTACATATCTCCACCAATTGCTACACTACAAACATAAATGGCAACATATGAGGCACAAGATCTGCAAAGAAGGGAAAGAAATTTGAAAGCATGACAGCAGTAACGATGTACCTCATATCCGTCTACCATAAGAACCACACCTAAATCTTGAATTGATGCTCTAAGCGGCGTGACCGGGCACTCTTGCTTCCTAATGGCCTCGGGTGTGCAAGAAATTCCATCTGCAAACACAGATTGGTTCACATCAATAAAAGCTACATCAGCTCAAATGTCAGAACAATTCAAATAAGGCATGTTTATGCACAAGAAGAAAAATGGACCTTCTTGCAACCTTAACCAGGGGGATCTGTGTCTTACAAGTGCAAGCCATGAGTGATGCAGCCAAGAGAGCGCACAATCCAAGAAAAATGGGGGAGGAGAACATATGGTTAAATCCAAGGGTTAGTACCCATCTCCAAGTAAAGAACCCAAACACAGGATTACTTTCTGGGTACTTCTGAAAGCAGAAATCTGGAGCCACCCCTTGATCAATTACAGTTCCTGCAGTCGAAAACAGTTTAAAACAAAGAAGACCTTAAAGGGAAGCCAAACTATAGAGAAGTACCGCATTTTTACCCTTTTTGGTTAAAATTAATTTCCAAAATTGTTTTGCTAAAAGCGATGCTTTAAAAAAAGGATTGCAGACAGGCATATTGATCACTTGTGACTCTCCAAAACATAGTACTGCAGCTACAAGAATATTTGGTAATACATGGTACTAATAGCACCTTTTTAGTATTCCATTTGGCATAGCCAAAACAAGCATGCACAACTTGGATTCTCTCTATCTCAGTTTCTCTGGTCAGACAGCACACCCATTGCTCTTTCTGGGGAGTACAAGAAATAGTGCCAGACACATGTGGACATAGATTTTGCTCTGATGTTCATACTACCATACCTAGTTATCTCAAATTCCAAACCCTTTAAGTGACAGCTATATTCCCAAACCCCATGCTCAAAACACCATTCAGATGAAAGTATCTCCCTATTTGCAAGCAAAAATCAACAAATTGAAGAGAAAAAAGGGCAACAACCTCTTTGCACTTAACTTGAAACTTTATATGTGCACAAGGTAACTAGGAACCTAAGAACAAAAACCAATTAAATTCATCTGCCATCAAATAATCAAATGCCCAATTAATTCAAAACCTTGTAGCTATCAAAGAAAAATAAAAATTATCTAACGAATTACTAGTTAATCGGGGGGGGAGAGAGAGAGAGAGAGAGAGAGAGAGAGAGAGAGAGCATACCCAAAGCCATAAGAGCAGCAATAGAGAACATCACTCCGAGAGCCAAAGGAAGATTAGACAAAACAGACAAGACCCTTTTGGGCAACCTACCCCTTTTCTGCTTCTTCTGACACTGGCAGTGCTCCTTCTGAGAATTTTTTTCTTGGGAATGTCTTTGCCTTTTTTGTTGTGTTGAGATATTTTCAGCTTACCAGCCACATTGAAATGGGTTTGTCCACTTAATTTGCTCAATCTTTTGTTCTGGGTATGGTAAAGAAAGTGTTGGGTTTTGAAGGTTGAATGAATCGGATATCGCTGGTTTCAGAGTTTTAGTAATGGGGTTTGGAGTATCCATTTTATTGACCAACTCAGTTAGACCACCTAGTTGTGTGACACAATCAGCTATCAGCTGTTAGTTTCACGGATAAATGTGCTCTCTCTCTCTCTCTCTCTCTCAGTTTCGTTGGATGGTCATCTTTTGTGATTTGAATGGATAACAAGATTAACTTTCTCATTCTTTAATTTTTGTTTGGTTACACGAGACTTGTTGGGGAAAGAGGTTGTGATTACCGGCTGTCCCCCAGGATTCTTTAATTGCCATGCTGTAGGTCAGTACTCAGTTTTGAACTGGTTCCATACAATATCATGGTTGGCCGGTTTCATGGCTTCTTCTTTATGTCATATCCCTCGCCAATTTGTCAGAACCCTAAGAAATAATTTAACATACAACACAATTAGGTTCGGAAATTAAATAAATATATTGTTTTACATTTATATATTCCAAAATTTTTCTCTTTTTAAATTTTTAATTTAATTATTTATATAAAAAAAGTCAATCAATCAATTAATCATAATCCGACATAAAATACTGAATTTTGTTTGTCATATAAAATTCGATTTATTTATTTATTTACACCCCAACAACAGTGGAACGAAACCCTATTGAAGTTCCCATTGCTTATAGCAAAATCAAGTCAAATGAGCAAACTAATCTACGATAAAAGTTTATGCGATCGCAGTAGGGCAAGCAGTGTAGATGGGGATTCACTTCATTAAAAATCAAGCTCACTTTTTTTTGTACATACGTGGGGATCGAACTTAAGCATATCACATGGGGAGGTGCCATTTAAACAGAAACTCTTTGACATTAAAAATCAAGCTCATTACACAACTTTCAAGTCATTTCATACTTCATAAGCAATTACTTTTTAGAAAATAGAAATTTTCTAACTCAGGGCAATTGATAAAGAGATGCTCTTCACTCAAGAGAAGATTCAACCTTTGGGCATACACAATTCGTCCAGTGTGTAATGCGTATGGTTTGTTGGTTATGGTATGAATTTCATAAGTATGGTAGGGAAGGAGTTTAGAATTCCCACCTTTATTGAAATTAAAAAGAAGAAAAAGAAATCCTCAATTCAAGATCATCAACACTTACCACAGCCAAACTGAGAAATATACCAAAAATTTCTCCAAAAACATCATTGAATAAGTTTATTCAGTGATAGATACGTACTTCTACGTACAAAAGAACATGTACGCATAGCACCTAAGCATACATCTAGTATTCATGTATGTGTGGATATATAAACTTCCAAGTAATAATGACAGTGACGTACATACCCTGCTCTGTGAGAGAGAGAGAACCATGCATAAAGCTTCCCTGGATCAGAAATACTGGGGCATCCACGGGCAGCCTTATCAAGGTTAGTATAGATTAGCAATCAAGGTCAAGAACGCTTGCCATATAAACCTCTGTGTAACCGTGCCACAACTCAGACGACAGACAGGTAAAAGGAGGGGAAGGGTGAAGGGGGGAGGGGAGGGGGTGGGAGGGGCTCAAGAACTCGGATAATTGATAAACAAGCAGTTAGTTCTGGCAGCGGTAGCAACAAGCTTCTCAAATAGTGTACAGAGGCCACAAAAACAATGATAGGGATTATCAAAGGCATTGATTACAATGTAAGAACAAGAAGGCTAGTCGGGCACAAGAAGTTAATTGCAACGACTAAGATGCAAATGAAAATGATCCTTTCTACACAAATAAAATAAAATAAGATTTATATGGATACAACTAAGCCAAGTAGTTTGCAAAATGAAATGGACAATAGATATACGGGAAAGGAGCTAAAATTCACCGAATACTTATTTATTCTTTTTGAAAATAGTACAAACATCAGATCCAAAAAGCATTTAAGGACTAAAATTGGATGAGACTCAAAATCAGAAATGATAGCAACACACATAATCATTCAAAGCTAAAATATACACTAACACATTAAAAATACTTTCCCTTTTGTCATCTGCATGTAGGAATTTGAGTTCCAGAAATTTTATCATTGAAGGAAAATGAGACTGAGGATAACAAGAGCACCCATCACCAAAAGACCCATTGCCAGATGGGAACTTGATTCCTGTCTTGGAGTCGCGTAGTGGTGAAATCCATGAGGATGGCCACCATGAAATGAACTGAAAAATCCATGAGGAAAACCTGAAGTTGTCCCATACACAGTGGCATCGTGAAATCCGTGGACTTGAAGGTTAAGCAATGATGGGATCAAGCCACCAAAGGCTGCAGATAACGTGAAGTTCCCAACTCCAGGAGTTGCCACCGGTGTGAACCTTCCACCTGCAAGTCCAAACGCAGGAGCAAAATGGTTGGGCTCAGGAGCAGGAGCTGTTTCGGGTCTCTGCCCATAAGGGCGATGAGGGATTTCCATCCCAGGTATTGACCTAGACCTAGGGTCCGAGGATGACTTTCCCCGGCCATAAAGAGGAACTAGCTTCTCCTCTTGTATCAGGGCCTTGCAAACTGGGCATTCCTGAGATTGTGAATGAACACGTAACCATCTATACAGACATGGCCAACAGTAAAGATGACCACAAAGAGTCACAACGGGATCTTGAGCTAATTCAAAGCATATATTGCACTCAAAATCACCAACATCGTTACAAGTGCTGCCACCAAAAGCTGTGCTGTTCAAAGGATCACTTGTTGATTCTTCAAAACCACCAGTCATTTTACAACATCAAAATTCGCAATTCCTGGAAATCATCACTTACCAATTAGAACACACCAACGAAAAAAAATCCTAATCCAAACATTATAATCCCAAGAAAATCAAAGTTCCATATCTTAATTTCCCATTAACACACACACACAGAGTGACTGAACCTAAAGGCATAGACATGTGAAATCGAACAAATCAAGAGAGAAACATCTAACCCCTCTTGACCCAAAAAAAATGTATAATTTAAATAACCCCATCATCTAAAATCTCAAAACAAAATCCTAACCCCCATGAAAATCGATCTTTTCATCTCAATCTTCCATTTTCTGACTGAGCCTAAATGAAGACGCGCGCGCACAAATACACAAAATCGAGCTAACAAAGAGAGAGAACGTGAGCAGGAAACAAATAAAGATTCAACCTTTAACCCGTGGAGCTAATCATTCACTTGTCTTGGAAAATTAATTAAATTCAGTTCGCAGAATTCATGTGCATAAACTCACAGCTGACAAAAACAAAATCCAATCAAAACCCGTTTTAGATCATACAAAGATAAACATCCCAGACGATCAAATACATGTTAGGGTTCTAAATCAACAAGAATCAGATCAAATCACAGAGAGAGAGAGAGAGAGAGATGGAGAGAGAGAGTACCTTGATGGAGAAATTGACTTGAAAATTGAAGAGAGAGAGAGAGAGAGAGATGGAAAAATTGAATCTTCAAGAATTAGAAAGCGAAGTTTTTAGGGTTAGGTAGGTATCAGAATCAAATCAAAAGTTAATGTTCATATTCACCGGGTTACGCGTTTAAAATGTTAATTTCGTATTTTTCATTTTTCTCCCGGGGCATGTACATGGCTGCTTGGGGTTTGATTGCGTACGATGAGATCTTTGGGTGCTTTACCTGGACTTTCACTTCCTCTTCTCGTAATTCTAGCTTAGATCTAGAAATTCTGTGGATTATTTTATCCACATTTCAACAACATTTTATAAAAATAAAAAATATATACAAAAATACAAAAAATACATAAATATAAAAATTATAAAAATTTTATATAAACGTTAATTATTTTATAAAAATAATATAGTAACTATCTTTTACCATAAAAATATAAAATGATCAAATATATAATTATTAATTATAAAAAATATAAAAATTTAAATAAATAAATAAATAAATAATTTATTAAATATTAAAAATATGTAAATATAAAAGAATATATAAGGAATTTTATATAAATATTAATTAATTTAATATATTAAAATTTTTCAAAAAAAGAAACGTTTCAAAAAGAGAAAATTATCGATGTTGAAAAGTTCTCGTACATGAAAGTATTTTAGTAGACAGATTTGGATTTGGATTTGGATTTGAATTAAGATTATGACTAAAAACATATAAACTATTTTAGGGCATGGAAAATGTTAATCTTGCCTAAATCGAAATATTCTATATTAAAATTAAATTAATTATTAAAAATTTTGTAATTAAAATATATCAATAATTGATTTGATTTTGAGAATATTTGATTTTTTTATTTCTATAGTATTATAGTTATAATAATAGATTTTTTACATAAATCCAAACTATTATAATATTTAATTAAAATAATGAATCATTCTATCTTGGATATAACCCATTAAAATTAAAATGGGGGAAAATTAGAAATATATAGAAAAAGGGTCCCCAAATCAAATTACAAGCGAATTAAAGTCGAATTTAAATCAGTTAAATTAATATGGGGGGAATCCAACTATGCGATTTAAATCAAATTAAACCCTAAATGTTATTCTAATATCTCTTTTTTATATATATAAAATTCAAATTCGAAATGTTATTTAAAAATAAAAATTTTCTTATATATTAATATAAAAAAAGCAAGTCTTTTCATAGATTATTTGTTTATAAGATATACAAAATAGAACTTTACAAGGATTTATTTATTATCAATATTCTTTTGAATTAAAATATTTTAGTAATTTTTATATAATAATATTATTTAATCTGAATTAAATCCTAATTTTTTTTTTCAAATAAACCATTGTACTCAAAATTATACAGAATGGAAATACTTCGTGGGAAAAAAAAAATTGTTTGAATATTTAATTATTATAATTATATGTCACCATACTAATTATTATGGCACAAACTGTTGCAATTCATCTCACTAGCTCTTGCCTTGCCTCTGCTTGTGATAATACAAGAGAATGATAGAACTTGTCACACCCCATCACCACTCCTAACTTAAAAAATAAAATAAAAACACACTAAGACATCTCTCTCTCTCTCTCTCTCTCTCTCTCTCTCTCTACGCATCAGGGATGCGAGAGTTGGATAAATCTTTGTAGAACGTATTATCTTTATACCAAAGAAAAGACAAAGAACGAGACTGTCGGTCATCGCTTGGATGTTTCTTAGGCAACTGCGTGTTCATTGGGTAAAATGGAGTGTAATTGACGGGGTTCAATGAATGATGTTAAACATAGTATTACTAGGGACCTAGTTACCGTGGAAAGAGATGTGGCAGGGAAAAGTTCAAAAAGAGGAATCCCACCCACCCCCCTCCCCAAATAAAACAAAACTTGAAGATACAGAGAGAGAGAGAGAGAGAGAGAGAGAGAGAGAGAGAGAGAGAGAATGGGAAAGCGAGAGGAATACTCAGATAAATCTTAAATTCTTTCAAGGGGAATGGACCAAAATAAATTATAACAATTGTTCTCACAATGCTAATTTCGAAATTCTGTCGATGCTCATGTTATTTAGTGTTTTTTTTTTTTTTTTTCTTTGGGTGAAGAATCTCATTTAGCCATTGCTCCCTCACCTCACCAAACAATACATCAATGCATCAACACTAGGTGTAATTTTGTTGTTCGATTTTTTTTTCTCGACGTTAATATATCATATTTTGATTAATTTGATTTAAGTATCTACAAAAACCCTATTTAAAGAACAGTTTTCTTAATATAATATTTTTTAATTTTTTAAATTTAAATTTAAAATTTTAATTAAAATATCTGGTATCGCATCCTACTATTCCGGCTCTCTTTTAATATCGCTCTATGTTTTCGCTATAAGCGAAGGAACCAAGAGTTGTGTTCATAGTTTACAAAAATCTAGGCCCCATTCACCAGAGTACTTGAAAAATCCCCTGCATCCCCCGGCACAAACACCCAACACAATCTCATTTATATCACAGCCAAAAGTTCAGAAAAAGAAAAAGGGGGAAAAAAAAAAACCATTCCATTGTCGCTGCCACACTTAATAAACCATATCATATTTTGTGATATAAAATTCTCGGTTCTCTAGGGAAAAAATTAATCTAGTCCAATTTTCTGTACAATGGACCCACAAAACGACAAAAATTAGGCTGCAGGTCGATCATTCCACGGTGATCGGATGATACCAGACTATTTTAAATGATCGATTCTCCGAAAATTTTGAATTCAAATCTTAAAAATAAAAATAAATAATTTAGAAGAATCAATCCCTTAATAAACTTTACGGTATTTAAACCAAATTAATTGAACGAAACCCGAATATCAATTTTTGAAGAGTAACCCATTTACACAAAAAAAAATAAAAAATAAAACGTAACAAGTCCATGCAATCTAGTCCACCCACTTACACCGGGTGGTGGATACCAAATTAAGGCTCGGGCTGCTTTGCCCAATAAAAAGTCCATGCAGCCCTTTCTTCAAATTCACTGGAAGCAATCTAACAAGGCTGCTTTTTTGTTCTTCCTTACAATAATGCTTTCTCCTTTTTTATTTTTTATTTTTTGCGTCATTGAGCTCATCCACCACCCCGTGTCCAGAGCTTCATTCCAACTAATCCTAATCGATCCGACTGAGATCCTTTTTAGGAGATATGGGTCTCCTAACGTAATCGATTCTATATCCAAATCACAAATCGAACTTGTGATCTTAGTGAAAGGGTACAGTGACTTACCCACTGCACAAGGTGCCCATTGGTCTGACAATAATGCTTTCGTACTAAATGCCCCACAAAGATATTCAGGAGACATTAGGAACATGACTTCTAAATCCCTCACCAAACTTGGTCTCAATTGTCCCATACATTCTTTAGAATTGTTATCAATTTGGTTATCAACATGTCTCTAGCAACATTATGAGTGTAAAATGAAGGGAAAAATCTCAATAAATAGCTAAAAAGAATACTAGAATATTAATATGAATCTCTAAACCATCACTGCAAAATCCAGACTACTTTTGAGATTCAAAAATGGGAAACTAAATTAGAGGATGATGTTACCTTCAAGAAGGCCGAGGAAAATAAAATCTAGAGAAAAATTTTCCACTATTAAGACCAAATAATTGAACAAACTTGGTCCCCTCGAGTTATACATGGATGAGGTAAATAAAATGTATATAGAATAACCTTTAAACTTGATATGATCCAATGTTTCAGATATAAGATACAAGATGTTCTTACCTTCTTGTCATCAAAACATGCAGCATTTCTCCTGGTTATCCATTGAAAAGTTGCTCCGGTGGAGATCACTGTGACTTCCAATCTCCATCCCTCAGTCTATCTGACAATTTTCCATATCCACTTCCTGAGAAACAAAAGATGCACGGACATCTACGTTCAAAGTAATCACCACTATTCTCTGAGAGCTAATATGGTTGACCAATGAACTACCGAGGAGCCACAGGTTCAAGTTTGTTTAGTTAGAAGTTCAATGTCAGCTCCAACTTCGGCTATTTTGTTTTCCTTAGAAGCTTTAGCTGCTCTGGCAATGTTCTCGACATCAAAGTCCAATGCTATTTTTTTGACAAGACCATCTAGCATCTGCTCGAAAAGGGACACATTAAAAACATCAATGGTCAAATACTGGTAGTTTTGATAGTCTCTAACACAAAAAAGATCTGTTTGGCAAGTGGAACTTCATCAACTTAATTAAATCAATCGCATTACAAAGAGCTAAAGCTTTATGATCTCATCGCTATTGCAAGAGCAAAGGACGCATCCAAACCCTAGCTTAACCAGGAAGGAAAAGTTCTAAGTTTGATACTTGGCAATTGCACTAAGAAGGTTTACCTATAGTGCCTGCACAACACGTGCTCCTTGCAGGCTGTCATGCATACCTTATAAATTTAGGGATGCATATCCAAAAGGTAGTGGCCAAGATTTCCACTGTTACTAAAGAAGAAAAAAAAAAAAAAAAAAAAGTACGGTGAAGGACACAGCGTTCTGCAATTTGGCAAACCTACCATGTCCACAGAAAATGAAACTAAACAACTTAAGTCCACTTTAATAGTGTTGCGCGAATGGCTACACATCATAATTAGCATTCATTATTCTGAGAAGTGTAACAAGATATTCCAATGGTTATCTTTCTCTCTCTCCCTCCCTCCCTCCCTCTCTCTCTCTCTCTCATTAAAGACTATCATCAGAAAGAAAAAGTTCTCATATGTTTAAGAGGTTACCAGTGAACCAATGGCAACAAAAGCCCGGAATTTTGAATCTGAATCAATATTTTCTTCTTCTGCAACCTGAAAATCGAATAAAAGCACCATATGGCAAATTCATCATGAGGTTTGAAACAATTTAGAATTTAATTAATTATGTGGCATCAAGATTCAATATTGAGTGGAGGAATCAATCTAACTCAGAAAAACATGTGCATGAACCCGTGACATATAAGGAAGTGTGGGGAAAGTTCATACCTCGAGAGCTGCTGAAAGAACCTGAGATTGTCCTTCTTCATCTTTCCTCTCAATCAATAATACAGCATAACTGCAGATTCAAAAATGAAAGCTTAGTGAGTCAATATTGCAACAACAATAATGAAAATCAGGAAAAAAATATAAAAAAGAAAAGAACAACTGTTTTGAACTGGTTGAGCGGAAAAAAAGCTTTTGAAGAACAAGCCAGTCAATCACTCAGCAGGAAAAATGCAAAGAATACCTACTTGAGTACTAGTGTTGAATAAGCTAGTTGGACATTCTTGTTTGAAGATGAATAGCAACTTGAGAAAGCATCAAGAATCTTGCAATACATCAGAAAAAGACAAATCAAGGGAAGTCATATAACAAAGAGCAAATAAGATAAAGAAGTCAGCTTACTTATTCAAACAATTAACTTTGACAAAATTCTCCTCATCACTAACCTCGCTGCAGTGCTTCAATAACCAAAGGTGGAAGCATGAATTTTTAAAGAGATTGGACACAGCTCGAATACTGGTTAAAAGGTTTGCTGGATGTATGGGAGCAGCCGTGACTTTCTTAATCATCTCTATAAGCACATCTGGTGACCATATTTCAGATTGTGAAGATTTGGTTGAATATAGCAAATTACTAAAGGAAACAAACATCAACCAGAGTAATTGCAACATAGCCAAATATTCAACGTCTATGTTGGTGAAACAGGGAAACTGGTGGGTTGCATATCAAAGAACCAAATAAAATAACTCTTTTAGACCAAGTATGGAGGGTTTTATTAGGCTACACAAGTAGTCTAATAAAATGTCCCCATCAAAGTAAAGGAGTTCATTCTATAAATTGTAATTTAAAAAAAGTAAATACCAAGGTGTTTGAATCCAAATAATTTAGCCATTCAAAACACACCAGTTAGCAGGATCATTTATATAATTACCATTTTCAACTTCAATATACTTGACAAGTTTAGCTGCTCCATCTGGGTGCAGGATCATAATCCTCAATATATCAATAACTGCAGGGACAAAGTCATGATAATCATCAGGGAAAATAGGTAAAGAGAAGAGTGTACTCGGAAACTACAAAAAGAGCATGGAATGGTCCCACTATTGTAACAGAATAATCAAGGCTGATGAAAAAAGTGAAGAACTTCAGATTTCCTATCCTTGGATACAAATCCTGTGTGTTGCAAAGTAATAAGCACAAACGCAAAGCCAGATAACATTATTTTCGGTATAAGAAGTAGATTATTGAAGTGAATCACCACCTGGAATCTTAAGCTTCAAAATCAATGTGCCAGAGCTCAATGATATAAATTTAAGCTGCTATCCTTGAGAATGGTTCATCTTTAAATTGCACAACATGCTTGGTCCCAGGACAAACAGAAAAATTCATGATGCAAATGCAAATTCTTTTGATAACAGGAGTGACCATTTTATTGCTTGAAGTCCCCATTTACCGTGAGATAACATGGTGCATGTAAGAAAAAGTGAGGATCAAAATACTAACTTGGAAAGATCATTGCATCTGGCCATGTTTTGAGCAATTTCAGTAACAAAATGATGTCCACATCAGCAAATGTACTGGAATGATAATGTGATGTGTCTTTCAAAATTTTGATTATAGCAACAAGTCTTGAGGTGTCAAGCTCCAGCATTGCCAAGTCTTTCTTTTCCTGAAAAATTTTGTAAAAAAAATCCAAATTGAAAAACTACTAAATTAAAGGGGAAAAAAAAAAGAGCTAGAAGCACAACACGGAGAAGTGAATTTCTAAGAATTCCAGAACATCCGTCGGGCAAAAACCTAAATTCCAAAGGGAAAGCATTTCGAAGAGGTTCATCAAATTCAACTTTAATACCAAATCAAGATATCATAAGCCTAGAAACAGCACTTTTAAAATCTCAGCAGTAACTATTTGTTGGAAGACTAAGTAGTCCTCAGGTCACCATGGGCAACCATTGAAACCAATTGGATGCAGAAAGTAAATGCTACAGCAAATAAAACTGAAGCTTCGGTGGATACTGTCAACCATCTAGTAGATTCTAGCATCAATTCTCAAGAAAAGGAAAATATCACAGGCCTGCTCTAGATCAGATTAATTATGTCTATGGCATGTTAGATAAATCTCACCTATTGCATGTTAGATAAATCTCATTGATTTTGTTCCTAATGACCTCTAAAATATGGTTGATTTATCTGGTAATAAGAATAAACAATTTTCTACTGCAGAAGTTGCTAGTTCAATCTGATTCCCTTTATGCCTTTTCTTGTTCTTCCTCTTAAGAAGAGACATTTTCCTCTCTCTTTTAAATATAATTTCTCATTCCTTTTAATATATGTCTTCCTTTCCTAGAAGAAAGCACAAGCAACAATTAGGACTGAAAGTTCAAGAACTAGTCAAATAACAGGCAGGCAACAACGGTGATGGGCAAAAACAACATGAAATTACAGAATAAGAAGCCAGCGCCAAATAGAGATTGAACTTAGAATAATGATATTAATGATGTGATAGAAAAATAATATTTGGAAGAACACCAGCAGAACCAAAGACAGCAATATGATCCCAAAAACATGTTCGCACATATATGGACTTACCAGGTCAGAACATAGAGCACCATTGAATTCTGCGATCTTTTTGAGGATACCATCAAACTGGGCTGTATCAAAGATAAGCATTCCTTTCTGCAAAAAAGTAAAAAAGGAAATCATGTAGGAGAAGGAAATGAATGGACCTCAGCAAACACTTGGTGCAGGTGGTCACTCAACTCATACTCAAGTTAGAAACAGCACCATGAACTTATCATCCTCAAGCAAAATTTGAACCTTGATGAAAATATGCCAAAAGCAAACTCAATGGTGGAATGCACCAAAAGCAGGAATGGAGTAGAATGTGCACACTTAATCATAACATGATACTTCTAAAAATTAATGTCTTCCATAAGATAAAGAATTTCAAGCAGTAGCAAAAATAAATTCATGTGATGAAATTCCAACCACAACTACTACCACTAATATGAGGGACAGAAATTGAGCTTGACAAAACCTTCTGGGACTGAGTACATTTATTTGAAATTAAAGAAAAGCAACAACACCAAGATCCCACCAATGCACAAAAGATCATCAATCAAGAAATAAACCTTTGGGAGCAATTGACCCTACACCAGAAGGAAAAAGTTTTACACCAAAATTTTAAAGCCTCTTGAAATGGTCTCACTCTGACTACACCCTAAAAGATTTTTTCTTCCGCTCTTCATACACCAACTGGAAAATTGCTTAAGAAAAAAGACTACAACTTGTTTCTCCACCACACCAATCTAAAGGCCTGTCATAGAAATACCTATGATATAATACACCATCTGTCACAAACTCCTTACATAACCAAATTGAAACATTAGATGTCACTTCTGCAGAAGATCGCACAAACTATCTATTTACAAGGGTTTTTCCTCGCTTTTGCACTTTATCAATAGTGAGGATCTGAATCTATGGATCTTCCAGACAGCTGTGAATTCAGAAATTTTTACTAGTGACAAAATAAACAGCAAACCCTTAATTTACAAAATCAAATTTCGCTGAATTTATTTTAAAAAAAAAAATGTTTTGATCAATATATTTGTAAGGCATGCCTGATGCAGGATACATCAGGAGTAATTTAGTATTAGGAATTTAGAATTTTTTTTTTTTGTTAGTTTATGTCTAATTTCTCATACATTTTAATTTGATCTTATTTCCGTATTTGTTTTAGGGCACGTGTTTATATTTGGGTAGTAGGGTTACTGATCTTTATGCCTTGAATAATGAATTGGTCATTGGTATTGAGTTTCTCTATCTTCTATCCCTCCTCCCCTTTCTTCTCTTTTATCTCCGTCTCTAGTCTACTAGTTTCCTTCTCTCTCTCTCTCTCTCTCTCTCTCTCTTCTTTCCTTATTCTCCTTCTCCTATTGCATTCCACATTAATGTCCTTGAAGTTTTTAAACCTTTTTAAGGGCCCTTAACATATAGAAAATTTTGAGATCTTATGGGGAGTGATGCAAGTAAATTTTACAGCAGAAAAACCAAATGGCTCATAAAACAGCACCAAGATGTTACATGGATCTGCCACTGTTCTAAATTTTGACATCTTTAAGGGTTTCCTAGCATTCACATGACCTCGAGGGGAAATCAAACTTTAGTCCTCCATTCACAACCAATTAAAAAAAGGAGAAAGAATTTGAGATGAAAATTCTTGTAGTTGGTGTCCCTCCAGACTGCTTCATTCCTCCTATCAAACAGACATTCCCTTCATAAACAAGCCAAAGTCTCATCTCCCACAAACTTACCAGTGGCCAACATGAAAACAGTGACACCCTTTACCTCCACAGAACAATGGTAGGAAGCAAGACATTACAGAAATTGAGTACATACAGAAGAACCCAAGGAGGATGACATTTTATCCACTTTCAGAGACACTAGTGAAAGGAATTCTCAGCACTGTATATATGCATATTTTCAGGAGAAAAATGCAGCAATGTATTTAATTACGACTATAGAATCTGCTAATAATCTAAAATAAATAATTTGATATGCCTGGAGAATCAAGCACATTTTACTCTCACTCAAGCACCATCTTGCATGTTTTCAAGACTAGATCACAAAAATATGAACGGAAACATTGCAAACTTCTTAAAGGAACAAATTTAGTAACAGAAGGGAAAAATAATAATAATAATAATAAGCAAGTTCGGGAATTAAAACTTTAGGTGTACCTTAGGTATATGCTTGAAAGTAGGCCGTGCTGTAGCTGATGCTAGGTAAGCAGAAGCGGGGAAACAAGTGAGACATTAACAGATTATACGAAATACATCTTTGTAAAAACGAATCAAGAAAGTAGACCACCTAAACTCCTAGGCATAGAGAACACAATTTGTGATTGCCAAGCCTGAGTAGAGGAGGGGAAGGGGGAGGGGGAGAGAGAGGAAATGAAAAAGCACATGCAAAGATCATATATATATTGATAGAAAAAGAAGAATATATTAGATGTATGACAAAATGTACAAAAACTCCTAAAGATTAGAAAAAACTCAGAAGTGAGAAAGCATGAAACAAAGTAGAGCAAAAAGACTAATACACGATGACTCTCCAATCCTTCTTCAAATCTTCTAGACAATAATCTTTACAAATCCCTGAGACATAAGGCCCAGGAGAAGTATGAAAAACAATTTTGTCCCATAAAAAGGGTCCAAAGTCCGATCGCAAAAAATTCTGGCGTTCCACTCTCTCTAAATACATTATATGATGGCCAAAAGCGCATATTCCCACAACAAATATGCATCCTTCTTTTCTCCAAAATCTCTAAACTTTGTGGAGAATAAATCAGAAATTCTCCCTCAGCACACCAAAATATTGTCATACACAGCAAAAGAACAGTTTCACATCTCCCTTGCAATAGAGCAATGCAAATCCCTCGCAATAGAGCAATGCAAAAATAAGTGATTTCTAGATTTAGAATTGATGTGAAACATGACACATACATCAGGGTGACATATGACACATACATCTGGGGAGATAGCTTTATAAGGTAGCAACTTTTAAAGAAGAACATTTGTATTAATTTTATTAAGCACCATGGATCAAATAAAAGCTTTAACATTGATACAACCTTTGCTTTCCAAATAAAATCGTTTAATTAAAAATAAGGGTTCTGGAAAAATTAGTTAGATGGTGAAAAAGAGATTGACAAGTAAAACCATCCAAAAAATAAAGACTTCAAACCCTAGAGTCATAAGCATGAAGAGAAGGTTCAATACCCTAAACTGCTTCTATATTGTTAAGATTCCTTAGAAAATGAAAATCCCAAGAAGGTGAATGATCCTCCAAAATATAGAAATTTTTTATGGGAGCAAAGTGAAGTCTGGATAACCTATAAAGGCTAGAGAAAGAGCGGGATATGGGGGAACCCCAATCCATGGATCCTCTCAAAATAACACACGAGAATTATCATCCACCTTAAAGGATACCAAAGGAAGAAAAATATTAATGAGAAATGAATTTCCAGTACTGCAATGAGAAACTCACATTCCAGCACTGGCATGCAAGGATCATATTACATACCAGAAAAATTTGAACTTCCCCCAGGTATATAAGCACTGGCTGGAACATTAACAACATGGATCAGTAAAGGATAAATCAAAAACAATATCTAACCTCGTGCAATGTAATCAAAGAAGAGAATACTCACAGCCAGTATATGGATCACGAAATGATGAATCAAAAGTGAAATTCCTCTGTCCTGAATTTTGAAGTATAAAATCTACAATTTGCTGACGATAAGAAAGAGGAAGATTCTCCTTCAAAAGCCAATTGTCAGCAGTGGAATATGGATTATCTGGAAATAGTTAATAGTATGTATTAGCATTTTAATGGTTACAAACACTGGAGAGGGACATGAAAGTTCTGCACAAATTCTATGAAAGCATGCTCAACTGTCTAAAAAGAAGTTTCTGATTCTAGCACATTTCAAAGAATGTTCCCTTTTCCCTTTTTCTTTTAATCAGGTAGTTGATAATGATTATGACACAGAGTCAAGTATACTTTGTATGTTCCATGTTCACATTACTGTTTCCATATATCTAGTGTGGTGGCAAACAGGTTAGAAAGAATGGAGAGAAGATTCCTTTCATGGTGTGGGGGAGGGAGAGGGAGAAGGGATGATGAGTGATAAACTATCATATCAAATTGAGTACCCTACATCTACCACTTAAAGAGGGGATGTTGATGACGTATCCTTGCAGCCTTTTGTATGACTCTCCAGGAAAACCATCGATATTTATGACTAAAAATTGGTGATTGTGGAGGTTTTTATAGGTAAAATAGGTGGATGAGCAAATATTTGTGTTGGCCAGATACAAAGATTCTCAGGTTTATTGATCACTTCCACAGGGTCAATGAAGGCTTCAAGACAGTATGTTCCCTGATATAAGCAAGATCTGGAATTCCCAGCAAGATAAGGTGGTAGTAGGGGGATTAGGAGACAATTAGGTAAACAGGAATGGCTCGATAAGAAGTAATTTTTAAGTCACATTGTGCTATCATCTTAAAGAGGTCAGAGACTATCTTTCCTGGAAAGCTATCTTAAAGGTAGGAGCATCTCCACAGTGGCTTTTAGAGCTTCAGAGGTGGCAAGAGGTGAGATCCTTACCTATAATGTTGAAAAGAAGGTGAAAAGGTAATACTTATCAGACAATGTATGCACCAAAGTAATGCAGAATCTGTTTAACATTTCCCATTGCAATTTGACTAGGAAGGTTGACTAATTCATCTTCCACTACTCTGAGGATCCCCCCAGGTGGACGTAGGGTTTTCAGGGAACAGTGCTAGCATGGAATTAATGACAGCACAAACAGGTAGGAAGAATTGCATGTCAACATCCACAAAGCATTTTATGGTTCATAAGACGGAAAAGAAGTAGTATGCATTTGATGTAGAGGAGAAATCTATGTCTATATGCCCAACTTATAAAACATATTCTTGTTATACTGAATTGTATGTAGATATTTTGTTTGATTCCATTGATACCCTCACCCAGGCTTTTAGCAATATTTTGGTACCTATGAGCACCCCTCCCCCTTCTTCACCTTTCAGACTTTCTTTATTCTTTTCCTTTTACCCTGTGGAAAATGTTTATCATGTACCAACTTGATGATTTAAACACGGAGAACCTTTCCAAATTTAAGCATGCTCACCGAGTTGAAACAAGATCCACATTGACAAGATGCAAGAATATATTTTATCAAATTTATGAGTACTCTTATGTCTCGTTTCATTTAGGAAAAGAGCTCAATGAGTGATGTCCTACTCCCTTGGTATGGCTTTATAACGAATGCATGCTATATTGGATATTCATATGACTCCTTGCTGGTCTATCTAGCATACAAACTGAGGACAATGTAGTAAGCAATTAAAATACAATACAATAAAATAAATAATAATAGCACTAGTAGCCAGAAAGAGCAAACCTGTGTTGGTACAAATACATGATAAGATAGTGAAAATAACATGCTCAAGCATAGATCTTCACAATTACAATGAAGCTCTTTATCCCAAAAGAAAGAAATCTCAAACTCATATAATTATATAGTGTCTCAGCTTCAGACAACATCTCAAGCTCTTAAACCACATAACAATCAAAAGCATTTCATGGGACCTTTAACGTATTACTTTGTTTGAGCATGGTTTTGTAAATATACAATTATAGGTTAATATTACATAACTAAAAAAATTGACAGTGCAATATTATTAGCAAGCACAAGCAACAAGACAAAAGAGAGACGATTGAAACATGACACCAAGAAATCAGTTTCAGCAAAGAAAAACATGGAATCATTAAAAGTAAACTTAGAAAGGAAAGTAAAAACAGCAATGTACCTGATTTATTGTAGGGCAATTTGCGGATTGGCTCACCATCGCCAATATCAACATCGAATACTGAGAAAAGACACTCATTTAAGTAAAGAACCATAGAAACAAAAAGAAAATCAGAGAACAAATTTTGAAAGAATTTCAGATGTAAACCATAATCATATTCGATCCCATCAAGAACAGGACGTTTCATGCCATCATCAGGTCCATCAACAACTTCACCAATCTGAATAATAAGAGTACAATGTTTGTTGTAAAGAACTAAAGCAGTAAAAGAAGGAGATGGACATTGATATCAAATAGATGAGGTAAAGCACCAGAACCACCAAAAACATGCTATGTGTATTAGGAAATAACATGGTGCAGACTGGAATCCTAAACAAATACAAAACACAATATCAATGCATAAATTGAATCAAAAATGAGAATTTAAAATTAAGTATAATTAGGATTAAAACTCGCATACACACATATATATATATGTAACACCATAAACCACTGTGCGAAAGCCAGTCAGCAGCATTATATTAACAACAAAATCAACTCCTAAAAATTAAGCTATACATTCATTGAGCTGTAGTTTTCAATCCATAGGTTTCATATACGAAAATGGCCATAACAGGGGCTACATATGCCATAGCAGCCAATGAGCACCCATAACAAGAGAATGCCAGCTACTCCCCTTGTGGCCAAATCAACATAGGCCCTTCTATTTTCAGTATATTGCATAACCAAGATTTCCATTATTAATATATGAGAGTAAGAAAGAACTCTAATGAGCAAGAAGCTTAACCATAATCAAAATGGGACAAGAAATCAAAAATCAAGTCCATATATTGTAGCATTTTCAGGGAAAAAGGCCTGGGACAAAGTGCTTATACCAGTTTGCTAGAATAAATAATATCAGGCATCAATGTTTGCAAACAATAAGATGCAGCATAAGAACATTGCCAATACAACAATCATTAGTAAAACAACTCACTACCAAATACCAAATGATTTTACGAAGATAATATAATAACTATAAATGCATATGGAAACAAATAAATGCACACATATAAATAAAGTACATAAAGTGCTGATATTTGGATAGAATGATCTGGAATCGAAATGAATCAAAGACCTAAATACACCATAACTTGGGTTTATTACATGATCTTTTGGGCTATAACCATGGACTGAGACCACATTATAGTTCATTTGCTCATTTCAATCACAAAGAAATTCGGTCCAATTTTCATAGGGACAAACTTACCTTTTCCCACTTCTGTTCACTCATATTCCATGCATATGCCACACCATTATCCCCTTCTCTGACAACCTTAGTTTGGCCATCACTGGTGCCTAATTAGAAGACAATAACATAAATTGCCATCGGCAATGTTCTTGATGGGTTAGAAATGGACAGTTAAGAAAATACTACCAATTCATGCCAGTTAAACACATCATAGTACATGCCATACAATTCATTTGAAATGTCATATGGCTTCCATAAACGTGCTGTTAAAGAGAATTTCAGATTGAAAATACTCATCTTCCTTGCACCTCCAGAGCAAGAGAATAACAAGCTCAATATCAAAATGTTAACAACAATAATACCAATCCTCTATATGAATAGAATAAAATTTCACCTGGAATTTTTAAGGCATCCAAACCAGGTAAATCTTCCAACTTCAATCCTCCTACACGCTTCCTAAATCAAAGAACAATACAAGGCAGTTCACTAAACTGACAAACAACATAGACGAAAAGAGTTTTGACTATGGGCCACTTAACATGCATGAAAAATAAATTATCTATTCCCAGCATAAACTGGGATGTTCTTTTGTAAGCACCAAAGAAAAAAATATAAGAAATTTATCAAGTAAACCAGATCTACTGTCAAATTTTTAGTTGGCCAGTTAATAGACATGACCAATCTTATTTCCTTTTACAGATTTTACAATTCAGAGATATTTTGGGCAGGTAATCTTGCCTGCTGTGCTTGTATTGAGAAAGATGAGAAAGAAATGATTCGAGCTCTACCGGGTCAGCAACCCGGTCAGAGTGTGATGTCCAAATACGAACAACTCCATCAGAACATGCTGTAATTATATCCCCATTGTCCAAGAATTTGACATCCCAAACGCATCCAGGATGCTCTATGCTTTGAATACAAACTCCATCTGTAATTGAAAATTACTCTTGGTAAGTAATAGGTTAACCTATTAAGGGGAAGTGAATCAACAAAAAGCTGCAACTTAGTAGCCTGCTTCAATGACTATCATGTTGACCGACTTGTAATTTTCAAACAGACATGCAGAATAAGATTAACACAAACACGCCTGCCCACCCATACACACACAAAATACTAAGGCAAGCAGTAACAATAAGCAAAATATGTAGGTTTTTCTCCAACAAAGGGAGAAATCTGCCGCCGTGCAAATCATATGCATCAAGAGCACCCCAGGGGTACTCCCACGAAGGCAACAGTAATTATTAGAAAAACTGAAAGATAAAAGACTAGAAATTGGGCGGTAGTAAGGGAAAAAGGGGAGTGATAGCATAATGTCAACATTGTGTACTCAAAATTAAATTTTAGGATTTGATTGATCCTAATAGAAACGTGCTGGAAAGTATTTTTTGAAAGAGCAGAAAGTCAATGCGGTATGTTTGCATGGGATGGTTGCTTGAGGTGAAGCATTTGGAGAGGTTGAGGTGGAAGAAGTTTTCTGGTTCCAGCATGGGCTAGAATGGAAGTTAAATGTTTCTTCTTTTTTTTTTTCCTTCAAAAGAGAGAATCATCAATGTCAAACAGAACGTAATGGGATCTCACTCAATTTCTTGCTCGATGGAGGAGAAAGGGATGGTTTTGAGCTGATTTTTGACAGGTTTACCTACTTGGCAAGGGAGCTGAGAGAAGGTTGGATTGGAAAATGTACTTCTAGACTGTACTTCTCGGTCTTAGTGCAAAAATTTGTCTATTGGTTACTTTCAGAGTTTATGCTGATTGAGACCAGCCTCTTTGCAATAATAAAAGGTGTTCTAAGCAATATGATGTCCAAAGCAATGGAGTTGGAGCAGATATCTAGCTTTCAGCTTGTGGAACGATGTCTCTAACTCTCTCCTCATGTTTGTAGATGATACAGCCATTTCGTGTGATAATAATGTCATACAATCATCTATCTCAAATGCATTTTTATGATATGGTAGTGATTTTGGGATTAAAGGTAAATCTCGCAAAAAGTGAGATTATTTCGATTGGAGAAGGGAATAATAGTGTTCTATTAGCAACTATTCTGGGGCATAGAATGGGGAGTCTTATGTTATTGGATTTGTAGCTTAATCCCAAAGCAAAACACAAGGAGAAGACTATTTAGAATGGGGTTATAGAGAAGCTTAAGAAAAGGTTGGCAGGGTAGAAAAGGGGTATCTCTGTAAGGAAGGAGACTTAATCCAGGGAAAAGCACCTTTTCTAAAATCTTCGAGTATACTTTTTGCCTTTTTCCTATTCATGTTTCAGTGGCAAAAGGAATTGAGAGCATCAATGGAAATTCTTATAGGAAGCAAAGAGAATGGTAGAGTAATTCATCTTGTTCTGTGGGATATTTTGAAGTGACTGTTGCATCTTGGCATTATATTCGCAGTTGACTTCAATTAGCTGCTTCTGGGAAAGTGGTGGTGAAGGTTCATGACTCATGAGCAACGCACCTTGGAAAAAGGTTATCGTGGCTAAATATGGGACTTCCCATGACAGATTGATGTCTAATCTGATTGTTGGGCCTGATTGGGTAACTGTCTATAAAGAAATTAAGGGTCGAGTGGTTAGTTTCAAAGGGCACGACAGAGTATAAGGTGGGTAACAAGTCAAGAAACACCGTGAATGGTGCTGCCGTGGTTCTGAAGAGTCGATTTGTATGATTTTGCAGTGGACAAAGTTCAAACAAAGGCATCTAGTAAACTCTAAGTCTCTCTCCAAAGAAGTTGTTTCTTTTGGAATGTGAACTTTAGTAAACAAGCAAATGATTGAGAATTAAAGTTCTTTAACTTCTTCAAATGGCTGCAGGGGATTTGAATAGGGAGGACACCATGTTTTTGAGGGGGTTTGCCAATGGGAACCTTTGAGGTCAACAGATGTACATTTTGTATAGATAAGTCTCCATTTCCTAGGAATTTTATCGGGTATCCCCGCTTAATAACCAAAAGTTGCCCCCATGTGTGTGTATGCATGGGAGCCTGCTTGTGTAGGATTTTAACTCAAGACAACCTCCAAATGAAAGGAATTGTGATGGTATATAAGTGGTCGTTGTGCAACAGAGAGCTTGAGATTGTAGATCGCCTACTTCTTTGCTCGTGGACTCAATCCCCCCCGGGGGGGATCTCTTTGGCACTTATATTGGGTCACTTCAAGCCAATAAGTTGTGGGCCTAGAGTTGTGTGAGGGTTCGTAAGAGGAGAGATGTAGGAAGCTACCCCTGGTTGGTTCGGAGGGAAAGTTAAAGAAGATTTTTTACGTTATTCAGATTTCTTTGGGGGTTTTGTGGATAATTTTCTGAAATGTTGAAGTCAGCAGTTGACTTCTAAAAATGTCGATATCATAGATTCTCTGTCTTTACGGTCCAGGTGAGTAGGCAAACTCCATGGTGCTGTTCCCCTGCTTTTTGTATTGCTTTCGTTGTGAATAAACTATTTTTCTTTTTCAATAAGAAAAAAAGATTAAAATAATATGCCATCCAGAAAAGAAACTCATCATTGGTACTAGCAAAAAAAAGATCCACAAAAAAGTACTAGCAAAAAAAAGATCCACAAAAAAGTACTAGCAAAGAGATCCAAACCTGAGAGCCTAAATAAAAAATCCAGAGAGAAATTATGTCTCTCTTTATCCTCTCTCCTTATCCATCTACAGATAATGTGTTAGACCAATACAAGATGAAGATACAGTTTGGCCCTCTTTCAAATGCATTTTGCACAAACTAAGCCCTGTGGGCACTCACCGAACCAAATGATTTGTATAAATGGACAAGCCAACATGAATAACATAGGCTAATTTTCAGCCCGGTGAAATGAAACCATGCATTAAAAAGCTTCCAAATAGAAACACAATACACCTAAGGCATAAATAGAAACACAGAAATTAAGGAATTAAAAGTCAAAGTCAGATGACAAGATGGGATGACAAGAACCTTTCCATATCTTTGCAGAGCAATCTTCACCACTGCTAACGATAAGCCCAGAAATATGTGAATCAACAGAATAAACAATGGAAGTATGCCCAACCATCTCCATAAGAGCTTCACCACTTACTGCCCACAACCTGATGGAACTATTGTCATGACAAAAGAACAAAATTAGAAACCAGATAAATGACATCTGAATAATGGTAAAGTACAATCAGAGATCTACAGATGATAAAGAAGGTAGGGATTCTACCTGAATATAGATGGAAGACACCACAGCCACAATTTCAAACAAAATTTGAAAAAAATACTGAAAAAAAATATTTTTTTTAGCATGGATGAATGATAGTCTAATAGTAAAGCTGCTTGTTTGGTACAAGGGACTCATTTGGGAAAGTTGACATCCGGCTCAGTTGAGTTTAGACAAGATTAGCAATGCGAATAATTAGTGATATAATGATATTTTGAATCATTTTTAATAAGAGATTTAACTTTTACTTGCAAAAATATATAATTCTTACAAAAAAATCATTTTAATTAAAAAAATATCACAACCAGAATAAGACAAAATAGAGGAAAGGTAAGGCAAATTGAGACAAGCTGATGTTTCTCATACAGGGCATGAGGTCTTCATTTTAAGTCTGGTCACAATAACCATCCCCCCCCCCCAATGCTTACTTTGAGAACCAAATGGCTTTGGAAGACTCACCATCACAATATCACTTCTAGGGAGACTCAAGAATGCTTTCCAAGATCAATAAACACCAAATGTTAATCCTTCATTTTGTCTTATAATATTTGTGTACAACTTCCTAATTGAATAAATATCTTTCATAGTTAACCTACAGAGAAATTTAATTATCTTAATCTAGATCTCCCTTAATCTTGATACTACAGCCCTTTTTGAATGTTTGACGACTACTATGCTTATTAGTTTGATAATCTGAATACTTTTGCATGTTGCCTTTTGGAAATACTCATGATCAGTTTATACATGGCAAAGACTTCATGTTTATGAATAAATAGGCGACAACAAACTCACAGGCATTATGTTTTTTATCATTTGTTTTTTTTTGCGTGATAGTACTCGAATCACAGGCACTGAGTAAACATACACGATATAACTCAACTGAGGCTTATAACCAAACAAAGAAATTAATGGCAAAGGCAACCGCTACACAGAATCAGCAATTTGATAATGCACATATTTATCTGCTACACATTCTATATTCACAAATATGAGTGCACTAACTTCTGACATGGCGCTGGCCACAAGAGACCACCATGATGGAGATATGCCCAATCTCAGCAATTTTATCAAATATTCACTTACTCACCCATCATGTGATGCAGAAAGAATTCCTAACCCAGGCATCACTGCCAAGCCTCTAACTGTATCTGCACCATGAAAAATATCAAACATAAAGGCAAGGAAATCCATTACAAAACAAAAAATTACAGAATGATAGAAAATTCAAAGGGGCAAAGAACAGGAGCATAAAAATACAAATAAAAGAAAACAATCTCATGTTTCATATACTGTTGGAACAAGAATATCAAGTCTACTTAGAGATGGCAAATCAACCCATACCCACAGTGGGCCTACCATTAAACCAATCATTGACCGGGTAGCACGGAAGTTTCGGGAAATAAAACAATTCTCAAGGGCAGGGCAGGGATGGTTTTAGCACTTTACCCCCAGTTACCTGCCCTGATATATATAGTTACCATTTTCCCCCTAATTTTAGGTCAGAACACAGACCTATCTAAGGTATTTTATGATTTTAGGTTTCCAAAACTCTCTCTTCTCTAAGGACTATCGTACACCTTCCTCTCTTTCTATCCCCACTTACCAATCTACCCAACAAACACTAGAGGAAGGATCTAGGAAGGAGATCAAGACCAAGCAGGCTACTCTTCCCTCTTCTTCTTTTGTTTCATCCCAACTACTCCTTTTGTTTCATTCTCATTTCCTCCCTCCTGCAAGCATTCTCCTCACTGCTTCATCTCAGTTCTTTCTCTGGCCAGTGAGTAGATTTGATAAAATCCAATTTGTTGATTCTTATATTTGTACAAGAAGCTCTGGCTGCCCCTCTTTCTCTCTCCATGTGTATGTTTCTATGTCTATTTGTTAGGGAAAGTTGATGTAATGAATGGGGTCAGACTGTAACCCGATCTACTTGTGCCTAGAGTTAAAATTGAATTTCTGCATTAAGATTTTTCATGGATTCATTATAGTAATCAAATAAGAGAGGAGATAGAAATGGTGTTGCCGTTGTTTGTGTTTGGCGAATACACACACATAAGTGTACATTTTATTTTATGGAGTCGATGGCAAAAGACAATTTTTCTTTTCTCAATTCATCTTTTAAATGTGAAAGTCATCTTAAAATTTCAAGAGGCGGGCCCGGGCGGGGATTCCCGGGGTTCCAGATAGCCATGGCGCTGGGAATGGCTATGCAAGTCCTATCCCCTACAAGGGAAAGGGGAAGCAATACAAGCGCCCACCTCACCCCATTGTCATCCCCGTCTTCTCAGCTGAAAAGAAAAATCCACACACATTACTATCAAATTTCATGTGGTCTGTCAAATTTAAATTTCAAGGTATAATGTTTCATGTGTCCCCAGTTATAAGTCTTATTTAGGAGTGGCTCATTTCTTGTTTGGAGGTAACTTAGGGAATTAAATCTAGGTACTTTTTTGGATCTCTAGGGGGCCAAGGTTAAGAATTCCCTAGGTTAATATACTAATTCCAGTATATGTTTCTGAAATTCTCCTCATAAGTTTTCCTTCATCTTTATATTCCTTGTTTCTTTTGGAGGTACATTATCTCTATCTCTTCATAAATACTCTTCTCTAATACATTCTACTTTTCCCCTTAAAAAGGATTCCTTTAGCCATACACAATGCATAACAAAACTATAATATCACTGTTGACAGGTTCCAACTATGCAAAGATCTCTTTAGCTCTACATAGAGGCAACTATTTCCCCAGGAAAGCAACTTCTTCCACCACTGCATGAGCACATAAATTGGAGATTGCAAACATACATTATTTGTAAGGCAAAATGAACAATTAGAAGTACAAAAAATAAGGCAAACCTGTGTGCCCGGCAAAAGTGTGTAAGCACATCTTTCCTTTCCATAGTTTTAGAGTTGTGTCACTTGAACCTGAGTAACACATTGAAAAAATTAAGATCTTATATGTAAGATATACCCACATATTTTCAGCAAAATCTGTTCAAATGATATATAATACTTATGCCACCCAGCTTAAATCAAACAAAAGACATTCCATCATATCATTTTCAAGAAACAAATATAGCATTCGCCTGACAGCAATCCAAGACTCTCACCAACAAAAACTGCTACTACTACCACTACTACTATGTTAAAAGTGGGGGAAAAAAGTTCAGACAACCATGAAAAACTACTTTTGTTCTAAATGTCATCCACCCATAATGCTGAGCCTACAGAAATAAGTAAGTATGAAAACAAACAATAAAGCGTTAGTTACTTCCCAATGAAAACAGTGCAAGTAAATGAAAATCATACCAGTAACAAGCTCTCCTGAAGGAAGCTTTAAAACAGCTTGGATTGCTGACTTGTGAGCCTCCCAAAACTCAACGCACTGGCCCTTTCTCCACCGTCTTATGGTACTGCAATATTCAAACCCTCATGAAAAACCACATCAAACTCTACAACAAGGAGTAAAAAAGAGAGAACCATTGGGCTACCTTTCTCAGAAGTAAGCACATTTTATGTGAAATTTAATAGTCAAGAACACAATTCAATACATGGGAATAATAAAATAACTAAGATGACCAACAGGAGGACTTCAATGATTGTTACTTAGAGTACCTAGAGAAACCCAAAACTCTAGACTTGATACCTCAAATAAGAAAGTTCTGCAGTCACTTTAGAGATGTGTGAGCTTGTTGATGAACTTCAAATTTTCAAATAAGCAAAGATTGAGTCTCAATCATATTTGAAAGAAAATTCAATACTTTCCAAACTTCAACATAAACTCTTAAGTATTTCCTTCAGGCCTCAAAAGTTTAGTTCAATTTTCAAGCCTCAACTTAAAATTCAAGTTTCACCATACATTGAAGAGTCTAAGCCAAGGAGTGAGCCTTTTGTTGGACCCCAAGATATCAAGCCTCTAGATCCAATAATTCTTCAAACTTAACCAATGAGAGAGAAATACAAAACTGAATTTGTTGAGAACTTTCAAATTTAAAATTGAATTAAAGGCTGCAAAGGTCAAAAAGGAAGATGATTTCATCTATCATTGAAAAGGACAATTTCTCACAGTAGATGAACAATTTTTGCCTCATCCTCAATCTTCCTTTTTTTCCCCCCTTCACGGTATTTGCATGTTCACCATAGGTATCACTATGGATGTCATGTTAATTTATTTAATTTGACTATATATGAAATTGTTTTTCAAAATCTTAAACTAAGCACTTATCTCGTTGTTGAGGCATTCATGTGTTTGTAATACTTGTAGATTTGCCTCTATGCCTTCTTCATAGGAGCTACATTGCTCTTTGGAGTTTGCCACCATGATCTTGAGTCCTAAACTCTCCACGAGGAGAGTACTTCAAACCCAGAAGAATTGATGTAGCTCAAGAATAACAAGAACAGGATTTTAGTATTTAGTATTTAGAAAGGTTTCTAGAATATTTAATTTTCCATTCTTGTTTGATTTTTATGTTTTAATAACTATTTAGTTTCTATTCTGGTTAGGGTTTTGTGGCCTGTAAACATTGGCTATGCTTTCATCTGGCCTATGCTCTTATGTAATGGTTAGACTTCGAAATATGAAGTGATTATGAAATTGCTTCTCTCTCTAGGTTCTTTGTCTTCTCCCGCTAGTCTGCACTCTCCCGAGGTTTCTTTCTCTCTCTTCTTCCCCAGCCTCTCTTTCCATTCTCCTCTCCTATTCCATTCTACATCAGAAACCGTTAGAGGCTAAAAAGTATATAAAAGCAAAACCCTTATGGAGAATTGATCTCCAATCTCTGTTCAAGTCCTCCAAACTATAATTGTTAAGAAACCCTAGATCATGAGCCCAAGGTGACTTGTTCCATAAAAAAAGGACCATAGCCTGACTTCTAAATCCACTTTTTCCATACATCTCTATCGAAATCCATGTCTTTTTCTTTTCTTTTCTTTTCTTTTCTTTTCCTTTTTTTAATCTTCCTTTAAATCAAAGTAATTCATAAAGATTCATCATGGCTGTATTTGAAGTCTTGTAGCTTTATAGTTTCTAAATTCACAAATGTTATGTTAGTCAAGTGAGTTTTAAATGTTGAAAAATGCCCTAGAAGTGTTTTATTAAAAACCAAAATATAGAAAATGTGGGCGCAGCCAATATCATCAAATACTGCATGAGTGCCGTGTCCGGAAAGTGTTGGACTGGTAGACAGCATATTTCCAGAAGTGTTAATGCAACAGAAGTAATAAAACTTACAACAACTTCACAATACTGAAACTGGGAAGAATAATGTTAGAGTGAGAGATAAGTTATGTGCCAATCCATATCAACAAAAAATAGAATCTTTTAAACTTAAGTAATTTTGAATTGGTCAAAATACTTTTCAAATCTAGCCCCCAAAAAAAAAAAATATTCAGAAGTGTTAAGGTAGACTAACACTCAGGATTCACACCAATTGGTCTTTGGCTCACATTATTCTTCAAAGAACTACTCAGCAATTAGACATTAAGTTCTACCTAAATAACAAACAAGTGATAACTTTCCCAAATAACCCAACAAACAGATTCTCTACATACAAGTCATATCCATAAAAAAAAAAAAAGAGCTTCAAATGATTTTAAACAACAATTCGAATGAAACAGCAAAATGTGCATAACAAAGGGTTACACACACTAAGTTAAACAATTTAAACAACAATTCAAAGTAAAAGACAAATTGCGCATTAAAAACCCTAAAAAGTTCAACCATTACCAATCAACAGACGATGAGACAATGTCATCACCATCCAAAGTAATGCCAGTGACTTGAAGCTGATGACCTCTCAATGTCTGGGCACTCTCTCCTCGCTTCAGGTCCCAGACGATCACAACTGTATCCATCCCACCCGACACAATTCCGCCCTCCAAGAACTGATCATTCGGAGGAATCCAAGCCAGAGGACCAACGAAACTCGAATGCCCCAACAGAATTTTCGAGCTTGAATACTTGTGCTTGTTGTTTGATTGTTGATCAAGGCCCCAAAACCTAACTGTTCGGTCCCTCGATGAGGTCGCAAACCCAAATTCGCCACAAATACATATTCCACGAACCTGAATTGAAAATCACAAAATAAGTTGAAACTGAGCATAGAGAGAGAGACAGAGAGTGTGTGAGAGAGAGAGATTACGTCGTCTTCGTGGCCGTGGAGTTCGGAGCTGAGGCGATACTCCGGAGAGCCAATTTCCATGAGAGAGAAAGTGAATGAGATGGGGTTTCGGGGGGCGAGAGAGAGAGACAAAGAGAGAGAAAGACAGAAGCTGGGGCTTGCTTGTGTTACACCTCTGCCATGGGCGAAGCAAGGGAGCAGAAATGGGGGTGCGGTTCGAATTCTTGAAACGGATGGAAAGAACCGGCCCGCTTTAAGATCCGACGAGATATTGGATTAATGTTTGGATTTAGAATTTTAAAAATTGGTTAAGAAATTTTGATAATTAACAAATTTACTTAATAAATAAAAAAATAAAAATCCAATTCATTTTCTAACCAAATGGAGACTTCAATTAAACAAGATTAATAATTTTCATTTTTAAAACTTGTCCTTAATAAATAGTTTTAATAAAATAATATTTAATTAATTTTTCATCGTATAAAAAATTCATCGTATAAAAAAATATATCAACTATAATAATTTTTAAAATACTATTTTTTAAGAGACAATAAGTTTAAGAGTTGCAATTAATCTTTTATAACACTAAAAATATATATATATAAGTATATTTTAAAACTATGGTTTTTAATTAATTTTATCGATATATATATACCGATATATATATTTTAAAACTATTATTCGTAGTGATTTGATTAATTTATTGATTTTTTTTATTTTTATTAAAAAAATATATTTAATGATATTCTTAGAATATGAGATCAAGAGGTGACATCTTTTTATCTCTGTATCAACGTTTAATTGATTAAGATACTAATATTTTTTAAATAAAATCTCGAATTCAAATATTATGTATGAAAAAAATTGACACAGAAAAAGAGGGTTTAACCCGCTCTGAATCAGATTTAATTGGGTTTAACGTGATTATCGGATACAGGTGGTTTATCTCAAAAATTCTTTTTATCTCCATTTGCCATTTTTTCTCTTTTTTTTTCTTTAGTTTATTTTTGGTTTATGCTAAATTGCATTTGCACGTTATGAACTCGAGACACATTTTTTGTGATCACTTTGATATCATGTAGTATTATTAGCTTGGGAGGGATTTAGATATATCCATAGCCTCACATAGAGTTATTTAGAAAAATTAAACTTGATTTAATTTTATCTTATTTTACAAATAATATTTTTATAAAAACCAAAATATAGAAATTTTTAAGTACAAATAAAAAAATTTTTTTTATAAAAGATTCAAAGTTATCATTTTATTAAATAATTTTTTTATTTAAAAACTATTTAATCTCAATTGGACCAAAACTTTTCTCATAAGGGAACCCTTATACTCTACCTACCCAATATTAATTCTTTTTTTTCTTTTTAAGGGAACCCCTATACTCTAAGGGAACCCTTCTTTGTTAAAAGATATCATGGTCTCGTGGTATTTTTCTTCTTCTTTTTTTTTTTCATTTTTTTTGGGGGGTAGATATGGATTATTCCTTAGAACCAATCTTACCCCATGACCATAATTATTATTTAAAATTAAAAAAAAAAAGTGTGCTATTTGGATCACTTCACAAAAAAATGGTATTTTGGTTGGAAACCATAAATTTAT
This sequence comes from Dillenia suffruticosa, assembly GCA_033439265.1. Lineage (NCBI taxonomy): Eukaryota > Viridiplantae > Streptophyta > Magnoliopsida > Dilleniales > Dilleniaceae > Dillenia > Dillenia suffruticosa. The sequence continues at coordinate 2,394,128 of JAVTVX010000008.1, read as the reverse complement.
TATAATTCATAACAACACACAAAGCATTTCACCATGAATAGACGAAAGCCAATAGACAATAAAGCAAAACGAAAGCTACACTCTCCTACGAAGAGAGTGACCTGGAAAGTGGAAACAAAAACTAAAACACACTCATACAAGAGAAATTGCAGTTATCTAGCAATGGAAGGACTGGAGAAGATTGCACTTCATGGGGAGTTCCATGGCAGCATTAGGGTTAATACCAAAGGCTGGCAATAGATTTGAGGTCTTGTAATAGCACAAGCATTTTAAGTCAGCATCGGCTAGAGCCGCGCAGCAAGCGGGCGAGGGTGGTGGAGGGTTGTCGCCGCTCACACATGGCATGCACGACGTCAAACCCTCCCTTGTCATGTGGCAAATGCCCTCGGCATTGGCAAGGTATTCGTCGCTTGCATTGGCTGCAGCCAACACAATTGCCACAAGAACCAGCTTTGTGTAAGCTTCCATCTCTCTCTCTCTCTCTCTCTCTCTCTCTCTCTCTCTCTCTCTCTCTCTCTCTCTCTCTCTCCTCTCTACTGTGGTTGTTAATGTATTTCCTCTGATGCCGATAGAGATGGGGGGTAGGGATTGATATATAGAGCTAGAGTGACACCTATGGATAGGGTGCCGACATATTTTTTAATTACGTATAAATACAATACAAAAGATACAACATAAGATAAGACCTAAAACATGACATGGTTAGATAAAAAAATAGGTTTTATAGTTTAATTATGATATTCGAGAATACAATCATCATGATTAATTTTTTTTTTTATTTGGTTTTGTGGACTTAGTCCTCTACTCAATATCCGGAATTTTACTCTGATTAATTTAGGTCGAGCTGACTGAGATCCTATTTTGGGAGCTATGACTCTCCTAATATAATCTACTTCATTTTCAAAACTTGAACTTAGGATTATTAGTTAAAAGATTTAACGATCTATCCATTATATCGACTATATGTTGGTATCGCGATTAGTTTGGGATTAAAATAAAATTGCAAAAGAAGTCCATCACTTTGAGCAGGTCTCGTGACTATAGGTTGGCATTACTATGAAATCACGGGCTAACATTGGTGATTTAAAGAGACTTATTTTTACGAGACATGTTAGAGAGACAGAGAGTGAGAGAGAGGATGATCAAGTTAAGGCTAAGCTACTTTAGTTTTTATTTTTTAGAGGATCATGCATAATTTTCCATTCCATGTGAGCACTCGGTTTCAATAAATCCAGAACACCTCGGCGACATTTGTTTAAAATGAATCAGAATCAAGAATCCAATTGAAATCTATATGAGTTGTTTAAGATAATACAATAAGAATAAGGTTTAAAAATGTATAAATTCATTTTGAAAACTTTTTATTTTAACTTTAATTTCGATTCTCGAATGCGAATCAAACGTACTAATATACAAAGTCTTATATATTTGGTCATGTCAACAAGTTTTATCAATTTTTGATCTGATCGTAAATGTTAAATGTTAATCGAATCAAACAAACATATAATCAAAAATTTATTAAAAACCGTTAATATAAACAATTACATAAAATTTAATTTATAATTGATTTGGTCTATTTATTAACAATATGAAATTATTAATGAATTATAGTTTAGTTGGTATCATTTTTTCTCTCTTCGTAAAGATTTTAAATTCGAATTTTCCTATATAAAAAATATATATATAAAATTAAAATACATCATTGTGTTGCCATCCTAGGAATTTTAGTCTCTTTCGTAAGCTTCGAAAAGCCCCCCCCAAAACCATGAGATGCCATCTAGATGGTCTTGGGCAAGTGATCTACTTAGATCAAGAACTAAGAGATGATGCCTTTATCACTGGATTTAGGCATCTGCCTTGCCTAATCTTTCTACTGGTATAGGGGGTGAGGCAAATATTTACACTTAATTTTACTACTCCTTGAATTTCTTTGGACAATTCTTGATGCCTTCAAAGTAACGGACAGTCGGTTAGTAGATAAGTATTTTAGATCATTTAACTAAATTTTGAATTTAAATTTTTAGAATAAAAAAAATTATATTGTGAGAGTTTCTCTCTGAATTAGATCTCGAATTAAATTAATTAAATTATGATTTTAAATATCAATTAATTATATCAAAAAATGATATTTTAAACCGTTAGTTTTCTCCTATTTGTCGATTGAAACTCACTCCAACATTCTCCTAAAACTTCATAGGTAACATATTCATTTAAATATTCAATACAATATTCTATCAATAGCTCATGTGTTGGAGGATACCCTTTCACTTCTTGGAGCATCCTTATGGTTGTTGCTTAAGCACGTCTTTGTGTAGAAAATTTTTCAATACTAATATTTCTCATTTCAGAAATATTTTAAAAATATTTTCTTTTTTCAAAACAGGTCAACATACTAAATTAATTAATATTTATATAAAAATTCTTATATTTTTTTATATTTTCATATTTTTCTCATATTTAATAAATTATTTATTTATTTATTTATAATTCTTATTTTTATTTTGTTTCTCTTATGATTAATGATATCATTTTAGAATCTTACTATAAATATAAGATTTATTTCATTCCATTATTTTCATAAAATAATTAATATCTTTATAAAATCTTTATTTTTTATATTTATATATTTTTTCATATTTTTATTTTCTATATAATTTTTGTTTGAGTTATATTTATTTTCTATATAATTTTTTATAATATTTATTTGTTTGAGTTATAAAAATAATCCCTTAATGGGCAATCATCATTTATTGATAGATGTTACCTATGTTTTTAATTTAATTGAGTTTTATCAAATTTAGCCTTATCATTGCCATCTTGCATTTTTGAAAACAATTTTCATCCAAAGCAATTTCATTTTTTGGGTCAAAAATTGTGGTACGAAATTAAATAAATTCTCAGTATATAAATTATTATTTTTTGAATAATCAAGAAATGATAATTATTATTTTTGAAATGTTTTCTATTTTATATTTACATATTTTTCATTTATGTTATTTTTTATAATTAATAATTATATATTTTATAATTTTAGATTTTTATTATAAAATATAATTATTCTATTATTTATATAAAATTTTTTATATTTTGTATGTTTACATATTTTCTGATATTCTTTTTATTCTTATAAAATATTATTTTTATATACCATTTTTTAATTATTTTCACCTTTTTAATGTTATTTTCCCGTGAATTTATTCGATAAAGCATATTAATGTTCTCATGATATTATAGAGAAGGAGTTTCGAGTTTGACTCATAATTTGGTCATAAAATATATTACGTTAGAAGGGTAGTGTCTTAAATAGGGTTATTGTAAATATCGGACTAAATTAATCGAAATATGGTTTTAAATTTCGATCAATACGGTTATAAAAAAAAAAAAGAAAAAAGATATTAAAGAGGAGAAAAATGGTTACAAAGCACGTGACGGGAGGAATCTCCTGACGTGGCGTAAAATCATTAAAGATAGCTCGTAGGCCGGAGACCACTAATTTATGGCCACGTGTAGATTGATTACGTGGCATCTAGAAGGGTGGGCAAGGAGGCGCAGATCTTCTGCGACACAAATCACTTGCTTTTGGTGCTATGTTTCCAACATTTTAGTCTCTCGTACAAGAACATCCCTAAAGTTCACGAGAATAACATAATAAACCTTTGCATAGGTTTTTAAAAATAAATAAATAAAATTAAATAACAACGAAATATTCCTCATTTTCCTCAATAATATCTCATAAACTACATTCATCATTTGTGATTAATATATATTCATAAAAGTTGGTTTCTAGAAATTTTAGATCAAATTTCTTATAAATTTGGATTTTTAGTCGGTAAACTCATCACCTATGATTATATATCATAATATAATCCGTACGTTTAGGAAAATTATATGACTACAAATGTAAAATTTATTTAGCGAAATAAATCACCAAAATTATATAACTGTAGTGTATAGAGACTCTTGGTCTCACTTTTGCTCGCTTTATAGAAATAATAATTTTCAGGTATTTTTTCATCTTTTATCTCTCATTTCTTTCTATTGTTGTTTAATATGATCGATCAACATTCTCTTCATCTTTTCTTAATTTGCCACTTCAAAATTGCATACGTATGCAACTCTTATCGGACCATGCAACTCTTATCGGATCATACAATAATCGAAGCTTCATAAATGGGATTTTTATTTTGTATTTTTATTAAAATAACGATAGTAAGGTTTTGTTTATTATGACTAGAAACCACGTTGTTTCTGTTGGCTTCCATCACAATTTTTCCCAAACTTGAGGGTTTTTTTTTTTATTATCGATATTCAGAGATATATTCCGACTAATTTTATTCAAACGTCTGTAAGAACCTTATTTAGGGGTAATTCTTTTAGTGTAATTTTTTTCATTCCAAATTTTAAACTCGAGAGTTGGTTAAGGGGTTTATATTCTATCATATTAAACCAATTGTCCATTCGTTTTTTTTTTTTTTTAATGTAAAATGGTGGTCGTTCAAAATAGAGGGTTTTTATGATTTTTTAGAAGCAAGAAGCGAGGGTAATTTAGTCATTTTGGAGAGATATATGTGGGGGAATGGTTTTGGATGCACTAGCTTTTCCTTACAAATTGCTTCTAGGTTTGCTAGCTTTTGGTTGTTGTTTTTAATATATAATATATAAAACTCAAATGTGGACTCTTTGACTCTTGTCTCTTCCTCTTTGCCAAGTAGTCTCTTTGAGCTGAAGCTTCCGCCATCTTTTCCTGTTCCTTCACCATGAGCCTCTCGTTCCCCTTCCTAGGTAACCGTTGCTTTGCGCGTTAAAACTTTAGAGAGAGGGAGAGGGAGAGAGAAAGGGCGGTGCACACATTGCTTCCTGCGTGTTAAAAGACCAATCTTTCTCAATTATATCATGCGTGCAAGCTATTGTCTATTCACAGAACATCCACCACATCTCTTGGCTCTCAACGGTTTTAATTCTCTCTAAGCTTCTCCATTCCACATCTCTCTCTCTCTCTCTATAAACTTTCCTTTTATGATGACAGCTAAAGGCATCCCAAACTTTTCTTGACAAAACTTCTCTTTATTCTGATAAGCTTCAAATCTATTAATGCCTAAAGTCTATCGCTTTCATTGATTTGTTATGATCGAATCAAACTTTTCAATCACAACCACTTCCTTACTATATAAGCTCTCTGGGTTTTGTCACACTTTGATCAACCTCTTATTCTCATGATTGAAAGTATCTCCTCCGAAGTTTGAGTCATTTCTTGCTTTTCTCATGTGCGTTTGTTCTATTTCATTCATTTTCTTCAATTGTTTAGCTGATCTGAAGACTTAAAAATCTTAAACTTTAAGGATTCCAAAAGGGTTTTTGAATTTAGTCTTGGTGTTGTCTTTGTTGGTTTAGTTGGATTGGAATTGGAATCATGGGCGGTCATATGAGCAGGAAAACCTCTGAAACAACCTCTGCTGTTAACAACCTCAACCTCAACGATGGTTTACAATATGGGACAGAGTTGAGATCCTATGAGGCAGCATGCAGGCTAGATGTCGATTTGCAGACCTTTGATAGTGCGCTTCAAGCTCGAACCAATCAGATCATCAACACCGTAGCTGTTGGGGTTGAAGTCCGGGCATTGTCTTTCACTTCACTCAAAGAAGTCACAGAATGCCTTCTAGAGATGAATCAAGAAGTTGTAAAAGTGATCTTGGAATGCAAGAAAGACATATGGAAGAATCAGGAGCTGTTTGAGCTTGTTGAAGAGTACTTTGACAACAGTTTACAGACTTTGGATTTCTGTGCTGCACTGGAGAAGTGCCTAAAGCGAGCACGCGATGCTCAATTGCTTATACTTGTTGCAATTCAGCAGTTTGAAGAAGAGGGTGTTGAAGGGAATGGGTATCTGAAGACTTTGAAGGAGTTAAAGAATTTTAAGGCAGCTGCCAATCCTTTCACAGAAGAGTTCTTTGAAATCTTTCAATCTGTTTATAGGCAACAAGTGTTGATGCTCGAGAAGTTGCAGCTTCGAAAGAACAAGCTTGATAAGAAGTTGAGAGGTGTTCGAGCTTGGAGAAAAGTGTCAAGCATGATTTTCGCGACTGCTTTTGCTTCTGTCTTAATATGTTCAGTCGTTGCAGCAGCAATGGCAGCTCCACCGGTTGCTGCTGCTCTCTCTGCTGCAACTTCCATACCAATTGGTTCAATGGGGAAATGGTTCGATTCCCTATGGAAAAACTATGAAAATGCATTGAAAGGACAGAAGGAGATAGTGAGTTCAATGCAAGTAGGCACTTATGTCGCGATAAAGGACCTGGAGAACATTCGAGCACTCATTGATAGATTGGAGATTGAAATCGAATCGCTACTGCACGGTGCTGAATTTGCAATCAAGGAAGATGCAGTCGAGTTTGGGATTGAGGAGATAAAGAAGAAGCTCGATGCGTTTATGAAGCATGTTGAAGACTTGGGAGTGCAGGCCGATATGTGCAGTCGTGATATTAGAAGGGCAAGAACTGTGGTTCTGCAGAGGATCATCAAACACCCCAACTAAAGGGCATTCCTTTTGTTCTTTCACTCAAATCCTTTTCTTCTGGAAACATTTAGTTTTTTTAGTATCTAGGTGATATGGTTTATGTATTTTTCCTTTTCTTTTTTTTTTTTTTCCTAATTGCTTATCAAACATTACATAGGTTTTTTTCATGTTCATTACAGCAATAAGATCTATGGATCATGTATTAATAATATTCAGTCTCCTTCACAAGCAATGCAGCTTCAGTTACATCACTAGTCTTAGATACAGCACCATCCAACATCCAAAAATCAGAAATCAGTCTTCGTATAAAATACCGAAAACAATAGGTTACTGTAAATATGAGGCAAGACATCAAATATGTACTGTCCTTATAAAAGGCAATATTCGTTCTGTCATATGTTCGACCAAGGAATTACATAAGTTTCGAAAAGCTGAGAATGGGGACCTGTCGAATAATGAAAAAGGTAATAGAAGCAAGATAGCCACACACTGGCACATCAGAATAAGGTAAAGTAGGTACAAAGACCAGTTCAGGCAACTACATAAGTTTCAATAGGCTGAGAATGGGGACTGGACGAATATTGAAAAAGGTAGCAGAGACAAGATAGGCACAAACTAAGGACACGTAGAGTTTAAACCAGATGAATGAGAATAAGGTCAAGTACGTACACACTCCAGTGAAGGCAATTACGCCTGCAAAATTAGCTAGGCACCTTAAGATGGAGAGGTCCCCTTCAGTTCCTTCATTAGGAAAGTTGCCCTGCAAATAGAAATCAGAGAGCAGCTGATCCTTGAGCTGAAATGTGCGGATCAACCATAAAGAAGCTTCATCTTCAGATGTAGGAATGTCATTAGATGGGAAACGGCAAACATGAATGTGAACTTCTGAGGGCTCAACTCCAAAGGCATTGTCCAACAGAGATGGGCAACGATGCTTGTACCCGATGGTTACATCATAAACTGTATATAGCAGACAATTAAACATAAGATTAGCATCAGGACAAATAACACGGTCTCGAAACGAGCACAAGATTATAGCAAAATTAATCTTAAAAAAAAAAAATAAACACCTGCATCTAAGGAGCCAGTTAATTCCTCTAAGCAAACACAATATCCCTTTGTTTTAGGAAGCAACACATGCTTTAGAACAGGCAGTCCATTTTCAGCAGCATACTTTTGACTCCGAAGGCACTTCTGTTCACTGAAATCATTGACAGTATTTAATGGGTATTAAAAGAAGTAAAGGAAAAGATCATAGGTTATACCCTAGAATCTAAATCCTAGGTTAAGCTGAAGAATAATTAATTAGGCTCATATAAAGCAAATATTTCAGAATTAGTGAGCATAGTTTAAAAGACAAAACTACTTGTAATCTGTGCCTTCAGGGAAAAGAGCGAGCCAAAGTGGATCCCGAGGATCTTTAAACGTTGAAAGCATTTTATGCAGGTGTGATTGATCAACATCCCATTTTCTCTCAACAGAAATGAACTCTAAAAGGTGAAATGCCCAACCAAAGATCGGCAGTTTCATCAGACTGCTCTTGAGAATATACTTGATGTAGCCCTGGCGTCCTTTCCGCAATCCAAGGTTCCACAAGTACATCCAATCAACCTCGGTTCGATGATTAGCAATGAGCAAAACTCGTTCCCCAGCAGGAATACAATCTCCTGAAAAGACCACTTTAGTCCTGTTTATCTTTTCAAACATGAAAGGCCACAATGCTAGCCAAGAACCAAAAATGAATGATGTCCCTTTCCTGCTGTAGTGTATGCTAAAAAATCGCAGCATGACAGCAGTTATAAAACCACCGAATACTAATGTCATGAATGCAGTTGAAAGCAGTATGACTAAGCACAAGACACCCCTAATTATCCTTAATGGTGTCAAACATTGAGGACTCGGCTCGTCCTTTTCGATAAGAGGCTTACTAGCTTCCATCTGTGATTACCCAAGAGCTAGCTGACTTTCTGCTCAAAAATACCCTATCTTGAATTTACAAGTTAGAAACTGGCATCAGCACCAATAAAACCATTGCTGATCACTAAAAAACTGAAGGTGAAGCAACCTCCTGCTAAATTCTTGGAATGACTCAAGACCATAGTCCAGGTCCAGGAACCTATATGCGGTCCATCAAGAACATGGATGCTAGATATCAATGTCATCTGCAAAGGTGGAAAAAAGACATACTCTTCTTGCACCAAGCCTGGAAGAAAAGAGAGCACAGAAGATTCATGTGTCAGAAGCCAAATGCAGCACACCCACCACATGGTGCAACATAAATTTAGCAAGAGTTTAAGAAAGCACTTCCATGCCCTAGCACCATGTTTTGCACGTAATAACAAAATCCCTACTTCTGTGCAATGTAGCCTCTACAAACAACACATGTAAGAAGCAAATGCTTGGGTATGCAGAATCAAGGAAACAAGCATTCTTGGAAGAAAGCACATGAAAATCTAAATGGCTGTCAGAGAAGCATAACACCAAGTGCCATGATGAAAAGAAAACCAAGTCTGTGCTACTAACACTAACAATGTCTTACCGCAATCATATTTGCAGAAACATGTTAAGCACTATCAGAGATTGACTAGTACCTTTTCTCTGGCTATTTCAGCAGTTCAAAAGAGGTTGGAGTCAGAATAGAGCATCAACTTCCAACATCAACTAATAAACCAAAGGCTAATACAAAATTATATGCAAGAACTCTTCCAAAAGGGGGGGGAGGAAGTAACAGAAAGCATATGACTTCATGCCCAACAAAAAGATGGTCACATGAAAGCATGGCAACACATGGTTTCTAGTGACATGCAAAAGAGAACTAATCCATTCCAAGGGCCAATGCCTAGAGAATTGGGTGTATAGTCCCGTCCAGATCTAAAACATCAGTTCCAAAAAGATGTATATATTGAAATTGCTAATGGATATTAAATAATCTGTCCAAGTTCCAACATAAATATTTCCCATATGTAACATAATGTGAAAATCTTTAACATCAATTTGATTCCACAACCCATGTGGGGCTTGTATGCAACCTAACTTGCTGAAATTAGGAACTACACCAAATGGCATGTTAAAAAACTACCCTGAAATATACAATAATTAGCAACCAAATCCAAACCAAACCTTCAGCATATGTACGATTGGAGCCCTTTTTTGGAGAATGGCTATGACAAATTCCCTATTGCAGGAAATTAAAGCATAAATTCCTTTTCCATGGCAAGTCTTTTTCAGTGTCGGTCAAAATCTCATATGGTGGTCATGTAGTTTGAGTCCTACAAAATGACATGGTGGATAAAGAAACCCTACAATTTTTTTTTCCTAAGAAACCTACCATTTTTTCTTTTTATTTTTTATTTTTTGTAAACTCCGGAATCTACCTAAAACCCATATGCCCGAGGGTTTAGGATTAGCCAAAAGGACCACAAATACATTCCCAGAAAGAGAAAACCATTTTGGGAAAAGCCATATGATCAAGACCAATTATATCAGATAGGGGGTTGAGTCATACAAAATGACATGGTGGATAAAGAACCCCTACCATTTCTAGAAACCCTCCTTTCTTTTTTTCTCTTTATTTTTTTTATGTACATACCTGAACGTATGCCCTACGGTTTAAGATCAGCCAAAAAGACCACAAACACATAAAAATCACATACCCAGAAAGAGAAAAACATTTTTGGGAAAAGCCAAATGATCCAGAACATTGAAAAGAAACAGGGGAAATGTAGATGATATCAAACACCTGTTCATCCATTTTTCATTTTTCCTTAGCTTTTCTATGCAACAAACATAGTGGAAAACAGGAATCAAAAAGATCTTAAAGAACATACATTGCATATACATTTCATATACCACAGAGAGAGAGAAAGAGCAACCATTTTGCGGAAAAACTAAATGATCAATGCCTGTTCATATCCAGAAAGACAAACTAGACTGCAGAACGCCATGTGCAGAGAAAATCAATATCATTTAATAAAAACTGAGGAAATGTACATGATTTTCAAATACCCATTTCTCTTCTCTTTACTTTATTAGCCTTTTCTATTCAGCCAAATTGAAATAATCAAAACCCATCCAAAAAATCAATAAAATGGGCAAAAAAATCAGATATAAATATCAGAAAAGCAGAGAAGACAAGAAAGTAAGAGAGAAACAGAGGACCAACCCGTGATCTAGCTCCTTCAAAAAGATTGATTTTTTTTTTTTCTTTTACAGCAGAGGAAGAATGAGAAACAGTGAGATGATGACAAACAGTGTAATGTAGCTGTAGTCAACAAAATGTTGAGAACTTTCCAGTATTTTTCAGGTTTTCTGCTGTAAAAGTAGTAGGGCCACTTCTCCTGAAAATCTTTGTCACGTGTTTTATCACCACCTTTGTTGAACGAGGGATGGTACTGGCTCTACCACCAGCCTTTCGCCACGGTGGTACCAACCTTTTTCTTCCTCTTTTTTTTTACGTAAAAATGACAAAAAATTATATAAATATACGTACGAATGAAGGTTGAAACACCGTATCCAAATATTAGAAAAGATATTTAAATAAATGTTTTTAAGGATTCAAATATCGTCACTACAAAAATGATAATACAACCTTATTCTCTCGATTATTTTTGTGAAGCAAGCATCTCAATACAGGGTATAAATTTAATAATTTTCTACCTTAACATTAATTTTTAAAATAAAAATTAATCTTTTTATTATAATATTAAATTTATCTTTAATTCAAGTTTGTTCCATTTCATAAAGTACTTTCAAATCATTTCTAGTATTTTGATATTTAAATAGTTCATAAGTGATATTTATACGGTAATCAAATTTTCAATGACAGCAAAATCTAAAGTAACAAGATACCTTTTTATTAAATTGAAAAAGAAAATAATAAAGAAAAGTTCCGCATTAATACGACAACAATCTCTCTTAACGTAATTCTTTTAATTCTCAAAATTTAAATATAACTCCTGATTAAGAGATTTAGTACCCTCTCCACTAAAATAACTATCCCTAGTGATAAAAAATGGATCAATAATAACTCGAACTGAATTAATCAGAATATAATTTTATATATTGATTTATCCGATAAAAAAGGAATTCATTTTTTTTATCAAATTTTCAATTAATTAATGGATAGTCGATTTAGTAAAAATAGGTATTCAATTACTTAATTAAATATTTCATTCGAAATTTAGGAATAAAAAATATTATATTGGGAGAGTCGTTCCTCAAGTAGGGATTGTAGGCAGTCGAATAAGATTAATTGAAACAAGTGTTTGGTAATTGTCGTGAAAAAAAGAAAAAGAAAAGAAAAGAAAGAAGGAATTCAATCATCTGGCCCATTCTATGCCCTAATCAAATCCCAGGGCCCATCACTAATTAGAGAAGGCCAAACAAGTCCGGCCCATATTGGTATAAAAAAAGCAGTTCTCCTCTTTTTGGGTTGTGTGTGTGTGTTGATACCATAGTTCGAACTTCGAACCCGAGGTTTAAGTCTCATGGGGAACCAGAACCACTGGGTCGTTGTTCGACGGTACAATCCTCCTTCATAAATAAAGAAAAGTCGTCACCGCTCACCAGCCCATTTGCCCGCTAGGGATTTTGAGAGCTAGGGTTCTCTCTCTATTTTTTTTTTTTTTAGTTGTAAAAGAGAAATTAGTAGGCAGAAAGAAACAAAAATAGAGCTAGGGTTCTCTCTCTCTCTCTCTCTCTCTCTCTCTCTCTCTCTCCCCCACCCCCACCCCCACCCCTTTAAAGCAAAGCAAGGTAGACGAGGGCTCCAACTCCTTTGAAGAGGGAATTGGTTTCTCTCTCAACTTTGAAGATTGAACAAGGCAGTATTTTGGGGATGAAGGTTTTAACAAAGGGTTCATCATCCTCTCGCGAGGACTTTGGACAAGCTTCAAGCCTCCAACCCCAACATCAGCCATTTTCATCAACCTCATGACCCTGCTCACTAACTTGCATTTCATCAAACCTTTGAATTCGCCACTTGAGCATGAAATCGACTACGTTGATAGACCCCTACCTCTTAAGAGAGATCTTAGTCGAGTCGATCAAAATTAGTCGAAACAAAACTCCGGATATCGGGTGGTGGACCAAGTCCAAGGACACCAAAAAAAAAAATCAAAACTTAGAATTCAGGTCCATAATCTTCCATATTGCCCTTTATTCTAAAGATATTTCTCATTTGTTAAAAAAATAAAATAAAATAACCTTAGTTTATGTAACTCAGCTACTCGCTACTCTGTTCCGCTTTAATGTAATGTTAAGTGACTAAATTATCCTTTAAAAAGTTAATTTTATCATGTTAAAATTGAACATTTAGTAAGATGATAAAAAATAAGAATAAAATAAAATAACTTTTTTTTTTTTTTTATAAATCACCGATATCCGATAATTATATTAGACCCGACTAAATCCGTCTCTAACCGAATTGTATCCTTCAAAAAAATAAATAAAAAACCACGCACACTCTTCCAACATCCGTTTTTTTTTTTTTTTTTCTACATACAGAATACTCGAATTCAAAATTTTATTTGAAAAAATAAACAGTATACAACCACTGAACAACTAAACTCGTTCATATTAAAAAATAATCAATACTTATTTTTTAAAATGACACTTGAAGTGAAAATGAGTATCATAATTTTAATTTTCAAGAAAATATATGCGCGAATGAGAATTTAAATTACCCGATACTCGTCAAAGAAATTCATCACCAAAAGGGCCCTGCATGATATTCTTGAGAAAAAAAAGTACCTCATTTTCGTAGAATGCACCGAGGAAATTGTGAGCCCTTTTAGGTTTAGTCATCACAAGAACCAAAATTTGGCACTGAAATTTAGACACACTGCCTAAGTTCTACATGATATAGATCCTAAGCCAAACGGGTGTCACTAAGCCAAACGGGTGTCACCAGCAAGATTCTTAATTCCATCTCAGACAGCTTGATTGTGGTGGAAAACTCTTCCATGTCGATATGGGCACTTGACCTTAGTACATGTTGCCTCAATTGAGCACTCTGACCTCTACTTATTGTATAGGTAAACAATGGTGAAGATAAAGAAACCTGTCATCTGCACAAGATAAGGATGATGTTTTAGCAGAAAACTTTTAAGAGAACTTGGAAGAACTAAGAAGATTATATCCATAAAATTCTGGTGGAACTGCTAGTAAGTGAAGCATCACTACATCTTACTTTTTATCTTTTGACACCATCTCATGCAAGAAAGAAACTAAGAAAAGAGTTATTGATGTCAACTTCTTACCAAAATCAATAAGGCACTTGAAAACCATGAAAAAAATGAGAGAGAGAGAGAGAGAGAGCAATACCATAGAAAATGATGCTCCATAATAGGGAAATGCTGCTGTAATGAATCTTTCATACTCATTGTGTCTGAAGGGGCGAACAGGAATCTGCAAGCAAAGATTTTTGTATAAAAAAACTCATGCCTCCAGTAGAGAAATGCAACCAACATCATTTAGCTTGCGACAGATTCACATATAAGAAGGATCCACATGGCGGTGAATCATGATCCTGATTAAACAGTACAACTATGCATCTATGCATGTTACTCATTCAATAGCTTCAGCTTTTCAGATTTATTATTATTTTGGGGGGGGGGGGGGGTGGAGGAGATTATCTCCTAGGTCGGAGAAGCATAGATTGAACTAGCATGTAACAACCAACTCATATGAGTAGGTCAATGTGCAGGCCCATGTTTAGCTTGATTTAACAAGAGCACATTATCAATTTAATGTATCATTGTTAACAGGTTAGGTTGTATGGAAACGGGAAGGGGAAAACAGAAACGAATATGAAACGATACAAGAAATGACACTTTGTAAAAATATAGGAAACGAAAATATAGACAAATGCGTAAATATAAAAAACAGGGAAACGTTAGTATTAAGAAGTTTTCGTGCATCAGAGTTAACAGGTCTCAGTTTCCACTTCAAGTATTGCTCAAAGGAGATAAATAGAGCCATCACTAAATTCAGCAAGATAAGGAAAAGAGGCACTAAATGAAGTAGTATGTCATATAGGGATGCAAAGTTTTGTCAGTTCTCCAAAAATTATACAAATTTACATAAATTCATATCTAATGGTAAAAGAAGCATCAGAGTGATTAATAGGAAAAAATTGTTAAAAAAAAAAAGTTTAGAACATTTATGAAGGTTTATGCTCAATTAATTGATCTTGGTTTCCAGTACATGGAACCAGCACAGCAGAAGGTACCTTGTATAACTGTTCAAAAAACATTGACAGAATACCAACTTCCAGAATGAAGTACCTGTTTTGACAGAGACAATGTTGTGTATCCAAGTCTCTGGTACTCAACCTTGAATTGGAAAACTCCATAGACATCTGGAACCTTGAATGCAGTAGAAAAGAGACCCTGTAGAAACATACAATTTGGATGGAGGCATTAATGAAAGAAGGATTAAAAAAAATCACATTTACAACTTTCGCAACCATAAATTACCTTTCCATCTGTTGATAAAGTTTTTAAAACATAGGGGCTCATCATGTAAAATTGCACTTGAACATCATTCGCAATATAGGGTTCCCAGCTTGTACCAGACCATTCAAAAATCTCGACAGAGTATTCCTACAACAAATTCAAGAGGTTTGCATACTTGCACTTTGTATATGCCTCCTGGCACTTAACTTAGAAAGGTAGAATTTGTACCAGGTCATCATTAATCCTGTACATGCCAGGCTCCTCCACTTCTCCAGATTTATGATGTCTCACATTTACAGCCTAAAGATTAAATGATATCTTAGAATAAGAAAATCAAAGAAAATAGGCAAAACTTAAATCAGGTAGTGGGGTCATTAACCACATTCATCCAACCAAAGAACTCATATTTTATAAATTAGGCCATCCATGTAGAAACAAAACTTTGCAGGACAACAAGGACCAAAAAACATGTAACTTGTCAGCATCACCTTGAGATGACCTCTTTCATGGAAAATCCATTTGCTAAGTTCAGTAAAAAATTGCTCATTTCCAGATTTCTGATGCCTGTAATCATGAAGAAGTTTCTGATTCAATGTAGTTCTAAGGGAACATAAACATATGGCTGGTGTGCAATTAGAGTTTTATCTCTTATCTATTGTGAATCACATCCATGATTTCACATAAGAACATTCTAAATGGCAACTATTACTGAAGCATCAACTATAGCAAAAGCGGGCATAGAATTCCAAATCGAACAATTAGAGTTTTTAAAAGCTTATTTCCCAGATCAAGCTCTCACTGGAAAACAATCCAAGGGGAGTATATACCTCTTTCAAATCTGTCATACAAAATGGTTACCTCAAAAAACTGCATCATCATATGTATACTAGAAGAAGTTCCGCAAAACAATGAGCAATAGACCATTGCTCAAGGATGCTAAAGAGATAGGATTTGCCACAATAGTCTAACTACAAAGGCTTAAAACCCTCATTCACCACTTCCAAAGGAAACAATAAAGCAGCTAACAAATCAAATGTATCTTTTGTGCCTCGCACTATTGACTACAGTATTCAAGAAAAATTTTAATTTCATAACTAAACTGCCAACCAAATTAAGGACCTTTTCATCATGTAGCATAACATAACAGTTCAATCCAGAATTTGGACATAGCCAATAAGATAATTATCCCCCTACTCTACCATGACCTCTCATGGTACAATTTGATGTCTGCCAATTCAAACTCCCCAGAAGTGCTACAAATTTGGAACATCTGATAGATTTGTGGCCAATTGATACCATCTTGCACAAAAAATTGACCCCCTAACCTTGGTCTAAAATTATGCACATGACATTGCAATAAACCTAAGAGTCAGAGATGATATTGGTAAGCAAGGAACCATAATATAATTTTAAATATGTGTGTTCGTATTATATAATCTCCATGTAACAAAATAAAGCAAGACAAACTCACTTTGTTGCGCTTCCAGCCTTCTGGGCACTTGATCGAAAGAATCTGAATAAAAAAGGATTATCAACATAAGTCGGAAAACTTTTGATAGTCCTTGCGAGCTTATAATAAATATATAATTACCTATTACTGAACGTGCTTAAGGATCCAGAGATCAAAACCCGAGCATTGTTCCTTGCCTGGCACAGACATGACAAAAAATCACAAAAATACATAGTTTTGTAATAGGCTGCAAAGGTGAAGACACAGACAAAGCAGATAAGATCTTAAGTAGTCACAAATTTATTCGAAGAACCAACCCAGTTCTGCAACTTGTAAATTCATTTTGACTTATGAGATTGGTACACTGAAGGACCTCTTTCTGCGTAAGCCTTAACAAAAGGACCTTACTACCCTCTTATCTGTTCCTGAGGAACCAGCATGAGAAACTGTTGCATTGCTTTAATTTAAAGGAAACAACTTAGTCCAATTCCCTATCTTTCCTCTCTTTCAAATGCAAAGCCTATAAGACTATAGAATCAACATAACATTGGTAAAACTAAAGCAAAAGCAAACTGAAATGCAGCTGGAAAGACAAGGAAGGATGAGGGAAATCCACCTGCACAACTGATACCAAAGAGATTGCAGATCCTGTGAGTGAAGGAGGTTGTGCCAACTTGGAATTTGGATTGGCAGAATAAGCTGCAGGGGATGCAGACAGAACTTTCAGTACCTGCAAATGGCACCCAACAAGAAAAACAAATGAATCACAAACATTACTTCTAAAGAAAAAAGAAAATTTTGGCAGGGCCAACTTTGTAGTTTTCAAATCAGCGTAACAAAGTACCATAATGACAGGAACAATTTACCAGGCTATTAGCAGGATTCAGTGAATGACCAATTCCCTGAAAGAGCACAGGAGCCTGTTCCCAATTTGCAGAAGATATAATCAGAAACTTGATTGGTGGTCGTACAGCAAACTAAAACCCAGAAAAAATCTACATACACTATATATCAAAATACATGATCTGAATGTTTTTTGGGGGAAAAAAGATTATAAAACTGCATTCAATGGAGAAATACATACATATATATATATATATATATATATATATATAATTAAATGCAGGTATAACCCATAAATGTAAAGATCAACCAGCATGTCTGAAGGCAACGTTATCCTAGACCATATGATGCCTACATCAGAAATGACATAAGATTCACTACCAAATACCATGCAATTGATCTATAGTGAAAATCTTCTGAGTTATTGCAGCAAATAATTCAAATACTAGTTCAGAACTTAAGTTTTGCCATGAAAAATAAGGAAGAGTGTGAATAACCAAAAATTTCAAACTTACCTCGATCTTCTCGCTTCCCAAAATCACTTCAGACTTGATGAAATCATCAGCAGCAATCAAAGTATGGTCACCTTCAGTTTCAGAAACTGCATAGCTCGTGTGATCAATAACCATTGACGACTGATCCTACACAGACAATCACATAAGCAAGTCAAATTCCACTCCAATTTCGATTAACGACTCAAACTGAAACGAACCATAATTTGGGGAGGCGAAAAATCACCTCATCATAATCAACTCCACATTCAGTGGCGATCTCACGAATCAAATCGGATGCTGATGTATCAGCCGCGAGGATCAAATCATGACCGGAATCAATGAAATCCAATAAAGCCGCTACATCAATTGATCCTCCAAATCCTTCACAGAGAGATGGATCAATGATTTTACTACTCCACTACATAGAAAAGAAGAATTTAACATTCTAAACTTTCAAGCGCTCACATTTCACATTGGATCGAGAAAGAGAGAGAGAGAGAGATCAAT
The DNA here is from genome assembly GCA_033439265.1 of Dillenia suffruticosa. NCBI lineage: Eukaryota > Viridiplantae > Streptophyta > Magnoliopsida > Dilleniales > Dilleniaceae > Dillenia > Dillenia suffruticosa. The sequence goes on along the minus strand of JAVTVX010000008.1, from coordinate 2,375,861 downwards.
AATTTTTCTACGCATCTCCATAGAAGTATAGAGAGAGAGGGAGACTCACGTTGAACAGAAGGAGAAAACAGAATCAAGCCATCATACAAGTACTGCCCGTATCTCTGCAATGCGTTTTTGGGATCATCAGCTAGCTTGAAGTCGAGATCGAAACCGCGAGACTGAAGAGAGCTGAAGAAGAGAGAGTGGGACGATTTGATGGCGAAGTCATCGAGCAAGACCAGAATTCGACGACTGCTAGGGTTATCGAGATTGAAAGCTTCGCACAGTGAGAGAACAAGTGAAATGGCGATGAAGATCGAGAACTTCTTCGCCATTTGATTATTTTGGTTCTAGGGTTTGTGTAGACCGAGAAGTCGAGATTCTGCCCTCTATCTCAGTGGCTCGTCAAAACCCTTGTGCTAGAAAGACTTCGAAGAGTGGAGTCAAGACCCGTTGGGGCCTGTATCCAAAAACGACGTCGTCTTCCAATTACCTTGTGCATTTATAAGAATCTTTAGACGCATTTATAAGAAATTTTTTTATTATGAAATATTTAATTTAAATCATAATTATTATTTTTATAACAAATTCAAATTTAGAACATATTTTTACAAGTGATTTTTTTCGAACCCATTACTCTGTCAACTATTTGCTATCAAAATTTTTAATTTATTCGATAATTGTTTGAGAAAAAAATTAATTATGTAAATTAAAATAATAGATCTCTTATTGAATAAAAAGAAAAAAATGATAAAAATAATTAACATAAGACAAGAACAATCCCCATGCAAAAATTATTGATTAACATAGTAGATATGGTCCGATAAATATTTACCCAATTAATTTTTTTAAGGAAATAGATTGGAGTTATAGTAATTTTAATTTATTATATGATTATCATTGGAGATATGACTCTAGCCCACTAGGCTTGACCAAAAAAAAAAAAAAAAAAAAAAACCAAAGGGATTGTTTGGCAATATTTTGAATTGTTAGAACATAATTATAATTTAAATTATAATTATTATTTAATTAAACGAATATTTTTAATATTTAATTTACAAAGGAAAAATACAATTACATGCCATTTTTTTATAAGAATAAATTATTATTTTTAAAATAAATTGATCATTTGAATTTCTGTCAAGATTTTAAAAAATAAAAATATATCTCTAATATTTTGAATAGTCATAGAAATGAATATATTTATGAAAATTTAAAAATTAAATTTTGAAAATAATATTTAAATACGAACTCTTTATCACTCGAGAATATAAGTGCGAGATTCTAATTTTCTAAAAAGTATACACAAATTAGCAAATTCCAAAAAATGGTTATACATATATTTATACTTATTAGTAAATCATTAAAGTTAAACACCAAATTCTAACCCGGGCAAAACCCTACTGACAACACTGTCTGCGTTCTGCTTCCTTTCCCGCTTTCAACTTCGATCTGCCTAGGTTCTCTCCCTCCCTCCCTCCCTCCCTCCCTACTTCGCAGGTGTTTGTTAAAATCTATGTGGGTTTATGTTTCTAATCAGGGCTAAGGCTCATTCTCATTAACAAAATCGTTTAATTTTTTTAGGGGGTGTGGTTCTTTCAGAGAATTATGTGGGGGTTTTGCATTGATTTTCTGTTTTGTTTGGGTTTTGTACTTGGGTTTGCTGGGATCCTAATAATATTCTTCTTTTTGTCAGATTTTTTGACTTGGAATGTAATATTCTTCTTTGTACTTGGTTCGTTGGTTGTTTTAATGTCTCAACTACTGCGTTTGCAAGTTCATTCTCTTTTTCCTTCTGGGTGAATGGTTTTATTCTTTTTTCCTTGTTTAATAATTTATTTATTTTATTTTTCTTGTCTGATTGTACAAAATTCTGAAGCTATTGAAACAAGTCCTTCTGGTTTTGGTGGCTTGGAGTCCTGCCCCTTGGTGGGTGGACGTGTGTGCGCGCCTTTTTCTTTCTTTCTACTATTATTTTTAATTGGAGCCGCGTCAGAGAAATTTTCATCAACAGTGTTATAGACAATATTGCATTCTTCAATGGGTTGTTCTAAATTTCTCTTTGGCCCTCCGGAGAATGCGTGTGATTTTTTCATCAGTTCAGTGGTGTAGTTGTTCTTCTTGTCACCGTGCCTGACAATCTAAACAAGTCCCACATTGTTTTAACTTACAAAACATATGTCTCAAGTTGGCTATTTGGTGAAATTTAATGAGAATGGTGTCAGAGGCAGAAGTTCCAATTGTTTTTCGAGTGGTTTATGTGAACTAAGAATTTGTTACTCTACCGTGATATCACGTTTCTTTTTTATTTTTCCTTTTATTTATTTATTCATTTATTGCTGTAGGCATAAAAAAGATGATTAGACTATTTAAAGTGAAGGAACAACAGAAGGAAGTTGCAGAAAATGCCAAAGGATCTCCTATTAAGAAGCAAAGTGCCGGAGAATTACGTCTTCATAAAGGTTTGGACTTGTATTTTCGCTGTGGTGTTTAGTTCTTACATACATTTCAATGATACTGCTTATCCAATCAGTACAGTTCAATGCTGTGGTTTTAATGATTTTCTGTTACCAACTGCTATAGTAGTTTTACCATCCATAACATATTTGGGGCCAACTGCAAGAGTGCTGTTTAGTTTGTCTACGTATTATCATATGATTAGAGGACTGATTTCATCCAGAAAATCTTGCCCCTTAGCACCTAGGCCCCAATACTTGGATTTCTTGAATAGCTTGTTGTTTAGGACGAGTGAGTGGTGTGCAGATGAGAGCTTTGTCTATATAGTTTCTGAATTTTCAACTTACGTTGAGGTTTCTTGGAAATGGAAATAATCAATCCGATTCTTTCATATAAAGGTTGAACCTTTTTATCATGCCAATACTTGTCCCATATGCTCACATGTCCATCTAACTTCTTCCTGCAGTGTGATTATAGCCTGTAGGATGTTTAATGGTAGCCTTTTCATGGTACTTTCTAATTTTATGTTATTTATTTCTTGTAGATATTAGTGAGTTGAACCTGCCTAATGGTTGTAAGATATCATTCGTCAACGGCAAAGATGATCTGATGAAGTTTGAAGTTAGTATTCAACCTGACGAAGGATACTATTTGTGAGTAATCATCTACATAAAGCTAGTTTTTTTAAATATCAAATATTTTCCTTGTATTTGTTTGGTGGAGGTGGATATCTTGAGCATAACTCCTTAGGCATGCTTGGTTGAAGGATGCAATCTTATTTTGATCTCTGCACTTTCTCGTGTTGTGCTGTTAGACTATGAACTGGAATGCTCTTCATATAATGAAAGGCGTTTTGTCACCGAAAGAGATTCAGTTTGTTGACCATTGGTGATCTCAAAATGTCTCTCTTGAGTTTGCTTTGATCTTTATGTTTTTTAACCAGCTTGATTTTTATTCATCCGATCAAAGAATTTACCCCAAAGCTCCCTAAGCATGAGGTCATGGCCCTTGCTGTCTTCTTTTCTAGCCATAAAGTAATTAGAAAATAGTCAGATGATCCTGGCTTCCTGAACTTATGCATATTTGAGGAAGTCATATTCGAACTCTCCATCCTCCAGTGAGCAAAAAAGAAACAGAACAAATAAAAAAGACCAATCATGGCTTCTGTGTTCTTAGGTACCTTGCAAGAAAAGGTTTGAGGAGGTCCTCCAGAGGGCTTGGGCACACTAATCTTCATGCCAAAAAGAAGTAAAACTAATTATGTGCTTATTGTAAAGGCTGCTTAGGCATATGTCGTGGAAAATATTCTGCCCATCAGTGTTCCTCCAGAGTCAAATAATTTCTAAGCACATATAGTCCCATTACAAAGACCAAAGATATTATATTCTGTTGATTACATACAATAGGATTGTTTATCACATCTCACTAGGTCGATCTAAGTTCTTCATGTTGGAAATTCTATAAACCACCCTGTTTTTGTTTCAATGTCCTTCAACCTTTTCACAGCTGAGATATGGTTTGAAAAGGCTGTATGAAATGCTTTTCTTTGCGCTTAGCACTTGATATTCTAGGTTCTTGTTGTTTTCTGCAGTATAATACATCTTCCATTTTGGTTCCTTTTAAAGTATTGCCATAATTGTTCTATTAGATGCTTTGCTCATTCCTGGGTTTATCATTACAGAGGTGGTAAATTTGTCTTCACCTTCAATGTCTCTTCAATCTATCCTCATGAGGCGCCTAAAGTCAAGTGCAAGACAAAGGTAACAAGCTCAATTGGTTACATATAAATCTTTCCTCTTATCTGAACATTTCAATAACGGTACCAAGTTTATCACAGATCTAACTAACGGTCATATTGTAGGTATATCACCCTAACATTGACTTGGAAGGAAATGTCTGCCTGAACATTTTAAGAGAGGACTGGAAACCTGTTCTAAATATAAACACCATAATTTACGGCCTGTTTCATCTATTCACGGTATCTTTTTGTATATATTCATAATTGCTATGTCTATGTGTGTGTATACGTACAAGTGTATGCGATTGTACTCCCTTACTAGTCTCCACCTGCATCCACATTTAAATGCAGCAACCCAATCATGAAGATCCCTTAAATCAAGAAGCAGCTACAGTGTTGAGGGATAATCCCAAGATGTTTGCTAACAATGTGAGAAGGGCAATGGCTGGTGGTGATGTGGATGGCATTTACTTCCCATGCTGCATGTAGTACACAACATATATAACATTTTCATTCTCATCAAGCAGAAGGTTTAAGGGCTGTATATTTTGGGTGGAAGTTGAAAGTCATTCTCCTTAAGCTGTTGGGACATTACTGCTGAGCAAACATGCAAAGCCTATCTTTGGACGTGTTTGAATGCTGATATAACTTATATGTATTGGTCTGGCTGGTCCTCTTACTGGTTCTCTACCATATGTTCTTTCCCTTTTCTTTTTTTAAGATCTCACCACCTTGACCTTGTCCTAAAGCTAAATTTGCCGGTGGTCTCTTCCCTGTCTATGTCGACTTTTTGTTCATCCTATATCCAGTATTTGGCATTCTCAGTGCACCATTCATGCCAAGTTTCTATAAGTTTTGAATTTGAAGCACAAAGATGCTTAGGAAATGTGTGCTCAAGAAACAGGTTTGGGTTCTTATGTAAAATGTTACATTGAAATAAGGCTGATGGTTGAGGTGGTCGACAAAGTATTTTTGAGTACTGGACCTGCCACAGACAACCAAAGTAATGGGGATGGCTACAATTTTTGTAATCATGTAGTCACTGAACTAGAAATCTGAAATCATGTAATCGTGTAGTCTCCTCTAAAAAAGGAGGCAGAAATTTGGTTCACTGTTATGCCACAGATAATTTTTTATTTTGTCGTTATCTCTACAAATCAAACATGGTATGCTATATTTGTCGTCATACCTTCTGTCTCGCATACCATTCCAAACGTAATACTATTGAACAAGATCCGTGACAAGATTCCCAACTATGATACTTACGGCAGAAAAATTTTCACTCACTGTTTTTATTTTGAGCAAGGGCCACTCAGGAAGTTTCAAGGGCAACTTAAATTGTACAACACAACTCAGACAATCAAACTAAATAATTTCACACCATATGCAGATTTCACAAAACCCAAAACCCCTCGATAGCCATGCTAAGAATTTCATCATATCCAGTAATGAATGATTTCGGAATTTCTGAGTCAGCTAATGAATTTATAGATATGGAAAAAGAAAAGAAAAAAAATTATCGTGTGAAAGATGCCGCTTCACATTTTGACAGGCGCATCTGGCAAAGGCCGAGCAAACCTCTTAACTGTTGAAGCCATGTACCGACCCTGATGTTCTGCAAGTGCGAGTTCAATTTCACTTGGTTCTCTTGTTCCATCACCAGAAAAAACTCCAGCACCATATGGAGTACCTCCTCTGAGGGAATCCATCATGAACATTCCAGCTCCGAATGTGTATCCGATGGGAACATAGATCATGCCGTGGTGAGCTAACTGGGTGATTGCTGTCCAACTGCAACAAAAGTTACTCAACATTGTTAACACCTTGAGTAGCAAACATCACCTCCTCAGATCTCACTATATTTTGGTCCCCAAATCGTCCATCGTGATAAGAATAGCATGCAAAACCTTGGAACTAAAAGTAGGAAACGTGATTGCCAGACATGAGAGGGATCAGATGTATTGGGGTCCCAGGGGCACTGAATTATCAGACGTGTTAATGGTTCACATACACATGAATGCTTCTATTGATGAATTATATGCTCATGTGCACAATGGCATGGGCAAAGGATTCTATCGAGATTGAGAACTACTCCTACATGGTCATTGGAGTAGGAGGTTTTTCAAGGGCAGGACAGGCATAAGCCAAAAACCCAAAAAAAAAAAAAAACTTCAATTTGTTAAACAGATTATGAAACATTTATCAAAAACAGACTTACGCAGTGGTCTCTTGCCCTCCACCTTGTGTACCTGTACTCACAAAAAACCCAGCTGGCACACCAGCAAGCTTCTGCTCTTGCCACAACTCTGCAGTGGAATCGAAAAATGCTTTCATCTGTGCAGCCATAAACCCATATCTTGTAGGAAAACCAAACAACAACCCATCAGCCTCAGCCAATTGATCTGCTGTTATTACAGGAATCTCATCGCCCTTGACAGGAACCCTCATTTGCTTCAAAACCTCCGAAGACATAGTCTCCGGAACCCGGAATAAAACCCCTTCAACCCCATCAATCTTGTCCACACCCTTCTTCATTCTCTTAGCCAATAACTCAACATGACCATACATTGAGTAGAACACTATGAAAATTCTGAAATTCCTTATTGGTTGCTGCAAAACCTCTCTTCCAATTTCAGCACTGTTTGGGGTTTGATCATCAAATTCAAATGCGAGTGAATTAGGCTCATTTGTTCCTGGATTTGGATGATCATGATCTGAGGAAGAAGCAACTAAAGGGGGTTTACTTTTGCTGGGAATACACCCACCTCCTTTACCCATCACAATTCAATCTTTTTCCGGAATCAACACTGACCTGTTTCTTCAATCTGCTTCAAAAGGCTTTTGAACCAAGAAAGACTCTGCTTGCTCTTATCTGGGTTTTAAGCAAAGACCCACAACTTTCTGCAAAACTAGCACCAACCCTTTCCTCTGTTCTGCTTCAAGAAGCTCTTAAACCTCAAAAGAACTCTTCATTTCTCTGATTTAGCAATCACTCGTATCTGGATTTTGAGCGAAATCCATAGTATGACAGTCCAAAATTCAATCTTTGCAAAATTGACAAAGACCCCATAAGTGGAGCTGCTACAAAATGCTTTGAACCACGAAATACTCTTCCTTTCACAGATTTACCAATCCTCCTTTGTGGGATTTGAGCAATACCTGCCCGTTTTGAAAGTTAAGACCATTTGGGAGTCGAGATGAAGTTGACCCAAACAACTCTGAGTAGTTTCTGAGATGTTTCAGAGTGAAATTCTATCTCAGATCTCAATCAGACACACTTTGCTGCTGCTTTGTTGGCCTTTCCTTTAGATACCTCCTTTTCATACTTGGACAAACCATGTCGTTATTACTACAGTTCAACAGATAAAGATGGAATTCGGAACCGTTTTCCATTGTGGTAGGGTCCCAATGCCAGCTAGGCAACTACCATCCATCATGCCTAAGGTTAACCTTAGATAAACAAAACCTTAAGTAATAGTTAATATTAATTTGTATTCTTAATTAAATATTTATTTAAATTATTAAAACATACTAATCATTAATTAAGAATTGATTAATTTAATTTATAATTTATTTGATTCATATAATATTATTACTTTCACAATAGTATCATCTTATTTTGTCAAGACATTATTGATTCTATTTTATCTTATTTTACTTATAATATTTTTAAATTAAAATAAAAACTGGGATAAAAATATAAAATTTTATGAATAAAAACTATATTTACTATTGTATCAATAATATTTTTTACATTAAAAAATTTTAACTAGTTTTAGTTGATCTAATCTAAGATCTCCCAAGTCCTATTAGATGACTCCCAATGGATGATCAGACTTCTAATACCTTTCTTCTAAGAAACCTCTTTTTTCTTGTACAAAGGTTTACCTTGTGGGTCTCATTAGAATTGATGAATCGAGTTTTAGGGTTTCTCATCAAAGGGGTCTAAAACAATATTTTATTTAATTGCATACATTATTTTCTCTTTTGATAGGTGTTCTCCAAAGCAAAGCTATGCAAAGGATGCATTAAACTAAACCGAACCGAACTGATCTCAATCTCCCGTATCTTATGCCAATACTTCCGAACTGATCTCAATCTCTCGTATCTTATGCCAATACTTCATACTTTCAGGTCACAAGCCACGTCATTCTCCTCTCTCTCTCTCTCTCTGGGTTTCTAATCAACCGGTATCCGAAACTATATTTCGTTTAATCTAACTCGAGCAACTGTTGACCCTCTATAAAGAGAACTCTCCCAACACATCATTCTTCTCTTTGCTCCTTTTATGCATACCACCAAAAGATGTGATTACTAGAATGATGAAAGGCAATTCTTTGAGGTCAAAGCTGATGCCCTTAGACCAAATTTGGCTCATGAATGCAACAGTTTCCCTTGTTAGAAACAAGAAATTTGGAACAAAATAAGGACAAAGGTCACCCTTTTTCCTCGAAAAAAGCAGTCCGTGTGTAAGTGACATTGTCAGATGAGAATAAAAAGATCAAAGCATTTCCATGAGCAATGAGGTTCCTTAAGACAATGAAGCAGAACTTAGCCCAGGGTTTTACCATGTATTTTTCAAATCACACACAAGAACTGACCAAGTTGGAGGATACAACACATATAGGACATTCACAAAACAAAAACACTTCGCTAAGGATGATCTCGGGTACTGAAAACAAAGGGCATCCAATTACACGTACAGAAAATTCAGCTGTCCAACCCCTTATCACTCCACGACCAGAAGAAAGCAAAAGTGGAGACTTGAAGTGTTTGACATACGAACCATGAAGCTGGGATGGGTTTGATCCCTTCTAGAGGCTGAACAGCAGAGATAGGCGATCAAATCTACTGTCCATACTGAGTTGTGAGACAGATTGTCCATGTTTCAGATGCAGTCTTCTTAAACCTTTTTAAATGAGCCATTCTTTGACCTTTTTAACTCCCAAGGAGGTAGGCAACCTTTATAATGAGAGTGTAGAAACAAGGAAGACAAAGATACTTCCTTCTGATGCATAGAGATTGATGAGAGGCAATTGAAATTACTTCTAAGTCTCTTCTTCTCATTGTCGTAGCCTTCAGAATTAGGGTCATGCCTTACAGCAGATGACTTAAGAGCCTTAGGGAGTATGCAGTTGCAAAGTGAACCTACAAAACATCAAAGGAGACATTGAAACGCAAACAGGGACCATAGGGAGATGGGGAAATTTACACACAAAAATTAGACATCTGAGGTTTCTCTCTTAGTTTGCAGGGGGGTTTGGTTGGACAAAGATTTAAATTGTCATGTACAGAAATTTAATGCAGAAACATGGTTGGATTTCAAATGGGACTGTAAAGAGGAGAATGGTATGCAAGATACCTATTTTGGCAAGTCGATTTACCCATTTTGGGATCTTTTTCCCTGTCAGCTTGTAACAGACATCCTCACAGAAATGGTTGCAGTTCTTTACAATTAAGTGGTACGCATCACCATGATAGTTCACAGAGAGATGTTCCATAAATGCTCTGACATGTAGGGGGTCCAAACATGTCGTCCCCATAAATATTGACTTCCTAAATCTGAAGCCAGGGCATTGCCGCGGTTCTACCTCAAAAACACCACTTGCAGAGTAGTCATGAGCTCCAAAGGCGTATTCCACACCATAAACTGCACAAAGAAAATCTTGTTCACACTCTACAACTGGTTTTACACATAGACATGATAATGCGAGCCAACATCAACTTATATTATCAACCTTTGCAAAGATGCAACTGTACCATATGCATACATGTACAGTACCTTGTACATCCACCATTTCTATGCACTTTGTTTTGCATGTGTATCCAATAACTAGTAAACTGGATCATAATTCCGTGATATTTCATATCTAATTTTCCACAGAAACCAAATTTTCTCAGAAAATAAGCATTTAGAACTGCATTAGACTACAGTGACAGAAGTGGGCCTTGGTGTATGTCTCATGAGGTCAAGGATAGGATCTCTTCAAAAAGTTCTCTGCTACCATCTATGCTAGCATTTGTGCTGTTAGAAATTATTGTCAGACTCTCCCTACTTCAACTTTAATGGACTTCCCACTTCCACAGTTACTTAGTAGAATTTTTGCTTTCGAATAAGAGCATCTTTTTATTTGGTTCACTCACTTTCAGTTTCAAAGTTGCAATAGTGCAGTCATCTGTACAAAACTGTGGCTTATTCCATATATCAATCATATGCATTATCCACATCTCTTTTCTTAATAGATGAGTTATTTGGATGCTTCTAAATATATTCCAAACAATGTATAGAAAAAAACTGCACAACACTAAGTGAGAAAAATTATAAGAGCAGTCAAAAAAAGACTTGATAACCACCGAGCAAGGTTTGTGATTAAGGAGGGTCATCAAAATAGAGAAGAGAAGCTCACCTTCCACGCCAGAATGGAAGACACCAAGCCCTGCCCAATAGATGTAGCCATTCATTGGTGTCAAGTCATATACATTGAGATAAACTGGTGTGCTTCCTGGACTGTAGCTTGCAGATTTCACTTTTGGGAAGATGCAAAAGCGGGTAGCTGATTTGCGTCTCAGACGAAGAGGCATGAAGGATTTCCACCCATTCTTTGATCCAGATTTCATGTCTTCCAAACAAAGAAACCAAGTACCTGTCAAAGCCTGGGTCTAACCTGCAGGGACAAGGTATGTGTACTTTGAATTTAATTGCAACAGTGCCAACTAGGTGGGAGCAAATTAGCACCATATTATTAAGCACAATAAATAAATAAATTGGAAGCACAATTAATGTAGGATGACTTGAGGAATTAGGGTAAGGGAAGGGCCAATGAAATTAGGGTCTACAGCAGAAGAATTCAACAATTAAATGGGAAGAAAAAGGATTGGTTTACTAGCATCACAATGGTAGATCCTTACGCATCACACTGAGGGCAAGAAAGCATCACAACTTTTCGGGTTTGAGTGATCAAAGCATCTCTCTAAATAACTAGACACCAAAATAAAATTAAAGAAAAAGAAGCTTTCAAAAAATTTTAAAAAAATAAAAACCTGTGAACAGTGCGTGAATAGTACCAACCTCTAAAAGTCACTCAAGTTCTCACAAAAGCTGGCCAAAATGATTCTCCCACCAAATCAAGGTAGCAGGCTCGTCAAAATTTGATTTCTTCCTTCTTGAATAAACTTTTAGGGCTTGGTTTCTATCAACAATTCTCAGTTTGTTACAAATACTAGAGGCTCTTCAAATCAAGGCTTTTCTAACATGTCTTAATTCTCCGATATGTTCGGATAACCAAGTGACCAAGAACCCAACCAATATGAGGCAAGTCTCAAGTTTTCTCCTCGGGACTAATACTTCATTTTTTCTCCTTCCTCTTGTAGAAGTAACATCTGAGCTCTTTCATGCTACCAACACTGCTCTCACACACCATTTCAAGAAATACAAGACTACATCCCAAAAATAGTTTAAGACCATAGAATGAAACTGTAGGTTTCTTTTTTTGTTCCATGGCTCCTAGCCAAGATGAAAGACATTGTCTTGCTCGATCAGATTCTGGATACCAAGATGGCTCTAAAATGAAACATCCCAGTGACACTGATCACTAAAATGATACTCACTAGTCACGGCCATTGATTAACTTTTGATTCTGAATTCTGTCATTGCATCACGTATAATTTTCTGTCAGGGCGAGAAAGACGAACTTCCATCTCTCATTAAACGAGAACATCAGTTTGTTGTTTGTTACAATTGACTTCCCTTTGTGGATAGCATCCTTGATTAGATGAACCTTTTTACTTCCTGATTAAATCAATATGTAAAGGTACATTTCTTTTGGCATTCATCACCAGAAAAGAAACATCATCATCTAGGACCCCAAAATTGTGTCAAATTTTAAACTCATAAAAGAAAAGTGAAATTCACAAAATAGATCCTCAGCCCCTACCCCTCAAATCTAGGCAATGATGTCTCACCAGAAAAAAGGGAAAAATCTTGGCAATGTTGTTTTACAAAAAAAAAGGTAAGCAAATAAACAAAGTAAGGAACAACAAGATTTCAGCATTGCACTTGTAGCATCAGAAAACATGAACAATATTACCTCTTTTCCAAACAAAAGACTGAACCGAGGACACCCAGAAAGAGTTTTAACCATACATTGCAGAACAAGATAAAAACCATCAACATTATTGTGAATAAAAAGGAATTCAAGAAAACAGATCAGACTCATCACAGAAACCCAGAAAAAAGAAAAGTAAAAACCTCCAAAAGAAACAAAAAAACAAGCAATGCAGAGACTGATCCACACAAAAACAAGAGGCACAAACAAGTCAAGATACTACATAAGATCAAAAAAAATCTTTGCAAAAAATAAGAAAACAAAAGTTGAAAAAACAGAAAAATCAGAGAAACCCAATTGAGGAGATTGAGAAAATAAGTACTAACCTTGTTAGAGAAGAACCTCATAAGAGGATTGAAAGGAATACCTCTTCTGACATCCAAAACCCCATGATTATCATCCTTATTATCTCAGAAAGAACACCTGAAAATGGAGTAACACATGAGTTTCAAACCCACACATGTTCGCCCTTTATTTCCATTTTTGTTCTGACAAAGATGAAAGCTGCAATGGTAGTACTGAAATAAAACCACTGTCCTTCAAAAGTCCAGTCAAAAAATAAAAAATAAAAAGGAACCAAATTTGGGGAAAGTAAGTCTAAATTTTAGGAAATTAGAAATAAATGTGTGTGTATGAGAGAGAGAGAGAGAGAGAGAGAGAGAGATCTTTGAAGATTATTCATTTCTTTTAGTGGTTCAATGCACAAAAATTAAAGAAAGCGACATCGAAAAGTTGTATTCCCGAGTAAAGGTAGTGAGATGGCAATCAAACGACATCGTTTTATTTATTTATTTATTTATTTTCTTTTCTTTGTTGCAATAAGTTGAAATATATAGTATTAGTCCTCTGTTGGTATTTGATCACAATTATGTTTCTTTTGCAAACCACAAGAGAAAGAATCTTCAAACTTTCTATTTTTCTTTTAAATTTTTCGATCAAGTCATTAACTTTCTTAAACTTAATACATAATTTATGAATTAAAAAGCTTTCATATAGTAGAAAAAGAAATATAATAGAAAACAATTTCGTTAATATTATAAAACTACAAATTCTTATCACATATTTTTATAAATAATATTAAATATATTTTTAAAATTTTATCACCGAAAGAAAAATATCTATGCAGATATACCTACCAAACTAAGATTGATAGATAGTCGTCGAATCCACGAGTTATATTCTCCTCCTCATGAGATATATCATTTTTTGAAATATGATATTTTAAGGAAGGATTTATTTTAAAGATTATTCCAAATATTCTCCGGTATAACCAAAAAAAAAAAAAAAAAACTTCCAAAAATATCTGCCATTGAATGGGTATGAACATAAACTCTGATCCTTGAAAATTTCATAATCATCTGTAACCCATTCTTTCCGTAGGTTGAATAAAGTTTAGTTTTGGGATCTGCTAAGGATTGTTTTTTTTTTAATATTTGGATTCAAAGCTGTTTTGGTGGGGGTTGATTTTGCTTGATTTTGTTTATTATAATTTTTGATTCTGAGATTAGCTCATTTTTGACCCTACCATGGACTGTATATTGAAGAATCAGAATTTTTATACTAAGTGGACAGCGATATATGACTGGGCAAGGTCATCTTAAGTTTCTAAGCATTAAGAAAAATGCAATTTGATCTTATGTTATGATAATAATTATTTAATTAAATAAGCAAAACTCATCGACGTCTAGTTGATCCGATAATTGGGTATTGATACCCCATAAAAACAAATCTCATATTCGATATTTAAATTTTATGTATAAAGAAAATAAGTATCGAGAGAGTTTTACTCTCTTAAGAAATCAATTCGATTCAAATCAAATTTAATATGATTACTGATAATTTATAAAAATAAATTTTCTATTCAAATAGAAGCTGTCCCGAATCGATTCGAGTTAGTATGGTGTAAAGTGTTGATTCTATTTTTAGAAACTAAAAATGAAATATAATATGCAAATTATAATTTAGCCCTAAAACTATTAACCTCCTTCTCTTCCAAAGTATTAACATTGGCTGCACCATTTGAGATCACTCCATGCGGTGCAAGGTGTTGTAATGGGTGAGATTTATTGAGTTGGGTGATACACATAAATCATCATTCATTCCATGGAGTGGGCACACAAGTTAGATGTGATTTAAAGAGGGCTCTCTAAAGTGTAATAAAAGGGAATGATTATTGAGGGTTGAGATTTCCAACCTATTAAATTTTCCCATATGGTTTTAATAATATTTTAATTATTATCATTAAAAATCTTAAAATTATTACCAGAGATTTTAAAATTGATATTAAAATCGTTTAATTTATTATTTGTTTTTTTAAAAAATTAATAGCATATATTCACCATCACACATGATACATTTTGTATCGACATTAATTTAGTGATAGGATACTAGTTTTCTTAAATAAAATTATGGATTTGAGTTATGTATGAAAAAACAGATATCAGAAGAGTTTATTTCTTAAGAATTAACTCGATTCGAGTCGAATTTAGTCAGAATCAATCTAATAACCGGATATCGATCATTCATATTAAAAAAAGCATAATACATTTTGCTTTGCCATACTTAAGAGGGCCAATAATTATTATTATTATTATTATTATTATTATTATTATTATTTACAAAAACACTTAAAAGGTTAGCATAGCCTTCATCTATTAAAAAGGTACAAAGACTCCTTTATATAATGTGATTATTTCTAAGTTTTAAATAAAAGAAAAATGTGACACAAGGGTGGGATTACAACATAACGATTTCTATTGGGGCACAAATAGCAATTCCTTAAGTTGATGTGCGAAAAATCAAGTTTAAGATTTAATTTAGAAAATATAAATATATTTTTATTAATTTTATTTAGTAACTTTGATTATCTAGTAATTTCCTTTTCTTTGCTAATACATGAATTAGAAACTTTTTAATCATTTGAAATTCTATTGGCATTGGGTTACTAGAAAACAATCCCGAGTAGAATTTCGAAAACCCAACAAAACCCCCGCCTATAAAAGGAAAGACCCTACCCCATATACCATACCATCTTCCCGCCACGACTCTCTCTCTCTCTCTCTCTCTCTCCCCGCTGATACGGAAGATTTTCTTCGACGAGACTCTGATTGGATTTCTCAGGTAAATTTCAGAGAGTATCCCATATTTGCATTCTCTCTCTCTGATAATGGAGCGAGAGTTTGATGATTATCTATTAGATAGAGGGGGAGAGAGAGGGGAGGGAGGGAGGGACAGCGGTAATGGCGTTGCCGACGGTGATAGGAGAAGGGGGGTGTCGGGGGCATCAAGAAGTGGGAGAGAGGGAGAGAATAATAATCATGTTTTGTTAATTTGTTTATGAAACGGATTGACCCATTCGGCTCACACGGGTAACAAGTTGTGGTATAAAGCCGGTCAATCTGCATCCCAAAGTGCCCCGTTCACCGGTTTCCCGGTTGAACCATTGTTTGAAACATTGGTTAAGCTATTCATGGGGTTTCTGAAATAATTTTGGGGGTTTCCCTTTTCTGGGCGTTGTTTTTCTTAAATTTAATTGTTTCTGTTTTTTTGTGATCTTAATGCTATTTTTCTTTTTGGTGATTTTATTGTATAAACGATCTTTGGACTTAGATATAACAATTTTAAACTATTGTTTGATCCCCATGTTTTGGTTATTTATTTATTTAATGTATCGACTATTTTCTATATGAAAAATCTTTTTTTTAATTAAAGGTTGATGGGGTTTTTTTTTTAATCTTTTTAATCTATTATTTATTCTTTTTTCTGAATTTATATGATCTTGAAAAGATGTCTGTTTTTTTGCAGGTGGATATGAAGAGAAGATTTGAAAATATGTCCATAGATGGTGATTCTCTTAATAGGCCTGAGAAGATAAGTGTTGCACAGTGCATAAATCGTCCGGTTCTGACACAACACGAGCGTTCGACATCCTCCCAACATGCCCATGCCTGTCTAGATAAATCTCAGGGAATTGGCGAATCTCTTGCTGCTGGCCTTACTGAGGTAAGGTTACTAATGCTGCACTAAACACATCAGAGTAATATTAAGTTCATGATAAATTGAACCTGCATTTGGAATGATACTAAATTAAAACAAGGAATTCTAGTTTTTTTTTTTTTTTTTTATTCTTTTTGGTTAAATTTATGTGATTTTGAAATGATGTCTTTTTATTGCAGATGGGTATGAAGAGAAGCTTTGAAAATATGTCTATGGGTAGTGATTCTCTTAATAGGCCAGAGAAGATAAGTGTTGCACAGTGGACAAATCTTCCAGTTCTGACACAACGTGAGCCTTTGGCATCGTCCCATCATGCCTGTGCCTGTCTAGATAAATACAAAGGAATTGGCGAATCTCTTGCTGCTGGCCTTTCTGAGGTAAAGTTACTAATGCTGCACTAAACACATTAGAGTTATATAAGTTCATGATAAATTGGGCCTGCATTTGGAATGATACTAACTTAAAACAAGAGGGAATTCTTGGTGTTTTTTTTTATTTATTTATTTATTCTTTTTTGTTGAATTTATATGATTTTGACAAGGTGTCTGTTTTTGCAGATGGGTACAAAGAGAAGCTTTGAAAATATGTCTATGGGTTGTGATTCTCTTAATAGGCCAGAGAAGCCAAGTGTTGCACAGTGCATAAATCTTCCAGTTCTGACACAACTCGAGCGTTTGACATCCTCCCAACATACCTGTCTAGATAAATCTAGGGGAATTGGTGAATCTCTCGCTGCTGGCCATACTGAGGTAATGTCTAATGCTGCGCTAAACACATCAGAGTTGTATAAGTTCACGATAAATTGAACCGGCATTTGGAATGATACTAACTTAAGAAGGAATTCTAGTTTTGTTTATTTATTCTTTTTTGTTGAATTTATGTGATTTTGAAAAAGATGTCTGTTTTTGCAGATGGGTATGAAGAGTAGCTTTGAAAATGTGTCTACGTGTGGTGATTCTCTTAATAGGCCAGAGAAGCTAAGCGTTGCACAGTGCATAAATCTTCCAGTTCTGACACAACACGAGCATTCAACATACTCCCAATATGCCTATCTAGATAAATCTAAGGGAATTGGTGTATCTCTTGCTGCTGGCCTTACTAAGGTAAAGTTACTAATGCTGCACTAAACACATCAGAGTTATAGAAGTTCATGACAAATTGAACCTGCATTTGGTATGATACTAAATTAAAACAAGAATGATTCTCGTTTTTTGGAGTCTTTAAGGAGGGGTAACCTTAATCCTTTTACTTACCTGGAATCTTGTTTTAACAGGAACAACGTGAAATTCAACTGAAGAAAGAGAGACGGAGGCAGCAAAATAGGAAGTCAGCCCGCAAGTCAAGAAAACTTGAAAAGGTGATGCCCGTTTTGCATGTTACAACTCTTCTTTAATCCTTTAAGATTTCTCCTTGGGTTGTGCATGACTTGCACTTTGTTTCTTGTAAGCTGGGGAAATTGTGTATGGTTGGTCAAACCCCAAACCCCTTTCCGCGCTGACTTATTATGAAATTCTGACATTAAACCGTTTCTGTTTCTTCCGTCCAGCATGCTGGTGAGCGTGGCATGTTGATTGGCATTGGATTTTAGTCAATGCCAAAAAAAAAAAAGGGGCCTAGGACCATAGGCTGAAATAGTACCATGGGTTTTACATCAATTTGGTTGAACAAAATGAGTCGTGCAATCATCTTTTTTGGTTGCTAATTCACCGTATTTTGGATATCATACTAGGATCACATGTTGATATTTTCTTTCATTATAGTCCGAGCTGAATCATAAGATTGCCAGTTGAATTTTTTATTACTGGACAAATGTTGAGCAAACAAATCATAGTATGTTTAACATGGGAATAGGGGCTCTTTTTAGCGCTTTGGAGGAAGTGAAAAGACAAATAGCCGACTCTGCCTGCTTGAGTGATAGCTTTCTTCTTTTTGAAGTTTCTCGGTCACAGCTTGTTCTTCAATTTTGACATCTTTAGATTCGTAAAGTCATGATAGAGTCCTCTTGGCTTCACTTATTAAATATCAAATAAAAGGGGCTGATGAACTGTTGCTTGCTGCTTGCTTCTTGCTATCTATTTTGTGAGCCTTCAGATCATAATTTAATGACTCTGGTTTGTGAATTATGTGTTAAACCATTTTAAGTGATCTTGATAAGTAGTCCTTGAACGTAGGCAGATTGAGGCCTATATATCTCTGATTTCTCTGGACTGCGTGTTGGAAAGCCTTATAGAAGAATTGAGGGAAAAAATAAAAAAGAAAAATATGGGAATTCTTTGAGGAGATTGGCCCAAATAGTTTCCATGTCATGGAACTCTTAGAAAAATATATTTATCCAAATCATTCATTATGGATCTGTCTGACTTCTCTCTTATGCTGACAGGGAGAACGTATGATGCTTGTAATCGTGACTAGAGAAGCTGACATAGAGAGACGTCGTCTAATGAAGGACTTCCATATGCTTACAAGGGTGTGCTACAAACTTGGCAAGGAAAATGACTTGATACGGGTATGCTATCTTCTTCATTCCCAGCTCATGTAATTTCCTTTCTCATGTTCGTTCTATTACTATTTTTTTTTTTTAAGGTGAGGTCATGTCTCAACTTGTTATTCCAAGCAAATTGTAAATCTTGTTTCGAACTGTGAAATAGGATTGCATTGGTTGCCAATTAAGCAGACACTGGATTTTTTACATTTTTCTACACTTGATTTTCTACATTTTTAATAAGAAGTTCCTTGCTTCATTTTATCAAAGTAGAGGTGGTTTCTTGCTTTGACGGGCACCTCTTTTGTCTGCCAAATTTAAAGAGAGAAAAATTCTCAATTTTCTCATATTGGTATGAGAAAATCCAAACTAGGTCAATTAGGATTAGCATTAGCTTATTTCAGGTCTACAATCATATATGCAAGTGCCGGTTTTCTGCTTGTATGCTTTTGGTGGACAGATTGATATGTGATGGCTTTACCAATCGAGGCTTTTTTGTTTTGTCTATCAAATATTCATCAATTATTAGATCTTTAATAGCCTAATTCAATATTTTTGATGGAACAGGATGGTTTAATTGCGAAATATGGAGAATTTGTGTTATCTGAAATCAACATTCCTAATTTGGTTCATCAGAATATCAACGATCAGAGAAGGAACGAATTTGTAGAAGATTTAAATCTAGAAAGCTCATCTACGGAAGGTGAATATGATTATGAAGACGAGGAAGATGAAAATGAAAACAAAGGTGAAGATGAATAATTTAGCTTCAACAGTGCAAAGCTCAATTTTTTGGGCATAGCCTGGATCATGGAAGATGCAACATCTAAGAGTGCAGAAGAGTCCCCAAACTTTGTCCCCTGATTACTCCTGGTCTGAAGCACCCCTTTTCCATTCAGGGGTCAAAGTTGTAAGTCACTATAGTTATAGTTGTATATAGTTTGAAAACAATTATAATTTCAAATGTTATTTTCCTTAGCTGAAAATTTTGACTCTGTATATATGTTCTATTTCATTCCCTTATATAAATTTACAATTTCATTTAGGCTATAAATTTTCATGCCCTTGGATTGTATACACACACACACACGTGTGTGTGTGTGTGTGTATCTTAATTAATCCATTTTTCTTTCTCATCGGTAGCCAACAAAAGTGATTTCATGTCCAATGAGAAAATTTGAGTTTCCATTGAAAGTTTGAAGATGCTACGTATTGATTAACGTACAAACAGTGAACACGAAAGGGCATGCATTCACTACACAGCGGAGCACGGTTCCGCAGCTCTTGGAGAAACGGAAACAAAAACAACAAAAATTTCCATGATTCCCACAACCACACAAGACAAGACCTTCAAACTTTTCGAAACAGGGGATATCACTTTGCAGCAAATTCATTCCCAATATATCAATCCAGATGAACCTTGCACTTCGGATTCCTTTGACACAAGACATGGGTGATATGCTAATTGGCACCAGGCACATGTTTAAGTGTAGCATGCCTAACAGACAAATGGTTTGCCTCTGCCGGTAGGTTTAAGATTCAAATTGAAGGACAATCAAGATAGGACAAAAAGGCTCCAATCTGTTTCGAAGAAAATCCCAAAAGTTGATCACAGGCGCATCTTGGCAACAATGCCATGCCTGTTGGATGTTCGAAAGCCTCACAACCCTCACTGGCGTCACAGATTGGAAAACTGTCCTGGTTTTTGGTTGCAGGATCTCAACTGTTCCAATCCAAATATGCAAGTGATGGTGAATATAATCATGAGATATACTAATCTAGGCCAAACAAAGTGACCTTGATGAATAGTATTTCTCTTTGACCACAAGCTTCAAGCTGGAAAACATTCCTGATAAAACACACAAGCAAATAGATGGTAGCATAATAACATGGTGTGGCGGTAAGTCACCAGCCTCAGGTAGCTTCTCTATGAGTCGGTGGAGGTGTGAGACAAGCTCCTTATATGATTTCTTTCAGCATAATATTGTAAAGAACTGCATTTCTCCTGGCAATCCTCTTGAAAATACTTTCAGCACACAATATGTTCCCACATTTTGCATACATATCAACCAGAGCACTGCTCAACGTCTCATCTATATTGACTTCCATCCTCAGTAAATAACCATGAATCTGCTTCCCAGGAACCAAAGAGGCCGGCACAGCACATGCACCAAGTGCATGAGGACTAATGCATCAGGAACTGTTGCCTCATTTGCAAAAAATTCTCTAAACAGTTCAAACACCATTTCAGACTGCTAAGATTTGAGATACCCGGAAAATAAAGCAGTCAAACTAAAGAGTTTTTTTCGGCCAACCAAAAAAACCTTCAAGCTTCCACCATATTATTTTGGGACGCGTGCCCAACAATCATGGAAGTGACCGCAAAGGAATTTTCCTTCCTGATTTTTTTCTGAATTGACTCTGCATACTTCATTGAGTAAAGCGTTAGGATAGGTATTGAAAATCTATATACAAGTTATTTGTAAAAATATAAGTGTCAAGAGTTTAGCTGGTTTTAGATAGGAATGAGTGACATTGAAAAATTCAAAATAGTTAAATCTTCTCTTTATGAATATATTTTTTATTTCTCTTTTTTATTATTTTTATTTTTATTGTAATTTTTTTAGTATTATATTATCTATTCTTGTTTCCAAAATTTAAATTAATGTTCTTCTTTTTTTCTTTTATCCTATATATTTGTCTCTTGAGATTAAGATTTAGGTTATTGTTGACTCTGCATACTTCAAACTCCCACGCTTGCACTATGTGTCCACAAGGCCACTAACGTGGAATGAATTCAAAGCAAATTCACTCTTCAACACCCAAGCGTGGCCTTCCTTTGCCATCTTCAAATTCTTCATACCAGAAGAAGCATTAAGAACACTTGCAGCAGTGTGCTCATTGCATCTAAAACCATCCTCCATCACATTCACAAACAACTTCAGAGCTTCCTCCTCATAACCATTTTGTGCATAGCCCACAATCAAAGTATTCCAAGAAACCGTACCATTCATTTCAAAGTCCCACCAGAAAAGATTTTTAGCCAATTCTAGCTTCCCTTTTCTACAATAAGCTGCAACCATTGCATTCTTGGAAACCAAATCCAAACTCCCATCACAACATCCCTTAAACACTTACACGCATATTTCAAACTCCTACATTTTGAATTCATATCGATTAGTGAACTCACAGCAAAACGATCATAATCATTCGCACACTTCACCATAAAGGAATGCAACTGTTACCAATAATCTAAATCCCACAACCTCGTCGCTAGGCTAATCATTGTCGTAAAATTAACGCCCTCCAAATAAATCTCCCCAAGCATCACTCTCATATCTGCAAACAACTCAAATTGCATGAGTCTTATACCCATCATTACTAACGTACCCAGAAAGCATTGACAGCAGAGTCAAAAATCTCTGTTGCCGGGTTCAAGTTTTGGGTTTTAATGTAGGCCCAGATGAATGCATTTCAAGTAAAGACATTTCTTTAAGGCATCTCATCAAACACTTTCTGGGATTCTCTCAAAAACCCATTTTGAGAAAACAAAGATATGAGCTGATTAGAGATGAACATTGATGGGGTTTAACCAGATTTAATGGCTTGTGCGCTGAATTTAAGCCCATCTTTCAACGACCTCATTTACATAGACTTCCATAAAAAGAAAAAAACAAAAAAAAACACACACACACACACACACACAAAATTTCGGATTTTATATATCCGATAAATAAAAGTTTAACGTGAAATTTCGAATTCAAATATAAAACATGAAATGAAACTCTGGTGATCTGAAAAGGGAAAAAGAAGAAAGAGAAAAACCCAAATTGTGCCGTTGAAATATCAGTTTTTGAATATTAATGTCATAAGCTGAGGCGGTCAATTCAGCGATTGGGCTTGCTTCTGATGAAACTCTCTTTGACCAATACTTACCCGCCACGTCTTAGAATATCTTGTTGTTAATTTTTTTAATTATTTAAATTACTTTTAATTTGGGTGGGGCCCCTGGAACCCGGCCCAAGGAAATGACTTAAAAAAATTGGGTCCCCGCTCGATAGTTGGACCGGACCTTATCACTGTTCAAGCCCAATAAAAAATTTGAACCATGGATGCTTTCCAACCGCACAATACTTTTTATTTATTTATTTTTATTTACCTTGACCAATTAATTTTTAAAACTATAATCCGACTAATTCAGCTCAAGCTACTGTTAGACTTTTAGAAAAAAACTATTCCAACATAGTTTTTTTCTTTATTTTTTTTATCAATCCCAAGAATCAAGATTAAGGAACTTAATGTTCTTATCAGGACGAATCAAAATTAAGGAACTTATCGTTCTTATCGGGGCCAACTATCCATTAATATGCATGATATTAAATTACAAACTAAACAAATAAGAGAATTTAAATTCTAGTATGATAAACCAAATCTTGATGTCCTATTGGGATCCACTATTTTAAAAGCATAAAATATAATTTAAACGGAATATTTTCCACGGGCTACCCCACCCCTAAAAAGAAAATAATGTTTAATATATAAAGACTTTAAATGATAAGAACAAGTCATACAATCCTCATTAATTAATTCATTTTCTAATTTTTCCAAGGTATAGGGTTAGTCTTGGCTAAAAATAGTATAAATTTAACTTGAATGACAATCAACTCCATCTTGGAACAGGAAAATTGCCATAAAAAATTCTAAAAGGGGGGGGGGGGGGTGGGGAGTAATAGATCAATGGCGGGCCTAAAGTACAACACATACCAAATTCCATTGCGTTGAGTTGAGTGATCAAACACTTTATACCCTTAACAAGAGGTCACGAGTTTGACCCTATGAATGATAAAAAAGAATTTGAGAGAATCAACCCTTAAAATAGAACCCACAGTACTCAAACAAGATAGTCGAATAAAAACCAGATACCGGTGGTGAAAACCAAAAAAAAAAATACAAGTTCCACTTCATCAGAAAAAAGGATAAGTAAAAACTCTTGGGGGCTACATCTAAGTACATTTTACAATTTAGATTGCTGAAACAAAATTTTGGAAGAAGAATACACCAATCGAGCATTATCTGTAACAGAAAACAAAAATGCTTATTAGAAGATTATATCAACAGCATTCATTTCATATAAACTGCGTAATCCAGAATATATATATATATATAATGCCTATTAGGTGGTGCCTCGTAATTGGCCAGATTGGTTCTTGCACGTGACCTCATATAAGTTTTAAGTACAAACCTGCAATTTCAGCTGGACTATATTGAGCAGGCACATTAGTATGTGTCTCAACAGCTGCTTTGGCAGCTGCAATTCCCACTGCAACACTTTGCATAACATTTAAACCCGCACAAAGAGAAGCGAGCATCCCGCCAACCAAACAATCACCAGCCCCCGTGAGCCTCACAACTGATGCAGGAAGGGCGGGAAAATGCACAGCATATAGTCGAGAACTCTCATATTCAGAAGCATTAAAGAACCTATTTGACGGACATGTTGAGCTCACAAGTTTGTATAACTGTTGACTGAACTTATGAGATGATCTCTTGAACCCATCTTTAAAAAACTCCGATTGTCCTTTAGAGCACAAGATGACCCCGTCTGATCCAATGGTCACAATGACTATCTTAATACCCTTGTCTAGCAAAACCAAGATTGCTGGCTTTAGCATTTGGAATAAAGATTCAGCTGAACACTTTGTTTTAGCGTTATCTTTTTGAATCGGATTGAAGACATCTCTACCAGACAACGCATTTGCCATGGCAATAAGCTCATCTTCATTTGGGGAAGCACAGGTTATCTGTAGAAACAACTAAATCATTATGAAAGAGACTAAATCAAAGAGATTTGTCATGTTCTTGCCCAGAAATAATGTTCCTCGGATAAAATTTTCAGCTACTAGTAAAATTTTGAATTCAACATTAATTGCGGTAGGAAAAAGAAAAAAACTACAAAACTAGTTTTCAGCATTTTCTGAAAGTAACAAGAGTTGCGAATCTTTCTGTGACAAAAATACATAGTTGGATTATCACAATATCAAAAACTCAAGCAATTGGAACCAATCATGCACTTAAATTTCTCCACTATCAACTGATCAAACACTCATGGTATGTACTCGGGCTTTCATGAAACATTGAATTTTTAAAACTTAGAAAGTGGATACAAATGCAATTGAAGCAAAATAACTGCAAATAACTACCTAAGTTTCAGTAAGGCATGGTTCTAACAGCACGTCGAATAAAGGGTTTTAATCACTCACATACTTAACAACAGAAGTAACTCTTCTTGATTTTGCAACAGATACAGGCTCAAACCAGAGAGGAATACCAGCTTCAGCAGCCACTGGAATAAATTGCATAAAAACAAAAAAAGAAGCCATGAGAAGTTATTGAGCTAGTACTAGCAATGGATTTAATGATTCAACATTTTCAATGTCCACAATGGTTAAATCTGTGTGGATGAAGAGCCAGGCCAACAAAAAAAAAAAAAAAGTGAAGATAGAAATTCAAACTTACTAAGTTTGGTAATTATATAATCATGGAAAATCATCACAACACAAATAATACACATGTTGGCATAGCCTGAAAACTAAGAACTAGGGACCTATCAAAGACGAACATACATAAAATAACCTTTTGAGGTACGCAACCAAACAAAAGGTAGACAAATAATAATAATTATAATGGACCACAAGATGCAAAGAGAGAGTATCTAGACATATGCTCTATATGTATGCTCTCAAAAATCCATTGCTGTTATGTAGTCTTTTTCATCATTTGGTCTTCATTTGAAGAACAGAGTATAGTTCATTTGACGAAGCATAGGAAACTAGGTAAGCATCTTCTGCATTGAGATAAACCAATATACACCAAATTTCACAAAAGCAAAGGCTCAAGAAACCAAGAAACAAGGATACAAATATCACCAAGCAATCTCAACACAAGAATAGCATAATGCAAATTGTTCAGGGAGTTTTAACTTCAGCATAGGAGATTTCAGTGGTTTATGCAATAAAAAGTTTCAGATATGATTATGAAACAAAGAAATAAACATAAAAGTGAAATTTATGGTATATTGATGTACTCCAACAAGAGGCTTCGAGTGCAGAAGGACTCAAATTTGCATCGACCATCACAACTGGGGCAGAACATATGACAGACTTGGAACACCGAATCCACTCAGGTGTGAGATGCTTCTCCTGTTTGGGAATAATTCATATAAATTAGCAGTTTTTAAATTCATATTATTTATTTTATTTTATTTGTATCTTTCCTATACAACTGCATAAAAGAAGGAATAACAGGAAAGGATCATGTCTGATAAGCAAACCATCCAACCTAATCTGGCTTGAGCAGCTAAGGAATAACAAGAAATGGGCATAGCGGCTGGACCTATATCTTTTCTCCTAAATCTTGTCCTCAGTGTGGCGGCCCTACGCCATTGACTCCCAATATTGTCTATACACTTGACTGGGAAGCCTTTCCTGATTTATGTCATTGATACTAATGCCTTTCTTTGCATGTTGGATGTTTTTCTAGTGGTTTGAATAAATTTCAGTATCAGATTCTATAAGGTATATGGATTTAAAGCATTTAAAAGAATACATATCCAAATTGTATATGTGTTGGATAGATGGTCAATTTTTATAGGGGAGTACTTCCCTTCTCAATAAACAAATTTATCAAAAGATCAACTTACAACTGCTTCAACGTCTGCAATCCCAGCTGCAAGTTCTCCATTAACATCAAATACATTGCAGACAACAGGTGTCTTAATGATACTCTGCTTCTTTATGCCTGCTTTGTTCATTCAATAGAAGTAAGGAAAACAAGCATCATGAAGTACCATTTTCATTTTTGGACAAGTAAAAAAGACTAAATGAATATCAACATAATCACATC
The DNA here is from genome assembly GCA_033439265.1 of Dillenia suffruticosa. Classification (NCBI taxonomy): domain Eukaryota; kingdom Viridiplantae; phylum Streptophyta; class Magnoliopsida; order Dilleniales; family Dilleniaceae; genus Dillenia; species Dillenia suffruticosa. The sequence goes on along the minus strand of JAVTVX010000008.1, from coordinate 2,349,199 downwards.
CATTCTGCATGAGATCAAGAAGATTCGGTGAATGAAGGGCAGGAGGCGGGCTTAGAATGCAATTAGTAGCTTTTACAATAACTTAAATTCTCTTATTAATTTTTTTTATAAAGATTTTCTGAAGGTCAAATTCTTAATTGTACACAAACAAAATTATTTTTCAGAAAAGATTTGAAACTACAAAGTCAATATTTATGTTTCCAGAGTTACATTGGTGGTGCTCTCTTTTCTATAATTTTTTGTTTTAATTCAACAGTGGAGATAATACATGAAAAAGATTTGTCTGCAAATTTGTCAAAAAAGATTTGATTAAAAACAAAAAAAGAAAACCACAAATTTCTGAAGAGTGAGAAAGTCAAGGATGGGCATATCATCCCCCTTTATGCAACATTAACATGATTTGGAAAATATTTTATTTTGGATTAAAGGCACCCATACTGACAAACATTAATGCAATCTATGCAATGGAAAACAACAATTAACACCATGTAAATGAGACAGATAAATGGTGTATGCTCTAGACACAAATAAGCCTGACCTTTTGTAGATAGTTGTGCCCGATTCCAGTAATCCAACAACAAATTTCCTGTAACTCAAGAAACAAAGAAGATAAATTTTGAGCTTCCAATCAGAACATTCAGATTTGCTACAGATAGGGTGTCAAGAAAGTCACACAATTAGCAGTTGGAATAGGAAAAATCAAGTAGCAAGAGATGTTTGGAATAAATACACACAAAATAATTGCACAAGAAAATAGACACGAATGACATTGAGAGGTCTACCACCCATGCACTTTCAAAACATAATATGGAACACTGAACATCAGAAAACCTGCATATTGGCATATCAATATTGGTTTCATCTGTTAAGGGAGCATAATTAATTCCTTGCTTTAATTGTTAAAAGGAACAAAGATTTGTACTTTTGACAATTACACATTTTTTTGTTAAGACTTTCAGAACCATACTTTAGTGAAGAGTTTCACTTATCAAGAGGGCTGATACGTTCAAAGTCGAAAAACATCAGATATGATTCTTTCAAATTGGGAAAATTGTTTTGGAAAAGCCAAAATAGAAGTGGAATTAGAAAAAATGCAGGGGGAGCCATAGAAGGAGAAAGATAAAAACACAATACCTGCTATGTCCTCTCCCAAAGCACTAATCATGTGAGGCTTTGCTCCAAGCTTTGACAAACACTCAGCAATGTTTCTTGCTACTCCTCCTGGTACATATTTAACCTGAAAAGGGAGTCCCAGAAAAGGTACATAAAAGATGAGATACTATACTAGCTTCTTTAGTACAAATTTATCCTGAATGACCACAATATAAATCCTATAGATTACAGCGATCAAATGTGCATCTCATCTAAGCATGAAGAGTAAGAACCATAAGATTATATTAGGTATATGATGAGGGGAAAAAAAGGAAAACATAAGAAGACAGAACAAAAACATCTACCATATTTAATAGCACCGTGTACTTCCTGAGTCATTGTGAGAATTTCAGCTAACGAGTACGGGATATCCAATAGAAACCAGGAACTGAAAAAGTTCCCTTGGTGCTCAAAGCATCCCACAAAACATGGCTGGTCTAAGGATGTGCAGTAAGTAGATACAGTCACTTCTGCTCCTATAAAGATAAGGTTGCTTCCAAAAATTGAACCTAAGGCGTCATTTAAGGACGCAAGCAACATTCCCATCAGTCTAAAGCCAGCCCAATAGTAATGGTACTAAAAAATTTGCACATATAATGCATAGTTGAGAGTTGAATATTATCAAAGTTCCACAAAACATTGGCAAATTTTGCGCTCATATTGCAAAAGCAAGCCATAGATAAGAAGAGAACTGCTCATACTTTTGTTGACCTAAACACACACAAGATAAAGATATCTAATAGGTAGTTGATCATCAAAACAATACATCTCGATTAATGATTTTATTTTAAAAAGTCACATTAAACTCTGCAAATTTTGGCATGTATCTTATAATCCTACATTAACAGTTCCAAAGAAAATTCATCCAAAATTAAATGGTAAATAACTCCAACAGTGATAAGTCACAAGACATCCAATCCAATCTAACTAGGAAGATTGATATTTTTTCTACTCTGCATTATGGTTTACCTAAATTCATTAATTTTTCATTATATGAAATATTGGATTTTTCAAGCTCAACCTAACATAGAATTCCATTAGTTGAGGTAAGCAAACATGTTTATTGAACCACACCCACATGTCAAAATTGAAGCAAATGAACCCCCTAAAAAAATACAAGGGTTTTCGAGAGAGAATCACCTTGCCTAAATTCATTAACTTTCACTACCTCAATCTTGGAAGTTAGAATTCAATCTCAACCAACATAGAATTCTACCACTTGGTAAACAAATATCAGATTTTTTAACAATGACACATGTCAAAATTGAACGAAAGGAACAAAAACAATAAAAAATAGAAGGATTTTACAGTAAGCGAGAGAGACAGAGAGACAGAGAGACTGCCTTGCCAGGGTTGGTGGTTCTGGGATTTGCAAAGATTGAAGGAGTGGCATGAATGTCCAACACCATACCTCCAATTATCACTGCTTCTGACGATTCTGACCCATAATCCACCATTTTTTTCTCCCTCAGAAAAATTATCTTCACAGCTCAAATGCAAATTTTCGATCTCATAGAAGAACAGTCGCAACTGTAGTCCTCCGGAGGGTTTAACAGGATGAAGAAGCTGATTGGGCCGGGCAAGAGCCAGAATTTTCCGTGGAATTCTTGGGCCTGGCCCAAAGTGAGCCCCAGTGTCTGTCCACCCATTGTGATTTTATTTTATTTTATTTTTGGTTGTACGAGAATTTTAAATCTGAGATCACCAGATTAGGGGAGGGGGTTTGTACCACTAGGTTATCCCCTTGTGACACCCATTGTGATTTTATTCTTGACTTCTTTATTTACAATAATCATATCATTTTTATTACTGCAAGAATATGAAGGTACACTACCTCTGCAATAACTCAATTAAAAAAAAAAAATCGAAACATATTGATTTTTTTTTTAAATTAAGGTATTTGGGTTTTAAATTGTTAGCAGAATCGGAATGATTATAAATTTGGTTTTTTTTTCTTTCTAATTATAAAATAGATTTTTATTTAAAATTTTATGGCCTTTCCAATTGCATGGTATTGGTAAAAATTAATGGGAATAATGAGTATTTTACTCTTAATTTCTCATTTAAATATAAAATTTGATAACAATTTTCATCAGAAAAGGAAAATATAAAAAACATTTTAGCAATTATAAACTTTACTTCATATTCTTTTGAAACTTTGAGAGGATCTGACCTAGTTTCATGCATTTATTTTTATGAACTCTCACTAATTTCTATCCATTAAGAGAAGTACTAGTTGAGAGATGAAATGAAATTTTCATCATTATTTTTCTCACCAATTCATGGGGTACCACACCTTTTTGGTCCATAACACAAAGCCATGTAGTGCATGAACCGAAGGGTTATGAATAGATAGCATGTTAGAGTTATGGTGGAAGGACAATCCCCATTGACTTAAGAAGTCTTCGTCTAGCTTTGTGCATCCCACTTGTGGGTTTTCTCTCAACCTTTCCCTTATGGGATAGAAACAAAGTGAGAGAGACCCTGCCAGACCCAGAAGAATGTGAGAGAGAAAGAGAGAGAGAGAGACACTTCATACAAAGTTGAAGCCCCACACTAGTGAAAGAACCACACTGAAAGAGCCTACACTTGGAACCCCAGATCATAGGATATGTTAATGTGAAGGCGACCATAAGGAGGCGTGCTGTACCCGAGAATCTCTCCAAATTCACAATTCAACTTTGGGTTTTGAAAAGTTTATAGATTGCGTAATCTCTTAATACCAACTATCAACGAACATGTGGTCTATATAGATTGCATAATCTCTTAATACTAACTATTAATAGATATTATGTCCCTTGACTAAAAGTCGGGTTCGAATCTTAAAAATAGAAAACACTACGTTAAGAGAACTCTCTTTCTAAAAAGATTTGACAACAGTTTGAATGGTATTAATCGAAACATGACTCTATATAATGATCGATCATGTACGAACATTTTGGAAATCTGCCACCGTAACAAAGAGAAATCAACAAGACATCAAAGAGGACTACTGCGGCGTCTGTCCCAAGCCATTTTGGAACTTAGTAGGGGAGATTTCAACCTTACCAGATTTTCAAACAATAGAAGACACGTCAATGAGTTGATTTTCCCGCATAGTCATATAAACATGCTTACCTTTTTCGATTTTGTAGCACTGAATTCTTGGACTTGCCTTGACTAGATTAGCCAAGGACTACTTTGTTGTTTTGCTCATCTTGTCCACAGCTACACATTCTCCCTTATAAAGTCCATATTATATATTATCTGGATTATGTATGATCTTCTCATGACCAATTTTATATTTTTAAAAGGGAAAATCATAATCTTTGATAGCAATTTTTTGGTCACCTATGACCGATGAAACGAGTTTAATTTTAGTTTTTCGGTCACCTTTGATAGCAATAATAGTTTTATATTAAATTCATATCGAAACAAAACCAATGTACCGATATTTATCTGAGATTATTATGACTTTGAACCCTAAAGTAAATGATTGACCTTGATTCATGTTGAGTGTCTAACTTATGTTGTTAGATTGTTATAAGTTTGTCAAGCTTTCACAACATTCTCGCTCTCTTTCGTTGAATAAAAGAGTAGTCTATGAATATTATCATTAAGACTGTCGTTTAATATATAATATTCTATTTGAAAAATAAGTACTACTATTTAAAATATTTTTCAAGTATTTTTGATTCGGCAAAAATATTATAAACAAAAGTAAAGGTAAATAGATCAAAATATTCAATTAAACCAAGTGTTTTAGATTAGGTTTAAAATCTTCACCAAAAAAAAAAAAAAAAGATTAGGTTTAAAATCAAGCCTAATATTGCCCCAAAACTTCATATGTAAGTGAATAGACCCAACTCAACTCACCCCAAACATTTCCTCACAGCTTTTGGACATGAGTAATAGGTTAGACTCCCGCACTCACGATAATGTTTTTTCTTAAAATATTGATATATAATAAATATATTAAATCTGATTAAATTTGATTTGAATTGAATTGAATTTTTAAAAGATAAAACTCTTTTAATTTTCTTTTATTTTTTTTAATTTTATATTCGATATTTAATTAAAAGATTTAATATCTGATGATTGTGCGAAGGTGCCTAAAATGTTGAATCGCAACCAAAATAAAGGGCCGTTTGGTATGTGCACTGAACCATCAACTGTACGGAACCATGCATAGCTTCAAAGGCACGTGAATTGACTTTTGTTCATTTGGGGTACAAAATTTTCAAATTTCCAACACAAACCCACCTTTTGAATTCTTGACATTTTTGCATATCATTGGTCTTCAACCTTCACAATACTCAAAACCCAGACTTTTCCGAACCCTTTAGCTCTAGGGGTTTTGATGGTTCACGGCTTCACGCAACTCAAATGGTGATCCATAGACTGGATTACTGGCTTTTACTGGTCTCTTGTTTAATTTTATTACTCATGAAGAACAAAATTTTAAATATATTTTTATTTGACCTAAATGTTCTATCTATTCTTTGTTTTCAAATTTTTAGAATTGTTTTCGAATCAAAATATTCGAGTAAGATTAGGATCGAGTCATTATTATTATAGAAAATTATATGGGCACCTTGAATTTTTGATAGGAGCATAAACATCAAAATTACTAATTAAAAAATTTTGGTTTTAATCGGGCCCTTGTATAAGAATATAAAAAGATGAAACCCTAATAATTCATCGTTTCAAATAAAAGTTTAAATAAGAAAATTCATTGCTATAAACAGAGAAATATAAAAATAAAATAAAGTTAAATAGTCTCGAAATCAAATCAATTATTAATTTATTTTAATATATAATATTTTTTTAATAATTAATTTGATTTTAATTTATAATATTTTCTAGAATTTTCATATTTTTTAAACATACAAAAAATAATAAAAAAAAATATTTTATTAGTTTAAAAATTACACCCTACAAAACATTTATCAAAATTATGTCCTATAATATTTTATATTTAAACTTTTATTTTTATTTTTTTGCCTCATTAAACATTAACTTATTTTCATTACCAAAAGGTAATTTAGTTAGAGTTTCATTGAATATCTTGATAGTTCAAAATAAGATTTTTTTTTTCTTTCATCCATATGCTGAGACAATTAGAATAAGCATTCAATTTTTTTTTTGGGGTCAATAAGAGAGGGTCAAATTTGATATCTCTAAAGAAAATGGATGAATCAGTTGAGTTATAGATCATTTACGGTATATATAATTTTTTTTTTACCACTGGTATTTGGATTTTATCTGAATAATTCGGTTCAAACACTATAGGATCCATTTTAGGAGTTGTTTCTCATAAATTCTTTTTCATGATTTTTAATATTCAAATTTGAGATTTTTTGTTAAGGGGGTAGAGTGTGATTGACCATTCAATCTCGAGAAGTTTGGTACGGCGTATATAAATTTTCAAGGTGTGGTACGAGTCAAAATTTATTTTCCACTATATTCTATGTAAAGTATGTTATTCAAGTCTAAAGTAAACCTAATTCCGATGACAATTTAAACAATTTAAATTATTTATTCTGATAAAGTGAGGACTTGATTATCTCATGTTAATCTTGTTTTTATGTGATTAATTATTTATACTAAAGTGATTTTAGACTAAAACCTCTTATACTCACTATTAATTAAAATAAAACTTGTAAATAACTTTGTTTTGTGTGTGATTTATTCTAATTATGGAAAAAAATTATTTTCTTAAAATATTTTATTATTATTATTATTATTGGGCAAGAAACTCAACTAGTACACACATAGAGTTTATTATAAGTTAGAATTTCAAAATATTATCGATAATTATTTATATTAAACTAAAAATATCGATTAAGATGATTTTGATATATATAATGAAAATAAAAAAAATATATCGATTAGAAAGAGCTAAACTTTAAATGTGAGAGATTTAATAAAATGTCAGGATAAACTATTGAAAATATGGATACATATTATCCGTAAAAATACAAATGTCTAAAGTTTAGTTGAGAAAATGATTTTAGATAAAAATGAGTAACGTAGAAAAATTTAAACCAATTTTATTATTATTATTATTATTACTATTATTATTGGGCAAGAGAAGCGAATCAACTAGTACACAGACTTTAGAATAAGTTAGAATTTTGAAATATTATAAATAATTATTTACATTAAATTGAGAATATCCATTTAAAATGATTTAGACATTTATAACAAAAATCTAAAAACATACCGATCAACATGAGTAAAACTTTAAATGTGAGAGATTTAGTGAAATATTACGATAAATTGTTGAAAATATGATATAAATTATTTATAAAGATAATTAAGAGTTTAGTTAAAAAAATGAGTAGTATAGAAAAATTCGAACCGATTCTATTATTATTATTATTATTAAGTTTGTTCCTCTTATTTCTTTTATATTGTTTTTAAACGTTCGATTCTAATATTTAGAATTAAGATTATCATTATTGTCGTTAACTTTTTAAATAATTATCGATAAATTAGAATATAATAATTTATTTTATATATGTACACACATATATATAATTGTACGGGATTGCGTGCCCGAAGATACAACAATCATACGTTGCTCATATAATTGGTAAGATGGAGACAAATTTCCTTCTTATATATTAGGTTATCTTAATGTGAACACGCCATATGAAGCCAAGACTTACAATGGAGAACACATATTTTATGGGGGTGCGGCCCAATTATTTCTACAAATTTTCCTCATAATTAATATGAATAATTGCATGGAAACACGACAAGTGTCGTGCAAAGTTAATTTTTTATTATAAATTATCGATATTTGATAATTGTATTAAATTGATTAAATCTGATTTAAGACGTATTAAATTTTTAAGATATTAAATATTCTTAATATCTATTTTTATTATATATAAAATTTAAAATTAAAATTTTAATTAAAAAATATCGATATTCAATCACTAAAGTTTAATCGCCCATTAAATATAGTCTAGTTTTTTAGTTCTCAATGAATGTTTTTTAATGTAATTTTTCTTTTCTTTTATTTTCTTTTTAGGCTTGAAGTCTATGTCTTTAGACATAGCAACCATCGGTAGAGTTAATATAATGGATTATTATATTATTATATTATTTCTTAATTTTAATAATTTTTATAATAAAGAAATTAAATTTGTTGAAAATTTTTAATAAAATTGTTAGTACCAAAACGTCCCCGTACAAATGTGAATGCACCACCCCAAGTAGGAGAGACTTAGGATTGAGAGTCAACTTTGGGCGGATGCCTTGTCACAATCATATTTATATGATTTGAAATGTTTTATTAATATTAATACAAATGTGAACATCGAAACCCTGATAGTGAAACGACAAAGAAAGAAGAAATACAGTGATACTTGATAAGTTTAGTAACTCATCGCTATCTTTTAAATAAAATTTTAAATTTTAATATTATATATAAAAAAAAATATATCAAAAGAGTTATGCTCTTTTACATAAATAGAAAATAGATATCCATAAATAAATATTCAAAATCGAATTGATCACTATATTTTAGTATAGTTCATAGTTGTGAGAGTACCTGGCCAGCTTTCCTACACACTCTTCGTACGCCATGCATATCAATGATTTGTATTAAGTGAAATTAATTAAATGAAAAGATTAAATGTGGGGAAGATGTTGAAGGGCTTTCTATGTATCAAATTGGAGAAATATTCAAGAAGATTCAAATTCAAGTTTCTACGATAACTATATCAAAACTTTGAACCCTGATTCAAATTTGAGGCTAAACTAGATTGGGTCTGAGCTCTCAAAATCTTAACCCTTATTTTGATTTGTTGGGCATAAGTGAAAGTTTATTGAATTGGTGTTTTATAGCCGGTTAAAGGTTCATCGATGAGTTAGAGTTCAACTATTATCACTTCCTCATTTTTATAAAAATCACGATTTTGATTCTTTCTATATACAAAAAAAGAGCTAATTAAAGGTTCATGGTTAAATCGAAGTTAATTCACAACTAGTTTAGGGTTTAGTTTTGAGTTGAACTTGAAACAGCTAGCTCAATCCCACCTCCATTTTTTTTAACAATATTAATCTTTTTTTATTATATAAAAATCATTAAAATATATGCACACCCGATGATGTTCGAATATTAAATTTTAAAAGTTTTTCATTACCCGGTGCTCTGCTAAGAGCTTAGCCTTCTCATTCCTTACAATTTCTGATTGCACTCGATCTACTAAAAGCGGTCCAGTTCTAGACTGAACCGAAGTTGTGATTATAGCAAATAGAGAGTATTCTATTTGTTTCGAAGAACATCTTTCTCCAAGCATTTTATAGAGCAGAAGTTCATATCACAATGATTAATTGAATTAAGGCCATGGTGGGTTGTGTGTATTGTTAGGCATTTTTTTTTTAAATTCAAATTCGAGTTAATGGGTTTATAATAAAATTAATGAAAGAATGTAATTGAAAAAAAATAAATATTATTAAAAATAGAAAAGATTTGAATTTGGATGTATTTGTTCAAATTTTGATATCTCATTTAAATTTCTACGTAACAATTAATCTTTCGTATTCGAAAAATTCATGGCTGCTCCTTGCGAAATTGGCAGTTGTGTCATGTTTAGTTTTCAGGACCTTCAGCTATTCACGTCATATTCAAAATTCATTTTCACGGGGCTCTCTCTCTCTCTGAATGAAATGAATTTAGTCAGTGTTCAGAAACAATGGACTTAAGACACTTCTGGCTAGTCAAAACTCTCTCTCTCTCTCTCTCTCTCTCTCTTAAAATATTGTTCGAAGTAAACAGTATGTGATCCCAGTTATAAGATACGTGCCAAATTTGCGACTAAGGTCAATTGTTCATATTGATCCTCCTTGATTTGTTTTTATTATCTTAGGAAAGTTTGATACCTATGATTTGACTAAAATCATACAATTCAGACCCACCCCAAAAATTTTTCAAACACAGAATTCTCGATCCCACGACATATTCATTAATAAGTAAGAATCCGACACCATGCTTATGTGTCATTTGATTTTAGTCAATGCCCATTACATAACGCAATTCATCCTTTCATTGTGTATTCCAAAATAATCAAAATAGAAAAGCCAGGGCAACCTTTTTGCTTAGAGAAACACGTCCTTACCACGGACAATGATCTAGTGAGGTGAAGTGTTAATTCTTATAATCAAATCTTAAATTTGAAACTTGAAAATAGTAAATATTACGTTGAAAAGCTCATCCTTAAATAAGACTCTCGTAAATATTTAAATTGAATTAATTAAAATATAATTTTAGATTTCGATGAAAAAAAGAATACCCATGTCATTTATTTGAAATTTTAGATATATGAGCAACCCCGTGTCCTTTTTTTGCCGAGAGAAATCAACACAAGAAAGCTAGGGCAAGTGAGGGTAACCCAAGTCCTCACTTTGCATGGTTAATGGACTCGGAGTACCAAAATTGTCTGAAGGATTGATAACCCTGATAATGATGATGATCAAAACAACAACAACAACAACAATAATAATAACAATAACAACAACAATAACAATAACAATAACAATAACAATAATAATAATAATAATAATAATCTTTGCATGGTTGTTTCATAAAGAAATGAAAATAATGGAATTGTAGGACAATAATCGAAAAGAATGGCACCTGCACGTTGCAAAGAGCTGGAATCCGATTGTCTACGGATAATTGATAGAATAGTAAATTTTTTAATCAAATCTTAAATTTAAAATTTATAATAAAAAATATATTTAAAAATTTATCCTTTAAATAAGATATCCACGGATGCTTGAATAATAAAAATAAATAAATATAGAAAGAATCCAAATATATGTGTGTGTGTGTGTGTGTGTGTGTGTACAGAAAGAATCCATTAGGGTTCAGTTCTTTTTTGATCTCCCAACTCCCATCATTGTTGACTTCAAACAAAATTAAAACCAAACTTTTGAGACAAAGAAAACCCTCTAACTCTCCTTTTTTCTAGTTGTAGCTTATCGAGAATACCTTTTAGTGGTGTTCAGATAAATATCTTTCAAAAGAATACTTTTTGGATTTTTTTTTCACCTTTTTCTATTAAAAAATATATATTATATATATAAAAAAAATCAATCATTAATTTAATTTTAATATATATTTGATTTTATATATTTTTATATATTTATCATAGTATTATAACTTTGTTCGTCTATTTTTTATATTTATATTATTTTATATTTTAAACAAGATATATAAACAATATTTATTTTTTTGTTTCAAAACTTATCTTATAAAAAGGTTATTTACACCTCTCCAAAAGAATTCTGTATCTTAGCTAGTACTCGGAGTTAGAGTGTTACGAATCTCACGTCGAATCTCTAAAAAATCATAAAATAGTATTTAAATCCAATAAACTCTCTCACTTAATATGTAGACCTTTTGGGCTGAGTTCTCTTATTAGAATTGAATCTATCACTTGAGTGCATGATAAAGAGCCAAAACTAAGCCACAGTCAAAATTTGAGGCGGGAGTCAAAGCTAAGAGCCAGAGGCAGAGCCAACGCCAAAATTCTAGAAAGCTGCTCTTTGAGGTTCAAAAAATACTGATAAGATTTTAGATTTTCTATTCAAATTTTCTTTCTAATTCAAATGGTTTTTGTTACACCACATTGAATTTGAAAGAATATTAAAAAATATATTATATATAAAAACTAAATAAATTATTGATATAATTTGAATACATATTTGATTTTTCTTATTTTTATATTTTCCGGTTCATATTATTTTATTTTCATATTTATAAAAGTAGATTTTTTTTATAAATTTGATTTATTATAATATTTCAATTCAAACAACGAAGTAATAATTATTATATTGCTTCCAAACATCTCCGAGATTTTATTATAACCATAATTATCTATTTTTTTTATTTATATTATTTTATATTTTTAACATGACATCGAAATCATGTTAAAATATGTGTGATATGATATCAGAATCATTTATATTTTTCTAATTTTTATATTCATATTATTTTATATTCTTAATATAGTATCAAAATTATATTAAAATATCTCTACCCTCATGTTCTTTCTTCCTTTTTTTTATTTTTTATTTCAATATTTAATCAAGTTTTAATTTAAAAAAAAAAAAAAAAAACCTTGTTATATCACAGGTTGCTCCATAGAGATAGATTTCCTTATCCTAATCTCTTTTTAATCTTTTTGAATTTTCCACAGACGTAATCTTCTTAGCTTTCCCTCTCACTCTCTTTGACCTTTGAGCTGACATGGCCTACCCTTTGTAATATCACACAATGTTACGGGGAGAGAGAGAGAGAGAGAGAGATTAATATAATAATAAACCATTTGAATTTAGAGGTTTTAACATGATTTCGATACATAGTTTGAGAGCAATGGTGACAAATAAATTTAAACTATTTGGAAATTAAAACAAATATAATATATGATACATAATTTAAATTTAATAATTATTTGGTACCATTAAATTGATTATCAGATACTGATCAGTTCAATATCAAAAAAGAGATTTACATGATAATCCACTTTGAGTGGTATGTAGCAATTTGGCAACTTCCTCCCCTTGCTATGGGAAAATTAAATATTGACTTAATAGAGGTTTCGTTTGATAAATTTCTATCGTTAATATTTACGAAATTTGAATTTGAAAGAAAATATCGTGGATTTAATTCCAAATAATTACTTCATTAACTAATATATCTTTTTCTATTTCGTTCGCTTAAAAAACATAATTAACACCTACACTTATAGTTAAAATATAAAAATATCCCCATTTGAGATGAGAAAATTAGATATTGACTTAATACAGGTTTAATCTGATAAATTTATAATTTTAATATCAATGAATTTGATTTTAGAAGAAAATATCATGAAATTAACTCCATATACTTACTCCATTAACCAATATTTTTACCTATTTCGTTCTATTTTTCTAAAAAAATAATTAATACTTGTTTTTATAGTTAAAATATAAAAATATCTCTGTTTGACCAATGAATTATAAATCGATTGATATTATCATATCTCTTTTTTAATAAAAATTTCAAGTTCGAACTACTCAGTGTAACAAAATAAAAATCCCCATTTGAGAGCGACTATTTGGGTGGTCTTTGACCCGAACTTAACGACGAATATAATATATGGCATTATTTTTACCAATTAAAATGTTTTAACTCTTTGAGATGGAGTGCAATCCATGATTTGTTTTTCTTTTATATATTTATAAATTAATGATGGAATTCTCTTAATTACAAGAATGAAGAACTTTTTTTATAGTATAAAGTGTTTGATGATACAGTATTTCTTGTGATTCGATTTGATTAGAGACTTTTAAAATAGTTTAAATTAAATAAATTTTAATTAAAATTTATTAATATAATAACAATTTTAATCTTTTTATAAAAAATTTAATTACAATTTAAAAAATATATATATAAATATTATAAAATGTATAATAAAAAATAATTTGAAATAAGTTAATAAAATTAGAATTGGATGGCCTTTGTTGTGGTTGCACAACCAAAGTTGGGTAAAATCAAAAATGGGAAGGGAAAAGGACAAATGAAACTACTGAAAAGTCAGCGATTGGAAGTCTACTGAAACATCTGTCTACGAAAGAAATTTTGAACTTTGAAGGGGACCCACAAGATGGGAGTTGGAAATAAAATAAGAAAATGTTATTTTTAAAAAATAAAAAAATAAAATTTTTGTCATTATTCTCTTTTTTTATATCGATATTTAAAAAATATTCGATATTTAAAATGAATAAGAATTATTTTTTTATAGGAGTTTGAGTGAAAATATTAATCATATGGGCCGAATATATATATTTTTTCTTTTGCCTTCGGTTTAAATGCACTGGTATTTCCTAACCCGGTGTCGTGTAGAGAGAGAGAGAGAGAGAGAGAGAGAAGAGAGAGAGAGAAGGTCAAATGAGTCCAAGAGATTTATCATGTAAGCATATCATGGAGTCTATTTAAGTGCAAGGGCAGCTTTGGCTACAGCATCTCCTCATAGACCGCTCTCGGTTTATGGCCGCTTGAAAAACTTACTCTTTTGAGAGAAGATAGCCCCCCCCCTCTCTCTGTCTGTCTCTCTCTCTCTCTCTCAATCTCTACCCCAAAGATGGATGGCCAGAAAGCTGAGGCTAATGTTGTGTCTAGGCAGACCCAGAAATCACTGGCAGACTTTGATCCTCCTAAGAAGGCCCCAAGGAACAAATATGCCTTTGCTTGTGCAACCTTAGCTTCCTTGTCCTCTATTTTGCTTGGTTATGGTACTCTCTCTCTCTCTCTCTCTCTAACTTTGTACTTATCATCTCTCTCTCTCCCCAACTAACTAACTAACTAACCAAATGTGTATTTTTCTCGTAATTGTTTCCTTGAATTCTCAGACATAGGAGTGATGAGTGGAGCGCAAATATACATAAAGGACGACCTCCATTTATCGGACGTCCAAGTGGAGATTCTAGTCGGCATCCTCAACCTCTACTCCCTCGTCGGGTCTCTCGCCGCCGGGCGAACCTCCGACTGGCTAGGCCGACGCAACACCATTATCTTTGCCGCCGCCATATTCTTCACCGGCGCCCTCCTCATGGGCTTCGCCACCACCTATGCTTTTCTCATGGTGGGTCGCTTCGTCGCGGGTGTCGGCGTCGGCTACGCTCTCATGATTGCTCCTGTTTACACTGCTGAAGTCTCCCCTGCTTCCACCAGAGGCTTCTTGACTTCCTTCCCTGAAGTTTTCATCAATGGAGGTAATTATTAAATAAAATTCTAAATAAATTTATATATATATTTTTTTGAATTTTATACTTTTTGCTTTGAATCTCTCCTAAAAAATGAAAAGTCCCAAATTATTTGGACCAAAAGGTGAAATCCTTTTGAGTTAGATCGGAGAAAGGAAGGAGAAGAACAAAATCAACTTTTCACGTTGGCCCCTCCCCACCTCATAACGTTGCAATATCCTGTGATTAATTTGTAATTATCAAGTTCTTCCCATTTTTTATTATTTTAAAGTTTTATTGATTTTCATGGAAACATAGAAAATATAATTGGAATTCGAAAACCAAAACAACTTCTTTTTTTTTTTTATGCAAATTTCCTACCATTTCGTGATACCAATGAATATGGTGGACATTGAATTGTAATTAGGACAGATTTAGGAGATGTAAGGCTTTCATTTTAAACGAGTAATATTTAAATTTTTTTTTTGGATATAATTTATAATCACGTTAAATCTGATTAAATTCGGTTCAAATCAAATTAGATTCTTAAGAAATAAAAGTTTTTCAGTATCTATTTTTGTCATATATACAATTCAAATTCGAGATATTATTTAAGTGTAGTCAAATTTCAATTTTTCACTTAATTCTTTCCGAGGTTTATTGTTACAAGAGTTTGTTATGTTTAACTTGTACGAGGAAGATAAAAACATTTGTATGGATGCGCTGAAATTTTTTGAAATAACACAAAACATAAATTCCAACGATTGAAAGTTTATTATTAAAAATGATATTACACTGTTTCTTTCATTTTATTGTTAATATTAATTTTCTTAGAATGTTCAATATTACCTATTTCGAATTTTCCCTCAATGATTCTTCTTCTTCTTCTGCATCCTTTTTTTTTTTTAATTTAATTTTGGGTAATTTTCAGGGATATTACTTGGTTATGTCTCAAACTATGGCTTCTCAAAGCTCCCAACCCATCTCGGCTGGCGCTTCATGCTAGGAATCGGCGCAATCCCGAGCATTTTCCTCGCGTTAGGTGTCCTCGCAATGCCCGAAAGCCCTCGCTGGCTTGTCATGCAAGGTCGGCTAGGCGACGCCAAGAAAGTCCTCTACAAAACCTCAGACTCCAAAGAGGAAGCCGAGTTTCGCTTAGCCGACATCAAAGGCGCGGCTCACATTCCCCTAGACTGCCAAGACGACGTCGTTTCGGTCCCAAAGAAGATCTCACACGGTAGTGACGTGTGGAAAGAACTCTTGGTCCATCCTACGCCGTCAGTTCGTCACATTTTAATTGCAGCCATCGGAATCCACTTTTTCCAACAATCATCAGGCATAGACGCTGTGGTTTTGTACAGCCCAAAAATCTTTGAAAAGGCTGGGCTCAAAACAGACAACCAGAAATTACTTGCAACCATAGCCGTCGGAATTGTGAAGACCCTTTTCATCTTGGTGGCCACATTTCTTCTAGACAGGATCGGACGGCGCCCGTTGCTTCTAACTAGTGTTGGTGGCATGATTGCTTCGCTAGTCACCCTTGGATCTGCGCTGACCGTGATTGAACACTCGGACACCAAGCTCATGTGGGCCATAGGGTTAAGCATATGCATGGTTTTGGCTTACGTGGCAACTTTCTCAATTGGGTTGGGGCCCATTACTTGGGTCTATAGTAGTGAGATATTTCCCCTGAACTTAAGGGCACAGGGGACAAGTTTGGGTGTGGTGATTAACAGGGTAATAAGTGGGACTGTTAGTATGACCTTTTTGAGTTTGTACAAGGCCATTACTATTGGCGGGGCCTTCTTTTTGTTTGCTGGGATTGCTACTGTAGCTTGGATTTTCTTCTTTTTTCTACTGCCCGAGACACAAGGGAGAACACTCGAGGATATGGAAGTATTGTTTGGGAACTTGTGTTGGAAGTTTGATAAGAAGATGAATGAGAATCCCAAAGGGGGAAATGTGGAAGGTGAGGGAAATGGGCAGGTTCAACTAGGGGCTAGAGGGTGAATTTTAGGGCTTTAGATGAAAGGTATAGTTGTAAATAGTGTTGGGTGAAAAGGGGCTTTAGGGTTTTTGCAAATGGGGAAAAATGTGGTTGGTACGGAGTGGAAACCAAGTAGTATGAACGATTGGGATATGAAATCAAAAAATGAAAAGAAAAAAAAAAAAGAGTTTATGTATTATGTAGTCTCTCTGTTTCAAACATCAAATATGTAGTGAAGATTTAGACTTATGCAAAATTCAAAAACCATAATAATAGGTCTCCTTGTCATGTTTTAATTAACTTACTATAAATGCATATTTAAGCGGATCATGAGTTAAGAAAATAATGTTGCATAATAATATTTTTTTTTTCTTCCAATTTTCTTATACCACTAAAAATTGGTGATTGGAATTTGGCATTTGTTGTTGTTTATAGGATGTGGTATCTTGTGAAAATATCACGTCCTAATAAAAAATGTACCTTGTGAAAATGATGGAATATGGCAATGAGAGAATGGACTATTGGAAGAAGTAATATATTGGTGGAGACCAAATTTTGGATAGAAAAAGTAGGTTTTTAATGGCTTTTCTGTAGCTGGCGGAGCAGGTGTTTTCCAACAGAGAGAGAGAGAGAGATAGAGAGAGAGAGAGAGAGAGAGAGAGAGAGAGGGATGGTTCCTCCTGCAAACCCTTAAGGCGAAGCTATGAAGTGGACAGTAAAGGACCTCGTATAATTGAGAGTTTGAGATGACATCTAAGGAAAAAGAAAAGGGTGATCCAAGTACGCCACACCATAATTGATAATAATTTGTCTACAGAGTCCTGTAGGTTTTGCAGAGAATAATAATACTAATCTAAGCCCTAAATTTGAGACAGTTCATCAAGAGATGCCAAAATTTTCCTCAACAACAGTTCACCAATCACAAAAGTGACAACCAACAAATGGACATCTTATTTCACTAGAGGGGGCTTTTGGCATTATCCAGAGGATCAGGCTTTTTTACAATCACACGAGACAAGGCATATGTGTATTGTGTAATTGTAAGGCACATCAGACATTGACTTTAGTAATAGTCTTCAAGCATATATCGGTAAATTTATTCAGCATGCAGAATAATCCAAGGAAATCAAGCAAATAGACTAAGAATTGATGTTCGAATATTCCTTAAAAAGATATGCATTTCCTACGAATAAGCAGACATTCAAGTAAGAACATTTAAAATTAAGAACAACCGAGAAGAGTTTCATCCAAAAAAAAAAAAGAACTTTCGGGGCAAGCTCATGCATGTATTCTGCGAAACATATACTCACATATACAAGGGTTTCTATGATAAACTCAACTAAAGAACAAGTAGCATGTGATTATGATTCTTGTCTGCCAGACCCATAACTGGCACAGCTCAACATTAGAGAGGATTCCCGGAAGAATCACAATCCCAAATGGCCCCACATTTATGACATGATTCACTTGCAAAAGACTATATTCGAGGTCAATAATAGAAGTTAGGCTTTAAAGACGTTAAATGTTACCTTAACTGGTCCTTCATGGTGGATCAAGAGTTGAGCTTTTTCACCAGAATGCCTCAAATTTCTTCGGGCGACATTGCCATTGTGAGAATTATTTGGTACCTGTAGAACATCAAGAGGACAAGAGCAATACGGACATAATGTGAAGAAAGGGACAACTGATTCATATGGTCATTGCACAGCGCTACTTCTGGATCAAAATCAAGAAAATGATGGGAAAATAGAAACTAAAGTAGGGTAGTTATAAAACTTTGGGGCATAAGAATCTGAGGACTTTCATTTAACAAATGGAGCTACAGAAATTGTGATTTTACAAACATCATCAGGAATTCCACCACTCGGAAACAAAGAAATGGAACTCTTTGGATTTTGCCGATTTTACATACCCTTCTCTCAACACTTGAACCCTTTGTTGGAATTCCCCTGGAAAAATGATGCTATAGTACACTCAAAGGTTCATATATATATTCTATATACTTATAAAACTTACAAGAACACCATGTACACTTGATCAAGCAAGGCAGGCAGCAGAAATTTTCCCTTCACTTCTCGATGCCCTGCTGCAAATACTGTATCAAATCATACCCAGCAGTTGTCCACTTGTTGTAGGCATCAGTACATATGTGAATCATAAAATTAGCAGCCTCTCGTTCGGTCATCTCTGGGTGAAATCGTTTTCGGAGATTTCCAATTGGGTCACCCCTACTAAAACAAGGCAATCCACTATCTAACATCAGTAATACCGTGTTGATTATCCCATCCATGTGTCGTCGTGCAGCCAAGTAGCCCTTCACGCACAAGCTGTAAAAATTTTGGGTTAAGAAACACAGTTTATGATCCCAAAGGAGAATAAATCAACCATGAGACAGAATTTTACCCAACAAAAAGATTCCAGGTTTCGCTTTTCATGACACCGGATGGGTCAATTAATTGAGTCATCTCATGGCTCAGCTTAAAGTGTGCACTCTCAAAGCGCATATTTCCACCGGGTGAAGTTTCCAGGATGAATCCAAAATCAATATGGACAAGCCTCCCAACACTGCATTCAGATAATTACTAACAATCATTAAATTATAAACCTAGGGCAATTCTACTAGCTAAACAATACAAACATTGCTTCAAGTAACATTAATTGGCAGACTTTTGCATACAGAACTTCTAAGAACAAAGAATATACCACTGAACACCTATATCTAGATAATCATATCTGTATTTCTGTAAGAACATTAATCCTTATGCAAACCACCTAACAATATACTCATCAATCTTTTGATTCAAATACATTAAATATTTCACAGGTTTTCAAATAATGACATGTATCATATTCCTGCATCTTTCAAATCTCACAAGAATGTTGGGTTTTCTCTTTAGGATTCTTTAAGTTAACCTATCTGATCCATTTCAAGTTTGCATCAGCACTTTTGGATTAAGGAAGCCAATCATATTTGTATTTTTGCAGAGGCAGATTCTTTAGGCTGAATGCAGCTATCATATTAGAAGACAAAAGTAAGACTGTTAGCTGCCTGTCAGGAGCTGAATCTGTTGGGTAGCTTCAGTAGTAGAAAGGCAAATTCATTTTGCCCTCTTGTGGTTTGGCCAAGATCAGATAATCTCCTATAGTTCAAAAAGTGTCAAAGTAGCCCATGAGCTTTCTACTCTTAGCAGAGGTGATCCCTCTTTTTTGTTTCTTGCAATATAAAGTTTTACTCAATTAATTGTGGTTTAATAAAAATCACTTAAATCTTCAGGAATTATTTGCAGAAAAAATTTTTGCTCAACATCCCAGGTTTAATTAGAAAATTACTAACCCCCTTGTGGTTTATCACTAGAGAGTGACAGTGTCATTAAGTCTACGATAGCAATTGAAAAGAAGGGTCATTTTTACCATAAGAGTTAACCACATGTAACTTTTTTTTTTTTTTAACCTGAAGAAATTTGCAAACCAAAACACAAGGTGTCACCGTACTTGTCAAAGAGAAGATTGCCATTATGCCGATCCTTTGGTTGAAGTAAAAGACTAGCAACCGCATATCCAGCACTACTGATAATAAAATTTTCACGGGCAGCTTCAAAACTGGGAGAGCCAACAGGCCCATAATCCATTTGAAAGATCTCATATAAGCCACCATCAGTGATTTCACCCAGCTGATTTCTGTCACGTGTGTTAGGGCAAACCTGCAGCATACAAATGCTTCTGAGAAAAATAATACAGGTATCATACGTTAGGACATATTCTAATCTAAACACAACATTCACTTTGAAGCGTCTGTGCTTCAGAATGGAATAGAGGTCTACAAGTGATTCACCCCATGCATGATATAGACTCATCGACCATTGACACAAACCTTTAGAAATGTTAAAAGGTGCATAAATGCAAGCTCTTAAGTGATCATCAACAAGCTCACCTCAATAATTCCTCTCTCAGGGCCAGTTGGAAGAACTCCATAAGGAAGTAGATAAAGATTGAGCCCAACGGCTTCAAAAATGTCTCTCAGAAGTGAAATCACTTGTAAAGCAAGAACATCTTGTCGACAATCATCTCCAACCTAGAATCAAGGGTACCCATTTTAGCAATGTATGAAATTAATGCAGACATGATTTTCTGCTGTCAGCTACATAGGAATTGTCTGAATCAAAAGTCAACTATAAGTTAAGGAAAGCTTGATGCAAACATGTAATTCAGAGACAGATTTAGAGAATATAAGGTATTATCTCATGCTCGTAGAAAGAATACATAATTTCAGGATTTTACCTTGAAAATGCAAGCTTGAGGCTTTACATCATTGGGCTCCCCATCCCTATCAACTACGTCAAATGTGACCTTGATAGGGACTTTAGCTGCTGATTGCAGGGGTACCCCACTGTCAACCTGAATGCCTTTGACAAGTTTATTATGAGCCGTAGGAAGATAAAGGTCATCTCCCTCCAGTTCAATTTTCTCCAACTCCCTGTGGCAACAATAAATTATTAAAACAATTACAGTGCCACCTACAACATAATCCAGGATTTTAGCATGCAGTCATAATACCTCCGTATACCAGCCCTGCGTTCTTCTTTTGGAAGTGGAAAAAGTACTCCAGAAATGGATGTAACTTTGTCAATGAAGTCAAATTCTCTTCTAAACAAGTCGCGGGCCTTTGGGTTGAAGTTGTCAATGATATGCTGCCTGACAACAGGTAGTACAGCTAGAAATGCACTATTCTGAAATAACGGCAAGAACAAACCAAAGTTATTTGGCATACCATAGAATGGTAATTTATTTTGGTCGCTCAAGCAGAAACATTTGCAATCTTTCATTGAAGAAAAGTTGAACATTTCATTTCAAGGGCCACCGAAATTCACATACAAAAATGATGATACTGACATTCCACCTATATATGTGTATATATATAATAGTTGGCACCTTATATATATACCCTCTGAGCTGATCACAGCAATTCAATCTAATCATTACTTTACAAATCTGCCAGGAGTAACTAACACCATGAAAACTGCCAATATGATGCAGTGCCTAATCCTTCAAGGTCAAGTTAAGAGGAACAGTTCACATCTATATCATCTTATGCTTTCATTGGGCACAGCAAAACTCCAAATTATGAAAGAGACTTTAAAAATAAGCAAACATAAGGAAAAAAAAACCTTGTAAAAAATGGTGCATGATCTATGATATATCAAATTGGAGATCTATCAAAACCATATACTAGTGTGTGACAGAGTAGAACAGAGCATAAATGTCATAACATGTCTTCTCAAAACCCTAAGGCCAACTAATTGTCTTCAGAAAGTAACTCAAAACTAATAGCACCTACATTATGGAACCATGTTGATGCAAATTCCAGTAAAGCAAAGAAGAGACAGAAATGGACTTAGGGAGGCCAAATAAAAATATAAACTGAAACTTCATCACAAGAGCCACTAGGCATGTTCGGACTGTGTCCCAAAAGAAATAGAAGTATATCAACTCCGCATAAGCAAATTATTGCTATCTGGCAGCGAGCCATGTACCTTCCCAGACCCAGCATCTTTCCCGGATTCTGATACAAAAGTCTCACCCTGTCAAAATAAGTGACATTAGTTTTAATAGCTTGAACATGTTTCCCACAGGAGAAAAGAAAGCATACATGACAATTAATGAGAATACAGCCATTTAAGGTTAATGATAGTGCAGAATATTCTGTACCTGTAAATGCCATATAAGAATATGGGCAAATATATCACTTCTTTGAGCTGCTCTTAGTAAATAACCTTCCACTAACTTCTGCAAACAAGAAAGCATACATATTTTCAAATGAAAGATTAAACACATAAGATTGAACTTGAAATTCTAACCAAACACTTTGAATTTTGTCAACCAGGGAATATCAACAAGAGCAACAGCCCCACCTAGAAGAATCACAAAGCACCATGCTGGCTCGCTTGGGTGTTAGTTTTAAGTAAGTGGAATGCATATGGGATTGAATTGGGTGACATGTAGCACAACAGATAAAAGAGAGATATTTTTAGAAGGCCAAGACAAGAAACAACTTAGGGAGCCGAAAAGGAGCGTCCTAGAGCAAAACAAGTCCCAGGCTGCTGCCAGCAGAGATTGCAGGACCAACACTTCAGAAAATCCAAAATTGTGCAGAGAATCACAAGTCATTGGAGATCCAACTTTCCATTCCCATGAAGAGTCTCATCTATTTTTTTTTTTTTCCTCTCTCTTCACTTGAGACAAACTTATAAAAATTGTTGCTTTTTATCTTCTAATGTCCATTAATAAGTTAATCATAAAGAGAGACAGTCGATCAGTTCTCATAATCATCCATGTGGTACAGATAAGCACATTCTCCTTATCATCAAGACAAACGGCCTTGTGCCCTGTCCAAGTCAATCCTGAAAGAAAATTGTTTACAAGATTCCCAACAAACTTGAAACTACAAAGCAGTATTTTAAGGCCACCACTAACCTCCCCACCCCCCCCCCCCCAAAAAAAAAAAGAGAAGACAACAAAAAAATATCAAATTTAACTACATTGTTACTATGTCTTCAGAAAACTCAAGTACATACACCAGAACAAGTTACCTACCCCTTCATCATAGCGAAGAGATTGCACTAGCTGTGGCATGAAAAAAGTAACTCGCTCTGGAGGATAAGACTCTAAAACTCGAAGAACATAAGCCATGACTCGTGGATGTCCCTTGTATGAAGGAGTGAGAAACTCAAGAGCCTGTCCAACAGAACAAGCAGCCCAATGTGGTAATTGCTGCAAAAGCGTTGAATTTTCATCTACAGCCTTAGGGGTGACAAAAAATGGAAGGGCTTCGGGAATGCAGCGAAGATCCAGAATGTTGGACTGCAAGAGATGGTAAGGTATGATATATATCAGCATAAGCGAAGAAGAAAAGCAGAGAATTCAATTTTGAGACATAGATGAAAAAGAGAAGAGACTACATAGATATTTCAAAACTGTAGATACCCAAAAAAAATTAAAACTGATCTGGCTTTTAAGTTTCACATATCAATTCCATATTTCTTTCTCCACTTTAACTTTTATGAAATTACTCCAACGGTACTTCCTCTAAACCGTGGTCATTTTCTCCAGACATCAAAGCATCATATTACACTGTTAAACATGTACTTAAGTGCTAAAATTCTGTGCCATTTCTTATCCTAGCAAAGTAACAGAAAGCAAAAGCAGACCTGAACAAGCAGGGTTACTTCGGTCTTCAAGATGGTATTTGCTGGGAATCTTGATACCAAAGATAGGGCAATTCGAGGATCCACAGCAAAGGCAGTTCTTGCATAATCAACCCACTTCTCAGAGCTGATTTTTGGCCGGGAAGATGTACTTTCCCTGAAAATATTATAACAGCAGAAAGCATTATCACTATCAGATTAAGACACCACCACCTATAACAAAAGGATTGCACACCTAGTAGAAGCATCCATACCATCTAGAAAAGAAGAAAGACAGACAAGACAAATAGGAAATGTAAATGCAATCAATAAGGCAAGCAGTTAATCAGTTACCACAAGCCAAAGCCTGTTGGCCTATGGTTGCAGGAAACTCCCCCCTCCCGGAAAAATTAAGGGTTCTACCATATTTGTGAATAATCATAATAAGAATAAAAAAGCAAGAAACAAATTAGGCAGTTTATTTAGAGTACTTTGAGTTGGTCGGCTGAGCCCAAACTTCAAGTCTATCAGCCTCATGCTGGCATAGCATCAGCAGCAATTGCTTTCTCTTCTCTCTTCCGGTAGTGTAGTTTTCTAGATGGCCCCAAACAGGATGATAAGAATCTTTCTGCAAGCAACATTGAACATGATGGGTAAACTGAAGACAGAGTACAATTTCTAAAGCAAAGGCAAGACAATACCACATCACCCAAAGACTTCCCATTTTCCTGTGCCCGACCCTTTGGATCAGATTGAATATTATCCACTCGCTCCTTTGATAGATAGTGAACAAATACAGAAACAGATTGTGCCTCAGTCTGGGCAAAGCTTGTGCTGTTCATGTCATACCACTCAGGCTGAAATGCAAACCAGCCTAATGAGGCCCTGAAACAGGCAGAAAATCCATGATTGATTCCCTGTGCAAATTGATTCCCTGTGCAAATTGAAGCAATTTCTAGGCAGCTAATTCTTGCAGCAACAAGTTGATAGAAAAAACACTGCTTATACTAAACTGATGCACCCCCTCCCACCACAAACACTGATAAATTTGAGGATAGGTATATAACCCTGCTGTGTTCCGGAAGGCACAATGCAGTTACTCTAGCCATTTAAGGTAAAGGCAAAGTGTCGCCAACAGAAAAGCAAACGAAATCCATTACTTTCCTGAATTCTGAGTCATCCGCACATATCAAACCAAAACTGCTCCATGAAGTTGAATTTGCAGTGCTAGTGACAGGATACATCTCATAGATAACCCACAAAGCATAAAATCCAAATCACCAATGTCCATCTGACTTTCATGCATGCACATAGCACACAAGCACATCATAAGAGAGAGATAAAAAAAGGGACATTACCAGAAAGCCAACAATGTAGCAGGACAATAAACAAACAATAATTTTAATGCACAAAGCACAGTATGCAGGCAAACAAAGAAAGACGAGACCAAGATAGGGGTGTTATGACACCCGGGTCAAGCTCGGGTATTACAATACCCAAGCTCGGCTCGAGTGTACTTTGGGTGAGCTCGAGCTCGAGCTCGTCGAGTTTGTATTTTTTGAGCTCGAGCTTGTCGAGCTTGTATTTTTCGAGCTCGAGCTCGAGCTATAAGTGTCGTCGGGTGGTGTCATTGGGTAGTGTAGGTAATATATTTAACAAATATACCTAAAAATATAATTTTATACATATAAATTTTTTATTAAAAAAATATAATTATATATAAAATTTATTTTTTTAAAAAAAATTAATATCTCTCATATAGCTTGTCGAGCCTTCAAGCTCGACATAGTTGGGCTCGAGACTGAGCTACCCGAGCCTGAGCTCGGGCTCGGGCTCGGGCTCGGACTCGGGCTTAAGCTTTGACCGGGTACTGTCACGGGTACCCATGACACTACCCAGGTGTCATAACAATCTTAGACCAAGATACCAGCCAATGAATTCTAAAAAGAATCCAAAGGTATGATGCAGAAAATAATTATGAAAAGTTTAGGTGCTCGCAAAAATAATCATGAGAAGTAGAGGTGCTAACCGGTAGACTCGATCTTCTAGCAGCTGAAGTCCCATTTTATAGTTTTGCACGTTGCCTTGAGACTGGCAATTACAGAACTTGAGCCCAAGAAGCATGAGAGTAAAAAAGGTACCCGTGGCTGCAGGATGGTGTGAAAAGTTCCATGGTAGTTTTGTGGCACCTTGCAACAGACGCCCAAGAAGCATGAGTTCTTCTACGCTGCTATAACGAACCACCTGCATAGACAGCACATGTAAGAATTAACCAGCATAACAAATTAAGAAATCAAGAAACTAATACACAAATTGGAATCAACAAGGACAGATTATGAGAATTAAGCCATCAATCTCGACTTTTTATGTATGTTACCACATGTATTTAGGAAAAAATCTGAAAATTGAAATAATCTACTCATGTATTCCGATTTGGTGACAATAACTGTGAAGCAGATGTCAACAATAAAACCAAGAAAAAATTGAAAAGCAAATTTGAAGGTTAGTTCATTGTCATCAAATTCAAGGAGAAAGTGTGAGAAACATTTGGACCCAAAAGTCTGCCACCTAAAGGAACCAAGAGTTGAGAGATCAAGATTCCATACAAAGTTGCAGTTCACACAGAAAGATCCGCTATGAGATATTACTAAAACCTGAAGAAGAATCATACTGAACAGTGCAGCTAATGTTCAGAATACCAGTATCATTTTATCTTTCCAGATACACCCAAAGCACAAAAAAAAAAAAAAAAAAAAGAGGAGAAAAGAACAAGAACCAAAAAAGTAAAAAACTATAAGAAATTCAAAGAGGAGAAAATGCCATGAAATCCTTCAAAAAGGATTCCACAAGAGGCGTAGGATGAAGATGAAATTCCCTTCACAGATTTAGACTTTTCCATAAGAAATTATCCTTGATGGAGAAAGGAAATTATGCTCTTTAAGGAGACAAACAAAGACTTGAGCTTTGTCTTCCAACACTTGTCCTGTGCTTAGCAGTGAAACAGGAGATCACCTATTTTTACATCATTGAGTGGCTTGTAAAATGCTTCCTGTATGTATTGGATCAGTCCCAACTGTTAAAAGACTGACCAATTGTTCTATTGGTTTGTCTCCTCTAAAGATGTTAAGATACTTAGGAATTATGCCAAAAAGGTGCCATTTTAGTGGCTCAAGACAGAAAGAACTGCTCCAACTTTTGATGGACAATTTCTTCCCAATCATATCAGAAGATTACTCAGAGAATTGAAGACCGTGTTCATTTATGCGTGTATTATAGTTTTGGTTTATTTATTTACTTGTTTAATGTGTTGCGGCGCAAGCCCCCTGGGTGGGGGGGTTTCTGGTGTGGTGGGGTTTAAGCCATATGACTCCACGTGCTGCTGTGAAGAGAGCAAGTCCAGAACAGGAGGCACATAAATTCACCTGCTGGGATGTGGGAAAGCATACACAGATGCCAGTTTTCCACGTATGAACCTCTCAGTAATATATGCCAAATACAAGTACTACCAAATCTTAAGATAACTTGATTCCAAAAAGAAAAATACCTCCATCCCTATCTCCAGTAAAATTTCCTGCTAGGGAACCTGCCAATCTCTTTAAATACACACACATATATTAATTCTGACCACTTTTCCATTTTTCTTACGAAACGTAGGACACTTTCTTATCAAGGCAGACCTTCATCGTCAATTGCGTGATACAAGCCAAGCTTAGACACCTTTCCTCTAAGAGCTACAGCTGTACGCTTACAAGGGGTCATCAAAAGGACCATCTTGCTAGGTATTCAACAACAAAGTCAAAAACAAACAGAAAAGTGGAAGCAAGCACAACGGCACAGAAACAGCAGCATATGCAAGAAAAGAAAACCAACGAATAAGCAGCTAGGCAAATATGACCAACAAGCAATGTGTACCACATTAAGGTTTGAAAATGTCTTCAACATCAGTTGTAGGCCAAGGTGTGATGTAGAATGCATACAACACATTTAGTATTTTTGTTAAATGTTATTAGGAATAGAATAATATTTGCTTCCAATTTGTTGTTAGAGCTTGAGCTAATTTAGTTTCTATTTTGCATGAGGGTTTGTGGCCTACAAACCTATGATCTTATTAATAGTCAGACCTGGAATATGAATTGATAATGGAATTTTTCTCTCTCTGGATTCTCTCTCTTCTCCCTCATGTTTCTGTCTCCCATGGTTCCTCCACCCTCTTCTCTCAAAAGCTCTAGTTTCCCATTACATTCATTAAGGTGCGAGCACAAAAGGAAAAAAGAACACTATTTTAACATGCCAAAAAATTAACCATCTCACTGCACCTGTTAAACATTATAAAAATCTTAAGGGGATTATTTTCCATTTAACGAAAACAAGGTGATGAGATTCTTTCCACTATTAGTAGGTGAGACAAAACGATGAAAGGGTGACAAGGCATGTCCCATAATCCCATAACAAATTCATACCTCATCCCTTGCAGTATGGAGAAAAATCACATGTCCAAAACAAATAATACAGATAAAAACCAATATATAACATGTTATCCATGAAACACACCTTACTTGCCAACCTTATGTTGTCTCAATGATAGACCAGAATTAATAAAGAAGAGCATATGTGAAGGGATATCAATGGAGCCGATATTCATATTATCTGCTCCACTTCACCCGTTAGGAGCGGGCAAATGGATGTTATAGTTGAGAGAAGCAGGTACGGTACCAGGTAAGGTGGTAGTACATCCCCACCCCTACTCATCCCCCATTAAAAGATTAATTTTTACATTAAATATGCATTTCCATTTTTTTAACCTAAGAAAATTCTACACTCCTAATTCTATCTCTCTCCACTCCTAATTCTACAAGGAATAGCTGCACTTCTTGAGTTTATTAAGTATTGAAGAGCCAATCTATAAGCATTAAACTATGTCATAAATGGTAAAGAAACAGCTTAGTTTTCCTCCTTTTTATGCCTGAAAATTTATCTTCAATTAAAGGTTGTTGAAGAGATTTCAATCCCAGGTTTCAATATAAAACGCCTCATAAGAGCCAAGTGGAAGAAATATGTTTTGAAAAAAATATATATATTTAAATTTTTTTTTTTTTTGACTTGGAAACTGGAAGGGGGCAACATTTGAACCTAAGATCCCTATCTGATGCAAAGATTTTGGGTCATTTGAGTAACCACTTAAGCCAAAACTCTTGGTCAAGGAAAAAAAAAATTAGGTAGCAGAAATTTTCTTGATTTCCTGACGTCATACTTGAGTGCAAACCAATACTTTGTCATTTAGCTTCATAGCATTTAAATATTTTAATAACTTTTCATTCACTATCAAGTTTTCTTGCAATTTTTATATCATACTACAGTAAATCTGAGGTCTAATATTAATACAGAACAAAATGGAAAGCATTAATTCAATCTTATAGCAGGTAGTGGAGTAGGAATAGGGGCAGAAATTGATTGCAGGACGGACAAAGCCACATTCTTCATCCGAAGCCCCCCCCTCCCGGGTGGGAGGAGTGGCAAAGTCGGGCCCTACTCTGCTCCATTTACATCCTCACATATGGAGTTAGGGATGGCAATGGTAGTGAGGATCAGAAACAGAATGGGAGAAATTTTTAATGCAATAATCTCTAACCTCAAAGCGATCAAAAAAGAATCCAAGCCACAATCTATGAGCCATTATCTGCTCAACAGGATCCTTTTCCGGCAGTTGTTCTGGCTCACCAGGTGCAAGATGAGGCCTCAATTTTGCAGCTGGTCCAGCATACCTCATTTCAGATGCAAAGATGCCCTGCTTTGTATCAATACTCCACAACCATGCATCAACAAGCTCAGCAAGGACAAGAGACCCCAATTCAGGTGCAGCTGTGACTAACCACGTCCAAATAAAGATGCCAGTTTCCATTGCATCGGGTGTAGATATGTATGCAGGACACCAGCAAAGAAGGCGTAGAAGTTGTGAGAAGCACTCAACATTTGGTCTTCTATTGGAACCCTGCTAAAACTCACCCAGAGTCAAAAAATAAAATACAAAAAAAGCCTCTCTCTCTCTTTTTTTAGTAGTGGGGGAGGGGAGGAAGGGGAATCAATGTACATGACTAAGAGCTTGCAACCAGAAACACATTTACCAGGTTTGACAGAAGCAAAGCAGTTGCCTGTGAACAAGTTTCACGAAATGATGACTTATCCACTTCCAGACCTCTCTCTGCAATATTAACAAATTGTTGAAGTAGGCGCACAAACTTAGTCAGCAAAATTTCATTAAAAGTGTCATTCTCCAGTTCAGGTGGTTGAGGAGACACTCCAGATCTCAACCTTTGCAAGCCGAAACCAAGTCCGAAGCCTGTCGGTGCACCAGGTTGAAATCCACCAATGCTATTATACAACCTCCTCATGCCAGCAATTTCTCCAGCATGATTACACTTTACTGTTGCACTGACTATTCCAGTACTGAGAACCTCCAAGTTGAAGGCCTCTGTCAGTTTCAGGTTTCCTCCTGAGGCTGCCGCTGCAGCAGCCATAACTGCAGGAACATTTGCAGTTCTTGTCCCGGTCCAGTGATCACTCTTGCTAGTGCTAAGTCGTATCTCAGATAAAAGAGAAACCACATCACTTGTCTGCTGTGCTCTCTGCCAATTGTTTGCTTTACAAAGCTTATCCTGAAAAGAGATAGATAAAAATTTAAAGAGAATCAATGCCATGATAACCTATATCAGACAAGCAAACAACTTAAACATCAATTTCTCAGATAGAGGACATTTTATCGTATAAAATTTTAGGATCTAATAAGCAACAAAAAGAACGTCATAGTCCAAGGCCTCGATAGCAAGGGGTGGAGGCTCATTTCCTACGTCAAGCTGGATCTTTTCTAATATATGGAAAAGCATTTAAAGCTGACCAGTAAGGGGTTGAGACCAACCCACAAGAAGTAAATGCAATGGGAAGATCTAATAACAAAATGCCAATTATGTTAATACGAAAGTTACCACTGAAAGCCAATATTCTTATCTAACAAGCTAGACTTCTCTCCAACACTCTCATATCCCTCACTAGATACCAATTTGATGATTGATAACAACAAAAACTAGTGTTAATATTCTGTGAGCAGCATCATGGTTGTAATTATTTTTCCCATCTGTCTCCAATTCAAAGGTGTTTGAATAGTCTACTGATAAAGCACTAATGGAGGAAGAGCTACACCAGAGTGAAGAGTGAGAAATGTGCTTTTTTTCCAGTAGAAATTTTTTTGTAGACTGGACAAACACTTCAACGAATTACCAGCAATCCAAGAGGGGAGATGCATAGCAAACAAAGCCTCCTCTCAGAACTGAATCTTGGACAATATTTGATCCATGATTAGAAGCCCCATACATTCAGAAGAAGACTAATTTCTAGGCAACAGGAGCATAGAAAAGCAAATAAATGCTGCATTCTACAAAATTCTGCAAGCAGAAATATTCAGCATAATTATCAAACCTGAAGGAGACCCTGGCTAGTGCATGGAGCATGTGAAAGGGATTTGATAATCCATTCCCGAACAACTTTTTGATACAAAGAACGAATGGTAGCAATCCAGGCAGGATCATTGACAAGAGCAGAAGATGAATCATTGCGTACTGAAAACAAAAGAGAATCCAAACAGGAAGAATTCCACAAAATCTGCATGGATGGATTAAAAACCGGTTTAGATCAACTTATCAAATTAAGGGGGCAATATACACTTCGTTTTCCTCTAACAAACAAAATAAGCATACAGCTCCATTGGCCTGAATCACAAGCATAATGGAGAATGCCGTGCTTTACCTGTGGAAACTTATCCCTAAGTTGAGTTAACAGGTTAACAGAAAGATCCCGAATGTGATCTTCCCTCTGGGACATATTTTTTATGAGAAAGCAGGCATGGGCAGAGAGAGCCGACTCTCTGTCCTCAGCTTCACTTCCAGTGTCAGATATCCGATCCTCCTGCGCAACCTCCCCTCACAAAGGAGGAAAAGGAATCAATAATGTTCAGACAGCAGAAAAAGGACATATAAGTGTAAAAATGTTTAATGCGAAGGAATCAGCTCCTCTACATCTTTTTAAAGCATAGACAACTGCCACTTATAAGGTAATCATATCAATTATAAACTAGAAAGTGATTTTCATACCAGCCACTGCACTGCTGTTTCAAAAGCTCTATGAACCATTGCTGTCAAACACTGAAAGACGGCCGGAATAAGATTTGGAGTTTTCAGATATTCAAAGGCACAATTGAAGGCACTTCTAGAAGCATTCATGCTAGGCCCACCATTAAGGATGCCCCCATTGCTGTTGAAACGTATAATTTCTAAAAATGATACAGCAAGGAGATAAGTTGCCTTTACCCCTGAAACAGGAAGAAAAAAACAGTAAACAAACCAATCAACCACAGAAAGATCCAACAGAAGTACTGTTCCATTTGTAACCATGGTCCATGAAAAGCCATCAAGCTACTTCCAATATATTGTTCATGCAACCTAAAACTTTGCACTTATTTCACTGGAATATGCTACCAAAGATATTTAACCTGAAATTGTGCTCATTGCGGAAACCTCAACTCGCCCTCCTAATGCGGCGGAAAGAGCAGCTCTCTGAGATGCAGCAGCTTTCTCATTGCTACTCCCTTGACGACTACCAGGATTGTGAAGAGCATTAAGTTCCAACTCATCTTCTAGCCATTTTACCGAGCTAACAACCTGCATCAATGCACCTTAAACCACTTGGTATATTTTTGGCAGAAATAAATGCAGTTATGGTAGGACCTTTTTAGTATTGGATGTCCCTTAACAGACAAGTTATACTTGGATCTTCTCATACAAGCAAAATAAACTAATTTATTAAAAGCATCACGTACAGTCAAGGAAAAAAACAAACAAACAAACAAACAAAATCATAGCGAGCAAGAAAAGAGAGATTGAAGAAATCATGAAAATTTCAAATATTTTTGGTCATCTTAAAGAAGCCTCCACTAACCATTCCATACAAAAATTTGATACTTTCATTCCCTCCAAAGAACCAAAAAGTGATTATACTAAGGGAAAAAGGAAAATGTCCTTATATAACACATCTCTCCTAGGGTTGTTATGACACCTGGGTTGAGCTCGGGTATTACAATACCCGAGCTCGGCTCGAGTATACTTTAGGTGAGCTCGAGCTCGAGCTCTAAGTGTCGGGTGTCGTCGCGTGTCATCACGTAATGTCATCGGGTATTGTCGTTGGATAGTGTAGGTAATATATTTAAAAAAATATACCTAAAAACATAATTTTATATATATATATATATATTATTTATAAAAATATAATTATATATAAAAATTATTTTAAAAAAAATTAATATCTCTCAAGTAGCTTGTCGAGCTTTCGAGCTCGACACAGTTAGGCTTGAGCTTGAGCTCGATACTGAGCAACCTGAGCCCGAGCTCGGGCTCGAACTTTGACCAGGTAGTGTCACGGGTACCCATGACACTACCCGGGTGCCCATGACACTACCCGGGTGCCATAACAGCTTTAGTCTCTCCATTCCCAATATTTCAGTAAAACAAACTTCATCATAAACTGCTGAAAATAATGCACAAACTTCTGCACCTAAGAAAATGCTCTCCGCTTCATATGTAAGATAGAAGACTGTAATCATATATGTAATACATAGTTAAAAAAAAAAAAAAAAAAAAAAAAAAAAAAAAACATATGCAGGCATATATGTGTGTATGTAGTATATATGTATGTATCATAATATCTACAGATAGATAGCAACCAGAGAATATTCCTCATATAAGACCCTCATAGAACCTCATGTTGCTCTCACTTTACACAAATCAAGAAACAGGCAGTGGAATAAGCATAAAAATCATCCTCCTTGCAGGACGGGACCTTCAACTTTCCATGTCCACAGCTTTAATGATCGGGCAGCCATAGCTTGGTCAAAATCATCTTTTGCATCCTATTTAAAGAATACTGGTTTACTAATGAAGAAGACACCTTTTTGGTCCAATAAGAAGTGTTCTTGGTAGTATTTTCAGTCTTTTAATATGCTTTTAGTCATTTCAAGTAAGAAGTAATTGCTGCAGTTGAGAGAGAGAGAGATCACCTGGCAGTTGAGTCAGCACTCATTCATCAAAAAAGAAAAGTAATAGTTGCAGTTGAGTCTTTTAGAAGTTTCTTGTAGGATCGTTAGTTTTATTTAGAACTTTCTATTCATATTAGGCTCCGGTCCACATAGAGTGTTTTTGAGTCCTAAGGTCTTCAGACACTTTCAATTTTAGTAGATTTAAGTCCTTTTCTTCTATATTGATTGCTTAAGAATGATGTAGAACAAAAGTAGAGTGAATTGATTGATTTATAAGTTTATTATTCAGTTATATGTATTGAAGGCAAATTTGGTAGGAGTTATGCTTGGTATCTCTTTCTTCTTATTCTCTGCAGATTTGTAGCTGTAAGGTCTCTATAAGTTTGAGCAACTAGTTCTTCTATTGTTCTAAACAAATTCAAAATTTTTCAACCATAAATCTTAAATTTCACCTCACATACAAATGACCCTGTTACCCAAGACTTCTACAAATTAGTGCTGACCACATTGGACACATTTTCAGATGACACCCAAACAAAACTTTGAAGACACGTAGTCGACTCATCTTAGATGTAACCACATTGTTTAATATTTTCTTTGCAATAAGACACTTCTAATATACTGCTCCAACACTTAAAACTACTGGATGTACACAATGATTTATATATTTGAAAATTTTTAAATTAATAAACATAATAGGGTGGTAGATAACTCAAATTTGAAGTTAGCATATACATAGAATAAAGGTAAAAACTATCGTTTTACAAATAAGATTAAGTTAAATGTATGCAATGTCCACTTATTCATATATTTGACCAGATTAGTTGGCTTTACATTCCGAGTATAGTGAGTTAAATCTTCAGAGTCAAAAATGTCAACAGATCTGATCTCCATCCTCAGAATGCAATTGAACCTCCTCATCCAATTCAAGATGAAACTTGCCTAACAAATCAAAGAGGAATGCTTATTGTGTTCTTCTCCTACATGGCACATCATTAATTACATTCCCAACTCTCTTCTTAAACATGTGCTAACTCTTAATTCAAATCTGAATATAAGGGGGGTTCAGGCAATGGATGTTTAACTGAGGCATCCACATCCCAAGTCAAGCATCAACAAATACCAATTTGCCACATGTATCTCACCAATGGAATGAAGATATTTCACCAACACCCCCCCCCAAAATTAATAACTTTTGCACCCCACTCAGCACCTAACGCTTATAAAGGTAGTCCTATTAACCTCTACCCATATTTGGACAAATCCACCATTTATCAAGAGATTCTTCCTCAAGCCATCATGGTGCTTAATAAAAGAGAGACTAGGTTTAAATAAAATGAAGTGTCTTATGAATCTAGATAGAACAACTAAAATATTAGATTCAATAGTTAAATTGAAGACAAAGGATTAATAGTTATTACACAACCTAACATTCAATTATTGTATGTAGAATGTGTCAACTATTAACACTTCGTCTTCAACTTTTGAAAAATAGTTATATAAATACAAAAAATTGGGGGGCAACTACTTTTACTATATTTACCCTTTTGATACTTTTCAAACAATTAAGCCATAGCCTTTCACTTTAATGTATTACACAGACATAAGCACATACAACATGCATACCCCGCTGCTAGTTATTATTTAAGAGAACAAAAACAGTTTGGTTATATGTTGGATACTCCTAAAAATATGGGTGTAGTAGTCATGTTTGTGCGTTTGTCATGTCAATGTCAAACACAATTTTTAGACACATGGAAAAATATTTTATAATACAAAGTAGAATAAATTTTTGTTTTTGTATTGTTGTGTGTGTTTCATTTCCTGTCTTATGTCAATGTGCAAGCTTTGATCTCACTCATGACAAGTTCCTCAAACAGAATTACCCGTGGTACTTCTTAATTCTGTATTTATCCACTTCCTATGTAAAGGCCACATTGGATGTTTCTAACTAGTTCAAAGTCTACCACTACTACAAATAAGGAATCTAAACCCTCACATGCTCCATGTTTACTCCTCCCTATTTGTTCAGACAACAATTTTCCACACTCTCAAGCAACTGTATTATGTGTTTCCCAAATGCTCTCTCTCTCTCTTTCCCTAAATATCCCTAACATTTTTAAATAATAAAATTTCTAAATTAACATTATTGATGTTTATTAAAAGGGCACACCCGGTGCACAAAGTGCTCCCCCACTTAGTGTGGGGGGAGCGTGGGCGTATATGTACATAGCATTTCCCTTGCATTTTTTTTGCAAAGAGGCTGTTTGTACGTCTCGAACCTATGACCTCGAGGTCAACAAGGGAGCAACTCTACCATTGCGCCAAGATTCGCCCACAACAATATTGATGTTTATTAAACCAAAAAAAAATATGCACCCACATCACAAGTGCTCCCACCTCTAATAATGACCATACATAGCATCTCTGAAGTGTTGAAATGTCATAGAAATGTATAGTCTGTAAACTGACTTAAAAGAAATTGGCATTCAACATGTCCAATATGGGACAAAAACAGCTTCTATTTTGAATTATCCATGCTTCATAGCTCATAGGTCAGACCTAAACAAAGCAATATTTTTGCCAATTTTTTATTCTAGAATACATTTCAGACAGAAAGAGGAAAGCCTTTACAGCGTAAGCACATTACAGAGCTTGCAGAAAGAGAGGTTCAGATGCATTCATCGACCAAGCCACAGACGGTCTTAGAGATTTAACATGCCAAATATGGAATGATGACCCTACCTACAGGAAGAGACATTTAATAGCATGTAGAAAAAGCAAGATAAGAATTCCCATCACTAAAACATGCATAGAAAACCATGCAGGCATTGTGTTAGATAAGCTTACCAATGGTGGTGTTCCTTGTGCTATACGCTGAATGGCAGAAGACCATTGAGTATTCCACATGTATGGTCCACCCACAGCTTGAAGAGCAATTGCACCCATGCTCCCCACACTATTTAATGTGGTAGAAATCGACTTCATTGGAGGCTGACTTTTCTGAATGGGTGGTGCTAAGCCAAAAAGAACAACATAGAACCACAAGTTGCGAAATAACTTCAGAAGTGAGGGTTCCACATCAACAGTAGGATCAAAATCAGAACAGATTTCAGCAACTGCAGGAAGTAGTGGCCCTAGAAAATCTGCTCCACTCCTGAAAATTGCGGAGTTTCACATATATAAGCTCTAAGAGAAAGGAAAAACCGGATGGTTTCTACAAGCAACAATTAGACTGCAGAACTTTAGTAGAATCATAACTAAAAATATGGGATACAACCATCACATGCTAATGATCTACACAGTCAAGTCTCACTCTACCTTCCACTTTTTGACTCTGCAGCCAAGCCTACATCTGAGCAAAGCGATAGTAGACGATGACGGTAATCTGATCGCAATTTACTACAGGTAAGACCACTGGCAATTAAAAGAAATCCTGCAGGAAGTGTCTAGAATGTAATTGAACCAGTGAGCATTGATATGATAATAATGGATAAACCAAATAAATAGTATATTCCAAAGCTCAACTTCTACAAAATACCTCGACACGTTCTGTAGTTGCTTCTGGAGCCAATGTTTTGCTTTCAGCAGATCCTACGCTGGAAAGTTTGCTCAAGTAGCTTCTAGTCATCAAAACAACTGTTTCCCGGTAAGATTTCTCAAAACCTAAACTCGCCATACGAGATACTGCATCTAGAAGCTGCAATCATCAACAATAATATGTTAAGAAACCTGGACAAATGATCAAATCAAGTTATCAAATGTTTGTAGAAAATGTATTTAAGAAAATACATGCTCAGATCACAGAATTCCGTACTCGGAGTCGTAGTAAGCCAGGAATTGAAGCATCACCCTCCTCTAGGATCTCAACAAAGAACGGCAGTATCACGTCTACTACCTCTGACTTCTTAACAGCAATATTCAAATCAGCTAGAAGGCTTATGACGTTAAGCTGAACCACAGGAACTCTCTGTTTCTCTTTCCCATTCTCCTGAAATTGGTCGAGAAAGCCACATTACAAATACAATGAGAAAAAAATATATGACAAAGAAAAAGAAAATATATTGACTAAACAAGCAGAACGGGTATTTAAGTACCCACAAATATAATCCATAAGACAAATAAGTAGCAACATTTGATACGAAAGGATATGACAAGGTATACAAGATTAGTCCAGACCACAATTCTGGAACCACCGGGTCTGCATGGTTCTGGTTCCAGGGTTAGAGGAACTGGAACCGGAACCTTCAACCTCGTCCAGTTTGGTTCTGTTGCGGTTCTCATGCTTCAATTTAATATTTTTTATCTCACAATTTTGCAAAGATGTCAGAAATTAAAATCTAAAAAATAAAATAAAAGAACATTCTTTATTTAACAAGTATGTTATTATTACAATAAGATTTACATTTTTTATTGAAATATTATAAATGACATTGAAAATTTATTGAGAAACATTGAGATTCTGTTTGCAGAGACATTTTAAAGTCTCTGTCCAAAAATCAAATTCCATATCATCATTAAAAAAAAAAGAAGTTTTCGGTTACACAGTTCCCGTTCCGCTTTCAAGAATGGCTCCGGTTAAGGTTCCAGTTCCAGATCCCTTGGAAGGAACTGGAACTGAAACCTTTGCTTCCCAGTTTCGTTTCAGAACCAAGTACAATGATTGGTTCTGGATCCGGTTTTCACCAATCTGCTTCCCAAGGAACCAAGATCAGGCCAGCATAAGATCATAAATATAGCATATACTGAACAAACTGTCGTAAGAATAAACAATCGCAGAGAAAGGAAGGAACAGGGAGACAGGCATCCCTGACACTGCAACATAACCAACCTTGCATAAGTTAATGTGAAATATTTATTATAATAATAATAAAAATAATAAGTAAAAAATGGCTTCTACAACAATTTTTGTGATCCCTTTTTGGATGGAAAAGATTTTATAATTTCTTTAAAGAAGATAAGTAAGAATTATATTTAGGAACCACATGGCATAAACATAAGATCTTTATGCAGAAATTTGATATACCTTTAACACAACAATTGTTCCTCTTTAACCAAAATTATATTCAATAACAAAAAGAAACAGAAACTTGGAGGGAGAGAGAGAGAGAGAAGCAAAACAATTAATTACATCTATATTATGATTCTTTCAATCGATAGTTTAGATAAATGGAAAGTGTAAATAAGCCCCTGTAATTTGCTTGTTTTGTAAATAAGA
Source organism: Dillenia suffruticosa (assembly GCA_033439265.1). Taxonomy (NCBI): domain Eukaryota; kingdom Viridiplantae; phylum Streptophyta; class Magnoliopsida; order Dilleniales; family Dilleniaceae; genus Dillenia; species Dillenia suffruticosa. Next base: position 2,309,858 of record JAVTVX010000008.1, on the reverse strand, counting down.
TTGTCAAGGTTCAAAAATTAGCAAAGAATCTCATTGTGTAAGCAAGTGGCAGAGGACATGAGTCCTTCCGCCATTTTTGAATGAGTAAAAACACATAAAACACTCTGACAACCATATTGTCATAAAATAAAAGATTTATAAAAAGCATTGGAATATTAAAACATTTATAAAGCACATAGGAAACCAAGCATCGTCCCTTTTGGTAAGACATAAAAGATTTATAATGGACAAAATAAACACATTGGAGTAAACACATTTCTAAAAATAATATGCATGCATTTATATATTTTTTCCCAGAAAAACAAATATTGAACAAAGCGACAAGGAGTTTTTGTTTGCTTATACAGATGTTCATGCTTACACCACTTTGTGCTTTCTCTAATTGTGAGCAATTAACTATGAGAAGAAGAAATACAAGAAAATTCTAAGAGAATGAGAAGTCATCTAGGACATGATCAATACAAAGAAAAAGAAAACCTAAAACTAAAAGGATAGTATAATTTCTAAGAACCCAAGCAAATTAGACCAAAATGAAAAAAAAAATGTCGTATAGGAGAGAGACTCTCAAAATCCGACCATAATGCTCTATCCAAATACAACAAGTAACAACTGGAAGCACACACTTCCAAAGCAAAAAAGCATCCTTTGCGGCCTCCAAAGCCTCTAAGATTCATCAAAACAAGATTAGGTAAAGTTCTAAGACCCACTACTTGTCATATCACAAATAACAAAGAGGCGATTCTGCACCTTCCAAGCAACGGATCAATGCAGAAATAAGTGGTCTCTAGTTCCAAAGTCCTTATAACACATAAGACAAACATTTGCGGAAATAGCTTTAAGAGGTCTCCACTTTTACAAATAATCATTTGTGTCGATCTTGTTAAGCTCCGTGCACCAAGCAAAGATGTTAATTTTAGCGGTAACTGCTGCCTTCCCCATGAATTTGGTTAAAGAAAAGGACATGTCGGAATCTTTTAATTTATAATGCCATTGAAACTACCCCATTTTGGAATTTGTCATTTCTGACTTTTTGAATCCAAATAGTATCAACCCCCCGGGAGGGGGGGGAAGCCAATTACTAAATAAACCATGGAAGCAAATCCATACAATAAGATAGACATAAAAATCAATGGAAACTTTTAACAGGACACAACCAAAAAATAGTACTTACCGAGCAAACATAGTTCCCAATCCTAATAATGCACTCCATGACCCAAAACAACACTAACCTGTTCCTCATAATCATTTCTTTCGCGAATACTTGTAGCTAGTCCATTGATAAAAGTATCCACTGGAGCCCGGTCCTTGCTCCAGCCAAATTCAATAATCTCACAACACGTCTTTAAGACACTCTCAAACATTGCTCCCTGGCCACTGCCCCATGTTTCAGCCTGTTTCATAAATAAGGAAATATAGAGGAATACAAATTAGTGACTTCATTAAAACTCAATCAAGTGGCAAATTTAAAAGTTAGTACTCAAATGACCTGTGCACAAGTGGTCAGCACAAGAGGTTTCAGGCGAATGAGCAGAATCCGTAGCAGCTGACCTCCACGAGACACAGCAATTTGAGAAATTCCAGCAAGCAAGGAATGAAATAGCTCTTCACACATTCTAAGTTTACGCCATACAGAGAGCAGACATGCTTCTGCAGCATCCATCAATAAAGCAAGTGTCTCAAGCAACAACTTCTTCGAGGATTTTCCTTCTTGATCAAGGGATGAAACAGTTTTAATTTTCAACTTTCCTGCAGCTTGATATACAGACAGTTTTCTATTAATTCTAGCTTTTAGTTGCTGCCCTTGTTCTGTCCAATCTCGCTTTCTTATCTGGCCACAAGAAGACAACAATAGAACAACTACTTTATTTATTCGTCCTCTTGCATTCTATAAATGCCCTTAAATTTGAATTACACAACGAATGTTTGGCAAAGCAATTTGAGTAAAATTACGAGTTTTTAAGAGCTAAGGGCATGCTTGATAAATAGAAAGTTGAACATTGAATTAATCGAGGGCAAAGTACTGAAAATATAACTGCTCGAAGCATAAATATATGGATTGAATAAAAAAAAAAGCTGAGTAGATTTCTTTAATTTACTGACATGCAGCAATCATATACATATTAGGCATTTTTCTACATTTGGCATTAGATCATAAAATTCATGCTTACTTTTCTGCCCCCGTACTTTATAAGTACTCAAAACCCAGGTGTATTAGAATTCCACTTGATACTAAAAATTTAGCATTGCACCAGCCTTTACATTGACTCAGTTTTCAAATACCCCTTAAGTTTAATATAGGTTGTGCATATGATAATGCTTCACAAGGAGGAAAAGCTTATGACCACCCGACAAAAGGGGGTGTGCACCCTTTGTTGATAACTACTGAATATTCAACAGTTTTCACAAGGTGTTATCCAATGGTGTTAATACCTGAAAATTTAGCTTTTACCCAGATTTCTATATTAAGCTGGCCATCAAACACCCGGTGCATTTATTACAAGTTATGTGTACAACTGCAATGCCCCCTTGCAGTATATACAATGTGGCAACCACAAGAGAATATAAAAGACCATGCAACAAAAGGGGTGTGCACCCTTTGTTGATAACTATTGAACATTCACTAAATATATTTCATATATTCTTCACTTGGTGTTGTTGTTGTTAGATTAGTATTTTGTTACTGCTCAATTATTATTTTGTAGAGATGCTCCATGAATTATTTAATAATTAGATAAACGATTCAAAATTATAATTAAATACAAAAGACCATGCAACAAAAGGGGTTTAACAATTTTCACAATTTGTCTTCCAATGGGCTTAATGCCTGAAAATTTAGCTTTGACCCTGAATTTTATGTTAAGCCAGAAATCAAACAGCTATGTGTTCAATACAAATTATGTGTTCTATTGCAATGCTTTCTTGCCGTTCATAGTCATGCAAAAATGGCAACTTTGAAAGAAAAAATTTAAAAGACTATACAACAATAAGGTAATGGTAAGCAATACCTTCAGAAAAACTGACAAAGATTGAAGCTGTTTCTTTGCGATAAGTCGAACTCGCTCCAAAAGACTAGCTTCAATGGTGACTTTGTCGAGCATATGTACAATTAACTTGAATGTGATTTCCTGTTTCTCCAAGCTTTCCAGAGACTCTTCCTCAAAATTAGCAATTTGTTGTCTCAATGCTCCTCCTCCTCCACCATCATTAGTCCCTAAGATGCAGCCATTCATTGCTGATGATGCGGTTGACGCCTCCTCTGTAACTCTCGAGGAAGCAGAGACATTGCTTATGCTCACTTCATTTCCTGGACTTGAACGGTTCAAACTCATCGGAGAACTCTGGGCGGACGATGTTTCCGGTGTCATCACCGTGATTTCTCCCGGAGAAACCGGAATAGACACCATGAATTGATCAAGGAGCAATAGAATCAATCTCTCTGCATCGGAAGGCAGAATTGGAAAGAAATTGTGAGCCAAAGCCAAAAGGAAAACCCTAGAAATCTCCGAATCACTATTAACGGCGGTAATTATAACATCTCCGGTGAATCCTGAAATCTCCGCCTCGAAATCCGGTGACAAGTCCGCCGCTTTCTCAACGTAACTTAAAAATTCACGGAAAAAGGAAGAAATTGAATCGATTGTGAAGGATTGAGGCCAAAAGGAGAGATTAAACGACGTCGGAATGGAGCGAATGAACTCGAGAATGACAGATTTGGATCGGAGATCGGTGTTGTTAGTGCATTTGGAGAGAAACCTCGCGATCGCTAGAACGGCATTTAGCTGAGACCGTGAAATACTAGGAGATCCGGCGAGTAAAAACTCCGGCGGAGGACATCGACTGCAAATCCACGCGATCTTTTCGCTGAATTGTGCCGGATTTTGCGCAATCAAGTCGCACAGCTCGATCAAAGCTTCCATTGAAACCCTAGAGAGAGAGAGACAGAAAAAGATTCCTAGGGCGTGCGGAGAGACGACGATCTTCGTATCGCCTTCATTTGAGAGAGAGAGAGAGGGGGGCAGGCCTCGGAGGTTACGTCGCTGTTGTTTTCTTTTTTTTCGTTTTTCCTCTTTTTGCTTTATTCTGAACTTTTTGGTATTTTATTGATTAATTTCTTTTTTCTATTTTGCATTTTTAGAAAATTGCATTTCACATTTCCGCCATAAAAAATATATATATTTTTCATCCCGCGCCATGCTAAAAATTTATCAAATTATGTATTTGTTTTAATGGTCCTGTATTTGTGTAAAAATTCGTAATTTAGCTCTAGACTTTTCATATTTAAATTATTTTATTTTTATTTACAATAATTTTAATTAAAATTATTACCAATCAACTTAAAATTTCTTAAATGGGTCATTAAAAATAGAGCAAGAAAACATTAACTTGAAGATCTTCCTTCTTGGAAGAAACCACAAACTTGCCTCTATTTAATAACCATTTAGAAATAAATTAACTACCAATTTTATAGTTTTCTATTGATATGGTAAATTAAAATTTCTATTTATTCATCGACCATTTATAAACCGTAAAATTGATATTTTTTATAAACTAGAAAACGATATTGATATTTACAGAATTATGATAACTTGAATATTAATATTAACATTTACCCGTCAATTTAAATATTTATATTTCTTTTTTATACCTCAAAATTTTGAAAATTATGTCAAATAAATATTAATATTCTCGTCTTAAATTTAAATTTATTATTTATAAACCAGAGAACATAGAAAATAAGAGCCCTTTAATGGATTCTGGCAAATATACATGCCTTCATTCTTCTATTTTTTGATATAAACCATCGATATTTGATAATTGACAAAACTCTCAGAATGTCTGTCATATTCATGTCCGAGACTTTATTTAGACGGTATAAATATTCAATCATTTGATCAACTAAGCGTCTACGCTTTTATTCTTCTATAAGAACCTTAAAAGTATTTGTTATTTTTGTTTCAATTTTGTAATACCATCTCAATGCTTGTTTGCAGTAATCTACTAATGAGAATGGGGAAGGATAATTTCATTTGCAAAATTAGAATGTAAAATTTTAAGTAATATTTTGCTGAATTATTTCTTTTTTGGGCGCAAAATAATAATTAACATGTACTAAAAAAAATAGAAAGAAAATTATTTTCCATACAACATAAAAACAAAGACCTTGACTGTTAAGCTATTTTTTTTTCTAACCGTCTGGCAAATAGCAATAAAAAAGGTATTTTTTTTCAAAAGTGTGTTACGATAAGTTATCAAAGGTTTGGTACTATGTTGACTTGGTCAAATCCCAGGACCTAGGAGATTTGTGGGGGGATGAGTAGACAAGCAAAACAAAGCTTTCATGTACGATTGTGGAGGCGAACGTCCAATCCTCCCGTTGAAAAGGTCAACGCTCGGCTTTGGAGGGCAAGACTAGTCTCGGGCACATATATATATATATATATATATATATATATATTTACTTACCAAATATTATATAAGAATTTAATTAATTTGATTTAAATAATTATAAATTTAGTTTAAAACTCAAATTTAAAATTTTAATTAAAAAATTTTAATATTTTAATATTTTTTATTTTTGGTATAATAAGATGTAACAAATCGGGTTCAAAGCGAGGAAGAAAGGATAAAAGGGGAGGCTTTACTGCTTAAGTTGATCCTGAGGGACAATATTTTACTATTAAATTCATATGATATTAATCTAATATTTGATATATTTAATATATAAGGTTTAAAATTTTAATTAAAAAAAACTTCTCTTCTCTCCGTTCATTTTCCCTTTCCTCTCTCGTTTCTTTCTCACTCCTTCCTGGCTCTCCCCTCTGCTCTCTTTTCTTACCCTTTCCTATGTCCTCAAGTTTTCTCTCTTCACCATGGGTTGTCTCGCTACTCTCTTCACTATTCATACGAGAAAAGAGTTAAAAAGAGAATTTTATGCTCTAAATACACTCTTAAATCCTAAATAATAAGATTGTATTTTTAATGATAAATGCCAATTTTTTTTATATTTTTAATCCTTAAAATTATTTAAAATTTAAATTTAGAATAATAGAATAACTCTCCTTATCCCTCGACTATCCATAACTCCCCTATAATCTTATACTTGTATCCAACTAACTTGTGACTTATATTTTGCCACTTTTTGAGAGAAAAGTGTACACTGCGCATATTGAGACATATTAAAAGTATTGAGAAAATTTTAAATAAAAAATTTTTTCATCATTTGAATCACCGTATTTAAAGTTATAGGATTGTAAATCTAACGGTGTCAAAAGAATTCAATTTAAGTTCTTCTCTATTCTATTCTAGTCAACCGCCACCTAAGCCAAGCTTGTTGGCTTAAAATCTAACTTTCATCAGGGTAAGTAGATGGTCACGACTAGTATTTACCAAGTTTTGAGGGGAAAAACCAAATACTCGCATATCTGGAGTATAAAATGAAATTACATGCTATATGACTTGATCCTCTTGAAGTTGCAACAATATATTGCATAACAGCACGTGAGAACGGAAAAATCAACGTCGAAAGATTTATCCCTCAATTGAGCACTGTAAGCGGTAAAATTCCGAATACTGAATTAGTGACCTATCCATGGTAAAAAAAAAATATATTGCATAACAAATGAGTCGAGTATTATACTCTTTTAATTATAAATTTTGGATTCGAGTCATGAAAATGAAGAAATAAGATCCGAAGGAATCAATCATTTCATAAAGGGTTTCACAGTGCACTGATGGATTAACCGAACGAAATTCAAATATCGATTAATGACAAGTAATCTACTTACACAAAAAATATATATATTACATAACACAATACCTAAAAAGATCTCAATAATCAAACTCATACCCACGAAGTTGCAACAAAAGAATTCCCAATGTATCTTGTATCTTGTGGTCTCTCAAAACAATGTGGATATCATCAATGACTATGTTTACATTGCCATACTACATAACAAATTAAAATCTAGTACATGACTAAAATCTAATCATCAAATGGGAAATTTGGGTCTAATTGCTTGCAAAGATCAAGATAAATAATATAAACCAAACGATTTTGGCTCCGGTTGATGATTTCTGGTATGCTTGCAGAAATACTTCTATTGTTCTAGTGTGCAATAAGCAATCATTTCACCAAGAATTAAGAAAAGCCAGTTAATGGATTTTTTCTTCTTGGCAATAATTGGCCTCACGCTATTTTGTTGATTGCAATGTCCGCAGGTAGGAAAAGTTGGATTCATCCAAGAACTCGGTGCTCTATGATGCATCGTGTCCTTGTTTTGCAAAATGTAGACGCCAATTTGGACAAACTTTTCTCTCACGTTGAACCCTATTTCAGATTGCTGCTCGCATCTCTTGCACTGGACTTGGCCCCTGATGGTTGTCATGTTTAGGGCCACGAGGCATGCAAGACTGTGGACGGTGGCCCTTTGGTCAGTGGCCCAAGGAAACGGGGAGGAATAGTTGGGGTGGAGGAGAAGACGCGCGGAGGTCATTGGCGGTGACCCATTTAAGGGATTACCTCCTGACGTAATTTTTCCATACCCAAATTATGAGTTAAACTAAAAAACTTAGTTAAATGTTCAAACGCCATAATATCTCGCTAGATCAATTATTCGTTGGTGTGAGACTTACGTTTTTTTCTTGTTAGGAGACTTACATTGTGTATCAGGGAGGTGGAGATTGAGAGGCGCAGTTACTTCCTAAATTTATTTTTTTTAAATTATATATGTAATTTTAAATATTACCTTATTCACTAAAAATTATAATCCCATTGCTAAAATAATATTGAAAAATATATTATGTATTTTGCTCCCACATAAATTCTACATTGCACTCTTCTGCCTCGGTTTTTTTTTTTTTTTTGGTGGATATTGCGCTCTTCTGTATTAATGCAGTGTGCATAATTTGTGAATTATTTAACCCATGTTATTTATATTGATGTAAGTTATAAATTTTGCAGTCATTTTTGGTGTATAATAAAAAAGATAAATATCAAATAAAAAATCATATTGGTTCGTTGAGACCAACGAAATCAAACATTATATGTTTCTCCGAAATAGAAATGAATTAAACTTCTGTATCTTATATTTAGGGAGATAAGAGAGTTAGAAATATAAAATTTAATAATTTTTTTAATAATTTTATCGGTTATATATTTTTAAAATTTTTAGTTTTTTTTTTTATTGGATTAATTCATATTTTAAATTATATTTTAATTAATTTGATCTTAATTATGTTAAAGTCTATTTAAAACAGTATTTCCAACATAATTCTGATTCAAGTTTTAATTAATAGGTGAATTGTTTTTTTTTTTTTTTTTGGTAAAAGAGAAGGAAGAGAGCCGAAAAACAAAAAAGCCGCAGAGACGGAGGACTGAAGCGGAACAAAACGAGCCGAACAACAAAAAGGCCGCAGAGACGGAGGACTGAAACGCAACAGCTCAGATGCCCGTTAAGGGTTAGCTGAGTGGGAGGAAACTTTTTTCTTCTCCTCGCCCAAGCTCTTCCCTCCCGATCAAGCTTCAGAAGGGGATCGACCTCAGAAAGAGGAGCAGCCGACTCCACGATACCAGGTTGGATTTCTCTCCCTAGCTCCACTAATTTATCAGCGCACCTGTTAGCCTCCCTGTAGATATGATCGATATGATGAATGCCCATTTCTAGCATGATATCAGTGCAGTCCTTGATTGTGTTTTTCCATGGATGATTAGAACCCAGTCCTTTGTTAATAGCGTTCACCACTCTAAGGGAATCGCACTTGATCACCAAATCTCTGAAACCCCTATCCCTAGCTATTCTCAATCCCTCTCTAACACTCCACAATTCCGCTAGGTCTCCTGATCAGAACCCAAATTGGCCCAAAAACCAAACACCCAATCTCCATTACTGTCCCTAAAAATGCCTCCCGCACTCACGCTGCCACCCTCAGCCCTAGCTCCACCATTGACGTTAAGTTTAATTCTGTTCTCCGTAGGCTTGTTCCACATGACAAGGATCACCTCCTCTTCTTTTTCTACACTGATGAGGCTATTTGAGATGGATTTTTGAGTGTGGAGGATCCTTTTAGCCACCTGCAGCGGAGGTTCAATTGTCTTTTGAAAGGTAGCCTCGCATCTAGATTTCCATATTGACCACACTATCAGAGCGAAGGATAATCCTTCATCCTCCAGACCAAGCTTGAATTTCTTAAGAGTCCCATTCCTCAGCCAACCGTGGCCCGCCTCACTCCAAAAGTCAGCAATAGTGCCAATGTTCTTCACCATAATATTCCAAATATTCTGAGCATGGGTGCAGTCCCTCAACGCATGACTCAAGGTTTCCTCCTCCCTCTTACAGATCGCACAGACATCCTTCCTTAGCACACCTCTTTTCCTGAGCTCAGATTTAGTCAAGACCTTATCTTTCGCTGCCAGCCATAAAAAGACTGAAACTCTTTCCGGGCACTTAAGCTTCCAAATCCACTTCCAATCATTAGAGGCACCCTGCTGCGGAATGATGATCTTTCTCTGAAGCCAGTAGGCGGAGGCCTCAGAGAATTCCCCATCCATTCTCTCCTCCCAGAAAAAAACAGAATCACCACTGGCTCCATTTCTAGGTATCGGAGTTGCCCTTATTTCCTCTACTTTGTTTCTAGGAAGAATACCTGCAAGAACCTCCACCTTCCATTTACCTTCCTCGGCCCAAAAGTGAGAAACTTTAATCGTTGGAGCGCAGTCCTCTTTAGGAATTAATGCTACCTCCTGCAGCTCTTCCTTCCCAAGCCAGCGATCCCTCCAAAAACTAATGCCATTTCTGTCCCCAATTCTCCATTTCATCCCCTTCGTAATGCACTCACGGCTAGAGCAAATGCCTCTCCAAACCGCCGAGGAGTAATGGCCTCTAACATGATCCAAAAGGTTGTCTCCGCGAAGATACTTGCTTCTAAGGATTTTCACCCATAGGGCTCTATCCTCCTTCATGACTCTCCACCCTAACTTCACCATCATCGCGATATTGCAATCCCGCATGCTCCTCAAGCCCAAGCCACCCTCACATTTGGGTGCACAGACCTCCTTCCAGCTCACCAGGTGAACTTTTCTTGTCTCTTCAGTACTACCAACTGGTGATAGAAGTCTTTATTAATCTTACCATGGATTGCCGGGACCCCATATAAATTCCCAGGTTCTCTATGACCGTGAAACGGCTACACGCAGCAAGGGAGGCTTTCAAGTGACTTGGGGCTTTAGGAGAGATCCAAATTTTGGATTTCAACGGGTTCACTTGGAGGCCGCTCTCTTTAGAGAATTCCTTTAAGCAACTACGAATGTTACTTAGATTAAGATACTCCACCTCCGCAAAAAGAATTAAATCATCTACAAAAAGGAGATGCAAAAGCTCTGGCCCCCCTCTAGCTACTCTGATAGGATTCCATACTCCCTTCTTGACTTTCTCCTGAATCATAAGAGCCGGCCTTTTCATAACCAAAAGAAAGAGGTAAGGCGATAGCGGATCGCCTTGCCTCAATCCTTGACCGGGTTTAAATGCGGAACTTCCCCATTCCAGATGATTGAAGCTTCCCCATTAGAAACTGCAAACATAATCAGCCTCACTATGCTTACTGGTATGTCGATCTCAGCAAAACTTTAGCTAGAAACTCCCAATTAACATTATCGTACGCCTTCTTGAGATCGATTTTCATGATCATAGCATGTCTCTTGCTTCTAGAATGCCTAATAGTGTGAATAACTTCTTACAAAGCTATTATATTATCGAGAGTACCTCTACCCGGAAGAAAGCTGTTTTGGTGCTCGCCGATAATGTTTTGCAGAAGCGGCCTTAGTCTGAACACAAGGCATTTGCTGAGAACCTTGTAAGAAGTGTTCAACAGACTAATAGGTTTGAAATCCGCCATCTCCTCATGGTTAGTTGTCTTGGGAATCAAAATCATATGGGCTTTTGCTACGGCGGGGCAAAAGTATCCATCCTCCAAAGCCTGCTTAACAAAACTACATAACTTATGCTTCACAGTGTCCCAAAACTTTTGGTAAAACAGGGGCTGAAAGCCATCTGGCCCCGGAGCTTTTAAACCATCCATGGAAAAAACTGCCCTTCTGACTTCTTCTTCCTCAAAGTTTCTGCACAACCTCCTCTGATCTTCCAAGCTGATCTTTTCCCTTCGGAATCTGAATCTACTACTCATCTCTGAAACCCTCTTCCCTGAAAATAGCTCAGCGAAATAGTTGATGACATGGTTCTTCAAGGCCTCCTGCTCAGCACACCAATTACCATTAATTTTAAGAGCTGCAACCCTGTTAGTGCACCTCCTTATCTTTGTAGTGGCATGGAAGAACTTTGTGTTCTTGTCTCCTTCCGATAACCAGCTGATCCTAGACTTCTGCCGCCAAAAGATCTCCTCTTGTTCTAGAATTGAGTGGTACTCCTGCAGAAGCCTTGCTTCAAGCTCTGAAAGATGAGCAGCATAGGAGTAATTCTGGGCCTGCTGAATGCCCTTCAGTCTACCTTCCAGAACTCTTTTTCTCTGAAAGATGTTCCCGAATTCAAGATAGTTCCAACCTTTCAATTCTTCAGTCACAACTTGGTTTGTAACCTCCAGGGGTCCTTCTTTGTTATCCCAGGCTTCAGTGAACACCTTCTTGAAGTTGGGGTGGGTAAGCCACGCTGCTTCCATTCTGAAAGGCCTACTGTTCTTGCGAGGAGGGCTTAGAAGGTTTGTATTAAGGCTGATAGGGCAGTGATCCCCATGCAGTCTGGTTAGATTCAGCAACTTCATCTCTGTAAAAAGAAGCTTAGCTTCTAAGTTACAAAGACCTCTATCGAGCCTCTGATGAAGCACTACATTGCCTTTCCTTTTGCCCACCCATGTATACTTACAGCCTACGGCTTTGATATCAATAAGATTACATCCCCTCCACCAATTCCTGAATCTCTGAAATCTTTTCCAATCGGCATTCCCCAGTCTACTAGTTTCATTAGTTCCTGCTATGTCGTTGAAGTCCCCCATCACTAACCAAGGCTCAGTCATGCTATCCGCAATGGTAACCAGCTCCCTCCAGCAGTTCTTTTTCTCCCTAAGGTACGGCTGACAGTAAACACAAGTCAAGAACCATCTTCTGCCATTTTCTTCTATTGCACAATGAATAAATTGACTGCTGTGCTTCATCACCAAGAGCCTGCACTTACCTTTGTTCCACGCAAGCCATAGCCCACCCCTGAAACCCACAGTAGTAACAATGAACTCCTCATTGAGACCATAATTCTTCATGAACCTCGGGAAAATGTTGTTCTTGGCTTTTGTTTCCATACAACAAATAACCTCGGGTCTTTCCTTCTTGAGCAACTCCTTACATGTGCGCTTGAAGCTCTTGCTACACACACCTCTACAATTCCAGGTGATAACTTTAAAATTCATAGATAACAGAGGAGAAAATAAGGCCGAGAGACACTATTGGATGTCCATGTCCATCCCAATTAGCTCACCCAACTCATTCTCTCCTTCCTCTGCGGCAATGAACTCGCAGTCTAGAGACATCATTTCTTCGATGCTCATGCCCCCTCTCTTTCAGAAATAGCCGTTTCATTTAAAACACTACGGACACTACATTGTTCTCCTGGATCCAGGGCTCTTTCTATTCTGAAACCGGACAGCTTACTCCCACCTTCTACAATGGTTGGGCTTAACATGGAGCTATGCATCTTGCTATCAACAAGAGGCCCAGAGCCCTCGAAGGGGGCTTCTCTCAATCTTGGATCACCTATAAAACCCAAACGGACCGTCCCGTTCGTATTTTCCATTAATTGGGCCCTTCCATCTGCTTCCTTTGGCCTACGAGCCAACGGGTCCAGCTCTATAACATTATTAATACCTACCTGGGAAACTCCCATATCAACAGTGTCCATAATCTTTTGCCCGCAAACCAAAGCATAACTGTCTTTCGCAGTAGCTTCCTCGATAAGCTTCCCACCCTTCTTTCCACTGCTCCTCTCATATTCTTCTGCACCCCTCCCAAACATCCTTCTTGACACTACGTTCAAACTATCTCTCTGCTGGATCGGTGTTTGCAACCTCCGACGTCTGCAGAGCGTATCATCGAATCCTGCTTCAGTGCTGCCTTCTGACAACATGTCGTTGACTTCCTCCAAATTGGTGAATCGGTTATTGTTGGTGAGTTCTTTCTTCCCTTTCCCCCTGTAGTTGCCATTTTTGTTAACTTTCTGTCTCCTTTGGACCATCAACCAAGGTCCAAGTCCGTCGTCTTTTCCAGCTGTAGGTTCTACTGGAGTTTGGTTTCCGCCGCCTAGGGTTTCTCTCAAACCCTTGCTTCTCTTCCCTTCTGCATCCACTCCGCCACCTCCTCTTCTCGCAGCACAATGTTCTGATTTGTGTCCCACCATACCACAATCGAAACAGATGACAGGTAATCCCTCATACTCAATATGCTGGATGCGTCTCCTGATTCTGATCTTCGGAATCAAAGCCTTTTCTAGATCTATCTCCACACAAATCCTAGCATACTTACCTCTCATTGCATTAGCTGTATTTGCATCTACTTTGATAGGCTTGCCTACTGCTTTCCCTATTTCCAGAAGAATGTTTTCATTGAAAAATTCAATGGGAAGATGGGGAAGTCGAATCCACACAGCAATTTTTCCTCCTCAGGAGTAAACTACGGTCTCCATTTTTTCACTATGAGGTAATGGTCGTGGATGAGCCACGGCCCATCTGTTAGAACATGCTTGTAATCTTGGCTGTTGGAGAACTTCACGAGGAAGAAACCCTCTCCTAAATCCAGCAACTCAAGATGTCCGTCTGGTCTCCACATGTGATTAATCTTGATAGCCATAAGGTGATAGCCTATGTTTTTTCCCAACAGTTTACTGATTAAAGTTCTCCTCCAAGTCTTCTAGAGATCTTTCAGGGTAGTATTAGAAATTTTTACTTCCGGTACATCACTACTCTCCGATGGACTACTTCCATTCTCCTCCTCTAAATACTCAGATTCCAAATCAGAGTCTAACTCCAATGTGTCTTCTGAGCATGGTAGCCTGCTACATTGGCCCAACAACATCTCCTTAAACGAACGCTTTGATTCATGATAAGAAGGCTCTCCCTCTGCTTTAGCTTTTTTTATGTTTTGCTGAAGATAATTCACATCTCTATTTATATTGCTATCATTTTGAATGATAGAGTCTAGATATTTAAATCGTTCATTTTTTGATACATTTTGTCCATCTATTCTAATCGTTTCTTTATCATTTCAATAACTGTTGCTAAACCTACATCTCATATACACAGCTTTCGATCTATTCAATCTAAACCCTTTGGATTCTAATGTGTTCCTCCATAACTCTAATTTAGCACGAATACCCTCCCTAGTTTTATCAACTAGCACTATATCATATGCAAAAAGCATACACCATGGTTTGTCATTTTGAATGTTTTTTGTGATTTCGTCTATTACTATTGCAAAGAGGATGAGGCTAAACCGCTGAAAATAGTTATTCGTAAAAATATAATAGTTAAGGGTTTAAACGAGAAGATGACCTTGAATAGGAATGAATGGCGTAGAAGAATCCGCACAATTAAACTAACACATTTTAGATATATATATATTTATTTATTTATTTATTTTTCTTTTTTTAATTATTTTCAAATTTATCTCTCAAATGGCTGATCTCAAATTATTGGGATTAAGGCTCGGTTTGTTTTTGTTGTTATTGTTGTTGGTTGCTGCTGTATTGTTAGCTTTTGCATGATTTATGCAATTTGTGAGTTTACCTTTGTTTCTCATGGTATTCGATGTTTCTAGGTTAAGATCCTGCAATGGACTATATTGTAGACTCTCTTAGTAGTGCCTATCAGGACTTTGTTGCTGCTTCAGCTGGTGTGCTTGAGGCCAAAGAGCTTTCTGGGGGCCAAAAAACAGCAGCCACTGATGCTGCATTAGAAAATTTTAAGTTGTGTTGGGAACTTTTTAGGGTGGCTTGTGATCAAGCAGAGGAGTTTGTTGAATCAGTGAAGCAGAGGATAGGATCAGAGTGTCTTATTGATGAAGCAACGGGATCGATGGCTGGAAAGCCTGGCCAGGCTGCTAACACTGGTTTGTCACCAATTAGTGCAGTTCGGTTGGAACAGATGAGCAAAGCTGTCCGATGGCTTGTGATTGAACTGCAGCATGGCTCAGGAACTGCTGGTGCTTCTTCGCATGCCCATCCTTCTGCTCCCTTTGATGCCAGATTTTCTGAAGATGCTGCCCAATAGATATTGAGTTCTTCATTTTAAGGGGTAAAAAAAACAGTGGAAATGAATATGGCTTGCTTGCAGTCTTGCATGAGTTGCTTGAAGTAGCAGACGATACTAGTCAAGGCACAAAGAAGATTCATCTTAATCTGCTAGTGCTACTCAAGGATGTGATGCTATATTTATTTGACCTCTTATGTTATTTCTGAGATCCCTTGCCTAAGCAACATGATCTTTCAAATATTTTTCTTTTCTACATTCTAAAAGATATAAATATAAACCATTGGCATGCTGATTTTTTCTCCTTGAAATCTGGCTTTGAAGATATTGACATATGCGAGGCCATGCTTCTTGTTTGCTATCAAATCCATTTGCTTTACCCGCATGAATTATCTTTTTAATGCGGATAACTGATATCAGATTCAAATCAAAGTACTTCTGTTCTAAGTTAGAAAAGGAGAAATTCTTCAAAGGTTGGGCCTTGTTTGTTAAATACATGACTGCTTGTAGAAGAGGGCCTACTGTGGCCAGATCTTGTTGTTGTTATTGTTACAGACATCATTGGCTTGTTATCATCCCAAAATAATGGATCATCTAATGTGAAGATCCCTTAAATCTATTAAGTCCAACACTGGCAATTCCCAGAATTAGGCTGAGAGTTGTTTTCCCTTAGAAATAGAGGTACACAACCGTACTGCATTTGGTTAAAGGCATTGTACAATGCTTTATATCAGAAAACTTAATGATCAGCCATTTAGTGGGACTGCAAGGTGGTAAATGGCAAAATATAGTTAATATTTAAACAAAAGCTCTGGGTAGCACCTAGACCTACAATAGTGCTGGTAAACATTTGAGAAGCCTTGTAATGTTATGCCACCTTTGGAGATTCCTTGTTGCAAAACCTGACAGCTAACTGTAGAGAATGTTCATTTTTCTGCCCAGTCCAATGGAAGGATGCATCCATTTTGCATATGAACACATCTCAGTGCCTAATTTCGGCGCTCTTTTTAGTGTTTCAACCTGGGAAATTTGACCATTTTTTGCTAGATAAGAATAATTTGTTGGCGAAAACCATATATAATACCCTTTATATTATTAGGCTTACTTTGCTTCTGAACTTTTATTACAATCAATTAGCCCTCAAAACTTTCTGACCTAATTGCAAGTCATCTTAACCCACACATTTCTCTTCCTTATTTCTTTGGTGAAAAGGAGCACATTGGTGGAAAATTATGATTGGAGTATGGAGAAGCCATAATCCAGATTCACTGAAAATGTTAATTAGTGCTAAAAATTTTACAAACATCTGATAAAAAAGAACAGAGGAAGAAAACGAGTAACATGCACAATTTGGTGTCTATATTTGGGGGGGGGGGGATATCGGATATGGAGTCTTAATGTTATTCACTTAGTGGGCATACTGAAACCTACTTCAAAAGTTTGGTGAATAATTAACTAAAATAAAAGCTGAGGGAGCTATTTGAAGGTAGGTCTAAAGTTTGTGGGGTTATTTGTTGTTTGGCCATGATTTATTTATCAACGTTGTAGCATACTTTTAGCTATGGAGCTCCATTTCTAAGCTAAATACAACATTCAGGTGACTTGGTGACTCCAGTGATGTTTCTGGTGCTTGTGCTCTTTTGAGACCCTCGATGTCAAACTTTGACAGGAGCATGAGGTTTTTACAGGACAAAAAATCTTAATATTCCTAATTCCTGTACTTGCATGAACCGCACCTTTTCCCCTGGTAGATAGAAGAATAATTGTGCAATGAGTCTTGCATAAGAGACACAAGATGATGACTCCTTTTCTTCTTCTTTTGATCACCTCTAGATTTTTTTTTTTAAATTTTTTACAAGGATTTGAATTTAGAATCACCAAGTTGGGGGATGGGGGTTTGTAATCTGGCTTTTGCATGTATCATTATTGTAGCAGCCAAAATTCATTGATAATCAGATTGTTGATTTTTGTTTGATTCCATTCAGCATCCAACATTACAGGGTCCGGGGAGCATGAAGCAGAGGTTGAAGGTTTTCTGCACTCACCTGTCCTGGATGTCAACCTTAAAGAGACTTAACAGTTACTGTGCATCCATCTCTTCTCTCCATTCGATCCCCGACGTGCTTATTGAACCTGTCTGATGTCTCAAGTTGATTTAGCACTCGTTGATCTATGTTCAGAATCAGCTTCTTCTACATCTTGTTTTGTATATTACAACTTTTTATAGCTGTACTATGAGCCAGTTAATTGAAATTGCAGGGTTTTCTTGGCTTAATGGCTCATTCCTGAAAAATGCACATTTGCCCTGTTGCTGGTATGTGTTTTTGTTTCTATGAGGGCTATGCTCAGCTATTTAGTGAAATTACTGATTCACCACCATCACTATTAAGTTTGTGATTGCCAAGCACCAAAGTCCCTCTAAACTCAAACAAGTGTGTTAATTTTTCATCCATTTTGAGATCAATTGTCTTGCACAAGACCGCTCCCTATTTCTTTTTTCTTTTTGTCAAAATAATAATAATAATAATAATAATAATAATAATAATAATAATAATAATAATAATAATAATAATAATGAAATTTAATTAATTCTTGATTATTATCTCGTCATCAACAATTTTTAATATTTTATTTGTCAAAAATAATATTATCCAAACAAAAATTGAATTATTATTATTCATGAGGGTAATTTGGCAAAAGAAATAGGAGAGAGCCATGTGTAAGTCATCCGATACTAATTCAAGTTTAAGAGATATTTGTTAGCACTCCTAAAATTTGAGGGATAATTTTAAAATCTTTAATTTCCTAAAATGTAGTCCCACTTCATAATTTTCCTTTTTTTTTAAAAGAAAATAAAAATTGGGGTCAATTAACTTGACACATGGGATCCGAGGAAGAAACAAAGATATTTTCGTAGGAAAAACTCGCATCTCTGTTTTGTCCGCCGGTGCTGGTGGCGCTGCTGGGGGCGGTTGTGGCTCCTTAACAAACTCTTTCAATTTCGTAACACAACAGCCGACGACTCTCTTTCTCAAAAATCATGATTCTTAATGAGTCCTAAAATGCACAAATTCAATTTGTCTTCATCTGGTGTGTGAATTTTGCATTGTGGGGTTTCTTCTTTAAATCAAAATTCCTGGTGGAGGGAATAAACTAACCGTCTCTTCCTCTTTCTCACTTGTTGAGTATCGATTACGATCTGTTGCGCTTTGGCCTATTAATTAGTGATACTACCTGCCAATTTCCTGCTCAATTCTGAACACCCACTACTCAATTGCTGCATATTAGCAGGTATTCACACGAATTTTTTGTTGGTCTACGATTTCTGTTTCTTGGTTTTTCCTTTTTGGTCTCTATTTGTGCAAGCTATGATTTTTCCTTTAGTGGGTGGGTGATCGGTAGAAGACTCTAAAATGCATTCAATGGTCTAACCTTGCTACATAATTTGTGGGCTAACTTTATTTTTCCCTAGCATTCATCTGTTTTTGTTATAATTTTTTTACCGATCGTAGTTTTAGGGCTCATTTACATGAATTTTTGCATTTCTGTTTCTGGTTTTTCCATTTTGGGTTTCTATTTGTGCAAGCTATGATTTTTCCTGTAATGTGTGATAATTAGAAGACCCTAAAGCATTCAATTGGTCTAAACTTTTAAGTTTATTTCTCTATCATTCATCTGTTGATCATAATCTTATGGCTCATTTACATGCTTTGGTTTTTCGTATGAACCTTTGCAGAATGAACAATTTGATGGTACCATTGCTTGGTTGTGAAGAAAGAATCGAGCTTTGAATTCTCACTTAAAAATTCTTGAGACCAATGTTGCAAGGACACTTCTAAAAATGAGATTTCCCGAATAGATAACCCCAAAACAATTAAAATTTGAAGTTTCATCATCATTACAAGGCTCATGTGCACCCTGAAAAACTTACAACACACAAGCACATACATAGCAAAGCATTTCCTTTAAGAGAGAAAAAGGTTTCCATGGTATATAAGAATCTTCAGTTTTCTTTCAAGAAGAGATAAAACCCTAAAGTTAGACAGAAAGTTTCATTTTTATCAGCATCATTTTTTGAGTGTCAATGATTTCTGTTTCTGGGTTTTTCCTTTTTGGATTTCTATATTTGCAAGCTATGATTTTTCCTTTAGAGGGTGATCATCAGAAGACCCTAAAGGCATTCAATTGGTCCAACCTTGATAATTTAATGGGCTAATTTTTCTCTAGTGTTCATCTGTTTTTATTATAATTTTTAATGATCATAGTTTTATGGCTCATTTACATGGTCTGGTATTTAAAAACATTTGAAGAATGACCATATTCATAGTATTATTTCCTTTTTTTGTGAAGAAATAGTCAAGCTTTGAATTCTCCTTCCTAAATTCTCAAGACTAATGTTGCACATACACTTGTAAAAATGAGATTGATATGAGACGGTATTTTGTATCCTAAAATAGTGTAAATTTTACAACGTGTCATATTTGTGTCACTTATCTGTGTCCATCTGTACTTTATTGCTCAAGATCAATTGTCTATGTCAATTTCTGGGCCTGATTTCGAAGCGTGGAATAAGTGATAAGTTCAGTTATCTAACTAAAGTCTCAAGCTTGTTCATAGTGTTTTAAAAGTATTCTTATCCAACAACAGTAATAATGTAATTTTTTTTTTTTTTTGGTTTTGTAGATTTATGGATTTAGAAGTTGTACTACGGAAAGTTTTGTTCTGGGTTGCTCAGGTAAGTATTTGAAGCTTTGGAAATTTTTCTTTGCTTTTGAGCTATTTTAGATTCCAGTATTGCTCTGCAAATTGTTTGTAAATGTGGCGGAATTTGAATTTAGGCTTAATAAAAAGTTACAAGTTGGAAATTGCTTTTGTGTTGGATCACTTGTTGTACTTGCTTTGGTTATTGTTGCTGGTGTCAATAGCATATGGTTTCATCTCTCCTGGAGACTTTCTATTCTTTCATTCATTGTTAATTAATAAACTGCATTTTCATTAGGGAGAGTTTTACTTCTCTTTTCATTTGGGAGAGCTTTACTTCTCATGCCATATCAAGAAAGATAAGGACTTGCATAGTTGAACATAATATATTAGGGTGTTTGAATTCCATGGTGGTCCAATATTTATGAGAGAGGTAATGGTGAACTGAGATAGGAGAGATAGCCCAGTGGTTCAAGGTGTAGCACCGGGACTACCATATAGGCTTTTGTTTATCAAGTTTTGAATTCCTCTCTCCCCATAACTTTACCTAATTTGCTGTTCCTATCAACCATAAATATATCAAATCAAATAAGAATGGGTAAATAATAACTCCAGTGGGGGGGGGAGGATTATTTGATTATTAATCAGTGTAGCGTGGAAAATGCCAGAAAGAGGATAGAAGGAATGAAAATTTCCCTGACACTCTATATACATAAATGGGAGACAAAAAAAGATGTGCCATATCTCTTTACAATGCATAAATGGTTATAAGGACTACAAAAGTATGTTGTTTTTCTTAATCGCCATCTTGTTCCATCACTATCTCTTTACAAGTTGCAATTCTTCTGCTACAAAACCTGACTTGAAAATGAGACCTCATGCCAAATGGGGCAATATTGTAGTTTTTATTCTTGTTGAGTGGTTAGCAGATTGGGCAATATGAAGATGAATAAGGGTTGAATATTGAAATTTCATGAAAGAGTATATCTCTAGGCAGATTCTCTTTTGTAATAAATTTTTCACCTGACATTCACAATATTGTAAGGTCCTGCTCTTGAATGAACCTAAGTCTGTCACTCTACAATTGCTGACTCAGATTTCTTTTCTTGAGGTTGTGATATTATGCCATACTGCATCATGTTTGCCCATGAGATGCACATCATTTCTAGTTAATTCAAGTTTAACGAAATAAATGTTGCATGCTTTTCTTTACCTGGACTAAATGGTTACCTTTTGCTGTATGCTTGTGCAGATAGGCAAGCTTGGGCTTTGTCTGTTATGGGCTTGTATACATGTTGCTCTGGGCATTTGGTTCTTTGCCCGGGGGATAGTTCATTCGCTTAAAAGTTTTCTTATCTCAAGTGGGTTGTTGAAGAGGTACAAAACCCTCAATGTAAGCAAACTCCGGTATTTGGCTATTGTGGTAGAAAGTGAAGAAGCTCACCAAACTTCAAAAATCATTAAACTTTTGCACTGGCTTGCTGCTATTGGGGTGAAGCATGTCTGCCTCTATGATAAGCGAGGTAAGGATGACTAAGTGAAATTGGATTGTGAACAGTCTATTACTAATTACCCTACAGTTGTGATTGATGAATCGATTAATTTATTTGAATGCTTTTGTTGTCTTAGGAATACTGAAAAATACAAAGTCTGCCATCTTGGATGAGTTCAGAAATGCAACAATATGGGGGGTAATTTCTACGTGGTGCAGTAAAACAACTTTTACTTCCTATGTAACAGCTCCTTATAGATAGGACCCTATCCATGTCAGATGATGTCTCTCCGTGTTATCTAATGATCAATCCATCAAAAGAATTAAGCCTAATTAACAATGTGGTATAATATTTGAGAAAGTAAATTGATTTGCCTTTTGAATTAGATTTATTCAATGCTTTTTGTGTTGGATACTTGGGTCAGATTCAATCTAGTCTTTCATTTACTTGAAATTTGTGCATGCAATTTCTTGTGCATGCAATCATTAGTTCCTGGGACTGATTTGATGTAGGAAACTGATGAGAATGATTCACTTCTTGACAAAAACTCTATGATGTTGGAATTTGCATCAAACTCTGATGGAAAAGAAGCAGTGGCTGAAGCAGCTAATGTGCTCTTACAGAAGTATAAAGAGGGTAAATTGGGGGGACAGCAGCAAGAGCCAGTCTTATCTGAATCTCACTTGACTGAGGCACTAAAAGCTGTTGGTTTGTTTTCTTAGTCAGCTTAACTCTATTTATTTGCAATTCGTTATTGATTCAATTTGTTTATTAATCCTTTTGTACTCCGATGTTAGGTTGTAGCGGGCCAGAACCTGATCTCTTATTAGTTTATGGACCTGCAAGATGCCATTTAGGGTTCCCTCCATGGAGGCTTAGGTACACTGAGATTGTGTAAGTCTTATGTTCTTTTCTTTTCTATGTAAGACATAAGAGATTCATTTAGCCAAAGAAAAAAAAAAGACATTAGAGATTCATTGTTTAGACATTCTGCCTATTTGCTTTTACCACTAGGATCTTTTGTTCGGGTTAGACATACATGCACACATAAAATCTGAGTCCAAAGAGATGTGCCCGATTGGAGTGCTTTAGGAAGAAGTTATCAATTTGAAAACCTACGCAGATACCTGAAATTTAGAGTTGGCTAGGTATGGTAGGCCATGCGGTCTAATTCTAGAATAATAATCAACTGCAGATTCTGAAAACAAATATGTGAATGATGTGGTTTGGAATGCCAAGTCTAGTGCTTTCGATTATGAAAAAAGATGTGCCATTTTGGTGCATAAATTGCTATTTAGGATGGTTTTATGGAGATGCTGGTTCTTGACCCACCTGCAGATTTTCTAAAGTTGAACATCGGTCTGCTCCTCAAAGCAGACATCTCATCTCGTAAGAGGAGAGAGCTTTTTTATCTTAATATTCTGTTCTTAGCAAGTAGTTTCTTGTTCCTCTGGACTTGTAGCCTACGTAGTAGTTGTCTGTGAATTCCTCCCTTTTGTTTTGTGATGGTTTTCTTTCCCTTCATTGATACCTTGTTTTATGCTGCATAGACATATGGGGCCTCTGAGGTTCATGATGCATGGCTCCCTAATAAAAGCAATTCACAAGTTCACGAAGGTGTGCCAAAATTATGGTATGTGGTTGTAACCCTGATCATCTTTCTCAGATACAATTGTTTATCCTTTCGGCACTACTATCCTTATGGCAGTTTAGCGCTCTCTCTCTCTCTCCCCCTCTCCTATGCACGTGTTTTCTGTTGTTGCGATGTTGATCCCTTATTGCAAGAGAATTCCTTTTTTCCTTTTTTTTTTTTGAATGATAAATGGAAATTTAAATTTCCTTTCAAATATTTCAATGAATTCTGAACTTTTTACATTTTTCTTGGGGGACAGGTACATAAGCTGATAATTTTGCAGAGCTAAAGGTGAAGAAATAAACCTCCAAGGAACATTACAATTAACTTGTGTCTGCTGGTCAACAGCTGTAACGCTTTTTCATATTTAATGTATTAAGGAAGTTTCTTATTGCTAATTCTCTATTGTAGTGTCAATTGCAAAAGATGGTCTCTCTCTAAAAATTAAAAGCAAGAGCCATGGAGGATAAAACCAGGACAAGAGACTTCTGCAAGAGAACAGCAAACTAGGAAAGCAAATTTCTTTAAATCATCTTGATTGAGCTCCCGACATGTAAATTGAGTCCACAAAATTGTGCCATGTATACTAAAAGCAAACAGATGGCATACAATTTTTAAGCTTGAGAAGAATATAGGTGCAGCAATTGAGCAATGTGCTTTGGTACAATCGACAATTTCTGTGTTGTGCACTACATGTCTTGAGCATCTGTCACAACATTTTTAGGTGCAGAGGTTTTAGTATTCTGTTTCCAAAATTCCATCAATGAGGCCGAACTCGAGAGCCTGGAAAAAAAGACATGGAGAAGCATCAATAATAATTTTGCTCGCATTTGTGGAATCAGCTACTAGTGACACTAGCAAGCAATATAATGTCATAATCAAATAAACACAGTAGGCCAAGACAGCAGGCAAGGAAGCCAACTCTTAATGCTAAGAAGCAGGAGAGGCAAATAACTTAAGAAAACCATCTCAACATATTTTGCATCAACATTTCTAATAACAAGCTATGTATTTGTCATGTCCCTATAACACCTAAGTTATAAACTTGTGGGAAATTGTTTATAACTTTGCTGTGTGATTTTGTCAATGTCATCTCATGTCATGTTTTATCCATGATCCAGTATTGTGCTTCATGGATCTCAACTAAATGAATTGTTGGCTGTATATTCCTGTCAGTTCACTCCCCCTCATTAACCAAAATCCAGGTAACCAGTGCAAGTTAGGCGACAAAGGGGCAAATTTGAACTTCCAGTGGGGGCGGGGGGGAGGGGGGCGGTAGGCTGATTTGGAGCAGTATTCTGATAGGGAAATAGAAAGGTCACTTTCATCAAGATTGCAAATTAAGTTCATCAGAGAATAGGAAAGAGTTGAGCAAGATTACCTCTGAAACAGATAAGAAACGATCCCTTTCTGTGTATTGTTGCACTTTTTCAAGAGGTTGGCCAGTGAAGGCAGCATACATTTGATCAATTTTCTGCAACGGATTATTAGAGAAGCTTCAGAAAGAAGATATGACTACATGATTCGACAACAAGACTATAACACTTTGAATATGTAAAGCTGGGCAAGGAATCTTTTACTACCCAATAATGGTCCAAATCCTATAGAAAGTGCAGGAAAAATGCACAAAAAACCAGTGGAACTCCAATATCAGGGTGAATAAAATATCATAAATATGGAAATGAAAGTGTAGTTCTACTACTCCTGCAGGAGAAAAACATTGATTGTGCTACTTTTAATCCAGGAATCCAGTCACATTAGAGGCTGACCCTTCAGTAGTTCCAGTTTTTTTAGACAAGAGGTTTGATATTAAGTGCCGATTTGACAGGGCTTTTTTTTTTTAGTTTCTCTTCTCCTTATAAAAAGAAGTCCTGTCAAACAAATTCTTTTCTCTTTAACAGTAACTTTTTTTTATGAATAAAAATTAAAAAATAATTTTTAAGAAAATGCTCCTGGGAGGAGCTCCTTATTTTTATATGACAGTTTTTTAGAAAATATATTTCTTTTTACTCCATTTATATCCTTACTTGAAGGATATGAAATTTTAAATATATCCATGTCATAAATTCATTTATCTCATCTCCTTCAGATATGGGCTCTTCCTCTTTAACTTTATTTCAAAAACTATAAAATCAATTTGTTTTTAAAAATAAAAATACCAAACAATTTTTAATTTTATTTAAAAAACTATTAACTTCTGTTTCTCTTTATAAGGAGAAGAAAAACAAAAAAAAAAAAAACTTGCTAAACGGCACTAAATGCATCGATGAAGCTACAATGTAAGGGGTGAAAAATCCAATCTTAACCTAAGATTAATCAGAAAATTTTTAGGAATGCATGTTAGTGGTGATAGGTGGACTTACATGCCGAGATTGCACTGCTTCATTCACTTGGCGCCTCACATCTTCCACATGACCCTACAATCAAAATGGCACAACTGAGCTACCAAATTCTCTAATAAAGCACACCTGAATTAGAAAAATTGGAAGCAACCACATACCAGTATGTAGATCAGTGTATAGATTAATTAAGATATGCCTTGGTTGAATAGAATGAGAAATTAACACTCACTAGCCTCCAACCATAGGAAAACTGAGAATACAGAAATTATATCTTAAGGATTCATTATCCTCATACTTCTTATCTGGAAAATTAGAATGCATTGAAAGGCAGAAAGCTATCATATTCTTTAATTTGATCCTGCCTTAAAAGTCCCAGACATTAAAGGAGGTGAAAAAAGAGTGTTGTACAACTAAATTACAAAAAGTTGAATCTTAGTGGAGAAAACCTGGGAATGCAAGAAGCGAGCTACTATTTTTATAAAAGACACCTATTTTTCTTCCACTAGTCTGTCCTACAACTTATTATGCACAAGAGAGACTTACTTGTAACACAAGGTCCACAATTTCAAGAACACATTTCTACTTATAAATAGAATGCATATGTGGTGGTTTATTAGATTGTGAATGATAGAGATATAACACTATAATCGAACCATACCCCACATCCACTCTGTGGTTGATGTATCATTATACGTGCATTTGGCATTGCGTAGCGCATTCCCTTCTCCCCACCAGCAAGAAGAAGTGCTCCTTGGCTAGCAGCAACTCCAAAACACACTGTGCCGACTTTAGGTTTTATCTGAAAATTAAGGGAGTTGTTAACTGCTTGGTGTAAACAACTTTTAGACAAATAAAAACTCAAAACCACAAGGGAGATATCAATATAATACATGAGAAGTGGAGAGTTTCTGCACTTCAATAGGCAACTTAATCACATGCTATGAGTTATGGCGATGCTTATTCAAACTGAAAGACAGAAAAACATAAGGGATTTAATTCCCTAGGCTTTCTCAGACAGAGACATGTAGCTAAAACAAAAATAGAGAACTGGAATCACTATACATGAAATGAAACATAAAGAAAAAAGCATGTATTTTTAGCTAAAAAATCTTAACTATCCCATAAAGGTGTTGCTAAGTTGTACACTTTTCTGCATTTCTATACTTAGCATGAACATCTATTTGAGTAATAGAGTAGAATGTCATTGCCACAAACATGTTAAAGACCACAATGAGACATTGATATTAGAGAAGCTCAATCGGACACAGAAATCCTACCCAAGACATACAATCGTAAATTGCCAATACAGAATAAGTGCTCCCACCAGGACAATTCAAGTATACCTGCAAGAGCATTCAACAAAATCATAGACCTATGAGAATAGGGCATGCCATCTACAGAGAAGGTGCATGCACTTTGCAACATAGAAAATATAGTGCATAAAATCTATACTGCACCAGAATATCTGCATCCTCATCGATAGTTGCCAGAGTTACAAGCTGTGATATTACACGCTGAGCTACCGGCGAGGTGATTGGTTGCCCAATAAAGATAATTCGGTTTCTGAAAAGTACAGATGACAGATCCAAAGGCCCTCCAGGAGTCATGACAGATGGCATGATGGGTGGATTCCCCTTTCTTGCTTCTATCACACCATAGCTGTATGCCAACAGGAATCTGGTTAGCTTATGATTACACAAGATAATGGAGATCCAAGCAAGAAGCTTGAGAGGCTTAACTTGAAAAGAAACATGAAATAATCACATGCAGAGACTAAGAATGACCAATTTGAAACTAGCACAAAAACTCTACAGTTCCCTGTATTAGTAATTAATAGAGCATGTTATACCATCTTAGTGGAATTGGTGATTACGGATTTAACACTTTTGCCGCAAGTCCTTCTTGTACCACCATATCACCATGTCTCAATACTAATCCATTTCAGATTCAAAGGTACACTAAGCCAGACAATTATTGAAGCGCTAACACTGTACGGACAATCCATTATTATCCAAGTTAATAGCTCTAACCAGTGCAATCAAGCTTCTTAAGTAATTTAAAATTAAGGAGAAAAAGAATTCATGTGCACACGACTAACTACTCCAATAAGGCATCCCCAGCATTGGCCCCAAGATAAGGAGCCTCATTATTCTTTAAAACCAATAGGGGTGGAACCTCTTTGGCTGCAAGCCTGTACCAAACTTTGTTTGCTCACCTGGTGTCCTATTGTGGGTGCCTAGCAGATTCAACCAACGTATATAAGGCGGAGCATTACCATTGTTATCACCAAAAAAAGAACATGTCAAAAAGGTGACTACATGGCCTCCAATTGATCTAGTAATTCAAACAGTGATGATTTTCCTCATATCCATGGCCACCAACCCCTCCCACAAAGTTTAATGAAGTCTGATTTCTATAGCAAGTGTTTCCTAAAACAAGCCTTCCCATTTTGCATGCAAAATGAATGCTAGGTCCCCTCTAAATAAGTCTGAACAAATTGAAATGGTCTAAAATTCCTAACCATATCTATCCTACACAACACCCATGTTGGCCTCATCAGGAGATGTGCTTCACCTCAAGGACTTAAATTTCAAAGAATACCCTGTTTTGGGATAACATTACATGAAAAAGGAAAACTAAGGCACTGAGGATAAAAATACCCAAATAACATCTTCCACGAATACATAAAACCTATGTTGTACCCACTACAAGAAATAAGAGTTGTACATGTCAGCCACGGGATTATAGTTCTCATGTCACTGCATCTAGCGTGTGTCCAGTGTCAATGTTTGTGTATGCGCTTCATATATAAAATTGGAGATGACATATACAAAGAATGAAGCAAAAAACCTTGGATTAGTTGCACGAAATTTCTCTTCCTCAAGCTTTAGGTTTAACCCACAAACTTTGCTTGATAATCCTGACCAAACGATATTAAAATCTCAAATGTCAAATAAAATTTTTAATTTGCATTAAAACGATTAGGGTATTGTTTGGAACGCAATGACATGATTATGATAAATCCTAATCTGGGAACGAAAATTCTTTGTTATAAAATGAATTCTTAAAAATAGGGAAACCATTTCTCCTTATACCAGAAACGCACATTAGGTCCTAAGTTCACTACGTTTTCAGCCTCAACCTAGCGTGTGAAAGAGTGTAAACTTAGAAATTCGGGGAAACTAGGGTTATTACGGAATTAGAAGATATGGGACACTTACTTTGATGGTTTTGAGACGAGGAGACTATTGTTAGGGTCGAGATCCTGTCCAGGAACAAACAATTTCAAACTTTACATATTGTTAGTCACAGAGAGAGAGAGAGAGAGAGAGAGAGAGAGAGAGAGACCTGCGAGGAGAAGATACGGTCGAATTCGACTTGGTGCGAGAACGAATTGAGAAGCTCAAGGGAGTAGAGACAGCAGTAGCTACCATTTTTGCAGTCGGAGATAGAGGGAGAGTTGGAGATTCTCTCCCCAACAGTGTCTGGGGTCTATAAAGAAGAAGAAGATCAAAACGACACCCTCTCTCTCTATCTCAAAGCGCATCGTTCTGGACCTTGGAAAAAGTCAACGGTCTTCTTCGGTTCGTGCCGGGACTTGTAACACCTGACCCGAACTCTGGTAAAACCAGATTTTGGTCTACCGTCGTGTCATCGGCAAATAGGATCGCTCAAACTATATTATATCAAAAACCAATTTTTATTCATACAGATTCACCGATTTATGAATAAGTGATCAACATAGTCATGTTTGTTTAATATATCTTTTAAAATTTTAAAATTTTTTCTTTACGTATTATCAATAACGTTTAATTAATTTAATAATTAGATATTAATATCTCTTAAATAAAATCCCGAATTCAAAATTTATATATAGAAAAAATAAATATTTGGAGAGTTTTGTATCGAAGGATTCAATTTGATTCGAACGGAATTTAATCAGATTCTGTCTTATTATCGGGTATCGATGATTTATTTTAAAAAAATTATTATAAATTAAATTGTTTATTTTGAATACAGTGTCGTTGACAATCGAATTACTATTAAATGAAATAGAATTGTACGGATTATGATTACTTTAAACATACTTTTTTAGTTCAATTAAAAAAAAAATTATGGCCGACTAGGTTTCGCTCCATTTTCTTTTTTCAAAAGCAGGTTTGGGTTTCCCTACCCTTTTGATAGTTTGGCCATCCCGTAACTTAAAATTATGCACATATAGCTTCGCATGGCTAACCTTACATGGCCATAGAGTTGGGTTTGGACTCGAAAACTTTTTTTATTAAACTAAGCTTGGGCCAAACCTGGCATTGCCCTTTCAATGCACCTCGACTCTAATCCCAACAAATAATTCTAATCGATCTAGGTCTTGAACCTAACTTAGACAATTTATAGATGCCGACACTAGTGAAAAAATTAGATCTCACAAGGGTAGTGAGAGAGAGAGGGAACCATGTATAATCAACTTAATGGATAAATGTTTTAAAATTTTTAATTAAATTTCAGATTTAAAAGTTAAAAACAAAAATAATTATATTAGGAGAGTTTTTTTTTTAAATTGGATCAATCAGATTGATCAAAAAATGATTCTGAATATCAATTGATTCAACACATAAAAGTGTGAGAGAGAGGTCTCTAAGGAGACAATCTAATAATCACAATTTTTCTTTTTCAACCTCATGATTTGGATTTAGATCTCATGAGAGAGAGAGAGAGAGAGAGAGAGAGAGAGAGAGAGAGAGAGAGGGGGGGGGGGGGGGAGGGGAGAAACCATTTGAGGCCAGGTCTTAGCAATCATTCTTGCAAGCCTCAAACGCAATTGCATTTGTATGGATTGATGTTTATAACCTATAAGCTAGAGCACTTTGATAGTGGCACTAGGTCGGTCCTCTTTTTGACCATGGTACCAACCAGCATATTATTTTTTGATGGCGGCACATGCCCTTTCTAGGGTTGACTAATTGGACTGATCCGCGGCTGAGACACATTGGATTTTCTTAGTTGCCCAAAATCTGTCTCCATACACAATAGTCAAAACTCAAAATAGTGGATAAGGGAAGAATTCTGTTGCCTTATCTTGAATGCCCTTTTTCTATTGAGATGTTTACATGGTCGCGCATGACATTTGAATATGGACAAAGGCGAGTTTTGGAAAATATGTTGTCAATGACTGTTTCTATTAAAAGAGTTTTATACGGATTTAACCTAAAAAATAAAAATAAATTTTAAAATAACCTGAACGGAAAAATATTTTTATTTTTAACTCATATTTATCGGGTGTTAAAGACGCGACACAGTGTGTCGCGAGAGAGAGGAGTCTGTGGGGGAGGGAGGGAGAGAGAGAGGGGAGAAGAGCAGCCGGGGGGAGGAGGAGAGAGAGAGAGGGGAGTCCGCGGGGGAGGGAGAGAGAGAGGGGAGGAGCGCGGCGGGGGGTGGGGGGGCGGAGGGGGAGGGAGAGAGAGAAAGAGGAGAGAGAGAGAGAGAGGAGTCCGCGGGGCAGGGGAGAAGCGCGGCTGGGGGGCAGAGGGGGGAGGGAGAGAGAGAAAGAGGAGAGAGAGAGGGGAGTCCGCTGGGGAGGGAGAGAGAGAGGGGAGGAGCGCGGCTGGGTGGCGGAGGGGGGAGGGAGGGAGAGACAGAGGAGGAGCGCAGCGTGACGGCACAACGCTCCTCCCCTCTTTCTCTCTCTCTCCCTCCCCCTCCGCCCCCCATGGCCCTCCCCTCTCTCTCCCTCCCCCCTGCGCAGCGCTCCTCCCCTCTTTCTCTCTCTCCCTCCCCCTCCGCCCCCACGGCCCTCCCCTCTCTCTCTCTCCCTCCCCCGGCGGACCCCCCACCGCCTCCCCTCTTTCTCTCTCTCCCTCCCCCGGCGGACCCCCCCACCGCCTCCCCTCTTTCTCTCTCTCCCTCCCCCCTCCGCCCCCCGTGGCCCTCCCCCTCTCTCTCTCTCCCTCGCCCCTCCGCGCCCTCCCCTCTCTCTCTCCTTCCCCCACCGCCCCCCACGGCCTCCCCCCTCTCTCTCTCTCCCTAGCCCCTCCGCACCCAGCCGCGCCCTCCCCTCTCTCTCTCCTTCCCCCTCCACCCCCCGCGCAGCGCTCCTCCCCTCTTTCTCTCTCTCTCCCTCCCCCCTCTGCCCCCCGCGCCGCGCTCCTCCCCTCTCTCTCTCTCCCTCCCCTGCCCTCTCTCTCTGGCGACTGTGTCGCGGGTTGAAGACGCGATATACTGTGTCACGTCTTCAACACCCGGTAAATATAAATTAGAAACGGAAATATTTTTTCGTTCGGGTTATTTTAAAATTTTTTTTTATTTTTTAGGTTAAATCCGTACAAAGCTCTCTACTGAAGTCTTGTTGACCTCTCTCTCTCTCACAAATGAAATGAACTGGAGGGGATCTAAAGTCTTAACTTACCATTACTACTAGCCAGAGCATGTTTGGTAAAGAAAGAGACTTCAAGAAAAATGCATTAGATGATTCATTAGCTAGAGATTGTCCAAAACACTGTAATATATCACAAATGGAAATAGTATTTCTAGAAAATGATGAATCAGTCATTCCTATGTTGTCAATGACTGCTTCTACTGAAGCCTTGTTGACCTCTCTCTCTCTCTCTCCCTCTCACAAATGAAATGAACTGGAGGGGATCTAAAGTCTTAACTTACTACTAGCTAGAGCATGTTTGATAAAGAAAGAGACTTCTAGAAAAATGCATTAGATGATTCATTATCTCGAGATGTCCAAAACACCGTAATATATCACAACTGGAAATAGTTTTTCTAGAAAATGATGAATCAGCCATTCCTTTTAGAAAGATGGGACAATTTATCAACCAAAATTTTGAACTGAATTAGCCAAGATGTTCTAACAACTTCACTTTTGTGTAATAGTTACTATGAATCTGTGCAGCTTTTTAGCATATTATCATAAAATGCACAACCTGTTGCCGAGATGCCATCTTTGGTGCCATGGTGCACATCGATAGGTTAAAAACACATTATAATAAGATTACAATAAGTTTTAAAGTTCTCAAGATGGGTAAGCAACAGGAATTGAAATGATGCACACAAATGGAATATAGCAGCAAGTTGCTTTCTTTAATGATATGGTCATAAAATTTTACAAGTTGCAGAATAAACTGTTTCAGATACCATGCATCTCTGCAGTATGACTGAACTGTCAATAAAACATAGTCCTTCCTTCAATTCATGCATTAAAAAACCCACAAACTAAACATGGAAAGCACAACCCATAGATTCTTACAAGATTGATTGAAAACAACTTCCAAATCAGAACCAAATCTATTAGTTTAAAAAACCCGATTGGACCCAAACTAGATTGTCCTCAGGAAAGAAATGACAAACTGGGTAGGTTCCAGGCTCGATCTGGAGCAGTCGGAATGCGACATGATCACCGTCCCATTTAGAAGTATCCATATGACAGATTGCAAGAGCTTTGAGTCTGTCACCATTTTCTCCACCAAGTGAAACCTCAAACAACTTGTTGTCACTCTCTTGACAGTGGCAATAGAAAACAGCGTAAGGGTAAGGCACCGGGTGACAGCCTATGATTTTGGGGGCAAGGATTTCTTTAGGCTCTTTCAAGATGGTATAGTTTTGTGCAAGTTTAGTTTTTGAGGATTTTGTCAGGTGGGTAGTGGTTAAAACTTTGAGTTGAGACTCCAATCCGAGGATTTTATGGGCAGAGTCAAGCATCGATTCTAAAGAGGTAGCACAAAACTTGGTCTCACCTTCAAGCGGTTGACGTTCACAGTGGCTAAGAGTGTCTTCCACAGCTTTGGCTTGAGGAGAGCCTTGAGGGAAGGAGAAGAGATCAAGAAGGTAAGACAGTTGGGATGATGAGAATGGAATGGAATCGGCCTTTTCTCTAGTCAAAAAGTGAGGAGAGGCCGAAAGGTCCTTCATAGGGAAGTATACAGGTATTTTGTTCTCAACCTGCAAATCCTTCAAATTGAAGAAGATTTGTGTTGAAGGAGCCCCCGGATTCATGTGAGAAGATGTGTGATCATGGACATGACTTTCGTGAAGACTTGCACGGTGATCATCATCATCGTGCTTATATTTTCCACCTATGACGAGGTGTCGGTCTATGATGTGCTGTTTTGAATGATGCATCCTCGCTCCAACATCACTAGCACACTGCAATTCAACCAAAAGGAGTTGTATAACAAAATCTATCTGAGATCAATAAGAACTCGTTCAAAATGTGATAAGAAAAACAACAAAGAGCAACATAGTGAAGCTGATAAACATACCATCATAACCGAGAGGTAGAAAATGACACTGCAAAAAGTTAATCTGAACCCCATCTCTCTTTTCTTCTTTGAGTCTCTCCCACCTTTGTTTATCTTCTCCTTCTGACTTCTGTAGCAAGGAGACAGATAATCATCTAATCCAAACAAACATCTAGATAGTCATGGAATAGGGCAAACCTATTTTACTTTTGACTCTTCAAGTAGAGTTCCACATGGACAACTCCATTAACATCATATGATGTAACTGCATATGCACATTTGGTAATACTCATTTCATGGAACTTTTGTGCAACCATGTATAATGTACAACCTACACCATGTGTGTCATAACAACAAATACATGAACTTGCATCTTCCCGAACTCTTGTTTTCTCTTTTCTTTTACCTGCTTCTAAAATAAAATTGGTTAAAAGGACTTTTGAAAGATGCCCTTTTGTCTTTCTCTGCAGTTCAGACCCGACATTGGTCTCCTTCAAGACAACGTCATGCCGAAATTTTATTCAAACAAAATTTACATTTTCCTTTTGGTATAATGTTCTACAAGATTTTTGCAAAGATACGAAAAGATAATTTACTTTCTGCTTTCACAAGCAAAGACATCTTAAGTAGCTAAATCCATGCTCTAAAGGGTGCATTAGTTTGTGTGGTACATACCACTTGCCGAAGGCAGCATAGTTTCTTTCCCTGGCCACTAAGACACCTACTGGGGGTAAGGTAAAAGTATTACCTTATTCATCTGCAGTTAATTCTCAACATTCATGCATGCGCTGCATCTTCAACCCTCTTGAAGATGTAAACACTTGATGTGGTCAAATGGTGGCTGCCTTAATGACCTACAGAAGAAGCAAGAACTTTCGGAATTTAAGCCAAGATATCAAAATCAGGATTAACAATCTTTTGATGGTGACTTCCGTGGGCTTGTCAAAGGTGGACAAACAGATTTCTAGGAACTTCTACATAGGGGTGTTTATCACATTTTTCTTTTCTTTCTTTCCGTTTTTTAATATTCAATAATCACTATACAATTGGGTGCCCTGTTCTCACCTCCGTCAACAAGTTGACTCCAAATTGGGTTCAAAAGCCCAAGCATTATTGAATTGTATGTTCAGTTAAACAGCTATTGCTGATCAAAACCTTAAATATCTAGAGCATCTAATCTTAATCTAGTAATGTCCCTAGATTAGCCCACTTATTATTGGAAATAAGGTATTTTAGTCCTCCTATGTGTGGACAAGTGATTCGGTGGTTTTCCATCAAACTAAGGTCTAGGGGCAACTAATGCCAGCAGACGATGTTGTCGACACCCCCACGAATCACATCACTCCTTTATATTGGGAAACAAATTGTGAGCATACACAACAGCCTCACTTTCTTTAAAGATAAAGTCCTTAGTTAAACAAAAAGCTAAGGTGTTGGCCATATGGCTTCCCTAAGCATCGACTCTGCAAATGTGTTGTTATCTTGATTGTAAATGCATACTGATAACGGTACACAGTGCTTATACGCAAATCATCTCCCCCACAACAACCATAGATTAGCATGCTGTCGCTTTATGGCAAAAAAATATATACCAATAAAGAAAAATACCCCGAGGAAAAGTCAGCTACATTATGTTATTTCAAAATCAGTGAATGTTGAACAAAAAGTGCACATCAGGGGTGGGTGCCACAACAGTTGACTTTGAGATTAATCTAATCACACTGCCAAGGAAGCATCAGCATGACCATCTACAGACATATGCAGGGATAACATTAATTTCACATAATTGACAAGTAAAAAAAGAAAAAAAGTTTCACAGGAGCATAAGAGAACGTGGATGAGTGACTCCTAGGAAAGCGAATTTTTATTTCTCCTAGATCTCATACAAACACTACCTGCATAAAACCTTTAGATAGATATCCACATAGTCGTGCCTTTAAAGAAGGCAGTTCTGAATAGCCGACCACAAAAATCAATTAATTACTGGCATTCATAAGTCACCATTTCAAATGGTTGATTTCTTATGACCAAAGTAATCTAGAAGAAATAGTTTCCTTTTTTCAAGGGATGATCTCAAGAGGGTCGACCTTGAAAGGTAAAGTACAAACCATAAAACTTTTCTTCATATAAATTAAAGAAACGAGCACACCGAAGAATTTTTTCCTAGTGAATATTTTAGTCAAAACCAAGTTTTTTGTTTCTGTAGAATTTACTGTTATGTGCCTTGCACATGTAACTAATGTCAGGCTTATAACACATGACTCCTCAGTCAGCAATTCAGCACACAATGTGATTCTAATAGCTCCACGTTACTAACACTAAACTAAATTATAATAATAATTAAACATTTTTACCCCTTGCAGGTTCAACTATAAATAGCAAGATGAAGTTAAACGTACCTGCCTCACAGAGTGAGAAAAGTCTTCCTACGAGTTGCAGAGAAATGGAATCTGCCTATGCTGTCTTCATCGCCTTCTCAGTTCTCCTGGTAAGCATTTCTGCTTTCATATAAGGAGACCAAAATGTTTCTTTCATCCTTGTATATTACAATCCCTTCTTCTCCTTTAATTGCTGATTTCGAGATAACTTGTCTACACTTCTTGTAGTTTGAATTTTTTTTCTTATAATGTTATCATGATTTTAGATATGTGCATATTCCGATCGACATATCCAGATTGTGACTCTTTATGAACAGTTTGCAGGAATTATAAATGCAAGGAATAGTCCAGGAGAGTATTGGAAGTCTGTTATGAATGATCAACCCATGCCAGAAGCAATCAAACGCCTCATTAATCAAGACCCGGCAACAGTACTATCTGATGAAAATGAGGACTGTCACACATCCTCTAAGATGGAGAAAGAGGACTGGTTTGCCAGGGAATTCGAAACCAGGCCAAATGTCATAATCTATCACAAGCATGAAGAGCCGAAGAGAAAAACTCATATAAAGGAAATAGAGCCAGGGCTTGATACCTCAGTTTTCCATGATCATATTGATTGAAAGAAACAGTACATACCTTGTTTCCTTTACCAATCCTAGGAAAGATTTATCTACCCTAAATTAGTGAAGGAAGCAATCATTGTTGATGTAGCTAGAATTAGGATCTTCTGAAGCAGATAGCTCATGTTTGTACTATAACTCGAGGTTTTTTTTTTGGGGGGGGGGGGTTTCTTTTTGGTTGGGGTGTAGTATTATACATCTTGTATTGATTTTTAACATTATGTATCAACTTTGCAGAAGTGAAAATACATATTGGAATCATTCAGGAACACTAAGATCTATCGAATTCCTTACATGCTTGTTGTACATATGATATGACGAATGCTCTATCAAATATTATCCGGTTCTGTCAGCATAGCCTTGATATATATCAAGCAATTTAAAAGCCAAGTTTCCAGGTTCAAAAAGTTTTATCCGCAATGCAAAACAAACATTAAATGGACAAGTTTTTTTCTTTAGAAAGCAATCTATCTTGTGGGGAGAGTGGAATCACATTCACAGTCGCTAGTTCAATTCAAAGTGTACTATCTTATGTTATAATCACTCTA
This sequence comes from Dillenia suffruticosa, assembly GCA_033439265.1. NCBI lineage: Eukaryota > Viridiplantae > Streptophyta > Magnoliopsida > Dilleniales > Dilleniaceae > Dillenia > Dillenia suffruticosa. Next base: position 2,272,660 of record JAVTVX010000008.1, on the reverse strand, counting down.
ATTCAATATTATTGTAGACTTTAATCCAACTCTATGATTTTACTCTTGAAATCAATCATGTAGAATCCCTATTTTAATCATCTTGAATTGTTAGCAGATATCACTATCTTAAAAGCTAGGTCTAATTTACATATACTGGGGCACAGACACACCATTCGATTACCTTATCTCTACCCATGAAATGTCCCAAACTTGCTATGGGTGACATCTGAATTCACGACTTCAGTACCACCCCAAAAGACTTTATCAGCTGATAACTTCCACCTGCAACAATAATGCCTGTTACTTAAAGTCCTTTTCCTCATTAACATGAACGGCCCCACTTGTGAACAGCGCGAATATGGGCTGTGCCATTTACTCCTTAAAGTCCCTTTCCTCAACAACATGAACGACCCCACTCGGTGTGAATGCCGGTTTGAACCCACCCCTTTTCTAAACACAGTCAAAAAAGTTAATCATATGTAGTAAGGTCAAGCCACTAAATCTAAGCCTTCACACTCTTTGATGCAGAATGGTCTAAAGGCCATTCATTTATTAATGCAAAGTGTACCCTACCCTCTTTTGTTTTCTCTCTGCTACATTACAAACAGTAGTCTCCATACTTTTTCCCAGATAAAGACACACATAAAATGTGCACAATAGAGTTCAATGTGCTGAATCATCAGATTTCTCTAAAGGGTTTTGAAGTAAATTTGAAAAATTATCTTTTGCTTATCTCAATTGTGTTAGAGTTGATTTCAGTTTCTGTGAGTTAGTTCGTCGAGCAACTGAGTGAAAACTCAAAATGTGCATTAGAGACCAGATCAATATTCACGTAAAACACACACATTAGAGAGAGAGAGAGAGAGAGAGAGAGAGAGAGAGAGAGAGAGAGAGAGAGAGGGAGAGGAACATGTGCTGTGACTCTAAGAAACAGAAACAACGTGAAATCATCATGGGAGATTGAAAAATAAGCACTCCGTCCGACCGTTGATGGCGATGCAAATTGAAAGCTATTTCGATACGTTGCGTTGTTGTTAAAACGTTGCGTTTTATATATTTTAAAAAAATAATAATAATTATGGGCTCCTTTTGAACCCAACAAGTAATTCAAGTCGGTGTTGATTTTATTTTATTTTATATTTCTATTTTTTAACCTACCCACGCCTTTTGAACATTTGCGGATTCGATGGTTTTATTGTAATAAATATTTATTTTTATAAAACCCCAAATTTATTTTTATAAAATTAAGAAAATTTAATAAATAATAATTTATCTATCGTATTTATATAAAATTTCAATTTTTTAAATTCAAAAATATTTATAATTATAAACCTTCTCCTTTAATTCTATGATGCGGAATTCAAATATTAAAACAAAAAAAAGAAGTGTCCAAAATTGGAGAGGTTTGACTGACCATGGAAGGTGGCCATTTGCGTCCGTACAAGATCCATGCCATGAGAGGACCATGTACATCCTACATATGCACATGACCAAACAGCAACAAATGACATTTTTCATGCATCCAAATCATTATTCCAGGACTCAAAAGAGATAACACAAGTCCAATGCATCACTGGAGGCCAAGAGAGAGGGAAACCTCCATTTTCATGTCGGCACATGTTTGGTAGAGAAGAAAAGTTAAAGAGGAAAAAGTATAGATGCAATACTTTAATCAACAGATATTACTTTCATAGTACACTATTTTTTATATTTTTTTATTATATAAAGTCATAACAATCGTGAAAATACAGATACCGATAAAGATTCGAGTACAAGACTTTTGAAAAACATATTTGAGCAAAAATTCTTTACCACCGAGATATCACTATAAGTACACAATATTTTTCATATGAGATAAAATGTTAAAGTAAAAAGAAAAAAAAAAGTTACGTAATCAAATTTTTTTATTTTTATTTTTTTACATAAAAGACTTGAACTTGAGATGGAGGAGACGGTACAAGTTGAACTATAGGTTATTGACATTTTAAATATTCTGTCTCTCTGTAGAAATTTAAATTGAGTTTCTGTTTCTAAATGTAAGTATATTAATTTTTTATTTATAAAAATATCGATTTAATTCATATTTTTTTTATTTTATAAATATATTCGTTTAAGATTTCACTCTTTAAAAAACAAAAAATTTGTTTTTTTTCTCTTTTAAAAGTGAATATATTAATTTTTTCTTTCTAAAAAAATCAATTCATCTTATATTTTTTCTATCTAAAATTAATAATTTTAAGTTCTCTCTCTCAACAAAAATCAAAATTATTTTCTCTGTATAATTAAATTGATTAATTTTCTCTAGTGAAAAAAGTGAATTTTTGATTGGTAATTTTTTGAAAATCGACAGTTTTCCTCTTCTCCTCCTCCTCCCTAAAGATGAGGGGAGAGATATCGGGTACAATCCAAAGTGTACAAGGAAAAAGTTCAATAATGGGAGAGAGACGAAAAAAAGTGAAAGACCAGGTGAATCCCATCTATATAATAAATTATCTTAATATATCTAAAATTCAAATTATTTAAATTTGAAAAATTTAAAAGCTGAATTTAGTTCAAATAATTTAAATTTGGAAGATTCTGAAATACCATTTTTTTATTATACAGAGATTTGAATCTGCGATCTCTAGATTGGGAAGGAGAATTTTGATCATTAAGCTGTCCTCTTAGAGACGATTTTGAAATACCATTTGATTAATTAGGTTAGTCTACGTAACATTACTCAAAGCAAAGCTTTGTGAACACTGTCATGCTTAGCGCCTAATTGGCAACCAATCAAAATGGAGATCGCTATTCTTTTTCAATAGACTGATATATGAAATCATATTTTGATTAATTTATTTTGAATGTTGTCAAATCTAATTTAGAGAAGTTTTCTCAAAATAATTTTTTTTTTATTTTTAAGTTTTAAATTTGAAATTTATTTAAAAGATTTAAAATTTTTATTTACTGGATCAATTGTCTGTTGTTGGTTGATCAAAATAAATTATGGCCTATGATTCATCTCATCTTTTGAGAAACCTCTATTTATTTCAATTATGATAGATTGAACCCTGCATGCAACTTCCCCTATTTGTGACCAAGCAAGAGGTAAATACCCACTCAGATTTTTTTTTTTTTTTTTTTTTTTTTTGGGTCTAAGCAAGAGGTAAATACTCAATTCTTAATTAGTCTTAAATCTCTTAATGTGGTATCAATATTTACTGCAATATTCGTTGAAACACCAAAAATGTAATGATCCATTTGCATGGTTAACTTGACGTGAGAGACGACCTTTGAGTGAATGAAGACTCATTTTGAAGCACTTTGGAAGAGTATACTTTGTGGTGGGGATTCTTGCCGCAGCTTTAGTCGACTTCATGAGGTGGGTGCAGTGGAATTAAAGTATGGTAGCTAGTAACCAAAAGTAAAGGATTTTGCCAAATCTCTAGAACATATATAGGAGAGTACGTCATGGGGAAGAAGAAACAAAATGCGTCTAATTTTGAAAGTACTCCCAATTTGCAAATGCTTATTTTAGTGATCGAGCAAAGTTGACTTTCATGAAGTGGGTGGGCCGTTCTGAAGATTTTAGATATCTTTCATGGTAACGATGATGAGACCCACCGATCTTAGTAGGATTAACAAATAGGTTGTTAAACCTTTTAATCAAATCAATTATCTCGAATTTGAGTTATAATAATAGAATAAATTATATTAAGAGAGTTTACTCCCTAAAATGAGATCTCAATTGACTCGATACAAATCAGTTAAAACAAAATTATGAATACTGGGTGATGGATCGAATCTAAAAGTTTTAGAATAAAAAAAAAAATCATGATGAGACCTAAAATGTTTTATCCACCATGCAACCAAGTTACAATGAGAAGTCATCTGTTCCCATTGAGGTTGAAGGAAAGTTCAACTTCAAGAAGTCATGCTACATGTGATGACATGATATATGCTTTATGAACCCAACAGACATTTGTTTCAACGGAAAAAAAAGTTAAATTTCTTTGGATTCGAATATTAAAAATAAAAATAATTATATTAAAAGAGTTCACTCTATTGAGGGTCTGATAATAATTCACGACAGATTAATTAATATATGACTCCAGATAACGATCGGTCAAATAAAAAACAATTATATATGCTTCATGAATACGATGACATTGAAGGAAAATGAGAGGAAAAGTTTGAGAGTGTTCTTTTCACAAGGGTTTTGTTTTGGAATATTAGATAACTTTGAGTTTGGCATGGAAAGAAGAACTTATTCTAAACACAAGATGAAAAAGAGACACCTAGGTGTAAATGCCATCATCACTAAAGGGGCCCATAACACTCTTTTTTCTATTTATTACCTCTGATTTCAGTTGATTCCCTTTGCTGGCCAATTCAGGGTGATTGAACAAGCAATTGAAACCCAATGACCAAGAAGAGAAGAAGTCTTCCCAAGGACTTTACCGCATTGAAGTGAAAAAAAATAAAATTAAGGGCATGCTCTACGAGCTACTAGACCGCGGCTAGAAGAACCATTTCAGGCAAGGATGCTATGGCGTCAGACTCGTATATTGCAAGCTACGAGAATGAATCATGAATTCAATGTTAAATGCATATAATATGATTTTATGTTTACAAAAATTGAAAATTACTCTTTAAGAAAAATTGAAAATTATCTTTTTTATTATAATTAATGATTTTAATATATAAATTTCGATAAAAAGAAATTGCTTGTGGAAGTGCGCTCAATTTTTTAGAAGGATAAGACTATTGCACAAACCAAATAGTCTTTACTCGTTTTCAATTCTTTTTGACATATTATTTTAAAAGTGTCCTCACATGATGTTTATATGATCGGATATTGATATTTTTTAAATATAATTTAAAAAAATTTTATTAACTCGAATTGAATTAAATTTACTTAAAATTAATATAATTATCGGATATATTTAATTATTATAAAAAAGTTTGATAACTAAAGAAAGTGAAAACCGATAGATCCAACGCAACCCGGCCTAACCTAAAACATGTGACGGTTTGAACAAAACCCATGGGCCGAATGTCAAGGCTGAGCCTAACTGGACTTGCTATCAAAGGCCTTTTGGGCTTGACATTGAGCCGGTTGGAACTTAAGGGGCCCTACTCGTACGATGTGATAAGGTTCAAGGGAAAAATTGGGATGGCCGGGCCATCTACTCTGGTTTAGTCTAAAATATAAACTCCCTTCGGTGATTTTATATTCAAATTGTTATGCAAGAAAAAAAAAAAAAATTTGATGTGCTTGGTGCTTCTGGTGGACTTACCCAGTAAAACTCTCTCTGCCTTCTCTGCATCTCTCCCTCTCTCCCCATCTCTCTCTCTCTCTCTCTCTCTCTCAGGCCACACACGCCCGGTTATTTTTATAGCGCTGAGTACTTTTTATTTGAACTCATTTTGGGTAATGGATGTTTTGTTCAATCTTGTGCGGTGCCTGCTCAGTCAAAATTTCATGTTAGAAACTTAATGCTTGATGGGTCATGGGAAAAATTTCAGTATTGCAAATATATATATATATATATATATATATATATATTTGCTCTCTCTCTCTCTCTCTCTTTAATTTCAGGCTATTCCCCCTCCCTTAGCTCGTTATGCCATGTCTTTCTTTTTCTCCTTGTTCACACATAGAATTAATTAGTTAGTATAGGACTCATGCCTCCTGGTATAGGGGTAGATCATAAAAATAGAAAAATATTCAAATTTCTGAAATATAGTCTGATTTTATGATAGACATATGCTAAGGGCTTGGAGACCCTGGTGAATGATTTCCTAGATGCAAATCAAGTGTTTGGGAAAATAACACCAGTACATTTATTTGCATTTCCACATCGGTGGCTTGGATTCTTTATATTGATTTCATTGCTGAAGTAGGTGTTGGAATCCAAACAAAATTATCTGATGGGAAAAAATGGCATACATGGGAGCTTCCTGGCTCAATTCCAAGCACACGAAATGATGCATGGTTAGGACTCCATTGTGACGTATCCATGTGACAGACTGCTATGGCTTCCACCCTTTCTCCATTTTCTCCTCCAAGCCAAACCGTGTAGACCTTGTTCTCACTCTCTTGACTATGGCAATAGAAAACTGCATAAGGGTAAGGCATGGTATGGCATGCAACCATCCTTGGTGCTGACAATTCAAAGGGCACTCCCAAAATGGTGTAGTTTTGAAGTGGGGTGGTTAATGGCCTTGTGCGGTGGGTAGTGGAGTGGACTTCGATTTCGGTCTCTAATCCAAAGATGGTTCGAGTAAAATCAAGCATGGATTCTAAGGATGTAGCACAGAACTTGGTTTCTCCTTTAATAGGTTTGATTTCACATTGTCTTAGTGTATCTTCCATGGCTTTGGCTTGGGGAGAGCCTTTGGAAAAAGAGAAGTATTGGAGAAGGTGAGGGAGTTGTCTTAATGAGAAAGGAATGGAGTCTGCTTCTTCTTTAGGCAGCAGATGAGGTGAAGATGCAGAATCCTTGTTGGGGAAATAGATTGGCATAGTTTTGCCCATCTTAAGATCCTTTATGGTGAAGAACACCATTAGTGAAGGGTCCAAGTGATCCATATGGGAGGAAGGAAACGTGTGATGATTCTCATCTGGGGCATGATCATGTGAATCTCCGCTGTGTAAGCGTAGAACACTAGGAATCTCTCTTCGGAGTTCCTTTATCATTTCTGTACACTTGCTTCCGTGACAAAACTGTATAAAGAAAAGGAAAAGGAGAAATTATTAGAAACCCATAGGAGTTTAACATCAAAGATGGTACTTACAAGCTTAAAATGTGGAAAACTTTTACCAAAAATTTATGTATTTTGGGAGAATACATGCAAAATCATTATGTAAATATAGTGCATATGGATAAGGCAATTGGAAAGTCTACAGGGTAAAAATTAACAACTACCGAGCTTTTATAAGCCTATGTTTCTTGTAATTCAGAAACATATATGGAAATCTATATATGTTCTGAGCTTTTCATCAATTATAAGCTCTGATAGTAGCACCAATAGACTTCTCTTATCAGACAACTTCTAGGATCCTCTCTATTTAAAGATTGTAAAAAGAAAAAACATGAGAACAAAGTAAGAGTTTGGAGATTACCAGGACTAGGAATAGATGGAGTAGGAGGATCCAATATGCAGAGGGAGGGCTCATCTTTTTTCTGCTCTGGATTTTGATCAGAATGAAGAAGATAGATGCTAAATTATTTGGTCTAGGTAAGAAGCATCTGCATGATTCACGTGTTAAGTCCAATGATTGTTAAAAGTTAAAACTGCAAATGCCGGTATAATTTATTCCCTCGTAGTTGGCCGGTGATTTGTCCACATGTACTCTGTTTTTTACTCTGCTTTCTTGGCTTCATGTCAATTACTTGATTAGGTTAAGACTTTATCTGGAACCAAATCTTTATGTTTTCCAAATGGGTATCGATAGAACTAATAAAATCATGCCAGAAAGGGTAGCAAATGCCAGCAAATGCCGGTTTGTTCTCTCCCTTCTTTTGCTTCGTTCAAAAATAACGAAGGCATACCTTTAGGATACATTAACTAGAATGAAATGAAATTTTGTTATCATTTGATTAAATAAATGGAGGACTATGGAAAGAATTGCCACGACATTAGTTTACCAAAAAAAACAAAGACTTTGATGGGGTGCTTGATTCCTTATTGCACATGGCTGCCAAAGACATGCGACCATTTGGGCCTGTTCAATATGAAGTGCCTCTTCCTGGGATTGTGCTATTACTTAGGTTTGTTCTTGTTTATTATCAATTGCTCACGTGAAATTTGCATGGTATATTTTAACCTTATGATGTGCAAATTAATGTATGCCTTTTGTCCCCCCCAACTGGAGCATTTTGTGCATCGATTGTTGGTGGGTGCATACTATTTTTGGTGTGAGAACCCATATGATACATAGGGTTTAGCATAAGTTCTCCCACAATAGCAAAAAATCTTTCACGACAATCTAATAAACTATTTAATTGAGATTTTTCTTAAACCTAAAAAGTATCGATATGTATGAAATTTGTGGTCATTGGATTATCAACGATCATTATTTCTGATAGAATAAGATAATAAAATTATTAGTTACTACCAGATTGCGATTAGCGATGAGCATGATAAAATGTCCCCTTTTAGTAAGAAGTTGATTCTGTACAGGTAGGCCAAGTTTTGTTCCACCCTGGAGTCTGTCTTTTACTCCTGCATTTCTTCTTGGCTTCTTGTCAATTATTTGAGTGGCTCGTGATTCTATCTGGAACCATATCTTTATCTCAAACTAAAAGAGAATATAAAATTTTTTGTCCAAGATTCTTCGCATATTAAAAGATAAAGGTTTCTTTCTTCAAGGTCTAAAAAAGGAAAAACCAGCCACAGACAAAGGCAGACATCTGGAATACATTAATTTTCATATAACAAAATAAATGCAGGATCGCCACGACATTGATTTACTAAAAGATAGAGTTTGATGCCAGTGTTTGATTCATTACGATAAGTGTAGCTACACTAACACTACCGTTTTATATACGATAACAAAAAGATATCGGAAGAATTTTGTCTTTAAATATTTAATTCGAATCAAATGAGATTTAGTTAAATTCAATATAATTATTAAATATCAATGATTTAAAAAAAAAAAATTACGTAGCTACAAAGAACATGCAACCATTGGGGTCGTGGTGTCATGAATTTGTCTAATCCAGGTTTGTACTATATATAATTTTATTCTTGTTTTGCATGTTATATTTTAACCCCTGCGAGCCCACTGCACCCAAAAGGAAATAGAGAAAGAATAGTTCTACCATTGGCCTATAGCTCAATTGACACCTCTTTTTCCTTTATAAAAGTTTTGAATTCGAGCTTCTTTATATACCAAGGACGGATATATAATACAGTGAGTGAGGTCAAATGACCTCACTTAAATTTTAAAAATTTTTATTAAATATATAAAATATATAAATTTGACTCCACTTAATTTTTACATTTGAGCTCACTAAATCTTCTTTTTGGCTCCACCCCTGCTATATATCAGAAAAAAAAAAAAAGAAAGAATAGTTCTTGATAGAGATTGATAATATTAAATCTTCTTTTGTCTAGTAAGCATGTATGTGATATATACCTCTCATGTGTGTGTGTGTGCGTGTGTATATATATATGGGATAAATTCAAAAATCTATATTAAAGGATAAAACACAATATGAGTGCGGATATAAATTAAATGATAAGCATAATATATAGGGGTGTGTAGTGTAGAGATTATAATTAAAAAAAACAAAAAATAGTATATTTTAGCTACTCATGGATCTCTTCTGTCCTTTAAGATTCATCTAGAAAAAAAAAGGGGGGGATTAGAAAATTTGTTTTCCTTCAATAAGCACTTGCAGAATTCTGTACAACGTGGGAATTCTAATGCCATTCTTCTCCTTCAATGTTGCTTTGTTCAAAACTTGTAGTCAGATTATCTCCTTCTCCCTCCCTTGGAGAGAGGGGGAGGGGTTGGTTCTGATCAACATTAGAATGCATTATTTGCATATAAAGGAATTTTGTTATCATGTAAACCCAGGACCATACCTAGGTGTTGGGCTGTAACAAGCTTTTGGTCTGGCCACTTGGTTATCATGACAGCCTCTGTCCCATTCTTTGATTCAGAGGATAAGCAATTCCCTTGCTCGAAATTTACAATTCAATTTTTTGAAAACAGTGTTTTTCACCATATTATTTATTCTGACATTACATTCTTACAAAAATTTTAAATACTGTTCTCGGCTTTTGATCAAATATTTCATTTAAAAATTTTTTGCATTCTTTTTGTGAAATTTTCACCCAAATCCTCCATCGATAAGATTTTCTGTGACATTAGTGTTTTAAAAGACAAAATAATCAAAGTATTCATCCAATTGTATATTTGTTTCTTAAGCAAGGTTTAAGATAGTTTTGTGTACGGAGAAAATAGGTGCCGGAAGAGTTTTACTCTTGAGGGGTCAATCTAACTCGAACAATATTTAGTCGGGGCCAACGTTTGTTAAAAAAAAAAAAATTGGTTCCTTATTTTCGAGCTCTTGTCAAATGAAAATGATTGATTTCTTGCAACAAAGGGTAGAGAAAATGAAACCATTTTGATAGGGTAAAAAAATATGCATTTTGTTCATTACTAGTTGCCCACCTGAAACATGCCAATTGGGTTGCTTTCTATAACTTTTGTAGTTTTACCATGCAATTTATCTATAAATAACAGCCAATGCCTGAGCCTCCTACAGCACAAGAGAAGTTAATTATCAGTTTTAGTTAGAGATTGGAATATGGAGTCTTCCTTTGTTTGCTTCACTGTCTTCCTAGTTCTCCTGGTAAGCGTGCCTTCATGGCTAAGAACAAATGCTCTTTTTCATTACTTAAATTTAACAGTGATGGAGCTGCCCCTTTGTAACTGTAGTCATTCTCTTGTGAAATGTATATTAGTCTTTATTGCATATTGAGATCTTTTAGTGGGCAGGTTGGTAACACTATAGAAGCAAGAAAAGATCCGGGAGAGTATTGGAAAGAAGTCATGAAAGATCAGCCAATGCCAGAATCCATTCAAGGTCTCCTTCGGTCATCGAAGTCTCTGTCAAATGAGGATTGTCACACATCTGCAGATACCGTAAACGAGGTCATACTTGTGGAGGAATTTGATCGCAAAGCAGAAAAGCCTTTCAGCGAGGACTTCGAACCTAGACCTAATGTATCCATTTATGACAACGATGTCAAGCCAACAGAAGAGAAATCCTTCGTTAAGGATTTCGAGCCAAGGCCAAATGTCTCGGTATATGACAATGACATCGGTTTGAAGGAAAAGGAGGCATTTGTTAAGGATTTCGAGCCAAGGCCTAATGTCTCGGTTTATGACAATGACATGGGCTTGAAGGAAAAGGAGGCAACTGTTTAAAGTCTTTTGAACCCACATCATGGCTAAGGAAACAATAATCAGATATGCATAGCTATGTTAAATCGTCTATGTACAAAAGTGCGTAATGTTAGAATAAAAGTTCGTGTACCATTTTATGTAATCCAGTGGTCTGCAGATTGTCTTTGAGTCAATAGGTCTCAGGCTCGAGTCTCTTCTTTAGTGGTGTAAGGATCACAATGAAATATCAAGTGTGGGTTCTCTTGTGTCTCTTTAAATCAATTGTTGGAACTTATAACTGTATGTGCTTGCTATTTAAATTTTGTTTTGAAAGAGAACAGTAGAGTGAGGACATAATGGCTTTGAGGTTGAGACTATTTTCTATGATCAGTGTTGGGTTGGAGAGTTTTATCGGTAAGAAGTTGAAGTATACATTTTTCCCTATGTATGTTGTCACTAATATTGAAAAGATATTCTAATATTTTTTTTACAAGGGGAAGAAGATTGGTGCCTAACTTGGCTTGCTATCAAAGACTTTTTGGGCTTGACATTGAGCCGGTCCGAACTTAAAGGGCCCTACCAATCCGATGTAAGAAGGTTCAAGAGAAAAATTGGGAGAACCAGGCCATCTTCTCCGGTTAGAAAATATTGATGTGCTTGGTGCTTCTGGTGGACTTACCTGGTAAAACTCTGTCTCAGGCCACACACGCCCAGTTATTTTTATTGCGCTGAGTAGTTTCTATTTGAACTCATTTTGGGTAAAGGATATTTTGTTCAATCTTGTGCAGTGCCTGCTCAGTCAAAATTTCATGTTAGAAACTTAATGCTTGATAGGTCATGGGAAAAATTTCAGTATTGCAAATATATATAAATTTGCTCTCTCTCTTTCTTTAATTTCAGGCTACTCCCCCTCCCTTAGCCTCTGCGTTATGCCATGTCTTTCTTTTTCTCCTTGTTCACACATAGACTTAATTAGTTAGTAGGACTTATGCCTCCTGGTATAGTGGTAGATCATACAAACAGAAAAATCTTCAAATTTCTGAAATATAGTCTGATGTTATGATAGACATATGCTAAGAGCTAGGAGACCCCTGGTGAATGATTTCCCAAATGCAAATCAAGTGTTTGGGAAAATGACACTAATACATTTATTTGCATCTCCACATCGGTGGCTTGGATTCTTTATGTTGATTGCATTGCTGAAGTAGGTGGTGGAATCCAAACAAAATTATCTGATGAGAAAAAATGGCATTCATGGGAGCTTCCTGGCTCAATTCCAAGCACACGAAATGATGCATGGTTAGGACTCCATTGTGAGGTATCCATGTGACAGACTGATATAGCTTCCACTCTTTCTCCATTTTCTCCTCCAAGCCAAACCTTGTAGACCTTGTTCTCACTCTCTTGGCTATGGCAATAGAAAACCGCATAAGGGTAAGGCATGGTATGGCATGCAACCATCTTTGGCGCTGACAATTCAATGGGCACTCCCAAAATGGTATAGTTTTGAAGTGGGGTAGTTAATGGCCTTGTGAGGTGGGTAGTAGAGTGGACTTCGATTTCGGTCTCTAATCCGAAGATTGTTCGAGTAAAATCAAGCATGGATTCTAAGGATGTAGCACAGAACTTGGTTTCTCCTTTAATAGGTTTGATTTCACATTGTCTTAGTGTATCTTCCATGGCTTTGGCTTGGGGAGCGCCTTTGGAAAAAGAGAAGTATTGGAGAAGGTGAGGGAGTTGTCTTAATGAGAAAGGAATGGAGTCTGCTTCTTCTCTAGGCAGCAGATGAGGTGAAGATGCAGAATCCTTGTTGGGGAAATGGATTGGCATAGTTTTGCCCATCTTAAGATCCTTCATGGTGAAGAACACCATTAGTGAAGGGTCCAAGTGATCCATGTGGGAAGAAGGAAACGTGTGGTGATTCTCATCTGGGGCATGATCATGTGAATCTCCGCTATGTCAGTGTAGAACACTAGGAATCTCTCTTCGGAGTTCCTTTATCATTTCTGTACTCCTGCTTCCATGACAAAACTGTAGAAAGAAAAGGAAAAGGAGAAATTATTAGAAACCCACTTACAAGCTTAAAATGTGGAAAACTTTGAGTAAAAATTTATGTATTTTGGGAGAATACATGCAAAATGATTATGTAAATATAGTGTGGATAAGGCAATTGGAAAAAGTCTACAGGGTAAAAATTAACAACTACCGAGCTTTTATAAGCCTATGCTTCTTGTAATTCAGAAACATATGTGGAGATCTATATATGTACTGAGCTTTTCATCGATTATAAGCTCTCATAGTAGCACCAATGGACTTCTCTTATCAGACAGCTTCTAGGATCCTCTCTATGTAAAGATTGTAAAAAGAAAAAACGTGAGAACAAAGTAAGAGTTTGGAGATTACCAGGACTAGGAATAGATGGAGTCGGAGGATCCAATATGCAAAGTGAGGGCTCATCTTTTTTCTGCTCTGGATTTTGATCAGAATGAAGAAGATAGATGCTAAATTATTTGGTCTAGGTAGGAAGCATCTGCATGATTCACGTGTTATGTCCGATGATTGTTAAAAGTTAAAATTGCAAATGCCGGTGTAAGTTATTCCCTCGTAGTTGGCCGGTGATTTGTCCGCATGTACTCAGTTTTTTACTCTGCTTTCTTGGCTTCTTGTCAATTACTTGATTAGGTTAAGACTTTATCTGGAATCAAATCTTTATGTTTTCCAAATGGGCATCGATAGAAATAATAAAATCATGCTGGAATGGGTAGCAAATGCCAGCAAATGCCGGTTTGTTCTCTCCCTTCTTTTGCTTGTTTCCAAAATAACAGAGGCATACCTTTAGGATACATTAATTAGAATGAAATGAAATTTTGTTATGATATGAATAAATGGAGGACTATGGGAAGAATTGCCACAACATTAGTTTACAAAAAAAAACAAAGACTTTGATGGGGTGCTTGATTCCTTATTGCACATGGCTGCCAAAGACATGCGACCATTTGGGGTTGTTCGATAAGAAGGGCTCCACCTTATGATGTGCAAATTAATGTATTCCTTTTGTCCCCCCCACCCCCCACCCCAATTGGAGCATTCTGTGTGCATCGATTGTTGGTGGGTGGATGGTATTTTTGGTGTGAGAACCCACACGATACATATGGTTTAGCATAAGTTCTTCCACAATAGCAAAAAAATCTTTCACGACAACCTAATAAACTATTTAATCGAGATTTTCCGTAAACCTAATAAGTATCGCTATTTATGAAATTTGTGATCGTTGGATTGTCATTTAATGATCATTATTTCTGATAAAATAAGATAATAAAATAATTAGTTACTATCGGATTTTTTTTTTTTTTTTGTATTATGACTTGGTCATCACTTAGTATCCACTTTGTGACGGGTGGATCTCCCAACATTATTTTTTCTGTACCCAAGGGGAGTTGAACTCCTGACTATCAGATTGCGATTCTCTACTCTTATCTTACGATTATGAAAAGTGATGAGCATGATAAAAAATCCCCTTTCTAGTCTTAGTAAGAAGTTGATTCTGTACAGGTAGGCCAAGTTTTTTTCCACCCTGGAGTCTGTCTTTTACTCTTGCATTTCTTGGCTTCTTGTCAATTATTTGAGTAGCTCGTGATTCTATCTGGAACCAAATCTTTATCTCAAACCAAAACAAGATTCTTCACATATTAAAAGGTAAAGGTTTCTTTCTTCAAGGTCTAAAAACGAAAAACCAGCCACAGACAAAGGCAGACATCTGGAATACATTAATTTTCTTATAACAAAATAAATGCAGGATTGGCACCACATTGATTTACTAAAAGATAGAGTTTGATGCGAGTGTTTGATTCATTACAATAAGTATAGTTGCACTAATGTTTCTGATATCGTTTAAATAAAATTTTAGATTCAACTCTTATATATATATATATGATAAAAAAAGTACCAAGAGTTTTGTTCTTCAACACTTAATCTGAATTAAATTAGATTTAAGTAAATCTAATATAATTATTAAATGTCAATGAATAAAAAAAATAAAAATAATACATAACTACAAAGAGCATGCAACCATTGGGGTCATCGTGTCATATGAATTTGTCTAATCCAGATTTGTACTATATATAATTTTATTCTTGTTTTGCATGTTATATTTTAACCCCTACGAGCCCACTGCACCCAAAAGGAAATAGAGGAAGAATAGTTCTATCAATGAGTTATAATTCAATTGACATGTCTTTCTTCCTTATTAAAGTCTTGAATTTGAGCTTCTTTATATACCAAGGGCAGATGTATAAAATAGTGAATGAGATCAAATGATCTCACTTAAATTTTAAAAATTTTTATTAAATAAGTTTGACTCTACTTAATTTTTACATTTAAGCTCTCACTAAGTCTTTTCTCTGACTCCGCCCCTGCTATATACCAAAAAAAAAAAAAAAAAAAAAAAAGAAAGAGTAGTTCTTAATAGAGATTGATAATATTAAATCTTCATTAGTCTACTAAGCATGTTTGTGATATATTTACCTCTCATATGTGTGTGTGTGTGTGTGTGTGTGTGTATGGGATAAATTCAAAAATCTATATTAAAAGATAAAAAACAATATGCAGAGTATGAGTGCGGATATACATTAAATGATAAGCATAATATATAGTGGTGTGGTGTAGAGATTATAATTAAAAATAATAATAATATATTTCAGCTATTCATGGATCTCTTCTGTCCTTTAAGATTCATCTTGAAAAAAAAAAATGGGGGATTAGAAAATCTGTTTTCCTTCAATAAGCACTTGCAGAATTCTGTGCAACGTGGGAATTCTAATGCCATTCTTCTCCTTCAATGTGGCTTTGTTTAAAACTTGTAGTCTGATTATCTCCTTCCCTCTCCCTTGGGGGGGGGGGTTCTGATCAATATTAGAATGCATTATTTGCATATAAAGGAATTTTGTTATCATGTAAACCCAGGACCATACCTAGGTGTTGGGCTGTAACAAGCTTTTGGTCTGGCCACTTAGTTATCAAGACAGCCTCTGTCCCATTCTTTGATTGAGAGGATAAGCAATTCCCTTGCTCGAAATTTACAATTCAAGTTTTTGAAAACAGTGTTTTTCACCATATTATTTATTCTGACATTAAATTCTTAATCAAAAATTTTAAATACTGGTCTCGGCTTTTAATCAAATATTTCATTTAAACATTTTTTGCATTCTTTTTGTGAAATTTGCACCCAAATCCTCCATCGATAAGATTTTCTGTGACACTAGTGTTTTAAAAGATGAATTAATCAAAAGTATTCATCCAATTGTATATTTGTTTCTTAAGCAAGGTTTAAGATAGTTTTATGTACGGATAAAATAGGTATCGGAAGAGTTTTACCCTTGAGGGGTCAATCTCAACTCGAACAAGATTTAATTGGGGCTAATGTGTGTTAAAAAAAAAAAAATTGGTTCCTTATTATCGAGCTCTTGTCGAATGAAAATGATTGATTTCTTGCAACAAAGGGTAGCCAAAATGAAACCATTTTGATAGGGTAAAAAAATATGCATTTTGTTCTATAAATAACAGCAATTTATTCGTTGCCCACCTGAAACATGCCAATTAGGTTGCTTTCTATAACTTTTGTAGTTTTACCATGTAATTTATCTATAAATAGCAGCAAATGCCTGAGCCTCCCACAGCACCAGAGAAGTTAATTATCAGTTTTAGTTAGAGCTTGGAATATGGAGTCTTCCTTTGTTTGCTTAACTCTCTTCCTAGTTCTCCTGGTAAGCACGCCCTTATGGCTAAGAACAAATGCTCTTTTTCATTACTTAAATTTAACAGTGATGGAGCTGCCCCTTTGTAACTGTAGTCATTCTCTTGTGAAATGTATATTAGTCTTTATTGTATATTGAGATCTTTTAGTGGGCAGGTTGGTAACACCATAGAAGCAAGAAAAGATCCGGGAGAGTACTGGAAAGAAGTCATGAAAGATCGGCCAATGCCAGAATCCATTCAAGGTCTTGTTCGGTCATCGAAATCTCTGTCAAATGAGGATTGTCACCCATCTGCAGATACCGTAAACAAGGTCATACTTGTGGAGGAATTTGAGGGTAAACCAGAAAAGCCTTTCAGCGAGGACTTCGAACCTAGACCTAATGCAGCCATTTATGACAACGATGTCAAGCCAACAGAAGAGAAATCCTTCGTCAAGGATTTCGTGCCAAGGCCAAATGTCTCGGTACATGACAATGACATCGGTTTGAAGGAAAAGGAGGCATTTGTTAAGGATTTCGAGCCAAGGCCTAATATCTCAGTTTATGACAATGACACTGGCTTGAAGGAAAAGGAGGTAACTGTTTAAAGTCTTTTGAACCCTCATCATGGCTAAGGAAAGGAAACAATAATCTGATATGCACTGCTATGTTAAATCGTCTATTTACAAAAGTGTGTAATGTTGGTGGAATAAAAGTTCGTGTACCATTTTATGTAATCTAGTGGTCTGCAGATTGTCTTCGAGTCAATAGGTCTTGGGTTTGAGTCTCTTCTTCGGTGATGTAAGGGATCACAATGAAATATTAAGTGTGAGTTCTCTTGTGTCTCTTTAAATCAATTGTTGGAACTTATAACTGTGTATGCTTGCTATTTAAATTTTGTTTTGAAAGAGAACAGTAGAGTGAGTACATAATGGCTTTTGAGGTTGAGACTATTTCCTGTGATCGGTGTTGGGTTGGAGAGTTCTATGACTTATATGACAACCAAGCACCGTATGGATTTTTATCGGTAAGAATTTGAAGATACATTTTTCCAAAAAATAACTATGTTACGGTGTTATTAACAATGAAAAGATATTTCAATACTTTTTTTTTTCTTTGGTTCATAGTGAGAGTCGAATCTAAACTTATTATAAAGAAAGTGGGAGTTTGATACCACTTGAACTAAATACTGACAACGCTATTCTATGTGTGTCACTCCAAGATGGTATTAACAAACTTTACTCGACTTTGAAATATGAGATATCCTAGTACAAGTTACATATAATTTTTATTATATTTTTTCATATATATAACTTATGTAACTTATAAATTATTATACACACTAGATTAATTTATTGGGTATTATGTTTTGATATTTATGTATTTTTACCCATTTCTTTAGAAATTCATATATTTTTGTTCAAATAAACTCATAAAATATTGGACTTCCGTATAGGAATTTCTTTGGATTAGGGTTTACTCAAACCTTGGCATTGAGAGTGGATTTAGGTTTAGGCTTATTTGGGCCTAAGCAATAGAGAGATAGATACTGCTGGACCCAGCTCAACCAAAAAACCAGAGCCAACACCTGATGCCGATAAAAGGTGAGGCCATGATGAGATTGGTATTGCTTTTATTTTTTATTTAACGATCTATATTTATATTATCTTATTAATTTAATTTAAATATTATAAAATTTAATTTAATGATAAACTTTATCGTCATTCTTTTTTATTTTAATTTAAATTAAAAAATTTAATATTTTATCATTAAATTTATAAAGCCGTAATTTAGTATTACCATTTTCACGTTACCGGTTAATACGTGACTTAACGGGTGAAAATTAAAACTAGAAAACTATCTTCGGGAATGATTGAAGAGAAGAGAGCCCATTTTGCTATTTGAAATTGGAACGATGAAGATCATCCGTGGCATGATCTGTCAGGTACCCATGAGTTGTTCCCTTCTAAATTTGTCACTACACTCTTGAGTAAAGTAAGATCATCCCCCACCCAAATCCTTCAATTCAACCAATTGATCTCTTCCTCTTTCCTCATGTGGAGGAAACATCAACTTACAAAAGTTGAATTTTGGAGAAACTCATGAGAATGGGCTCCTGTTCATTCATCATCTATTAGAATCCTCTTGCCATGCCAAAAACTTGCGTTCAAGTATCAGAACGGGCTCTCCCTTCTCTTCATTCATCCAACATAGCCACGGGACAACTCAGAGTACAATTTTTTCCCCCCTCCTCTCTCTCTCTCTCTCTCCTGGTTGTCTTGTTGGGCCTGAAATAATAACTCGAGTAAAAGTGTTTTCCGCAAAAATAAAACCGTAATCCTGGTGATCGGATCTGACAGCTTTCTTTGATTCTCTTGGTTTTGGTGGGGGTTACATGGTTACTCTCTCTCTCTCTCTTTATAGGCTAATCACTGTTGTTAACATTTTACGATTTATAAATATTTTTATTTAATTCAATTTTGACTAAAGATGTTTGGTTAATTCTAGAATACGACTAATCGGGACCCCAGTTAGAAACTTATTACTTGCTCGTTCATTTTACTTTTAAAATTTCATGTGGGGCTCAACTGTTGGATAAAATTACTGAAAGATTCTTGCCACTCAAAATGTCATCCTCTAGCTGTTCGTGAGACCCATCTCGAAAAATCATATGTATGACCCCGTTAAATTCGGGTCTATAAAAAGATTAGAGTGGGTCGGGCTCGTCTGGTCAAAAGCTTATTCCAGCTCAAATTATAATTAGGTTAAAAGAGTTGGGCTGAGTTGAGTGAAATTTGTGGTTGTTAATTACTATGGTTCAAGGATTGTGCCGGTGCTTATCTTGTACTTGTTTATCACATACTAATTTAATGATATAGTTTGATGTCGACTTGTATAAAGTTCATTTAAGTTTTTCTCATGATAAGGGAGCAATAGTTGAGCTTTGACTTGCCCGATCTGAAAAATGAACTTGAGATTTTGTGCTGTCTCTATTTTGACGTTGTCCTCCCATTTGAAACTCGTTAGTCTTTAACATTGTCATCTCGTGCAATTTGCAATTAGAGTCTCTAACCTAATGGCACAGTGATAGAACACCCAAAACTCCTCAAATATACTCCAATGATGGAGGGCTTGCGGATTCTGGTGGTTAATTTTATTATAACTATCTTCATGCAATATGACCATGGATTTTCACTGGGAAATCCTGTTAGAAATAGAATGTGTTATTAGTATTAGTTAATGAAGTAGTTAGTTTGCTAATACTACTTATGGTGATGACATTTAGAATTGGAATGAAATTCCACAATTTCTAACAAATTCCATGGCTGAAGCCAGTTTACACTTCACCCTGTTTGATGAGTGCATCGTAAAGGCTAGCAACAGTGTATAACAAGGAAAACAAATTTCAAATGACACTATAGCATATGGAGATGGGTACGCCTCAGTAGCTTATTGAGATTTATACACACACACACACACCCCCGCCCCGGGGGGGTGCGTGTGAATAGATAGAAAAGTATGATGATTATTTAGGTAGGAGGGGATGATGGAACCCATACGAAATTATCTGCTGGGAAAAAGTGGCATAGATCAGAGCTCCCTGGCTCAATTCCAAGCACGTGAAATGGTGGATATTTAGGACTAAATTGAGAGGTATCCATGTGACAGACTGCAACTGCTTCAACTTGCGCACCCTTTTCTCCTTCAAGTGAAACTTTGAGAACTTTGTTCTCACCCTCTAGGCTATGGCAATACAAAACTGCATAAGGGTAAGGCAAGATATGACATGCTACCATCTTTGGAGCCGGTATTTCCTGAACTTCCAAGATCGTGTAGTTTTGAAGAGGAGTAAATGGCCTTGTGAAGTGCTTAGTAGAATGGACTTCAATTTTGGTCTCTGATCTGAATATGCTTCGTGCAAAGTCAAGCATTGATTCTAAGGATGTAGCACAAAGCTTGGTTTCTCCTTTAACGGGTTTCATATCACACTGTCTTAGTGCTTTTTCCATGGCTTTGGCTTGGGGAGAGCCTTCGGAGAAAGAGAAGAGTTGGAGAAGGTAAGGGAGTTCTTTTAATGAGAAGGGAAGGGAATCTGCTTCCTCTCTAGTCAAAAAATGAGCAGAGGAAGAAGGATCATTGTTGGGAAAATAGATCTCCATTGTTTTTCCCATCTTTAGATCCTTGATGGTGAAAAATGCCATCAATGCAGGGTCCATGTGATTCATGTGGGATGATGGAAATGCATGAGAATGCCCTTCATGTACGTTTTCATCAACCATGGCATGATGTTGAACGTCTGTGCTATGTAGCCGTAGAACACTACTTTCGGTGGGAAGCTCATTGTCCACATGATATTCAAAAGAGAGTTTCTCCTTATGAGGAGTCTCCGGCATAGTTTTGCCTTCCGGGTTTTGTAGCTTTACATCTGGCTGCAAATGACTGTTATCTGCTGACTCTCTTTGAAGCTCCTTTCCCATTTCTCTGGCTCCACTTCCATGATGAAACTGCAAAAAGTGAAGAGAAGGACAAATCAATGATATATGTTATCATAAATCCTTCTATTATATCAATACATATTCAGACCATGAACTCTTCTTAGGAGATCAACAAAAACATGAAGGACAAAGCGATGCTTATCTTGATCATCACCAAGGTGCATGGTTATAGAGCTTTCTAAGACACTCCCTATGTGAAGAATGTAAACATGACATAAAATCAGGCAAGAGTTGGAGATTACCAGAACAAAGAAGAGATGGAGTAGAAGGATACAATATGCAAGTCGAAGGCTCATCTTCCTAATGCTCTGGATTCTGATAAAGACGAACGAAGGGGCTGAACTTATTCGTTCAAGTGTTGAACATTTTTTTTGTCCTGTATGTGGCAGAGTGGAGCTGTATATCCATAGCAGGGCTAGTTTTAGTTTAAGCCTATATTTATTTCTTTTGTTCACACTCACACAGGACTTACCGACATTAATTTATGTCTTTTCTTAATGCCCACCATTATTTCAAGCTAAACCATTACTAATTGCCCAATCCAATACATTTACTTGCTGGAGATGGTATCAGAAATAGTTTTGTAATCAAGGGTAAGATTTGACCTTATTATTTACTAATTGCTTGTGAAACTTGCACTCAATTGCTGAAGATGAAATTGACAAATATGAATTTTGTATTCAAGGTTAAGAGTTGACATTGTTCATTGCTAATTGCTCATGCGAAAATAGCATTCAATTATTGAAGATGGGGGAATCAAATATGAATTTTGTAATCAAGAGTTTGTTGATCTTTCATTATCCCATGTGAAACTTGCAAGTTTGGTTTATCAATATATTCTCTATCTTTAATAACCCAGAAAGAAGGGATATAAACAGCATATCCAATTATTGAATATGGGGAGTCAAATGTGAATTTTGTAATCAGGAGTTTGTTAATCTATCATTATCTTTTGTGAAACTTGCAAGTTTGGTTAATCAACAAATTCTCTGTATTTAATACAATCTTAATCTTGAATTTTAGTATCGACCATTTGAAACATAAATATAGTAAAAAGGAAAAAAGTTAAAATTAAAAAAAAATGAGAAAAATATAAAATTAAAATTTGAAAATAAAAATAGAGAAAATAACATTAAAAAGTAAAAAATAATAAACAAATAGAAATAAAAATAAACTATTTATAGAAACTTACAATAATAAGAGAGATAATTTAATTATTTTGAATTACGCCACTTATTCATATCTATAGTCATCTTCTCAACTAAATGTTTAAAATTCATATCTTTATTTTATTTTATTTTATTTTTCAATCCCTATGGTTAGGCCACCGCCCGGTTTTTTCGGTGCCCAACAAGAGTCGAACTCTCGATTTTCAACGGCTTATTTCGACATTTCATTAAATGTTCTATATTTAAGATCTCGCTCCTCCTAACTGATACATTTTTTTGTATTCGTTGTACATATCCAAATCACCTCAAGCGATATGCGTACATTTTATCTATAATTGAACTCACTCCCAACTTAGTACATATCTTCATTTTTAATCGTATTTTCTAGTTTTACAATACATCTATTTCAGCAACTTCATTTCACCTACAACCATTTTATACTCTCTAATGGTTCGATACTATACAAAAATTTTCTATATTTAAAAACCCCAAACAGAAGGGAAAACATTGTTTCTTAATCTTGTTCATTACTAATTGCTCGTGTGAAAATAGCATCCAATTATTGAAGAAGAGGAAATCAAGAGGGATTTTGTAATCAAGAGTTTGATAATCTGTCATTATCCCATGGAAAACTTGCAAGTTTTGTTAATTGTCAAATTCTCTATATTTAATAAACCCAAAAGGAAATGAAAAATTGCATTTTAATCTTGCAATTGATCTATAAATAGTGAGCCTTCAACCACACCCACAAGGCATTAAAAAAAAAGACCAGTTCTATATTGAAATTGAACATATGGATTCTTCTTCTGCTTGCTTCACTCTTTTCCTACTTCTCCTGGTAAGCTTGGCTTTAATGGCTAAAAACAACTGTTCTATACATATTGCTTCAAGGTTACCTGAAGCTAATCCATTGTTGTGAACATGGCTTTTTCTCGGCAATAACTAAATCAGATTATGAAACAAAAAAATCGTCGGGTCATTCCCTTGGCAAAGTTCTTTTTTTTTTTTTTTTTTTTTTGTCTTTACTAATTTGACATTTTTCATGTGCAGGTTGCTAACACTATTGATGCAAGAAAAGGCCCGGGTGAGTACTGGAAAGATGTCATGAAGGATCAGCCAATGCCGGAAGTGATTCAAAGTCTTATGCATACAAATTCCATGCCATCTGTTTCAGTTAAGGAACATAATTGCACAACTGCAGACAATGACAATGGCTTGAAGGAAACGTCAATTGTTAGAGACTTTGAACAAAGGCCATATGCTGCTGTTTATGGTGATGAATCAAAGGAGAAGCCCTTTGTTAGAGATTTTGAACCAAGGTCATATGATGCTGGTTATATTGAGAATTCGAAAGAGAAGCCATTCGTTAGAGATTTTAAACCAAGGTCATATGCTGCTGTTTATGAAGATGAATCAAAGGAGAAGCCATTTGTTAGAGATTTTGAACCAAGGTCATATGATGCTGGTTATATTGAGGATTCGAAAGAGAAGCCAGTTGTTAGAGATTTTAAACCAAGGTCATATGCTGCTGCTTATGGTGATGAATCAAAGGAGAAGCCATTTGTTAGAGAGTTTGAACCAAGGACATATGATGCTGGTTATATTGAGGATTCGAAAGAGAAGCCATTTGTTAGAGATTTTAAACCAAGGTCATATGCTGCAGCTTATGGTGATGAATCAAAGGAGAAGCCATTTGTTAGAGATTTTAAACCAAGGTCATATGCTGCTGTTTATGGTGATGAATCAAAGGACAAGTCAATTGTTAGGGACTTAAAACGAAGGCCATATGCTGCTGCTTATGGTGATGAATCAAAGGAGAAGCCATATGTTAGAGATTTTGAACCAAGGTCATATGCTGCTGTTTATAGTAGCAAATGAAAGAAAAAAAAAATAGGCACTTTGCTAAATGTGAAATCTGTTCTTCCTGTGTGACTTTATGGGTAATCATATGTATTTGATAGTGGACTGGAATTGTGATGCCTTGGTCGCCAAAGGAAATAAGAAGTGTGTATGTTTGTTCATGTACGTTGAGTGTCTATTACTTTCAGATTCTTTCTTAAATTATTATTAGTCATTGTAATTAAGTGAATGTTCTCTAATAAGTTCTGAGATTGGCACATTCCCCACAATAGAATAATGAGTTGGACTTTCATCTTATCTTTATATATGTTACGGATGAGTGGGAGGACAAGGAAAACGCAGGCCAGGTCTCTGAGTCATGATTCCATGTTCCCCTTCCTCATGGGAGCGACATTCATGGAAATGGTGACGAGCACTGACGTTGTTCATCTAGATTTTTTCAAAAAACCTTTTTAATACCCATGGAAATGGTAGTTTGAAATTCTAAGATAAAGGGGGTGTGCTCATTAGTTTTGGTGGTTTTATCTATTACAAATCACTTTATTGTGTTTGATGACTGCATCTAACTGCAGGCAATGTTTTCAGAGTATAAGGAAATAAAATGAAGGTGACCCTATTGCGTTTATTTGCATGGTGTCAACTGAGATAGATAAATTTCCCTATCAAGAGCTTAGAAATTCTTATTCTTTAGGTTGAAGTGGGTGATGGAATCCAAACAAAATGACCTGATGGGAAAAAATGGCATACATGAGAGCTCCCCGCTTCAATCCCAAGCGCGCGAAACGCCTCATGGTTATGATTCCATTGTGAGGTATCCATGTGACACACTGCAATTGCTTCAACCCTCTCTGTTTTCACCTCCAGGTGAAACTTTGAAAACCTTGTTCTCACTGTCCCGGCTGTGGCAATAGAAAACTTCATAAGGGTAAGGCATGGTATGGCATGCCACCATCTTTGGAGCTGATAACTCCAAGGGCATTTCCAAAATGATGAAGCGTTGGAGGGGAGTGAATGGCCTTGTGAGATGGGTAGTGGAATGGACTTCACTGTTAGTCTCTGGCCCGAACATGGTGCGGGTAAAGTCAAGCATTGATTCTAAAGATGTAAAGCAGAATTTGGTCTCTCCTTTAACATTGTCTTAGTGTATCTTCCATGGCTCTAGCTTGGGGAGAGCCTCGAGAAAAAGAGAAAGCACTGGACCCAAGTTTGTCATATCTGAAGTACGACATGATTTGAGGGACAGGAAAATTAAGTTAGGAGGACATGAACTACTTCAGTTTACTGGACATATCCCCGGGGTATTCTTTGCAGCTTCTTGTTTTGGATCGTTTGGCCACTGAAAAAAGATCATGGACACGGATATGTTTCCAAACTCCGATATTATATGAATTTTTTGGTTACACAAATATTCGAACTCTAAATCTCAAGATTGAAAAACAGGATTATGTTCATTGGACTGTCCCATAGAAATGATTTTATATGAATTTTGTAAAGTCTAAGAGGAAACACAAGGTTACCTGTTCTTTGAGGACATTAAAATAGAAGATAGAAAAAAAAAAAGAAAAAAAAAAGGAAAAAGATAGCCCCCAAGTTCAACTCTGAAGTAAATGGGTAACTATAAAGAAAAATTTACCATTTTTTAATAAATCACTGTGATAATTATTTTAAATTAAACTAAATTTGATTCAAATTAGATTGAATTTTTAATAAGCAAATTTCTCTCGATATTTATTTTCTTCATATATAAAACTTGAAACTAAGACTGTAGTTGAGGGATCCCAATGTTTAATCATTGGATTAACTAAACATCGATAAAAAAAAAAAAATTGACCGATGTGACAAAAGTAACTCTTCAAAAATATATGTTGGACAAGGTATATTTATCATATCAAAGAAAAAAAGAAATTTTAGGATCTTAAAAAATAAGTTAAAAATTAAATTTTAATTCTTTTTTATGCTTGATTATCAATATTTAAAAATCTGACTAATTGTGTTCAAATAATATTGAGACTTAATTTAGGGAGTTGACTTTTCTTGTATTTATTTTTTTATTTTTAAACTTTAAATTTGAAATCTTAATTGAAAATGTTTAATTTTTAATTTTTTATTAAATTTTACAATTTAGACTTAAAAACATGATATGATTTTGTCTCTTTTAACTTCCGAAACTAGCTTGTTCTCTTGTTTTTAGCCGACACCGCGGCGCCGTTCCGCTGGGCAGAAGTGAAAAGCCAACAACTCCGCCGTCGGATCAATGACTTCTTCAACGCCATCGAAACGGTTCGCTCGAGAAAAGCAAACACTTTCTCTCTCAACACTTCACAGTGGTCCTTCCACACGTGCTCGTCAGTCTCAGAACCATTTGGCTGTCTCTGGTGTCATATTGTCGACGACGGCCGACTCCTTTCCGGCGAATGAGAGTGTAAAGTGGCGGAGGCTAGACCCATTTTGAGGGGAGAAGAGGAAGCAAAGGTGAAAAAGGAAGAGTGGGAGGCTTTGGAGGCTGACATTGAGAAAGAGTTTGAAGCTATTAGATCTAGAGATAGAAAAGCTCATGTCATTCCAGTCTTTTGTGGTAAGTTGGGAATTTCAACATTTCTTCGTAGAAGACTAGTTTTGCTGGTATTGGTTGCAATTAGGGTTTCTATTTAATTTGACTACTGAGATTGCATGTTACTAAAGCCCTTTTCGAGAATTTCAGCATTTCGTGTGAACCTTGTTTTCTGGTTCTGCTTGGATTATGGTTGCCGCAAAATTAGGGTTTTGTTGGTTCTGAAGTGTAGTTTGTTAGGATGCCACCTTTAGGATTTGAATTTGCTTTGAGTGCTGAATTTGGTCTTGCTAAAGATTTAGTGAGTTTGAGAACCTTGGCATTGAGGATTAAGAGTTGGGCCACCCGGGGGGGGGGGACCTATCTCTATGTTCTAAAATGGTCCTTCCGAATATGCCCATCAGTATCTGATCAATTAGGCTCTCTCTAGAATTGCATTGCTGGGTTCTAATACTGTGCTGGTCAATGAGAGTGCAAAACCCGTGAAGGCTGTAGTTGTGTTGAGTGAAGACGAAGTGGGAGGTTGAGAGGCTGAAAATGAGAGTGTTTGAAGTTGCTAATTTTTAGTAATAGTTTCACTGGTAAGTTTGAGAATTTCAACATTTTTTTGAGAAGATTTTTGGTTTTTTTTTGTCACTTGACTTGTTATTGAATTGCTGCTGTTTCTCATGTGGTTCCCGTTTTCTCCGGTGTGCCTAGTTTTTTTTTTTTTTAAAAAATGGAATCATTATTGTGGTTTTGGTTGGAAATATGGTTATAAATTTTTGTTATTTTGTTGCAGAAGATGGGCTCTTCAGCATTTCTTTTTAAAGCTTATGTTTTGTGGTTTTGTTTGGAATTTTGTTCTTTCTGAATTCTAGTGTTTAGATTGGTGTCAATTAGGATTTTTTTTTAATTAATTTTGAGTACTGAGTTCTCTCCCTGTCATTGGAATTAGATTTAGTTTTTGTATTGCCAACTTAGGGTTTTCATGTAATTTGAGTACTGAGATCTGGTGTGAGTAAAGCTCATGCAATTCCAGTTTTGTTCTAGTGGGTTTGTGATTCTTTGTGTTTCCACAGAAACAATTTTTTCCTTGTTCGATATACAGTTTGTAATCAAATAAATTAGTACAATACATTTCATTCAATATTTAGAGTAGATCAAAAAGAAATCATTTTAGAATCCAAACATGCCCACAGTCTTTTGTTATACATTTGAGGGTAGAAATTTTCATTTTAGTGTCAAGTTATTGTAATGATTTCATTTTTACCTCTACACCGAAACATCTATAGGTTGGAGATGTATATTGAGATACATAATTGGATAATGAAGAAGTTCCATGATGACCCAAACAAGCCAATTGAGTTAAAAGATTTAGCAGAGCTGCCCGTTGGGGATTCTGATGCAAAGCAAGAGGTCATGGAGTTTTTGGATTATTGGGGTTTAATTAATAACCATCCATTCCCATCAAAAGACCCTGCAGCCAATAGTGCAGATGAAGATAAAAGTGAGGAGGATGAGAACTCAGCTTCAATAATTGAAAAATTATTTCGTTTTGAAACTATGGTGTCCTGTGCTCCAATTGTCCCCAAGACTAGCTTGGCAGCTCCAGCTTTGGCATCTGGGTTGTTTTCAGAGTCTGTTATTGCTGAGGAGCTAGCAAGGCCAGAGGGTCCTTCTGTTGAATACCACTGCAATTCTTGTCCAGCTGATTGCTCTTGCAAGCGCTATCATTGCCAGAAGCAGATTGGTGATTTTCCAATTTGTTATATATCACATTTTCAGCTGGTATATCGGCTCAAGTTGACTTGAAAATATAGATGGATCTGTTATTTTGTTTCTTTCTTCTATTGGTGAAGACAAGTTCCATATCTGCCTCTACACCTGATAATTGTGCACTTCTTGATTGCCCTATTTGGAACACCATGATCAGCATCTCATTGCCAAGAGAGATTACCTTGTAATATATTGGGGCTTAATTCACATATTAAATGATCTGGATGTATTCCACATGCTAAATTTTAACTTAAAACTGGCAAGGCTTTTAATAGATCAGAATGGAGAAAAAAGATTTATATAGTCAGCCCCAACAAACTTGGGATCAAGGCTTGATTGAGTTGATTGGTTGGTTAATAACTTTTAAAACTTTTATGCTTCAGTGAGATGCACACTGCCCATTAAATTATTACTGATGTTGTTGTTGCGGTGGTGATTATTAATAATATAATCATTTGCCTTGTTGTTGCAGGCCTTGGAGTTGAGCTTATCTTGCAGCTTTCTTTTTTAAATTGTCCATAGTTAGGCTTACATTTTATGCTTGAATACATTTGGTTTAGATTTCACCCAGGACATTTTATGCTGACCCATCCTTGCACACTATTTTGTCTCTATTTGAAGAAGAGAACTAGGTTTTACTGCTCTTAGATAAATTTGTTTTTTCAATTACCTTTGACTTGCTAACTGTGTTCATCTTTTCACATGCTGATTTTGATTTATGTAGTGAATGCTATAATAACGAGAAATTTGGATCGGGCATATTGTCCTCTGACTTTATTCTCATGGAACCTGCCGAGGCTCCTGGTTTAGGCAGTGGGAGGTGGACTGACCAGGAAACTTTCCTCCTTCTCGAAGCATTGGAACTTTACAAAGAAAACTGGAATGAGATTGCTGAGCATGTTGCTACGAAAACAAGAACTCAGTGTATATTGCACTTTCTTCAAATGCCAATTGAGGACAGCTTTCTTGATGGTGAGGATGAAATATATGCAACTCCACAGGAAATGTAGATACGGGAACATCCAAAAATGATGCTTCAGCCCCAAAAGACGCCCCAGAGATGACAGACACCGAGACCAGTGGCACTGAGGGCCAGGGCCAGTGTACGCTAGTAGAATCCTCAAAGCCTGTAACCGCCTCAGAGGATTTTCCAACCCCATTGGAGGCTTCAACAGCAGAAGAAGCAAATCAAGCAAAAGTTTCTGTGGAGTCTGGTGATATTTATGCATTGAAGGCACTCAAAGAAGCCTGGGAAACTGTGGGTTTTATTGATTTTCCTGATGGACATTTTTCATTTGCAGATGTGGGAAATCCTGCAATGGCATTGGTATGCTTAGATGTTTATTTTATTTTATTTTTTGGAATTAGAGTTTTTTGATTTTTAGTAGTTAAATTTAGTGGAATGATTTATTATCTTAGTACTGCAAACGTTGAGTTATTTCAACATCTTATATAAGATAAACTAGAAGTATCAGTAGTTTAATTTAATGTTTGTGATTCTGAAGTTCTATGTATAAACAACAGACATTGGATTCTTCCTTGACACTTGCCATGACACTAACTAGAGACTATAAAGGGCTCTTCGTAGTGAAGTTGCAAGAGTTATAACTTTTTTGCTTTTTTGCAGACAGCTTTTCTGGCAAAATTGGTGGAGCCTGATGTTGTTACAGTTTCAGCCCGCAGTTCTTTAAAGTCCATCTCTGATGTTTCTTCTAGTATGCAATTGGCTGCGAGACATTGCTTCATTCCGGAAGATCCACCAGATGAAAACAAGGAAAAAACTGGTCCAGGAAGGTTTGTGAACTTTGGTCTCCCTTTTGATTGACCGGTAGTATTACCTTAATCAGCAAAGGTGTTATTGGTAAGTCAGCTGATTTCAATATGAAATTTGCAGTGCTGTTGCTGAGGATGCTCAGAAAGATGGAAATGGAAAGGAGGAAAATGCTGCACCTGTTACACACCAAAGTACTTTGCCAAATTACCAAGCTGAAAAGAAAACTAATGACTGCATTTCAGAGGAAAAGAAATCCCTTGTATCTCCTGATAGCAATGGCAATGGAAAATCAATGGCTGCAGAAGTACGAGATTCAGTAGCCACCAGTGAAAAGGTTGGCCACACCAATATGGATGAATCGCAAAAGACAAACATGCCAAATGTAAACCCACCAGGGGCTTCTAGAGAATCAGTTAAGTTAACACCTAATGTGGATATTCCTTCGAGTTCTGTGAAGGAGTCGGGAGATAAGCCTTCAGAACCAGGTACAGAGGCAGCTAAGAATGCAGATATGGTAATTGATTCTCTTCCGTTGGAAAAGGACCCTGCAGAACCGGTATCATCAGTTACGGATGGAGAAAATAGAGCAAAAAAAGGTCCTGATTCTCAATCTATTTATATTTTTATTTATTTGTCGGGGGTTGCATTAGGCATTGTTTTGTGGCTTGGCACAAGTCTCCAAGCCTCAAAAAATTGCAAACAGTGCCTTGAATAAATCCAGGACAAGGACCTTGTGAAATGGCACAGTTCTTTGGCAAGCTGAGCTGGTTGGGATCTTGCTCTCTGAGGTTTATGTTTATATGGGTGTTTGTCATTAATACAATTTTGATAATGCCGTCTCCATGTTTAGAATTTATCTAGAAATAGCGGGTGAGAAATAGCTAAGAAACTTTTATAAAATGTATCAGATGTGTTCAGTCATAAATTAAGAAATCAAATAAAGGAGGATTCATGAGCAAACCATGGCAAAATTGTTAGGCTATCTGAGCCTTGGAGACAAGTCCAAGTCCAAGTGGGACAGAGACTGCATAATCACCTTTTTGCTTTCGAAGTACAGATGTGTGGCATATATGTGGGGAAATTATCACCTTCGGCAATGAATTATAAGCCTATGACCGGATTGAATATGCTTGTCACCTACAAACTTTGAGAGAAGTTCAAAGCGTTTGTTGGTTTTCGGAAACTGTAGGTGTGTTCTTTTTCAAATATAGTCATTTAACCTATCTTTCACCTTGAAGTTCAGGTTTCGGAATTCCTTATCCTCTTGTTGTAATTTATTCTTCTGCTTGTGATTGGCAGATGATAGTCATTTGAATGAATGTAAAACTGAGAAGGGTGATCCAACAATGACCAAAGATCATGATATGGATAAGCTAAAATGAGCTGCAACAACTGCTCTAACAGCAGCAGCAGTGAAAGCAAAGCTTTTTGTGGACCAGGAAGAGGACCAGATTCTAGAAAAACTGGTAATTTTGCAGCCTTCGCTCGTGTTTCTGTCATGGTTATTTCGAAAGCTTGTCTCTACAGCTCTTTTGATTAATGCAGTTGCATAAGTTGGAGGCCAAATTGGTGTTTTTCTCGGAGATGGATAATGTGGTATTAAAGACTAGGGAACTCATGGAAAGATTGAGGCAGAAGCTTTATCAGGAACGGGCACAAATAATTGCATCCAGACTTGGTTTACCAGCTTCCTCATCAAGAGCAATGCTGCCTCAATCATTTCCCAACGATATGAACTTTGCCAATACAGTCCCTAGACCCCCAACTGGTATGGCTTTTCAAAGGCCACCTCTAGCAAGACCTACCATGAGTTCAGCTTCGTTCATGTCAAGCTCATTTGCATCTAGTATGGTATCAAGAAATTCTGTTCGTCCTCTGAGCCAGGACAAAGTTTCTTCGGTTGGGACAAAGTAACCCTTGTGACATGAGGAATCCTTGGAGATAAATGCAATTCCATCATGCACAGAGCACCAGTTTCACCAAGTGAGTAATTCTTTATCACCATTTTGTAGTGTTTTTATCTACTTTGTAACAAGTTTTTCTTTTATCACCAAGTTTGTAGTGTTTAAGCTGTTCTTTTATCACCAAGTTTAACATGGTGCATGTTGGCTTTGGATCTAATTGGTAACAAGACTTGGGAAGCTATTTTGAGCTCACCTCAGCTGTAATAGTCGTTTCTCAGGAAAAACTTTTGTTTTTGTTTTTTTATTTTTTTCCTGCCCTCCCAACTCTAGATTATAATAACAGATTCCTGCTAAAAACTAAGATTGGATTCTGGATGTAGCTAATGCCAGTTCCGTATGATTTCATTTCAAATCCAAAGCAAGATGGACACCTCTTTATTATTCTTTCTGTTTTTCACTGACAATTTCCTTACTTGTTGGTCATTGCTTCAAGCTTCAGTTCAGCTTCATTGCTGCGGGAACATGCCTTGTCATAGGAAAACTGATTTTCGAGGTTACCAAAGGAACATTTTATCACAGACTTCCGAATCCAAACTTCTTTTGTGGGTAGGATTGGATGGGAAAAGGTAGTGTCTTTTAAGGCATTACTCTATTGCAGTTTTAATAGCTGAAACTGTCCATCACAATTAATTGTCCGACAGGGAACAGCAAACAGCTTGGATTCTTCGTGGCTTGTGACCATTCTTCTGATCCAACTATGGTGTTCTGGCATGTCTGTTGTTATGCAAAAAACTTACTGTAAGCACATGGAATCTAGCTGCCCGTACGTGCATCCAAGATCAATTCCGAAGTCTAATTGCATTTTCTTGTACAGCGCTAAATCTATAATCAGGCAATGGAAAGAGAAACGATCTGTTTTTTTGGCTGCGGTGATGTACAGTAATATCAATGCTAACAGTTGAATTGTGATTTCTAAGGAAGTTTGTATCAGTTGGAAACTTGGCTTGCATGGTGTTTCGTTTTTCCTTTTCCCAAAGCAAGGTGGGTTCAATTCAAATCCCAAAAATTTTCTGCATTCTTGATGAATTCCACTATAAACTTTGTGAGATGTTCTTTCCAACTAAATAGGGAAAAGACACTGAATCCTTTTCTTTCCAACTTAAAAAGTTTCAAGATGGTTCAGCGAATGGTACATCAATCAAATCCCAAATCCAATAGCACTTCCTCTCGGCAAAGGATCACAATTGGGCCTACTAAATTTCAGTGTCAGTCAGATTATGGTCTCATTGACCCCCCCCTCTCTCTCTCTCCTCATCTTCTTTCTTCCTCTTCCCTTTTTTTTTTTATTTAACATGAGATTTGAGTTTCGAATTATAAGATTGGAAAAGGAAGAACTATGACCACTAAACTATCCAGAATAGATTATGGTCTCATTGTTGAACTATCATAAGTTATCTTTTATTTATTTTTACATAAAATCATAAAAATCACGAAAATATAAATATTCACAAAAATTTCAAACACTAAATCTCAATCTCACCTTAAAAAAAATACTAAGAAATCTTTACCACTTAGATGTTCCTAACAAGAGCATCATAAAGTGATCATTGAACTTTCATAGTATCGTGTTGCTTCCAGCTCTAGGGTCCTGTTGCGTTTTCCTATTTATTAAGTGGGCTTAGAAACAAGTTTATTTTGTATGGTTGATGGTATGCCCATTCCGCCATACAGTCGCAGCCGGCTCCGCACTCTGACAATAAATAAAAGAATCCACATCCTTGAGGTTTGGAGTTTTAGACTACTAACTCAGAAATCCCGTCTAAGACTGGCTTTCACCCCCACCTTATTCTGAAAACCAAATGGTTATTGCATTCAAATAAAGTCTTTATGTCGAACACCATTTTAATGGTATTTAAAAGCTTAAATGGTGGCCACCGGGATATGTTGGTTATATTCCAAATAGATAAACCTGCGCAGATATGTACCCCTAAAAGGGGGGGGGGGCAGGCTCAGATTAATGATTATGAAGAGATGCAATGACCCCACATGCTTCTTGTGTGGTCAAAGGTCTGGCCAAGGACCAGAGAGCTCCGCCTAAAAACCTTGAAAACCTGGTGTAACCATGGATAAATGGAGGATGGGCAAGATGAAAAGACTGAAATTGCCTTGATTACAAATTTGATAACAGTCACACAAATGATCCATGAAGATTATCTTTAAATCACTGAAATGAATTCATCTATTCACCACAAACAACATGATTAAATAGGTGCCCGAAATAAAATCAAGTGAACAGTTATCGAATTGATCAGTACTTACAGAAGGCACCAAACACTCAAGTTCGACCATGAGCAGGGATTTGTTTCTCGCGGAATGCGTTAATGTACAGTACCAAAGGTGCTTGTTCTCTAGCACTAATTTCCTTATTGCTAAAAAATCATGCAATATCTAGCACTCGCATCCAGCAGACCTCTGCTGACTGCTTGTCGCAACATCAATGGTATCTGGCAAATATCTGCTTGGTGCGACAAATTCCAACACGAGAAGAAAATGAGGTGTTAGTGCCTTTGACATTGCAAACTTAAAACAGAATATTGAACATTCATACAAATAGCATAAAACTCTCTCTCTCTCTCTCTCTCTCACACACACACACACAGATGGCATGAATTTATTACAAATAGTGCCCACCAAATTCCCCATTGCCCAAATAGAGTCAGAAAATCAATAAAAAAAAATTACAATATCAGAACTAAAATTATGACTGATCTAAAATCACAAGTTCAGATTTCAGAACTAAAATCCAGTATCAAAGCGTGAGTTCCACTAGCAGATACTCAACTTGACAAACCCCAAGAGAAAAAAAGGGCAGGATAAGGGGCTTTTGGGATTTTCTCCTTGAAATACCGCTTTGCACTTAAATTTGCTGCAAGAAACTTTGGAGCAATCTATAGCCACATTTTGGAATTTGTCATCAGTAAGTTGACACTTGATAGTAGCCTACAATAGCTCACTTATATCCAAGCCGCTGAATTTCCCCCCCTTTTTTTTTTTGATAGAAGAACACTTCATTAAAGGTTAGAAGAATGTACAAGGCGTCTAAAAGATAATAAATCCTTAGAAGTGATAAAGATTAAAACACAAAATGCAAAAGGAAAAACTAATGCACCACTGCTCTCTAATCCCTCTTCAACTCTTCTAAGCTATACTTGTTATAAATCCCAAAGGCATAAGCCTAGAAGCTGATGAAAATCAAAAACAGCAAAATACATTTCCCTTAAGAAGCTCAAGAATAGGTAATGATTTAATTTAAATTCTCACCAGGAGTATCAAGTTAAGCCAAGCAACAGGCTGTAGATACAATTTAAAACTACAAAGATAATGTGGTCCTCCTTACAAAGAAAGCCAGGCTTCTTTCTAGCACAAATCCAGTACATGTCACTTTGATGTGCATATTGAAGTTGTTGACCTCTCCTAATCGATTGACTAACAAAGATGTTTTCTAACCCAAAAAAGACAACCTACTTTCTTAAAAATTTTATTCACTCGTTTTCTTTCAGAAACATCCTAGCTAAAGACAACAATTTGTGTGCTCAAAAAGAAGCTGGCCCAACAGCCAGAAAAAACTGACAACTAGAAACCCAGAGGCTTCCCCCAAGTCCCCATATCACAAAAGCCCCTTGGCAGCCCAATGTAGCAGCCAGGATTCAAACCATACTCAATGATAGAAGAGTTACACCCCTAATCAGCTGCTCTAGCCAACAAATCCACATTATGTCAAATTCTTCCCCACCAGAAAAAGAGAGAAAAAAAGAAAAAAGAAAAAAAAAAAAACCAATAACAACATCTTTTAAATGAGAAGCTAACTTATTATCAACTTCATGAAGGATAGCAAACTCGTCAACTAAGTAGCAGTTTTTCTATTTCCTTTTTTTTTCCCTGATAAGGGTAAGAATTGTATTAAGAAAGAGAGAAGAACAAATACATAAGGCTCAAAAAATGAGAAATGTAAAATGGCTAGAAAAGCAACAAAAAACAAAACAAAACAAGAACAAGAACAATCGAAGAAACTAATGGAATATTGTTCTCTGATCCCTCTTCAAGTCCTCAAGATTATAATATCTAAATAACCCTACACATAAGCCCCAAGAGAAGATATAATTTCTCAGGACCAAGTAGGACATAATTGTTATCCAAAAATCTTCATAAAATCAACGGCAAGGTAATGACAACAATGACTAAAAAAGAAAATTGAAAAATAGGAATGTAAGAAAAAATAGCTAATAATCATAATAATGTTAGTGCTATTATGTACCCAAATAACATGATAACAATGTAATCAACAAAAAAGGTATGGTCCTTCATAACATGATATGATGAGGAAATCAGAAGATTGCATGATTTGTTCTAAAACGAACAAGAGAGAGGGTGTTAACTTACATCTCCTCCTCTTCCCCACTCTTTAAGGCATTCTTAGCTATGACTTGGAAAGCTTCTTCGACATTGATGCCCTCCTTGGCAGAGGTCTCGAAGTATGGAATATTTCCTTTTGAGGCACACCAAGCCCGAGCCTTTTTCTCAGAAACCTGATGGTTTTACAATTAGGGGGTAAGGCTATAAATAAAGATAAGATTTGATAAGGTCAATGATAATAGCTAAAAGATGTTTTAAGTAGGCACGTACAACTCTACTGTTTCCACCATCGACATCGATCTTGTTTCCCAAGACAACAAATGGAAAGTTTTCAGGATCTGAAGGGCTTGCCTGCAAAAATATTTAGAAAATTGTCACACATCTAGCATTATTCCTTAAATGGCTAATTCATTAAGGTTTCCTTTAAGGATAGTCCTTCAAGAAAACTTAACTACTATGAATCCATAATTCATTAGAACTTGAATCAACTCAACTAAGCCTCGTGTAACAAACTATGGGACACTTACATGGTCTCCATTTCGATTCTAATTTTATTTATATATGTAAACTCATCTGTTCTTGGTGATAAAGCCCCTACTTTTGTTATAATGACCTTCTGAATCAGATACAACTAATCCTTTTCTATCAGAGCCTTTGTCAGCAGTCATTGCATGTTAACAAACCAAGGAAATGTTCATAACAATCTCCTAAACACCAACAAAGAATGTACATAAGTGGATAAAAGGGAGGGCAATGCTGAGCAGCAGAATGAACTTCTCCAAAAAAGGACAAAACATAAGGTCAAAGTAGTTGACAACCTCCCACTAACAAATAATAAGGAGCTGTCACCATCTTCCAAAATTACAAATTACCTGAACTTCCAAAATTACAAATTACCTGAATAAGAAACTCTTCTCTCCAATTATTTAGGTTGTCAAATGACTTCATAACATTAACATCATACACAAGTACACAGCAATCGGCACCACGATAGAAAGCAACACCAAGACTTTGGAATCTTTCCTGTCCAGCAGTATCCCAAATCTGCCAGGGTACAACATGCAAAATTTTACACCAGAGCTAATAACAGTTACTCACAAATTAAAGAAACCAGAAAAACCAAAGCTAGGCAAAAGCAACTCTCCTGTTAATAATGCAATAATAGTGAAATCAAATTGAACAAGGAGAAGGATTGCATATGTTTAAAACTTCAGTCTAACATGCACAGCATATGCAGGGATCTGAAATAGAGCTTATAAATAAATAAATAAATAAATAAATTCCACAACGAATCAGATTAAAAAAGCCTGTGAAGAGTTGATAAACATCTTATAGTCACTAGTCATACTTTAAAGATCACTTATTTTACATAAAACAAGAGAATATGAGATCTAAGTTGATCAATTAAAGTAAAACAGACTTTGGGGGAGTTTGTAGCCTTGCAAATGAAGTGGTTATCCAAGTTCACATGCAATAAATGGAATTGGAACACTGAAATATTAAAAAAGAAACAAACAAGATGGGTGGTCAAACACAGTAATTTCAAAAATCAAGGACATAGGAAAAGGATGCAACATAAACATTAGCTAAGTTAAAAATTCACGATAACTTCAAAGATGCCTATAAGATATAACAATTTGGAACAATATTCATGAGTGTTTTCGAATTTTTGCAGAAGGCGTGACAAACAAGGAAGTGATAATGGGTTCAAATTTATATTTTAAAATATGGATACAGCTACAGTATATAAAAATATGCGAGTCAATTTTGCACTTATATAACAGCAACACTCTGGTATGTGAAAGAATAAGTCTATATGGCTGCAAAAACATAAAGAATAGACAACTCAAAAGTCAGACTTATGAGCACAAGCTTACAAGGCCAAATTTCCAGGAAAGCATGTTAAAACTTGAACACACAGATAAACCATTCTTCATAACCTTGAAGCCTTCAGATTAAGTAGGTATTTTGCATAGATCAGAGCATGATGTTATGAATTCAAAACTTGTTGGACCCCCTAACCTCATTTAATATCCCAAGTGTTTGGTACCCTCTTAGAAGCCTTCAACACTCACATATGACAGATAGTGTGAGAACATCGATACTAACACATTAAAGGAACCCAGCCTTTTGATGAGGCCACCTTTTGACACCCGTTAATATTTGAGGTGGACAAAATCATCGTGTGATAAAAAACACTTCTTGACTTTGAAATGGTTGAGCGTATCAATGGTGTTACCGAAACATTCTTTTTTATCTTCAAAGGTAGTCATCCAATATTCACCCTTATCTCTTAAAGAGCTTAATTCAAGAAAACTTCTCTACTCTCTCTATCTTAACCACCCACTTATACAACACAAACTACTCAATCGAAAATCACGTCCAATCCCACCAAACTCTGGTAACTCTGGTCTTTATAATGAGCAGGGGAACACATAATTACTTCTACACCATTTTCACTTTAGCTCATTCCTCTCACATAACATATGTTTCAAATTACTTTGGTTTTTAATCAAGCACAAAGGTTATGCATGAGCATGAAATTTGCAGGGAAAAATAAACTCATACGTGGCACACTAGCATTCATTATTACTTAAGATTTTGAAGCAGTTAACTGTTAATTTTCCACAAAAGACACTGAATCTTTACTAATCACTAACCTGTAGCGTGAAGAGCCTG
Source organism: Dillenia suffruticosa (assembly GCA_033439265.1). Classification (NCBI taxonomy): domain Eukaryota; kingdom Viridiplantae; phylum Streptophyta; class Magnoliopsida; order Dilleniales; family Dilleniaceae; genus Dillenia; species Dillenia suffruticosa. The sequence goes on along the minus strand of JAVTVX010000008.1, from coordinate 2,233,454 downwards.
TCTTCAAACTGAACTTCCTTTGTTAAGAAATCCGCTCCAATAGTCGCCTTATATTGATTGCTAAATTTCTTATTCACGTATCTAAAAGCTGATCAAGGCTAACAAACACAAAAACAGTTCAAGCCCAAAATGTTCGTTTCAATAAACATGGTATAAAACAAAATCATGGTAATACCCAAAGAAAACAATAAACCCAACAAATGATGGATACTGGTTCATCAACGATGTCTTTCCCACCCTGCAATCATACACAGTTGAAGTAAATTTTCAATCAAGCATCCAATCCCAGTTCATTGAAAACAAGATTCAACAAGACGTAATTGACAAGGTACATTCACTTGTTCATTAAATAAAACTCCTGGAACATCAAATTTCAATGACTAAATTCACATTGCCACTAGGGATTTTACTAAATAGAGTTAAACAATTAACTCAAGTTTCTTGAAATTCATGAATCAGATCACACTCATCCAAATTGATACAACAGAATTTCATAATCATCTAGGGTTTCCAATGAATCATACAGATAAAGATCTTCAAAGGGATCAGTCAAATCAGCGCATAAAACCCTAAAATGACAATTGTGTAAGAGAGTGAGAGAGAGAAAGACAACTGACCCACTATCGCCGAGGATTATGACTTTCAAAAGGGTTCTTCTTCGGGACGGCATCGTTCTGGTTCAGAAAAGTTCGATCAATTGAATCACGAACTGGGAAGGAGAAAGAGAGAGAGAGAGAGAGAGAGAGAGAGAGAGAGAGAGTGGAGGAGCTAAAACCGGTTTTTGTGTATTTGTAGTCTAACGAAATTCATTTTTTCTCTCTGTAAAATTATTTCTCTCTCTTCGTCTCTCTCTCTCTCTCTCTCTCTCCCTTTCTCTCTCTCTCCCCCCTCTCGGTGTCGCATGTTCAACGTCGTACATCAAAGATGTTTCTAGTCTTTTTTAGTTTTTTGTTTTTCCTTTTTTCTCCTGCTTCCTAAGTTGAACTTTTTCCGACACTCAACGTAGAAGGGAAAAAGGGACTGACCAGTAATTTGAATTATTTTAGAACCAACAAAATTTCTTTTATAGGAATTTTTAAAATAAAAAGTATCAATAAATAAAATATTACAAATTTTTGTGTAATTTTTTTAAATTTATTATAAGAATATTTTATTTTTCTAATATTTTTTTATCTATTCATTAATATGGATTAATCATTCATTGAGATATATTGACTCGAGTTATGGTATGGAGTACATTTGCATTTTTGGCTTATATACATACATATATATATATATATATATATATATGTATGTATATATATATATACATATGTATGTATGTTTATAAATCATTATATTCAAAAATCGTATTAAAATTGATTAAATTCGATAAAAATTAAATTAAATAATTAAAAAATTTTTGATATTTTTTTAATATATAAAATTCGAATCCGATATTTTATTTTAGAGGGTGAATTTTAGCGCAATGATAAAATTGTTATTTTAATGATTTCGAAATCATGAATTCAATACGTGTAAACAGTTTCTTTACAAAAATATAAAGGAAATACTGTGTATAATATCCGCTCTCCTCCTACTCCCACATTAAATCAAGAAACATTTTATATACCAGATGATCCCGATATCTTATTTAAGAAAAATTAGTATTGAATTACCGAATCAACTAAATATTGATTTTCAATACGTATCTTTAGACAATCAAACTATTATAACATGACTAAGTAATTTTGGGTACTTATTTTAAATCTCATTCTTTATCTGAATTTAAATCCGTAATTGTCCTATTTAATGTATCAAAATTTCTACCATACAACCATATTATGCTATCTTATACTTGAGGAGTTTATAATTATGATTTGGAAGCTTGTTACATTATTTGAGATTGGGTAATTGTACCTTCCATTTGTCATAAGATCTCATTAAACACAGCCTAAATCATAGGATTGAAATAAGCAAAAATGTGGTTAATGGAACTGTTGATCGATTTGAGAAACCAAAATAGCTAGAAACCATATCTAAAATTTCAGTTCCTATGGTTTATTTTGAAGAACTACGAAATAACAGTTTTTTGTTTAAACGGTTGATTTGAATCAATTTTTTTAAGAAAATATATATATATATATTTTTTAAATTTATTAGTTACAAAATAAATCATGTTAAAATTAAAAATATTGAAAAATTATTATTAATTTGAAAGTAGAAATAGAAAATTTTCAATTTTAATTAATGTTGAATCTAATGTAGTTTTATAATTCAGTTATAAAAATACATGTAAGTTTTATATTAAAAATTAATTTAAATAAATTATTTACAAATTTAATAGATTATAAAAAAAAATTATGTGACAAGGTGAGTTTCAGGTGTTCCCACCTAAATCGATTAAACGACACCGTCAACAAAAAAATACATAATGGGTTTCTAATTAAATTTATTTTGTAATTAATCAGTCATATATATATATTTTTTATTTTTATAAAAAAGGAGGAAAAATCGATATTTATCTTTATTTTTATTATATATACTTGTATTTTTTACTATGCCAATTGTAGAATCGAAACCTTTAGGATTCGGTTGTAATTTCCCTAAAGCAAGAAACCCTGGCCGTGAATAGAATAAAAGAGAAAAGATGTATTTTCTTTTTTGTTTAGTTCACTGAAAAGTGAAGAAAATTTTCTATGGATTTTGTTTTTTTTTTAGTAACTTTTTGAATCATACCTTGAAGTACTTAATTACTTGTCCAGAGTGGTAACCCAACGATAGGCTGACATAAATTTCTTGACCTCCTTTCTTCATCAAGAATAGCCAACACACAATAAAGATTTAACCTATTAATAGCCATACTAGTAGTAATAGTGAAGTCAAAAAGGGAAACTTCAAGACCCAGAGTTGGCTCTACCATGAAGATCATAGAAGGATTAATCACTAACTCAACTGTTATCGTTAGCCTTTTGCATTGCTCTGCAGATAGCCCATTCACTCCAGGCATCCCAACCAAAGCTCCCTTCATTGAATTCGGCTCCATAGGCTCCATAATTTCCTCAATGAACATCTGCAACAACATTTAGTAGGAATGGTGTTAGGAATAAAATGGAGGACAGAAGGTTCTTGAAAGCTCAAGAACATCTTTTTGTTGAAAGTTGAAGAATACACATAGAAAAAAAGAAAATCAGTCTGCTTCCATGAGCAAGACTGTCCAGTCTCTAAGCCAAAACTTTACAACACTTCTCTATCTCCTTTCTGACTCTCATCCCATCTATTTATAGCCTAATTCATATCCAACTACTCAAAATTCTTTAATAAGAAATTATTACCCTCTAACATCCTCTAACAGATTATTGTTTGCAGACTTTTCCCCAATATTGCCTCCTGCTGAAACTTCAGTCTTGCCCTCAAGGCTGTAGCCCAGAGATTGGCCCGTAAATTTGGGAGGTTCAGCATTCCATCGGACCAGCACCTGATGTCTCCTTTTCTGACGAATGTTCGGATGGTATCGCAAATGTTTTGCAGTTGTGTCTTCGCTCGCGGCTTCGTGAGTCGATGGAACCTCATCCTCGCCCGGAATGATCGCACGCAGGCTCTTGTTCTGACAATTATGGAGGGGATGGTAGGGTTGTTTGCATTTGAAGCACAACCCTTTGGCGCGTAAGTCCGAAATCTCATGGTGGGATATTTGGTGCGAGTTGCGATTGGAGAACGAAGAGGTTTGCAGAGGAGGGAGTGAAGAAGTTGACTGTTGTTGGTAAAGGTTGTTGTGGAGGGAAGATGGGTTGAATGTGATCTGGGTTCGGGTCATGGGTTTCGGGTGGGAGTAAGTGTTGAAACCTTCAGGGGTCGGGTTGGACCCCGCCCCATTTTCAACCCGAGAGGAAAGTGGGCCCCGTCCTCTTTACCCGATAGAAAACCTGTTATAAAGAAGTCATTCTCTCTTTTAATTTCCTAAGCGAGCTTCATCGTCTGGAAGAGCGAGAGAGATTCGTGGGAGCGAAATCGAACACGGATCTTGTCCTTGAGACCATTGAGGAAGAGACTCAAAAGAATCGAGAAGTTCAAGCCTCTGATGAGCGTAGCCCTAGTGACGAATTCGTCGATGTAAGCATCGACTGTCCCTGATTGTGTCGTCGACGCCAGAGCTTCAAAAGGGTTCGCCGATAGACCACCCCCGAACCGATCAAAGAGTTCGGTTGTGAGAATGCATCAAGAAATCGAGGGTTTCTGGGCCAAAAGCCACGGTACCCAATGGAGTGCAGAGCCATCCATGGAGAGCATGGCGATAGCGACTTTCAAATCATCCGTAACGTGATTAATGATGAAAAATTACTCCGCTCGTGCGACCCAAGCCACGAGATCATGGCCATCGAAGCAAGGGAGATCCAGTCGTCGCAGTGCGAAAGGTACGTCTTCTTGTTAAGGGTATCTGGGTTGTGGGTGACTGTGGTTTTGGTTTCCAAAAACGGGAATGGACCCGATCGTGAGAGATGGGCTTTCCGGAACGCCATGGAGGGTGGATGCAGAGGAGCCAGTTTCCTCTCGACCACCATTGTTTTGTCGCAGCAGTGCTGTCACTAAATCTTCCAAAAAGTCAAGTTTTTCCATCTTAGTGCGATGGATATTCATTTCCTCGATTAGTGTCGAGATACTCTTCCCCGATTCCGCAAGGCTCTTCCCCTAGTTAAGAATTCTCTTCAATACCATGAAAGCAATAAATAAAACCTTTCTAATTCTTAGCACCTTAAAGATCAAGTCGATCTGTTTCGGTTCATAAACTTGTTCGGTGAAACAACAAGATCTGTTATATGCAATGAGATTTTATGTATGCTGCCATGATCTTTCTCGAGGTCCAAAACGCCTCATCAGTGCAGCCAGCTGTTGCCACCGAGTGAAACATTCTACTGCAGAGAACATGCTGTAGGAATGCATTCAACCCTGCCTTATGCTCGTGCACAGGTATACTTGAGAACCTCTAAAACACACAAAATTAAAGTCTAATATTTTAAATTAAATCAATTCTTTCATGCAGGTTCTGATTGATGAGATCTGCATGGACAGTAGCCAAGTTCTTTTGATACTTATTCTCCATCTACTTCACATTACTTCACTTTCCACCGCATGACTTCAGTAGCAGTGACACCAAACCAAAATGTCACTGTCATAGTTACCTCAGCATTCTGTTCAATACGGAACTTCTCTCCGGATACATCACCCACGACCTGTAAGATTTTTCAATCTCTCATAATCTTTTTTGGTGTACACTTGACTCCTATTCAAAATTCTGAACTTTTTGTCCCATTATTGCAGAGGATTCCTATCTAGTGTAGGTGGTATGCTGGGCTCAACTAGATGCAGACAATTGTCTCTGGTGAGTGAACATTGTTTTGCTCACAATATCCAGATACTCGAGCAAAAGTCTCTTGCTTGTGATTTGGTTAGCTACCCAGTTGGATAGCTTAAGGCCCGACAAGTTTGAGTCTAATTGCAAACAGGGCATTATCACTCTAGAACTTGAGGGATCACATGACCTTAAATTTAGAATAAAGGACTTAGGAAAAGTTGGCTTTCAATTCTACCTTTTTGTGAACTTTTTTTACATACTCCTTTGTTTGCATACAATCAGTGAAGCTCTACGCTGTACAATAGCTAAAAGCGCTGGTATTGGAGTGATTTTTCTTAGGTCATTTGTACAAGTGAGTAAATAACTAAATCCAGTCCATTAAAAATGGTGAACAAAACACCATAAAAAAATATACAAAATAAATAATTAAAAATAAAAGAGAATTTTCGGGGAGTTCGAGAAAATTACTGCCCAATCACCAATCAACAAGTGTAGAATCTCAAGGATGTTCAGATGACCAAAATGCTTTTTGACCCATGAAGATGCATGGCACAAAAATAGGAAAGGTGTCTGCTTAAAAATAGCTACCTTATGGAACAAAACATCCTTTTTTGTCGGAGGTGAATGGGGAAGACAGCAATGTTCCCCGTAATTTTGATGGAACTATTACCTTGCATCATTTTTTCCTTTCGTTTTGAGAATCCCTCTGCCTTCTTCCTCAGGTACATCTCTCTCTCTCTTCTCTCATCATGTTGGATGGTCATTGCCAGCTTTAGATGGCCTTTTGATGCATGAAAGTTGTTTATCATATCACTTGCATATAGGTGAATTATTATTGTTGTGCTAACCAGGGATCATTACTGCAGGAGCAGTGGGGTTTCTCCGGCGAGTTTGTAATGTTCTAAGGTTCATATAGGCTTAGAAACTCCACCGAAAAAAGGGAGGGGGAAAAAGAAAAATGTCTGATAACTCAACTTCATCTTCTCCACCGCCGCCACCATCATCATCATCACCGCCACCACCTACGTCTTCTTCAGCACCACCACCACCCGAAGATTCATCGCCACCACCCCCATCACCACAGTCATCATCATCATCACCACCCCCACCACAAAGCTCCTCCCAGTCACCACCACCCCCACCGCAGAGCTCCCAGTCATCCCCACCGCCACCTTCGTCTGGCGAAAGCTCACCTCCACCACCACCACCATCATCATCCCACACACCGCCATGGAGCTTTTCTCCTCCACCACCACCATCTTCATCGTCGCAGCTCTATGATTCATCAAGTAACAGCAATTCTACAACTTTTTCAGTTTCATCAAGTAACGGCAAACTGGCCATCGCCATTGGTGGGGCTGTTGCTGGGGGTTTGCTCCTCCTTATCATGATTGCCTTGGTTGTCTCTTGTACCAGAAAAAAGAAGAGAAGACCTGAAGACAACATGCAATTCTACAGAGACAGCTCCACAGGTACAAAATAAAAACTTCTTCATACATTACAAAACTCGTCATGATTTTTTTCTTTCCTAGGAGAAAGATAACGTAGGAAATTTCAAAGTTGTGCGGGACTATGCTAGTTATTTTACGCGACTTTTCTTATGGTTTGTTGCTTACTGAGATTAAATGGATTTACATATAAATACACACCAAAGAATAAATATTAATATTATGATAATTTTAACATTTTTTTATAGAAAAAATTAATTTCTTCTAAATGGAAAAACTCTTTTTTTTTTTAATTGAAAAATATTATAAAACAATAGAGATAAAATGTAAATTGACGTAGAGCCCAAACCTTTGATCTTCATGAATAACCAAGGAAAAGCTAGGTCACATCCTTACTTTTTGTTAGGCTATATGAAATAAATTATAATTGGTCTAATTTAATTTTGTATTTATTCAATAATTTTTTTTTGATATATGTATTTATTCAATAATATGGTATAGCATCATTAAGGAATTTTTTTTCTTACATAGGAGAGACTTGAACACGAGATTTTTTAGAGGAAAATGAATGGTGTCAGTTGAGTTATAGTTCACTGGTATAATATCAATATTTATTGCAATGCATGTGGTATGATTTTACTGGTTATTGTAGATTTAAATAATTATAATATTAAATTAAAAAGTATGGAATAATCATGGATTCGGATTCATGCTTCATTCATAAAGGGCCAAAATAGTGAATATAAAATGGTATTTTTCTACAGTGGCAAAAGAGAGACTATGGTACTAACTTTTGCACTTTTGTTGTTATCTTGTTTAAATATGTAGCAAGTGGATACTATAACCAAATGCATCAAAATCAGCATTGGCAAATGGCTCCGCCTCAAGGGGACCAAATGATGGGCGGAGCTTGGGTGCCTCCACCCGCGCCACCACCACCGCTACAGGTGATTAGTGAGATGAACTCCACCGGTTACTCTGGTCCTCATGGACCATCTCTGCCCCCACCCCACCCTGCTTTTGCCCTTGGATTTAATCAGAGTACCTTCACATATGAGGAGCTCCACGCTGCGACCGGTGGATTTACCAACACCAACCTATTGGGACAAGGTGGATTTGGATATGTACACAAAGGAGTACTGCCAAATGGAAAGGAAATTGCAGTGAAGAGTCTCAAGTCTGGGAGTGGACAAGGAGAAAGAGAGTTTCAGGCTGAGGTTGAGATCATTAGCCGTGTCCATCATAGACATCTTGTATCACTCGTTGGGTATTGCATTGCTGGAGATAGAAGACTGTTGGCCTATGAATTTGTGCCTAACAAGACCCTTGAATTCCACCTTCACGGTAACGATGCTGTCATTCTGCTAATCATCAAGCTCAGTTTGATTTTTGAGGGCTTGTATATTGCTTGGAACTAGACATTTCCTAGTTGTAGGACTTACATAAGACAATGTCATCACTGAATAGAACTTAATTTTCCTAGATCATTGAAAATGATGGGAAATGATTTTTTTATTAAAACAGTTGATGATATCTCATATTCCAGGAAAGGATCGCCCACCAATTGACTGGAGTACAAGGATCAAAATCGCACTTGGATCAGCTAAGGGGCTCGCTTACCTCCATGAAGATTGTAAACCACTCACCCCTCTCTCTCACGCTTCCGCGATTGCACAAAATATTTGTGTATATTGATTTGCTTCACTATATGCAGGCCACCCGCGCATTATCCACCGTGACATAAAGACCGCAAATATCCTACTTGACTACGGTTTTGAAGCTAAGGTACGGTGCATGATCTTTTAAGCATAAGACTTAATATATGCTATTAAGATGTTTCTTTTGGCTAATTAAGTGATCTGCTGAAACATAAACATAATCTAGGTGGCTGATTTCGGTCTAGCTAAGCTATCTGCGGACACAAACACTCACGTTTCAACGCGTGTCATGGGAACATTTGGGTAAGAGATGATAAACCCTAAAGATTTTCCTTTCCAACCATCAATTACGTACAATAATTCACAAATTATATATCATACTCTCACGTGATTGACCCTGTATTTTGGGGGTCAAAACCTTTCTGCCAACAAAAATCAATGATTAGATATTTGATATTGCACCGACAGCGGTCAGTCAGTGAGATAAGGTGTTAATTCCTTTAAAGTTTTGAATTTTAAATTTGACAAGGGAAAAAACTATATTAGGAGAGCTGCCCCCTAAATGAATCCGGGAGAGCTGCTCCCTAAATGAATCCCCCGCAAACACTCAAATTATATTAGTCGAAATATGACTCTACATACCGATGGTCTTGTATACAAAAAAATAATGTTTGATATTGCCTAGAGAAAGAGAAAACTGCATAACTTCCACTAGCTAAGCTAAGGTTTAGATGCAATTCCAAGAAATTATTAATTTTAGGCTAAAATCTCTCTTTCTTGAACTCTAAATTTAAAAGACAAGACCACATGCATGAGTCATAGCATATAAGAGGCCTATTAATTTAGAATTTTTGTATATATGCTAATGCAGGTACTTGGCACCAGAATATGCTTCAAGTGGCAAACTAACTGAGAAATCTGATGTCTTCTCCTATGGTATTATGCTTCTGGAACTGATTTCAGGACGTCGTCCCATAGACAACACTATGGAGGATAGCTTGGTGGACTGGGTGTGGATCCATCCCTTGACAAAATCATAATTTTTTGCTTCATCATACTTCCGATAAGGAAGTGAAAAGTTGAATGATGTCCCTAATATAATTTATTTTCTTTTAATGCACAAACAGGCTAGGCCTATGCTCTTGAAGGCAATGGAAGAAGGAAACTTTGATGAGCTTGTTGATCCAAGATTGGAAAATAACTACAATCCCAGTGAGCTCGCACGCTTGGCGGGCTGTGCTGCTGCTTGTGTTAGGCACTCCGCAAGAAGACGGCCAAAAATGAGCCAAGTAAGTTCCCCCATTCCATAAATTTTATATCATATTAAAATAACACATTTACATTGTTTATAAGTTTTATATCAAACTTTAATACTATTTACATAAGGGAACTAAAAAAAAAAAGTTATTGGGTGCTATTCTTTAATAAAACAAATCAATTAGGGGTCCTCACAACACAACTGAAGGATAATATATCCAAAAGACAAAATAATGAAATTAATAGCATTATTGTCATTTTTCTAGCACTTGATGAAAACCCCCTAAGCATCTTCACTTACAATGTTTGATATAGCCAGAGAAGATGGTTTGCATTTCAAAATTTTAACAAGAATTCTGATAATGTGGTCAATTATTTGTATCTGTGAAACAGGTCGTGCGCGCGGTCGAAGGAGATGTGTCCCTGGATGACCTAGATGAGGGCCTAAAGCCAGGCCAGTGCTCGGCGTTTGGCTCAAATGGTAGCTCTGACTGTGACAAGGGATCATACAATTCAGACATGGCCAGATTCAGGAGGATGGCATTGTCAAGCCAAGAATTTGCAAGCAGCGAGTATGGAGGCTCGGGTGACTCTACAATGCATCCTTCCCCTTCAAGCGGTGACTTGACCCGCAAGCAAAGCCCACGAACAAACTCCTAGTTTGAAGCCAGAATCAGGGATTGCTTGGGTCTTAAAATTCTTTTGGGGGTGCCCTTAATCTTAATTACTCAACTAACATGACATTGAAGATTTAGCTCGGGTAAAAAGAAAAAAAAAAAAAACAAGAAAATTGCATTTTTAATCGTTTGTTATTGAAACCATGAGACTCCGTTAATTTGTTTAAATGGTCTCTCTGTATATTAACTAGGGGTTGAATGCCAAATGATTTTTTTTTCCCTGCTGTTTTGTACTAATTGCTTGTTTGGTTACAGAAAAATATTCGTCCAGCCTTACGGGGACACCGAGTGGTAAAAAATATTGCTCAGTCTTCTCCTAGGTGCATGTATTTCCATGGCCCCCCTATGTAACAAAAACAAAGAAAAATATTCCTTAAATACTTTCTCGTATTACCGGTTCGAACACCGTAAGTTCCGATTTAAAAGTTGATTCTCGCTATTCAAGTTTTTGATAAAAAAGTTTAATATTTTATTATTAAATTTATATGATATTAGTAAATATAAGCAAACTATATCAATACAATACGGGTACCTCTTCAAATAAATCCCTTTTATTTTGATACGGTGAAATTCCATCATAAAATTATTTGATTTTATTATAAAAAATACTTATCAATTAAACTAGTAAACAATCTTATACGAGCAATATGTGGATATGTTTATGGCCCTCGCGCCAAGTCTTGTGAATCATAGAAAGTATGAAAATATATATAATATTATTCACATGAAAATTAGTTGAAATATGTAAAATGAGAAGTTTGTTAATTCTTCGGGTAAAACTAATTGCCAATAGGATTCAAATAAAAATAGACAATACTCGAATTTGAAGTAATCTAAATTTCGAGTTTATGCTTAATATTCAAATTATTTAATTATTTATAATATAAATATGATCGGCCTATTTTTACGTAAAAATAAATATGTATAAATTAAATTCATCTTACTCTAAAAAAGGTATTAATATTGCAATGGAAAAACATTACCTATTTCTAAATAAATTTTAATATAATTATAATAATTAGATTTTGAGTTGTATACCAGATTTATGTATTCGCGCGAATGCCAATAGCTTATTCGCCTGATCAATAAAATGCCTTTTGTTTTTCATGAGGATAATACTTTTGCTGATATCCCTATCAAACTAGAATCGTCAGTCCCTTTAGAATTTTATGATTTCTGTCTTTCTCGTGAGACGTATCTTATTTTACACGATATTCAAAATATGATTTCTTTTAAAAATTAGTTTCTTTTTGTTCCTATTTATATATAAAAAAAAAGTCTAATATATTTAACTTAGACGTGTAAAATAAAATTACTAAAAAGATTAATATTCTTATTATCGTAAAAAATTTCTATGAAGTGGTAAATAAGTAAAATAGTGAAATCATTTTTTTAATTAGGTATGAAGAGGCGCATTGTATAATTTTTACCATCATTGGAGAAAAAATTGAGATTAAAAATTTTAATTTTATTACAAAACTTTTTATATTTTAATAAATTCAATTAAAAAATTTTAAGATTTTCAAATAAAAATAAAATTAGATCAAGATTTATTTTGACACGTGTTTAATCAGTAAACACACCAATGCTCTATGATTATATCATGGGGGATATATAGTAACTTAGTATTTTGATTATCCCTTTTATTAAAAATAAAATAAATTAAAATAAATTAATAAGAAACGAAAGCACTTGGTGGTATCGGGTACAGCCGATTGTAATCTCCCAACATCTCCGTCTCCAATATTTGCGATCTTGCCCTCTTCCCCTTTTTCACAGGTTAAAGGCCTTCCCCTCTCTTTCGCACAAAGGGTGAGAGACAGATTCATAAGCTCCTTGCTACAGTTCACTACGAGGGGGGAGAGAGAGAGAGAGAGGGAGAAATCCCACAGATCTGGTCGTTTCAGACTATCTACCATGGCTCAACCTCTAGTGAAGAAGGACGACGATCGCGACGACGAAGGTTAGTCGTCGAATTCTTTATTTTCTCCATGTTTGAACTTCAATTGCTTCAATCAAGATTCCTTATCAATTCGCGCCCCATTACTGGATACAATTAATGGATCGGTTGTTAGATTTTTCAGATCTGATTTGTTCTTGGTCTTGGATCCAATTCATTTTTTACTGGAAATCGACTAGATCAGTCAATTTGAAGAGTTAGATATTTCGCTATTGACGAATTTTAGGTTTTTGTTTTAGAACAATGTATGATTAGGCTTCAATTGCAATGTGGATTTGTCCGCTTATTAGATCTCTCAAAATGTTACCCATTTGGGTCTATATTTTGCACAGAATTGAATGTTTAAGTAATTTCACTAGTGATGTTGAATCAATTTATGTAAATGAAAAACAATATAGAAGTTCTGGTTAGATCTCTTAAAAGCTTCTCAATTTTGTTTATTGATTTTGCACAGAGCTGAATGTTGAATCTGTGTACATGGTTGTTAAACTCGGGATTCTACTTGATTGGTTTCAAGAGTTGAATTGTAGAGCTGGGCTAACATCCTAAGAAAATTTAAATTGAAATGTGAGTGTGGAAAATCACATACAAATGAATCAGAAATCATAGGGTCTGACTGATAACTGTATTTTCAATATGAATTTAAGTTGCATGAATATCTTTGCTTAAGTATATCAAATTGGATTGCATTACAGCGGAGTACTCTCCATTTTTGGGGATTGAGAAGGGGGCTGTTCTGCAGGAAGCTAGGATTTTCAATGATCCCCAGCTTGATCCGAGGAGATGTTCACAGGTATTGCATTGTGTCTCCAAGTTCTATGTGTTATGTTTTGTCAATAATGTCTGTTGATACTGATTTGAAAAGTGTTTCTCGAATTTTTTTTATGTTCTTACTGGTTAGCTGCTTATTTCTAGGTCATAACAAAGCTTCTGTATCTGCTTAATCAAGGCGAGTCATTTACCAAGGTTAAAATCTCAATTCTGTAATTGCAATGATATTGTTTGATTGTTACTCCCTTTTTTCGTTCTTGTACTAAGATTTTAGTCTTTCAGTTGTCTTTGTTTCATGATTAGAAATCTCATGTCACGCACTTAAACGTGGTCTTGATTTGCTTTAAAATAGATTGAAGCCACAGAAGTTTTCTTTGCTGTGACCAAACTCTTTCAGTCAAAGGACATAGGATTAAGGAGGATGGTTTACTTGATGATCAAGGAGCTCTCTCCTTCTGCAGATGAGGTTTAATGTTCAAATCACTGAATAGTCATGGTACTCTTTGTTTAAATGAACTAATAGTTCCTGACAGTTTCCCCTCAATGTCAAAGGTCATTATTGTCACAAGTTCACTTATGAGAGATATGAACAGTAAGACTGACATGTATCGAGCAAATGCAATTCGTGTCTTGTGTCGAATCACGGATGGTACACTTCTTACCCAGATAGAGCGATATTTGAAACAAGCTATTGTTGACAAGAATCCTGTTGTTGCAAGTGCTGCACTTGTTAGTGGGTTCCATTTGCTTCAGGTGCCATCTCTATGGTCTCAAATGAATCAAATTGCTGCCACGAAAATTGAAATGTTTTCTAATGCACACTGATTTGTTTCAGACAAATCCAGAAATAGTGAAGCGGTGGAGTAATGAGGTGCAGGAGGCTGTTCAATCGCGGGCTGCCCTTGTACAGTTCCATGCTCTAGCTTTGCTTCACCAGGTACGCAGTGCTTTTGGTTTTATTTTCGGGGTTTAACTGAATTTGTTGATATGAGGAACAACTTGTGTAGTGCCAATTACTTAACCATGTGGTTTGTTATAACATTGCAGATCCGACAGAATGATCGCTTGGCAGTTAGCAAACTAGTTACAAGCTTGACAAAGGGAACGGTTCGCTCTCCTTTGGCACAATGCCTCTTGATACGTTATGCTAGTCAGGTGCAACTCTTTAGTTGAAGTGAAAATCTTGCTTTAAGAGTGAGTTTGTATGCTGTCCAACCAACGTTTGCATTAAAAATATGTAATGCAGGTTATTAGAGAATCGTCTAACGTGCAAACTGGTGACCGCCCATTCTATGACTATCTTGAGGGTTGTCTTCGCCACAAAGCTGAGATGGTGATTTTTGAAGCCGCTAGAGCAATCACTGAGTTAAGTGGGGTGACAAGCCGTGAACTTACTCCTGCAATAACTGTTCTACAGCTTTTTTTGAGTTCTTCCAAGCCTGTACTTCGTTTTGCCGCTGTTCGCACTTTGAACAAGGTTAGATTTCTCCTTGTTCTAGTAGTTATAATTGGTTACATTCATGGTGTCCGACTTTCTTGCGGTCATTGTTTAGATTGCTTAACATTTTTCTATTTCTCAGGCGTTCTCTCTAGCTTGCTGCTGATAGGTTTTTTTTTTCCCGGGACAATGCTAGGAGATGGATGTTATGAATGATTTGAAGGTGTTTTGTGTATTACATACTAGAAACCTTGGGTGAAGATTTAGCTTAGTCAAAGATTTTTAATGGAAATACGCATGGATAATTTTTTGTTAAAAGTGGATCTTTCTTCTTCGTTCCTTATGATTTGCATGTGAACTTGACAATTTATGTAATCTGTTGAGATTGTGTACAAGCTCAAACACATCTTAAGCTCTTGCAAGCTTTGGGCCGTTTCAGTTGAATCTTGTGAGCTCAATCTTGTGCTTGAATTTTGCACATGATTAAACAAGTTCGGTCTTTCTGCTAAGATTAGACAGATGTGTCTTAAAGTGTTCATGTTTGGCTTGTTTAAACAAGCTTTAAATTTACCTGGAAAAGTCTGACTCAGCATTTTTTTTTCTTTGTCCTGTTTGCCCCACCTAGTGGGATAAAGGCTTGGTTGTTGTTGACCTTGTTTGGCAAGAAGTTTGTTGATTCACAGTCTGACTGCCAGTTTATAAATTCCATGGCTACATTTAGTTGAACATTAGGAATGTTCTGTATATTCTAGGCCAGCACCCTATAGATCTAAATCGCTTTCTTGGGGTCTGTTGATAGAAACTGTTGTTCAAATTTAATTTCCCTAAGTGTTAAAAGTTTTTGTTTACATCTTTTGATCGGTGCAAAGATTGATGCTTAATCATGCTTTGGATTATTAGTCTACAGAAAACTGTATTTCTGTTTGGTTGAACAAGTTATTCTGACATTCAATTTAAATTGGAATATGACACTCCCCATGCTGTTAGTAATTTCAGAGCATGCACTTATCTTGCCAGTTTTCATTGGACACCGTTTTCAGGTTGCAATGACACACCCAATGGCTGTTACAAACTGTAACATAGATATGGAAAGTCTAATTTCCGACCAAAATAGAAGCATTGCAACACTTGCCATTACCACACTCCTCAAAACCGGCAATGAATCAAGTGTTGATCGTTTGATGAAACAAATTACAAACTTCATGTCTGACATAGCAGATGAATTCAAGATTGTTGTCGTGGAAGCTATTAGATCTTTGTGTCTGAAGTTCCCTCTTAAGTACAGATCGTTGTAAGTGTAACTGTTCTTTTATAACTATTTTGTTGTTTTTTTCCCCATTATTGCATTTTAAATATAAACTTTGTGTTATGCTTAGAAGTGCCAGAAATAATTTCTATTGTCCTTTTACAGGATGAATTTCTTAAGCAACATTCTAAGGGAAGAAGGCGGTTTTGAGTATAAGAAGGCAATTGTTGATTCAATTGTTATCCTTATTAGGGATATCCCTGATGCAAAAGAAAGTGGATTGCTGCATCTCTGTGAATTCATTGAGGACTGTGAATTTACATATCTATCCACACAGGTGACCTTGTTTTCTGTTAATCAATTGTGGTGTGATTGATAACATTGATATTCTAGAGCTAACTGATTTTTATGGCTTGTTTTCATTTTGTTTGGCTCTTTCTTGAGTAGATACTTCATTTTCTTGGAATTGAGGGGCCAAAGACTTCAGATCCTAGCAAATATATTAGGTATATCTATAACCGCGTGATTCTTGAGAATGCAACTGTGCGAGCCAGTGCAGTAAGCACCTTGGCAAAGTTTGGAGCCATGGTTGATGCATTGAAGGTGAAATTTTGTTTCAATACTTTTTTCTGGGAGCACTAATACTGTAGAAGTTGTGTACTTATTGCATTCTTCACTTTGCAGCCCCGGATTTTTGTTCTCTTGAGGCGATGCCTATTTGATAGTGATGATGAGGTGAGATACCATTTATGGATTTATATTTAAGTCTGCAGATATTGCATGGTGTTCTGTTATATGTATTTGGCAAGTTTTGGATATTAATGCAACAAGGTGTTATGTAGTTCAATTTTTGGAATGGACTCTGGGAGGTATTTTCTGCCTTTTAGACTCCATTCTGATCCTTAAAGGAAAAATCATTACTTGACATTATATTAGACGTGTTTGGCATTTTGCTTTGGATGATTGCTACTTGTTCTCATTCTTTGGATTTTTCATGTCTTTTAATTGAGACTAAGTAAACCTATTGCTTCTCATTCAGCTGCAACTCATTATTTTTTCTCTCTTCAGGTTCGTGATAGGGCTACGCTTTACCTAAATACGCTTGGTGGTGATGGTGCAGTTGTTGAGACTGATAAGGATGTTAAAGACTTCCTGTTTGGTTCATTGGATATGCCACTGGTTAACCTGGAGACAAGTTTGAAAAACTATGTTAGTTTTCGCCTTGCCTTTTGTCTGGATTCGGTATTATGCTTTAGGGGCCTGTCATAATTTGTTGGACACTGATGCAGGAGCCTTCAGAAGAACCTTTTGACATCTCCTCTGTACCCAGAGAGGTTAAGTCCCAGCCACTTGCAGAGAAGAAAGCACCTGGTAAAAAGCCAACTGGTTTGGGTGCTCCACCTCCTGGACCCACAGCTATTGATGCCTATGAAAAATTGCTATCCTCTATTCCAGAGTTCTCAAGCTTTGGAAAACTTTTCAAGGTTCTTTTTCTACAGCTTCCACCAGCAAATCTTGGTTTTGTTGGACACATTGGTGGTCCGAGAGTTTAACATACTTGTTCCTTATGTTACAGTCTTCAGCACCTGTTGAGCTGACAGAAGCTGAAACAGAGTATGCAGTAAATGTTGTGAAGCACATATTTGATAGGCATGTTGTCTTCCAATACAACTGCACCAATACAATTCCAGAGCAGATGTTGGAAAATGTGAGAACTAGATCTTCTAAATTTCATCGAGTTTATCTTTCTCTGTGTTATCTGTTTTTGGCCTCAGCATGGACTCTAATTATCTACCCGTCTGCCGCCAGGCAATTGTAATTGTTGATGCTTCAGAAGCAGAAGAATTCTCTGAAGTAGCATCAAAGCCTCTGAGATCTCTTCCATATGATACACCTGGACAGACATTTGTGGCATTTGAGAAGCCAGAAGGGGTACCTGCAGTTGGAAAATTCTCAAACATGTTGAGATTTATTGTTAAAGAGGTAAGTGTCTTGTCCCCCGCTCCCCTTACAAGTGCTTGTGTTATGAGCATAATTTCTGGTGTACTTCTGTTTATAGGTGGACCCATCAACTGGTGAAGCAGAGGATGATGGGGTGGAAGATGAATATCAGCTGGAGGACCTTGAGGTTGTAGCAGCTGATTACATGTTGAAGGTGGGAGTTTCCAATTTCAAGAATGCTTGGGACAGCATGGATCCGGATACTGAGCGGGTAGATGAGTATGGCCTTGGCCCAAGGGAGAGCTTGGTCGAAGCTGTGAGTGCTGTAATCAACCTTCTTGGCATGCAGCCTTGTGAGGTAAATTTGGTTTAACATCATCCTTTATCATTTTTAATGGCTTTTATTACCTTGGAACACTTGAGAAATTGCAGAGGTGGAAATCGACAAACAAGATCATGGTACTGTTATTGCTGTTTTAAGTTTATGATAACCCGAGGTTCTATCACCTTCTAACAAGTATACCTAGGTGGTGACTGCACAAAATAAATAAATAAATAAATAAATAAATAAATAAATGATGACAATGCCAGTATCTCATGTCCCACAATACTTGCATCTTTGCATAATTCTGACTTTGTTTTGTCTATGCATGGATTTACACTGAGCATAAATTCATTTCACCAGGTGAATTGAAACAAGTGACTGGGCACAGATATCATTCCATTCTGTTGATGTTGCTAGCTAGCCTTTCCTTGGGAAAGTCTATTTTGGCCACATTAGTTGAACAGCTGAAAGCTAATCTTACTTCTAACTTTTGATAGAAAATGATATCCATGTTATCCCAGTCCCATACATGCTGGAAAAGCTAAAACAAAAATCTTGACCCAATTCTTCTTTTTCCTTTTGCTCCATTTAGATTCCTCATCGTAGAAAATAAGATTTTAATCTCTAGGATCAGTCTGTGGTTGCTGCTCCTGCTACTATTATCAGTTTTTAGCATAAATATCAAAATATTTGGTTATAATTTTTGGTTCTTTCTGCTTGCCGCTGACTTTTCCACATACACTTCTCTCTGGGTGTTTTTAGGGCACAGAGTCTATCCCAAGCAATTCAAGGTCACACTCGTGTTTACTTTCTGGCGTATACATTGGCAATGTCAAGGTACTTGTTCGGTTGTCATTTGGAATAGATGCACAGAGGGAAGTTGCCATGAAGCTAGCTGTTCGATCTGACAATGAAGCTGTCAGCGATGCCATTCATGAGATTGTAGCAAGTGGCTAGTTTCTTTCATTTGCCTTCAGGTCTCCATTTCTTTCATGCCAAGTCCAAAGAAAAATGTTGCATGGAGAAATATTGTTGTACACAGAAGTCCATGCCCCAGAAGTAGTTTCACTGAAATTTTTGCAAAGAGAGTTTACAAATTTCTTGTGCACCCATTTGTGAATTTGATAATAACAATTACATCATGGAATTTGGCTCAAGATGCATTTGTTGGTGTTATAAGGATATTTTTTGTCTGCACTTCTCATTCTTGTAAGGTTTCTGAAACTAAATTACCTTTATTAGGCTATAACTGTATACATAGGATTTTTCCCCCCCGCAAGTAACCTTATCTTTATTTCTCTAAGCTTTCTTAGGAACGACTATGCAATATATTTCCTGGTTGATTATTCTTTGCTTCCCGGTGTCTCCCTCATTTTCTAACAGAAGTGCATGCGAAACATTATAGCCGAGGACATGTTGCAGGCGTGCAAGGTCTGTTGCTACTTGGCACCATCTTTCAATTTGGCTTGCCCTAAAGCACTGTTTCCACCTCAATGTACGATTTGCTTTATTGTCAAAAATGTTGTGTTGCGTGGTTCTGCAAATGAATTGAGCATGAATATAATTCATGTGGTAGAGCTTGAAGATTGAATTTATGTGGGTCGACGTGTTTGGAGTCAGCTCGGTTTGTCTGAGTAGATAAATAAGCCATATTTGAACATGCCTATTAGTTCTTGCTCAAGTGGGCTTGTTTGCAACCCTAGTTCTATGTTTTTGTAGAAGAGATCAAAATAAACTAAAATGGTAGTATGAACATTAAGTGTATACAAACAAGTAAAGATATACCTTTTCTTTAACGTAAGTAAAAAGATCACTTACATTTTCACAAAACTTATTGTTGTTCCCACAACAACAATCTCTGCAATGGAGCCTTTACACTCTTCTCCAAAATATGGCCAAAATACTGAGGAAATCCATTTAGTTCTTCTACATCTCTCATCATCCCCCCATCTCCTCCACTTGAGTACTCATATTTGGGAATCAAATTGCTCTCTGAACCGTACCTGAAAATCGCTGGAAATGGAGCGCAAATCCTAGCAGTCTTCATATGGCAAACCAATGCACCCCAAAACCTCATTTTCTCATTAAGCTTATCAACCTAGTGTTCAGAAGATATGCATTCAAATTACTCGGCGAGTTCAGCTTCCGAATCCCTAATTCTTGTCTGGGACAGTATTCAACATTGGCGAATAGGATTTCGGGACATCAGAGAATTAACCTCTTAGATTCATCTAGGGAAGCAGATAATTCGAAGGTTAGGACTTCAAAAACTGGGACACCGTTGTTGGGATCAAAGTGGGGAGAAGAGTTTAGGAACAAGGAAGGCAAGTCCAAGGAAATCAGAATCTGAGAAGCCCTTGGATTTGAAGAATTTTACTGTGGAGAGGATTTCGTCTATGGGGGATAGGAATTTGTTGAGCCTAGTGTTGGGATGAATTATGCCTAGGGTTTGAGGTACTGACGAGTTTCGCGGGGTGTGGTGCAGAATCGGAGGATGAGGGGAGGGTGAAGAGAAGGGAAAATGGCCCTTCAATATGCATGGGATGGTCAAAATCTTCATATCACGAGAATTCCCTTCACACTTTTACATAGCCCCAAAAAAAAAAAAAAAGATGGAAAGGCTTAGATCCCACAAGAGTGACGATCAAAAGAATAGGGATGATAATTAGTGAAAATTGGGTTTAGTGCGATAGGGTGTTAAGTCGTTTAATCAAATCTTGAATTTAAAACTTGAAAATAGAAAAAACTACGTTAGAAGAACCATCCTCTAAATAAGACCTCTGCAGACACTCGAACCGAATTAGTCAAAATATAATTCCGAATATTGATAGTGGGAACCAAAACAAAAAATAAGGATGAAAAGCAGTGTAGGCATATTTAAGGAGTGTCCACAACAATCAATTAAATTGCAACTGGGAAATTAAAAAAACAAAGGCAAGGTATGTGAAACCAAATGGACTTGTTCAAACACGCTTCTGTATAGTGAGGACTTTAACGGTGATACATGCGGAGACAAAACCAGAAATTTATATTAGAAAACAAAATACATACAGAAAATAGATATAATTTTTAAAAAATAAATCACATTTTTAATGGTATTTTTAAAATACCATTTTTTCCTGAAACTTTTTTTGGTGGGGAGGGGGGTCTTGAGGGGAATCCCCTTGGCTTCGCCAGTGAAAATTTCCCCTTTAGCATAGTCCAAGAGCATGATCCTAAACGAAGACCCAATATTGAAAATGAAACCACAAAGAAGCCTCTGTGTTGAAAGAAGAAAAATAATGTACAAAGTACAAGGAACAGTTTGGTGAAACTAGATACATCATGCAAGACTAACACAAGTTTTCTCCTACTGCCAATTTTTTCTGCTTTCTTCATTGAACAAGTTACACATTGAGAGCACAGTAGGATGATACAGCAAACTATGATGATGGCAACTAACAGCATCTTTCATTTCTAGGTGTGAGGAAGTTTATTTGCGCCTACATGTTTATCATGTAGTGAAAACATAGTGCCTTTCAGAAATATGAAAAGGTTGTTTGCCGTTGAAACACTTAAATCACCCTTCTATGCCCTCCAAAGGCCCAAATCTGCCATTATGAGGCACACAAAAATCAATATAGAAAAAACACCATCTTCACCTTAAAACAGAAAAACTAACTAGAAGAAAATTTGGACAACTTAGGAACTCCAAAAATTTATCCGCCGTTTGTTTAAAAAATATGATCCACAAGAACATGGTAAATGGCATCGAAATTACTCAATTCAGTTTCTAGGAAACAAAGGCAAACTCACCTTCAGGTTTGTGTCCCAGCTCCCTGTGCACAGGGCACTCCCATCTGCTGACAAGCCCAAACAGCTAACCCGATTCTCATGTGAGTTTTGTACTGACCCCAGATTCAGAACCACCTTTCATGCAATATCAAAAAAACTTAGGGCTGTTATGAAACCTCATTAAATTTGCAAGGATGCAAACATTAAGCAAAAACGAAGAAGAGAGAAAAGCATAAAAATAATATGCAAGCTCCACAAGTTATCACTTGAATAAAATGCCCAGCACAACATAGGTGCTCCACTTATATTCTCTTTGAAAGAAAAAGGATATCAGAATACATGAAAATGGAATTCAACTAGACAAACAGGCTGAAATTCAAGGGTAAGGCAGTAAATTGTCATTTTTGTGGAATTCAAAAAGTTGAATTATACAAATACTACAAAAACAACAATGATGGCAATAGAAATGTTGACAAACAATAAAACCACCAACAAAGAAAGCAAAAGGTTATGAGCATAGCCATAGAATTAAGAAGAAACAGAGTACTTTGCATGGAATTGTACTCAATGGACAAAATCAATCCAGATGGATGGTAAGAACTGATTAGAATTGGTTACAAGGATTGATTCGACCATGGTTTATCTTAGGTAATATTGAGCATGAAGTTTAATAAAGGGTAAGGACAACAACAGGTTGATCTGCTTTCAAGCTTTTAATATTTTGTTGTAGGAAACTTGTAATTTTAAGTGGCCGAACAATTATGATGAGATACATACCCTAGCCAGCAAAGTATCCCAGATATTACAATCACCGTTTGAGTATCCAGCAAACAGAAGCCTCCCTGATATTGAGAATGCAATTGAGTTCACGAGGGACGCTTCATTATCACTATGC
The DNA here is from genome assembly GCA_033439265.1 of Dillenia suffruticosa. Taxonomy (NCBI): domain Eukaryota; kingdom Viridiplantae; phylum Streptophyta; class Magnoliopsida; order Dilleniales; family Dilleniaceae; genus Dillenia; species Dillenia suffruticosa. The sequence continues at coordinate 2,210,732 of JAVTVX010000008.1, read as the reverse complement.
TGCTGTTGATAAACCTGAAGCTGATGCCCTGTTCTTATGTCAAATAACCGGCAAGTTCCATCATTGGAGCCAGTTCCAAATCTATTCCCATCTGGAAAGAACTTTACAGCATTGACATCTCCTCCATGACCATGAAACGTACGGACTGCTCGGCTGGCAACACGAGTGTCCCACAGTCGGGCAGTTTTATCACAAGAACCAGACACAAACATTCTCGAATTCGTCCCACTAATTGAGACACTGAAAAGTAGAAAGGCCCCAATAAATAGTTCAATTACATTAAACATGACAAGGTTTCAAAAGTTATTACCTTTATCAAAATGCACTGAACAAATTTAGTACAGAAATTCCGGCTACAACAATTCCTTAATACAAAATACGGTGCAAAAGTCAATATGAGAGCTCAAGAAGTTTACAAACCAATAAAATACAAAGTATTGACACCAACAGAGAATTTAATTCTCATCCAAAGTGGAAAAAACATGGAAGTAAGATAACAACAGCATAAAATTTAGTTTTAGCATAATATATACCAGTGCCAAGCCTTGGACACAAACTATTGGAAGCTTGCCCAAAGAAAACTAGTGCTTCATTCAACCACACAATGCAAGGACCATTTAATGTTAGAAAATGAAGAAAGAGAAACAGAAATTGAGACTGCACAATAATCAAACCAAACCACAAAGTAGCATCAATGTTCATAATGGGGCTTTTAATCTACTTAGGCAAGTAGCCACATCAGCTCTTGTGAAATAGTATTTAGTATTTATTTCAATAAGGAGATTTCTACCAAAAGACCAGCCTACAAAACTGAAAATGAATTAAATTTCCAAGTACTTGTCTGGCATAATAATATATCAAAATGTATCATGCCTATGACCTATCTGTTCAATGACAAATTACGCTCATATCCATCCCCCCACCCCCCCAGCCCTGAGTATGCAAATTTTCAACAAAGACGATTATCTTTTATAATCTACATTTCTCTAACATCAACATTCAGGTTAAGGCCACCAAGCATGACCCTAGCATGCTGCAAGTAGGTTTCCTCTTAGGAAATCAAAGTCAAACCAGAACTTCTCTTGAAAATTTAAGGAGCCTGATAGGGTTTAAATAAGTGTAATATTTGCGATTAATTTTGTATTATTTTTGAATAAATATTACACTAATATTTATATTTTATAACATTTGATTTAGGAGGAGACTTATTATGGAAAATGAAGAAAAATGAGCTAACTTGGAGCAATTTGTAAAGTATGAAAAATTAGACAGCAATACTCTTTCATTAGTACGTTGGCACGTGGATTTCAAGAGGCAAGCAAAAGGTTTTGAAGATTTACTGCAGTAAAATTTCCTTTCCTAATTGCATATTCAAGAGGAAGTTCGGATGGAATTGGAGATATTGAAGATTTTTATTCCATTCCTAATATTTAGGAAAATAAATTTTTGAAAATGTAAATCTCAGATTTTTAGGGACTTTTCTTTTATTTTAAATTTCTAAAATATTATATTTTAGGGAATTTTATTCCTTCTTAAAAACCAATTTGAATAAGGAAGGAATTTTAGGGTTTACTACTCCTATATATATATATATATATGAGTGTTTCACACTCAAGAAGACACTCAAGGAGGCAGCCCAGGGAGGGGCAGCAGCCCCCACGTCCGCAGCAGCCAGCAGCCAGCAGCCAGCAGCCTTAGGATTTCATTTTCCTTTTTTCCAGCAGCACATTTATTTAATTGAGGCAATGTTTCATTTATTTTGTGAGATCTCTTTTCCTATGTTTTCATTTTAATTTCTTTTCTAGTCAAAGGATTATTGAAACCTTGATGGATGATGATTGTGAGATCTAAATGATCTTATTTGCTTGATGTTTGTGGGTATTTATTTAATCTATCTCTATGCTTAGTGTTTATGATTGTTTTGGAATTGTTAAATAGAGCGCTATGTTTAATAACCCTAGAATAGTCTACTACTATTTAAAAATAGCAAAGTTTGTGTATTTTTAATGGAGTGGTAATTGACATAATTTTATGGTCTCGCAAGCGGTAGAATTTATGTTAAGAGATTAGATAATCTAATTTAAATAAATACAGGTTGGAATTTACTGATTAGAATTGGGTCTCTCTAGATCGTAATGCTGTCGGAACATTAAATCCAACGAGGGTCTCTTGGGTTGTCTTTCGATTAGGGAAGTAATTAACGATGGTATCTTGATTATCGAAAAAGTAAGGAGAGATTGGTCGTTTCGTGGTACTTAACGACTGTAACCAATTTATTCGCATAATATTGAGTAATTTTTGTATCGATGATCAATCAAACATATCAAGGCGGAAATAACTCCTTTGGCTAGGTTTTACCTTAATTGACATCCTTTCCTTTAATTAGTGTTATCTCATCATTTTATTTTAGTTAATTTTCATTGATTTGTTTGCTTAGTTATTTTAGATTATTTCATTAAACCCCCGCCCCATATTTTTTTTTCATTTTTATTAAAAGTAATAGATCTGCCGTTCTCTGTGGATACGACCCTACTCGCGCTATATTCGTATCGTTTGAAGTAGGTATTTTATATTTGGTTATTTGACGACATACCAGAGCCAGACCTCGAATGATTTCAGGCTGACTCTGTATGCAAGCCAACAAGCCCAAGTTACAAATCATCTTATGAAACCAGCCCAATCAGAATGCAGCCCCAAATCTCTAAGTTATAAAAAGTTTGTAGGGTAAAACAAACACATTTGTTATAAAAGAGAGTGAAATTCAAAACAAAAAATTGCAACAACAATAAGCATTTGGAATGAAAAGTTGCAGTTTCACCTAGGTGCTACAAACTACAAAATTCCTGGACATATGAATAATTCACAAAGTTCATACTTCATCCCAAAAACATTTTACCTAGTCATACACAGCCCAGAAAAGTGTAGTTTTTCAAGGAACCATCAATAACGAGATATCCATGGGGTAAAGTACTAAGATGTGGTATCGGAATTTGCAATACAACTACAAATTAATAGTACTGTAGCATTAGGAAACAATATGATTGACATTATCTAACGTGAACCACATGGAAACAAGCCCGACCATCGAAATCCAAATTTTGAGTAGCTGCTGTCACTTTGCCTTCTAAGACGGTTCTTAAAATGTGCTCCCCATGCCATGACAGTGGTTAGAATAAGCATAATCAACTAATCATTCAAATAAAATGGCTCAACGATACTAATGCATTGAGCAATCAATTGCTGCAATATTCTAATGAGCTCATCAGAAACATTGTTACACGATGCCAAAATTAGGCAATTACTACAAGGAAAAGTGAAAGTGAAATAATTCATAAAAAATAGTTTAAGCTAGTAAAAGATGGAGAATATGGAAATATCAAATCATTAAACAAAATTCAAGAAAATCAAAAAGCTTCCATGAGCCATTTCTTGCTCTATTAAACACTATCAAGAACTTGAAGACTATGAACAACAATGAAAGCAACTCATATATCAGAAAACACACCTCAAAACGTCAGCAGTATGGCCTGATTGAAATTCACCTCCAAAGACAGAAGCTCTAAGGCCTGTAGTGATATCCCACAAAACACATGTTTGATCACCAGAACTTGTAATCAAGTGAGTATCTTCATCTGGAACATATTGGCAACATGAAACATAACCCTTATGCCCTCCAAGCATCCTTGATACTGGTAAATTTCCATCCTTGTCCACAGGAGAATTCAGATTGAAGATGGAGCATACACTATCAAGGCCACCAGAGGCAACAGAATGACCATTTGGTGAGAAAGCACATGTCATTACCCATGCACAAGGTAGCTTTATGGCATGAGTCTTTTGGCTTGTTAGAGCATTCCATACTATTAATCTACCATCTTGAGAAGCACTAACTATTCGATTCTTTTCCGGTGTCCAGTCCAATGAGTATACCTGGAAAATTTTGAATGGACAACCACTTTCAGGCAATCTAAAAGTAGCCAGCTATTCAACTTAAAAGCAGTCCCAACCCCCCAACCTAAAGCAATAGCTTGCTTAAATCCTGAATGATAAACACCAAGTCCGTTATCCAAGAATATCTACCTTATTCTCACATTTTAACCAACAAACATGCTGTTCACATACACATAATTAATAAAAAATTTAAATTGTTCGATCCACACAAAGCACCAAAAAGGAAAAAATTCATCCATTTTCAATCTTAACATGAATTCAAGCAACGACATTGAGTTTAGTCAAGCCAAGTACTAGAATGCTCAAGCTCAACTCTTTCTACGAATTGAGCTCAAAAGCTCAAACAAGCTTATTGCAAGTCAATGTTTAGCTGCACTCAAGTGGCTTAATTTATACCTAATAAATGAGCTGGGGACGAGTGGCACGATGGTCAAGCCCAACTCTCTTAAAAATCCAAGCTCCAATCATTTGGCACTAGAGAATAAGCTTCATCAAGCTTTGGAAAGTCAAACTAAATGTCTTATGGCCTAATAATGACCAAAGAAAAGTTTCAGATACTTTACTCTGATCTCAGCTAATTTCATGAGTTAGCACCGATCATTATGGCCTAATTATCATGTGTGTGTGTGTGCGTGTAATACACACACAAAAGCAGACAACCACGGGCCAATTGGCACAATGCTAAGGAAAGACAAGATTGACCCACATGATTGGGGGAGGCTCTCCCCCAACCCTGATACTATACTAGCAGGATACAAGACGAGAAGCCCTTGATACCACCTCAAGGGACTTTAGCTAACACTGGTAGCTCCAGCTCAAGATTGAGCCAAGCTCAACTCGTGCAGCATGCTGACTCGAACTGGAACAAGTTTTTGATGAGTCAAACTCAAACAACTTAGATTGTGACATTTCACTACTTTTATGAAAGAAAACATTACTCTAATTCCAGCTAATTGGCACAAGATTGATCCACACGAATAGGGGAGTCTCTCCCCGAACCCTGATACCACACTAGCAGGATACGATACTAGGAGCTCTTGATACCACCTCAATGGACTTTAGCTAACACCAGTAGCTCCGAAGCGAGCTCAAGATTGAGCCAAGCTCAAATCGTTCAGCATGACGAGTCGAACTTGAACAAGTTTGTGATGACTCAAACTCAAGCAACTTAGATCGTTACATTTCACTACTTTTATGAAAGAAATTCTCTCCCTTTCCCAAACATTACTCTAATTTCAGCTAATTGGATAAATTTTCAACAAGTTTATGCATCAAAAAGCCTAACCCAATTGAACAAATAAACAAATTTCATTCCCAAAGATCTTACCTAATCAACATGATTACCAAAAAACACAAACCCAAAATCAAAAAACCCTAACCTTGCCAGTGTGTCCCTGCAATGTTCGACAACAAACCAGATCCGTTGGTCCAAAAGTCACCGCACTCTTTCCTTGTGACCGAGCATATCCAGCAACTAACCCCAAAACACAAATCCAATCAAAACCCAAAAAATATCCACAAACAAAAAAAAAAAGAAAAAGAAAATTGAGAAGGGGGAATTGGAAATTACTATCGGTGTCGAGAAGAAGAAGGCGCTTTTGCTTTAAGCGTTCACGTAGAGTGTTGACGGTTTCCGCAGCAGCCATGTGCTTCTCCCTCAGCTCCGCTACTGACATTTCCTTATTCGACATATTTATAATTCATCACCCATTTGAATCATTTTCTCTCTTTGTTTCTCTCCTCTCCCTCTCTCTCTCTGTCTCTCTCTCACTCTCTCTCTGTGACTGTAGAGAGAGAAAAAGAAATAAATTAGATCGTCCTAAGCAGGGAAACTAAGAAGAAGAAGAAGGAATTTAGTTGAGAGAGAGAGAGAGAGAGAGAGAAGGCTGTGGACTTGGGAAGAACGAAGAGAGAGAGAGATACGGAGTGAAGCCGCCTAGGGGGCCCAGTAGGAAGTACACGTGGAGACGAGAGGTAGATGATTGGCGTAGGACAGGGTGGTGGGAACTGCACGGACGGCGTTTGATACGTGAGACTGAGACTTGGATCCAGGTAAGACAGATTTAGATATTCACGATTGCCATTTGGAACTGAGCCATCTCATCCCCTATTCAAAATTACGAATTAGCCCTAAGAGAAGCCTAATTTCAAATTTTTATTATAAAATTATTAATATTATAAAGATATATATTTAATTTTTATTATTATAAAAAATTAAAATGAAAATAAATTGAACCAAGCAAAATTTTCCAAAATAATTTCTCAGTAAACTTGAAGTCAACTAAATATAAAATAATAAAAGTGATTTAAGTCATGACTATAATAATAATAATATTTTTATTTCATGAGATCTGACAATTTTATATCATCGTACTTTATTTTTATTTATTTTCAATATTGATATCTAAGTTTTATCTCACTAATTCGGTTCGAATATTATGAGTCTCATTTTAGGGATTAGTTCTCTCAAATCCTTTTTTGTTATTCATAGGACTTAAACTCGAGACATCTAATTGATGAAATAGAGTATTCGATCACTCAAATCAAGAGAATTTGATATTATTATACTCTAGATTATATCATATTTTAATCTATATTTAAATAGTTCATATCATATTTTATTTTTATAACCCAAGTTATCATACAATATACCGAAATATTGATCAAAAATTCTTTGAGATAATTTAGATTAAAATTAAGTAAATTTTATAATATTAATGATATAATAATACTTTTATGAAAAATTTATTTCATTTAATAAAACTCTACATTTTATAAAAAATATATATATTTCAATTGAAATTTATTGTAAATAAAATAAAATAAAATTGAGACAAAAAAAATCTTACAGTATTCACACATAAAATAATGGGCAGATTGAATTTTCAATTTAAAAGGGTTTTCAAAATTAAATGTAAGGATTAAGAGAGTGCTTGATTGGCAAAAGTGAGTTTTAGAAATTTATATCTCTATTGGGATTTCAAAAGCCCTATAATTTAGAATTTTATTCTTAAATTTCATTTTTATTTCATTAAACTTATATAAAATATTTCAGTTTCAAACTTTAAGCCGTGTGCGTTATTATGCTCAACAATCTAATGTAAAAATTAAATATTGCTCAGAATGTTATACAATACAAAAATGATCGATACGAGATAAAAAAATTATATAGAAATAAAATTAAAAATTATCTCTATTTTTTAGGATAAAAGTAAAATCAATTTTCATGCCTTTTTTTTCATAGAACATTGAACAAAAGATTTGATAATGTTTTTTCAATTATATTTTTAAAATTTATATTTCGCTCCCTCTTTTATCTCTACTGCGTTGTTCTGTCAATAAGGTTTAACTTTTAATAAAAGTCTGGTTCTCCATTGATGCAAACTTTATCCGGTCAAATATTGTATTGTTGAAGAAGAAGAAGAAGATGAAGAAGGAATGAAAAATATGAAAATTAGAAAAAGGAAATTAAAAAGCTTTGGAAGGAAGAGGGGGAGAAAAAAAGAAATCATGTAATTCCGTTGCCGGGAATCGAACCCGGGTCTCCTGGGTGAAAGCCAGATATCCTAACCGCTGGACGACAACGGATTTGTTGATTGCTTTAAATCCAAATAATATAAAATAACATGAAGGAGACCGAGACCTCAATTTAAAAACAAAAAAAAAATCATTAATAAATAATGTATACTAATTATTTTTGTAACTATTACAATTATAAAATAATGATTTCAGTTAATTATTTTATAGCAAAATTTTGCATAATTTCTTTTAGAAGAGTAGTAAGAATATCGATTATTTCTTTATAGTTTATTCAAGAAAGAAAAACAAAAAATTCTTTTGCACATTAAACTATTTTAAAATTGAAAAATTATTTTTGAATTTAACATAAAATTTTTACCCTCACATGTTTAACTTAAATCATAGTCACGTTGAATATCTTAGGGGTCATCTGCTTTAAGCAATGGAATTTTTTTTTTTATTTTCATAGCTTATATTCAGGATTTGATTTACTAATTGGGGATTTGTTTTACTAATTCGGTTTGATTAGTGTGAAGTCCATTTTAAGGGTCGACTCTTTTAAATCTTTTTTCTTCATTCCTATGACCCGAACTCAAGACATCTGATTAAATAGATAAAGTATCCGATTATTTAACCCAAAAAAGTTTTGTTAAGCAATGGAAATAGATAAAAAAAAAAATGTAAGTTCACAAGTATTTCTATGATTATTCTCTTTGTTTGGCTTAAAAAATCAAATTGACATGAAATTATTGTGGGTTAAAAATTCAAAATTTGGATCTTCTGCCTTTTTCTGCCCAATCAAACTTTAGCTATATGTTTTTTTAAAAAAAAAAACACAGTAAATAGATACATACCATCAACATTGTGCACTTGCAGAGTTGCATACAGGAAGCATCAACAAGGCCTCTGCAGGTCATAGACTTGTTGGGGGGAGGGAGAGAGAGAGAGAACCCGTTTTATAACACTATGACCATAACTATTTTATGAAAAATTATGGTTGGGAGAGGGAGAGGGAGAGGGAGAGGGAGAGGGTGAGAGAGAATTACAAAACCAGAAAAAGAAGAAAAATTTCAGTAGGAACCTTTACAAATTATTGCTTAAAATCAAAACCCAGTTGCTACATCTGCATCTTTTATTCACTTGTCAACAAAATGGCATCTCCCTCTCAAGTACTCCCTGGGTAATTGCAACCAGCGTAACCTAAAGAACCGCACAAGGTATTACATCAAATTTAAGTTGATAATTATTAATCTAAAATAGTTAATCACTTTATAAAAACATAAAGGAAAGGAATAAATCACCAAAAATTCAAAAAGTTGCTTCTCTTTTAGTACTTAGTAATGGCGCATGGGGCCATAGAATAACAACAAAGAATGTTAATCACTAAGATGATATAAGATGTGATACTATGAAAATTTTATATTTTGATTACACAAGAATATGAACTCTAAATTTCAGAATTGGGAGAAGAGAATTGTGACCATTAAGTTGTCCCATCGAGAACATGAAAAATTGATATTAGTTTAAGTTACACATTAAGCATTATATTCGTATCAAACTCTTTTGGATTAAGTGGTCGGGTACTCTATATTTTAATCAGAAATCTCGAGTTCGAGCTCTTGAAATGACTAAAAACAATTTAAAAATGTCAACCCTTAAAATGGGTAATACAGTACTTGAATCGGATAAATCACCAAATATGATCGTTATCTAAAAGTGTTAATAAAAAATTTGAACTTTCATTGATTACGTAAAGGCTTTGAGCCACTCCTGCAAAGACTTTTGGTCTCCTTATCTAATTTCTATCAAGCATAACAATGGGTTTCATTAAAAGAATGTAAAATAAGAATAATTCAAATGAGAACTCAATGATGGATTAAAAGAAATAAATATCAACCTATCCTCCAACTATCTCTTTCTTTGCCCAAATTTAATCACCAAGCTCATACATTCCTAAATAGCAACTTTGAATTTCAGCTACCCATTCGTTTGGCGAACAAATCACCAGTCAGATGCTTTCATATTTCCCTGATAGAGTATAGCCTGATTTCCATGTTCAACAGAAGCATGATTTTAGCAAAATGATAAAGTGATGTCAAGCTTACTTGGATTGGTAGACGTGAGTGTTGCTGTTTGCAAGAAATCGCAGTTCCATGGATTCCTGCCAGAAGTTTGGTAAAGAAGATTCATGGCATAGGCCGCATGTGATGCCACGGTGTTTGGTTCAAAACAGGCACCGCCCGGTTGGATGACACTACAGTCGAGGCCTAGGCCACAGACATAATCGAGATTTGATTGCAATTGAGCATCGCTAACACCTGCCTTGGGCATACACCAAACTGTCTGTGTAGGTTCTGGAGATGAAGTCACTGGTGTGGGACTTGCAGGAGTCTGCAGAACAGATAATGGTTATGAAAGATGCAGATGATCATAAAGAGATTACAATGGTGATAACAGAAAGAGATGGTATTACCTGTTTCACGCATTCAAGATTGATTTAAGTTCACCCAATAATTGGCTAAGAGATTTATTGGAGTTGATTGACATTGATTAATGACTTGTTGCAGGGGCAAAATTACTCAGTCAATCTAACTTGGTGCCAGCTGTGATCCTATCCGGGCGTTACTAGGAAAGCCCTCGCCCCTCAGATATTGGTCTGAGCCACAGCTGCTATTTGCTATAATCTAAACAGTCTAATCTCATTACCACTAGACAGACATTTTAAAACTATGACAAATCTACTTCAACTACACCGAAATTTGTCAAGACTTAGCAAGCTTTGTCTAATAGATACGTCAATGGTAGTCCAACCCACCTTTAGCACCTTGAAAGCTATTATTTGGGTCCTCAGCAAGCTAGTCGCTGGTCTGTCTCTCTCTCAATGAACATGAACAACACAAAAAGTTACGCATTCTCTCAAATGAACTTCTGTGCGGCCCCACCAAGTGGATCCCACGTTCAAGCCAATCAATTAGCCCAAATCACATCAATTTGTAGGTCCCTAATGTGCTTTAAGTCTATTAATTAGTTTTACAAGTTTTTTCAAAAGAAATGAATTCTCAAAGAAAGCAAGCATAAGCTAGGTTACCATAGTTGCAGAGGTCTAACCTGGCTACTCTTTGAAAGACCAACATCATATGTCATGGAAAGATCAGGCCTAAAAAGCCCGAATGCCCGTTCAGAGGCCGGACCAGCTTTTAAGTCCTCATCATAGAGAGCAAAAATATAGGTATCAACTGACTTTCCAGGCATCAATGGTGTCCCTACCATTGATCTAAGGTGTGAGATCAGATTCCCATTATAGGCTTTCGCGTTATCAATGCTTGGCCCTACTTCAATGCTATCACCTTTGTAAGGCCAACCGGTCTCCGCTACCAAAATCTCAACTTCCTTAAATCCCAAGGCATTCAAAGATGATCGAACCGCATCAACCTGTCATCCACCAAAAAATACTAAATCAAGTAAAATCTAACTCGGATTTAAGAAACGTGCCAAATTTATCATTCATTTTCCTCAGCAATGGGATGAAAAGGACCCGCCAGATGGTCCCATACATCACATGGCATGCACAAAAGGATCCTATAAACATCAATTCTTTGTGGGATTTTGTTACCAAGCTCAAACAGAACAATATTGCACAATGCCTCTCCAATAATGTCATTGAAAAGAGGTTGGAACATGAAAAGAGAGAATGGTAGGTGCACTTGACCTGGTATAATTGACACAAGAACCTCTTCACTCACTCCTCTTTTTTCTCTCCTAGCATGACAACTTGACAAAGCATCTTGATGCATTGGAGCCCAAGAGGAAAATATGTGGCAAGCGCGGCAATGGAAGTAAAATTTTTATATATTTAATTTAAAAATTTTATATATTGTTTACTCATAAAAAATTTTTATCTCGTCTCCTAAAATTATAACCGGACTATATTACTATTTCATTGTGATAAAACTTTTTGGGCATATGCGAATAAACTACAGTTCAGGTGTTACCATTCTCTTCTTTTTATAAAGATCTCGAGTTTGATTCTCTCTATATATAAAAAAAAAAAAAAAAATCTTTATGGGTATATCACCAATCACAAAATGAGTACAGGTAAAGATATCAAATTTTTGTTGAATCATAGATGAAATGCACCGGTTTTCCTATACTAGTTATTCAAATGACTCTTTCTAAAATTTAAAATTAGGGAAATTTAGGTACATTTTTTCGTGTGCATAACTTTAAACAATTTTAGGAAAGGCCAGTTTGATTTGAAGTTCAAAAAAATTTGGAACAAAGTCTTGTTGGGAAGGTAAGTCACCCATCACAAACAAGTGCACTAGGTACAAGTTCAAAGTCTTCCTGTGTGAAGCCAAGACTAGGGTAGACCAATAATGCGTGTCCTAGACTCCTGTCCCCTCCACCACATTGACTCACACCACGCCTCACCCGACCAAATCTATTAACATGGTCCACATGCTGCGGAAGATAGATATTCATGTTAAACTCCAATTTGTTTTTCAAATTGGTGTTAAGGTCGAAAATGTCGATAATTAATGTTGAACAAATGAGATTTTATGATAAAAGTACCTCTAAAACAAATAAATATATTCTTCTTTACATTTCATAAAGCAAGAGAGACTCATGAAAACCATTGCCATGGGACATTTATTAAATTAAATTAATACGTAAAAGAAATATTTGTTTTAAGAAAGCAAAAAAAAAAAAAAAAAAGATAAATAGAACCATGACAAACCCCTAATTTTTTCTCGACTTAACTTTGATTATTTTAATTTTATTTTAATCTACTTATATTATTTTTTAATCTCGAATGAGCATAATCTTAACTTTTTCAAATATGACAAAAATAAAACTCTTACGGGCATAATTTTTTATTTATATCGGTATCTAATTAGTCCAATAATTATACACAAGTGTTTTTAAATAACGTTTCAGTTTCGAGTTTTATAAATAGAGAAAATAGATATCATAAAAGATTTACTCTTTTAATGATTTAATCCGATTCAAATATGATTTAATTGGATTCAATGTATTTATCGGATAACGATGATTAAAAAAAAAAAAATTGATTTGTTTCTTAAGGGTACCCAGATTGAGTAGAACTTCCAAAAGCAATGTTTTAACAAAATTCAAAACTTCCATCATTAATTTTAATAAGTTCTTCAAAAGAATTACATTTTAGGGAAAAAAAAGTTGAAAAATATGTAATGTGAGCCAAGACTCTTTAAAGAAATAAATAAATAAAAGATTCAAGTTAAGGTTGACCCAAACTCACCTGAGCATCAAACATGTTCATATACTTAATCCCGTTGCCGGAATCAACCCGACCCGAATTCGGTTGAAACAAGCAGAACGCCAGCGTTTCGGGTCTTGGATCACTCTGGTAAGCAAAAAACGGGTACGGATTAACCGCAAAAGGCGATCCAGTTTCCCTCAAAAACCCCAACAGCCCCTTCATAGCATCCGAATACATCGGCTGGATCATTCCCGAACTAGGCGGGTCGGATTGCCCTAGAACTGCCATGGAGTGCACCGTCGAGACCCGAATTTTACCATTGAGATTTGCTTTTCCAAGGGCATTTTGGACATTTTGCATTGCGGGTAAGAGACAAGAAGTAAGGGTTTGGTCATTGATGGTTAGGACCTCGTTGCCAACAGTGATGAGAGTGATGCTGGAGGAGGGGTAAAACGGTAAAACGTTGGTATTGATCCACTGGGTTGCGGAGTTCGGGTCGGATGCTAAGGTTTGGACGTCGGTGTTTGAGGTTCCGATTGTGAGTTCAATTCCGGTGTTTGCCAGGGCTTTGATCATTGTCGGGTCGGCTCCGTAGAGTCGGACCTTTCCTATTGAGGTTGATTGGAGGAGCTTCGCCGTGGCCTCCGGCGGAGGTAGGTTGTCGGCGACTTCACCATAGTTCACTCCGATGAAGGACTGTGAATCTGGAAGACGAATTCACTTTTCTCATTATACAAATTCATTCCCCCCCCCCAAAAAAAAAATCCTATTTGGACCAAAATACTCACAATTTTTTGGTATTATTAATTGATCAGAAAATTTCTCAAACATATTTTCTGTTTTCAAAATATTTTATTATTTTAAAATATTTCAACGTATTAAAATTATATTTTTTTAAAAAAATTATCCTATAAAAAATTATATTTCAATACACTAAAATTATATTTCAACTTTTTACGAAATTTGTGAAAAGGGTGTAATCGGAGAAAGTGAAACAGAGTAGTTAGTCGGTTTTGCAATGGTAAAATTATATTTTAAAAATCGAAAAAGTTAAAAGTAAAAAAAAAAAAAAGTAAAATTGTTTTTCTCATAAATTTATAATTAGCGGATTTTGCCTTGGTAATTATCATTTTTCTAGAAAATTAAGGGAATCAAATTTGCACATTCAAGCCTAGAATACCAAGATCTAACTAAAAAAGGTACCAAAATTTAGATGATTGTTCTAATAATTGAGAGAGAGAAACAGAGAGAGAGAGAGAGAGAGAGAGAGAGAGAGAGAGAGAGAGAGACTTACTTCCCAAGTGAAAAGTCTGGAAAAGGAGAGACAAGAATATCAAAATTGCAGTTTGTATAAGAGACACCATGGCTGAAGAGTGAAGGCTTCTCTCTCTCTCTCTCTCTCTCTTGCTTGTGGGGGTAGGGGTAAGAGGGAGGAAGAGGAAATTAGGGGAAGAAGAAGCTAGAAAGAGAAATGGGAATGGATTGGTTGGAAGGTAGTAGAAGAAGAAGCTTAGTGGAGGAGTGTTCAACGGTAAAATAAAAGAAAAGACTAAAAAATAGTGAGTACGATATGGAATTCAACAACTTGTTTGGCTGTGTCTTGCTCTGTGGGTCCAACCATCCTTTCTGCATCATAAATTTGCATTATGCATGAAGAATTTTGGGCCACGTCATTAATAAAAATGTTCCATTCAAAATATTAATTATTGCAATTAATCTTTTTTGCAATTATAATTAATACTTTTTAAAATGAGTCCCAGACTGTTACTCATTTTAAGAGGTGTGATATAAATTAATTTAACATTTACTGACTAATATATTTAAATATACTAATCTCAAAATCCATTTTTATAAAATATGAATTATATTATTAAAATAAAGATAATTTTAATTATTTAATAAATTTATTTTTTTTTATAAACTATCGGTTTCAGATAATCATATTAGATTTCAGTAAATTCAATTCGAATTATGTTGGGCATTTAAAGGACATGATCCTTCTGATGTCTACTTTCGTCATACACAAAATGTAAACTTTGAGACTTACTTAAAAAATATCAATGTCTAGTCTAGACCAACTAAGTGCCCACAAAGATTCAAATAAGAGATCTCAAGAAAGATAATTGAATGTCTTTAAGGAGATAGTCTAGTGATATAAACTATTCTCTCTCAATCATCAGGGTATTCCTACAAATATGATATTTAATCATTTTTAGTGTGCACAAGGACAAACAACATGACTTGCAAGGGTTAATTTCTAGTTAAATGAAGTAAAAAACCCTAGCGTACAGGTCAAGCAACGTGTTTTGCCTAATAATCGGATAGGTGTCGTGTGTCGTGTGTCTAGATGGGTTATTTAGATTAAGGTGGCCACTAATCACCACAGGGACTTAAATGCAATATAAATGAATTTGAACCCCAAAATGAGATCAAGATCTAAAGCATTTTTAACAATTATTTTAAGAAATTTCTGCATATTTACCGAGTAATTCAATACAAGAAATTGTGAACTATTATGCATATTTAATATATTTAATAAATCTTTATTATGAAAACATAGGAATAAAATAAAAATTCCTAGTAACTTTTGCCAACTTTTATATAATTATTGAAAATTTAAGAAAAAATTTTATGTAATTCTTTGCATCTTTGAAATTTAGAAACCCAGCTTTTATGTCCGTGGATTTGAATCATCTATGAGAACCCATTTAGAGATGACTCTTCTAACATAATATTTTTTATTCTCAAATTTTAAATTCAAAATTTAATTATTAAACTTAACATCCTATCTTACTGCTCTTACTATCCGTTGGTAAGCTTGGATTTGCCTCTTCACTCTTCTTTCTCCTTCAATTTCTCGGGGAAATCAGAGGGAGATGAGGGCTAATCGACCAACACAACAAATCGACGAGGGGGATGGAGATACAGAATCATCGTCAATGGCGGACGGAGATTGACACCTTTAATCACACTGATCGATGGTGATCTTCATTTCCTTCCCAAAATTCTCGTTCCTGTGACAAAAACTTTTCGATTTCACCTTCAATCGTCTCCTTTCTAAAATTTTCCAAAATTTTTGTTAACTTCAATAAGAAATTTGCCAAAGTACTCGAATTATTTCAGCCAATCATTTCCCTTCCAAATTTGACCCTCAATCGTTACCTTTCCAAAATTTTCAATTTCCCCTTTAATATTTCCTTTCCAAGTTGATTTGAGAGAATTAGAAATGCAAGTTTTGCACAGATCTGACAGCAATCTCCATGAATTCACAGATTTCTCCTTCATTTTATCCGCTGTTGATCATGATTCTAAAACCAAGCAGCAGAAGCAAAGAAACCCCCATCCTTTCGCTGAGGATTTGCTTGATAAAGTCCCATAAATTCAGAACAAGGGTGGTTATTAAACAACCGATTACTTCTACGAAATCAAACAATTCTCTAGTATAACCCTAGTTTAAAAAATGGCATCCAGATCACACAAAAATTGTCATTGTCAAGCAACCAAAAAGTTGCAGATATAAGCATCCTTTAATGGCGAAGCACCAGTCATAATTCACAAAACCCTCAAAAAGCTCACTCATTCAACAAACTCTGCCAGGGAAAAAACACGCAGAAATGATACATCATTTTCTCAAATCAAAAGAATAAAGATTAAAAACCGAAAAAAATGGAAATTCCAAGGAGGGTATTCTGTGTGCATAAAATTCACCAGGAGAAAAATGAAGGAATAAATTGGAGGCAACCACCGAACCACCTTACATACATTGATGTTACTGGAAAATCTAATTCCCAGAGTGAGAGACTGGAGATGTAACAAACTGGCCATCTTTGTAAACATGAACAAATTGTTGCGGCAAAGAATGCTCCCCCTGAGAATGAAAAAATGGTGTAAGCTAACAAATTCGACCTAATAATAACTGGCATATGAAAGTCATGTGATGCTGATGCATGCGTATGTTAATGTGCTACACCCATTACTTTGCCTAATAGTGGGGCTTCAGAGACACTGACGATACTAGCATCAGGATGGCACATTTGGGGGAAACATTGAAGACTTTGTGACAGCAACTGTGAACTGAAATGGTGAATACAGTTCAGAAGAAACACCAACCAACACACTTTTATTACCATAGAATATGCCAATTGCCAACATGTGAGCAATTTTTTTTTTTTTTTAACTAGCCAGTATCTAGGTTGCCCCAACTAATCCGGCTCGAGCACTGTGGGGCTCATTGTGGGGTTGGCTCTCCCAAATCCTTTTTCTCCATTCCCAAGGCTCAAACTTGAGACCTCTCCACTCAATCCAAAGGAGTTTGGTACATATGGGCAATTTAAGTGGTCTTTTCCTAGTACTAAATGCATGATAAACCATCATGATGAAAAGAATAAAAAATACCAAGCATCCCAAGAACTGCCAAAATGAAAGCATCTGCAGCCCAAATTTTGGCAGATATTTTTAACTTTACACCACTTCCTACCATCAAACTGATCCTCAAAAACGACGTTGCAAGAAAGCATAAGTCAGGGAAACGAATATTTTGGACATCTAATTCCTTTCGCATGAAAATCTTTTTGACAAAATTGAACTACAGAACTCAACTCCCAACTTGCACTCATTGTCCCATAAAAAGTAAACTCCGTCTAACTTGGAAGTAGGGAGGTGGAAGATAAAATATACAAGACACATATTCATTTTAACAAGTGCCAAAATTTTTCTAGAGACTCTACATTAACAAGCTTTGATGAAACCCACAAACCCCCCACCCAGGGGAAAAGATGAAAAAATATGCGGACATGGAAAACCTATTTGATAGAGAAGAACATACCCAATCATCATCAGGCCCCGCACCAGGAACCAAAACATTAACTTCACTTGACTTAGCTGTGGTTATAGAGGCCGCCAATGAATCTTTGCTTAGATATAGTTGACAACCTGCTGTATTGTCAACTAATATTGTTGGAGCTGAACCCTGAAATCCCCATCAAATATTAAGTTAGATAAAAATACTTCAGCTAAAGTGAACAAAGTTCTTGATTGAAGCCTCACTGTTGACCTAATTGGCATACAATGAAGTTTAAGAGATTGCAAAGAGATCATCATCACAACCCTACTAGATGTGCCCAAAGCATCTTATGATTGATCAGCAAAAACTACCTGGCATTGCACCTCAACACCATTGCAGTTCACAATCTCACAAGCAGCAACAACATCCTGTTTTCACATTTCAATCATCTATTAAAGTATTGAATATGTGAAAAGAAGAGAACCAAAGTTCATTCAACATCCACAAATATTCCCACCCACCGTGAATACAATTCCCATCTTTGTACACTTGTCAAGGGTGATATTGTTAACTTTCCCTGCACATGTTTTAGACCAATAGTAAGCTCTCCAAAACTTTTCCAGGATAATATATAGCACATAACGGCTAGAGAAATTTCTTACCGGAATTTTCAAGACAAACCAAAATCTAACGCTCATAGGATGAGAAGAATTACCCTGAATCTGAAGAACAGAATCTTTGCATCCATAAACATAAACTGTTTGCTTTGAATCACAGTCGTCTATGACCAAATTCTTTTTTCCAATTTGATTCTCAACCACCCACCTGCAGCAGAGAGGAATCAACAATTTACATAACACAGACTGGGGATTAACAATTAATTCTGCACCTGCATACACAAAGTAAAAATTCTGCATACTAACTTTCTACCCATTTGAAGTTCCAACTTTGGAGGTCCTACTTTCGAAAAAGAAGGTTTACTGGTTGGAGGACCTTCTTTTGCACCAGCACTAATGACACCAGTTCTATCAGTACGATTCTTTGTCTTCATGTCATCTGTGACCTTTCTCAGACCTATAAAGAAAATAAGACAAGTTATAACCCCCCCCAAAAATATTTACAAAATCTACACTAAAAAGCAGATGAAGAAATACCTGCAGTCACAGACTTCCCCGAACTAATTTCCTGAAAGACTGCAGCCATGCCTTCCTTAGGGCGTGATGAAGAAGCAGGAGCAGTCTCAGAACTAAATAGAGAAGCAGGTGGAGGTGGAGGGGGAGCAGGTGCACCTGATGTAGGAGCTTTTGGTGGGGCAGAAGTAACTGGTTTGACAGTCGGACTCCAGACAGGGCCTAAAGGGTAGTAGCTCTTGACATAATCACGCAATCCGGGTAAATAAAGTTCCTTAAGAGCTTTGGCCCACGCCACATGATCTGCATCTTTGTTTCTGTACGCCACAAGGACCTGATTTCACACTATGTCAGCCAGGCCTACAAAAATATTTTCAGGATCAAATTGCTTCAGCAAAGTTAAGGTATTTTACTAGGTTAAAAGAGTTTGGTTACGTAGATAATATTAGCACTAGATAAAATATTTCTACAATACAACATTGGCATAAATCACTGAAAAGGAAGTAAAAAAAGGCTTTTGATACATTCAGCTTCCTAGCACAGATATGGACCAGGTAAAGCGATATAACTCATTGAAGTAGGAAGTTATAGTTAAACACAAGATAGGAACGAAGATGAGGGACAGCAAGGAGAGTGTAAGAATGAGTCCTGTGATTTGGCTAACAGAATACCTTATTGTTGTAGAATTCAGCCGATTGCCAGCTTTCTTCAACATGTGCAATGGGGAGGCTCATACCTATGAACAACAAAATTAAACTAGTTATGACATGAATTGATAATCTATCATCCATCAGCAAGATGACCGGTTTAATTTTCTTACCACAATCCTTGCTGGTGTATGCAATCCATGCCAAAGCTGAGAGACTATCCACTGCTGCCTTCAAGTGATTGAAAAAGTCAGATCGTCTTCCTTCTGTCATTGCATTTGCCTTCATGATCAATTCATTCAATGGTTTGAGAAACTCAGCTAAACTTGCAAGATCAGGTTTCTGCACAATTTTTATAACAGAATCATAGTCAAGTGAGATACCCGCATAACAATCACAAAAACCTTTTAGCAAGAAACATGGGACTCCAGAGCCATGCATACAGTACATCAGACCATAAAGCTATTAAGTAATTCTGTCTCAAAACCTCAATTCACCAATCAACCCACTCTAAACCCTAAACATATATGTTTTGGAATGAAAATACATAGATATATTCTTCTCCACGAGCCTACTCTTTAAAGAAATTGTTTGTTTTACGAGTTTGCTTGCATGTTTACTTGAAGTCTTACGTTCAATTCCTGCAAGTAACCTCTTCTTAAGAAAAAGAAGGTAACATTGTCTACAAATTAGCCACCCTCAACACCATGTGTTTAGTTGGATGCTTCAAACACCAAGTGACCTTTTTGATTGTTTCACATAGCTTCTGAGTTTAGAATTTGTCACTTTATACCTAGTTAAAAATTTTACATGCTTGGAACCCTTTTAGAAGTCAAAATGGGCCAACATCAGAGGGGGAGTTTTGGAGTCTAAAAACATAAATATATCATTCTCCATCAACCAAGCTTCTGGAGCAATAGAATGTTTTGCAATATTAGATATGAAAAATGAAAACTTGCTCACTCCAACCCTAGATATGAGAAGAAAACTTCTCCCAAGTCCTACAACTTGGAGTATCCAAGAAGTATTTTCTTGGAACTCCTACAACTTTCAGGTTGCTATGACAAAACCTTACTGTTGTCCCAAGTCCCATCCTTCAAAACAAAATTAAAAAAAACCCAACAAACTGTGAGCATTTACTCTCAAATCCACATAAGCCTGGTGACATTTTTAAGCCCATACACAAAATTTGACTGATGTGCTTTTTGGGTGTGTGTGTGTTTTGTGGGCTATTACTAAATGAAAAAATTCCAGTTTAGCCTTTACCTCAAGCTTGTAATCTAGCATCAAACATAAATTAGAATCTATCTATAGCATGAGAGTTGATTCAGGGGCTCGAATTACTAATTACAGTATGGTCAAAGATCAAGGATAAGAACAATTTGGTTTTCTCAATGACAAAGAAGCTCAAGCACATCAAAAGAACAGAATAGATAATTAGAATTTTGGTCATAATCCGTATTAAGCACTAACAGATTAATCAACATGAAAATGTAACTAGAAAAGAATAAAATACAAAAAATAACTAAATAAAGTATCATTACTTGCACATCTAAACTCAAATGGATCAAATAACTTCCAAAAATCTCACCTAACTAGAAGCGCATAAAACCAAATTTCACAAAGATTCATTTGTGTTTCCCTCATGCATTTTCTTACCCATCGTGTTTAAGCTAGAAAAGGACATATTCGGTTCCAATCACACGCATATTCACAATAAACGCCTCCTGGTTCCAAATTCTAGGTCAAAGTCCGACTTCAAAATTCAAAATTTGACACCGATATATACTTTAATCCACAATAAGAAACAAAATTTCGGACAAAAAAACTCAAATTTCCTGAGACATTTTTATATTGATTAACCTGAGTTTGCTTTATTTTAATGAGAAGTTCTTTCTCAACAGAAAACGCTTGTTCAAGCAGCTTCGTCACATCCAACACTTGTCCTCCGATCTTCTCCGCGGCAGTGGAAACCCTAGCCACGTAATTCCCTATCAGATCATCAAATGCAAGAATCGACGGATCGGAAGAAGACACATCTCCGTCACCGCTGTCCGCCGCAGCACTAAAACCGCCGGCGGAGATCGACTCCAGTCTTCTCACCGCCGCCTCCAATCTCTCTATCAGCTTCTCCTCCATTCTCTCTCTCTCTCTCTCTCACTCTTCACTCTCTATCTATCCAAAGCAGATCTGCGTTTGTTCTTTATATACTTTATCTGAATTGGGAAGCCTTGAAACGCCGAAAGGTAGAAGACACGATGATGATGTAAAGGTGTCCGAATCTATGTGAGTGTGTCTCTATCAAGTTTGTGTGGTGGTGCAACACGTGTCGTCTTCTGCTCAAGTCTTGGCTGACTTTGCGTTGTGAGCCACCTGATCTGGATGTAATAAAATAGATCGTCTTGCTGCCGTTGATTTCGTATCGAGCTAGGTGGAGATGATGACCCGCGTTCAACCCAAATGTTCCTAAGTATAAATGGACAAATTAAAATATTAAATAGATTCATATTAATTAAATTAAATTAATCAATTAAATTTTATATGATTTCGTTTATGTAATATTAATTAGACAAATTAAAATATTAAATTAATTAAAATTTAGTTGATAATTAAATTTGATCCAAATAATATAAATTTTCTTATCGTTAATTACTTCGTTTCAACGAAGGTGGGAGATGATAATCAGAAACCACATTCAATAACAATACTTCTTGAAATCATTTTGACAAATCGGGAAGAAGGAATGAAATCATGCAATAAAGTGAATAAATTTTATGGGTAATTTTTTTTTCTCCTATAGACTTGATCCACCGCCGAGTATTCAGAAATTTGTTTTGATTAATCTCGTCTGATTTGCTGTCGGGTCCCAATCGATAGTCTCCCAACATCGTTTTTACCACTTTTAACACTCAAACCCCAACTTTTGATATGGAGTGTTAATTTCATTCCCACTAAACCAACGAAGCGTTGTTATAAATAGTATTTGGTTCATATAAGAATAGATATCGATATCTATTAAATAAAATTTTGAATTTAACTTTTACATATAAAAAAAAAACAAATGTTATAAGAGTTTTACTCTTTTGAGAAATTATCTCAACTCAAATCAAATTTAGTTGAATGTAGTGTGATTATCGATCAAAGTGAGGGACAATAATCCATATTTTCTGTCAACCATAATGTTCCAAAATTCATTTTAATAATATTTGAAGAATCAAATGAATTATATAATAAATTCTTGTTAAATAAAATAAATTTTTCGTATTAGTTTATATCAATATTTTGATCAAATTTCTAAATAAATTAATAATATATATTAATTAATTTAAAGAAATATATTTTTATGAAATATGACATAAATTTCATATATTTAATTAATAATTTATTTATATCATTTTGCATTACTGAATTCATTTGGGTCTACAGTCATTACTCCGGAATCATAACACCACAAATTCAAGCCATTAAAAAATAATTGTGATGAAAATAATTTATTTAAAAAAAAAAAAAAAGAAGAGATTTGAAGCTTTTTTTTTATTTTAAGAATTTCAAACCCTAATTTAATTTCGCCAACTGTGGTTTTCTTTAGTAAAAAAATAAAATAATTCCTTTCACTAGAAATTACAAAGATGCTCAGGCAACATAAATAATTAATTGAGAATTAAAATCAAAGCCTGCATTTGCATGAAAAACCCGAGAAAGACTATCAAAAAATCAGATGCATTCTTTAAAATTTAAAATTACTTATAGATCATAATTGTAAATTACCTATTAATCATCTAGCAAACATAATACATCAGAAGTCTAGGGTATATTGGTATAAAAATTTAAATATGGGATCACCATGTTTGGGAAGAGAGTTTGTACCACTAAATTGTCCCCTTAGGGATAGTTTTTATATTTTTTGCTAGTAGCATAAGGAGATGGTTTGATCAAACTCTTTTAAATTGAATGATCGGACACTTATTTTCTTAATCGGAGATCTTGAATTCGAATCTTGAAAATGATGAAAAAAGATTTGAGAAAGTCAATGCTTAAAATGAGCCTATGGTTTTTTAACCATATTAATCAGATAAATCTTGGATATTAATGAAAAAAAAAAGAAAAAAAGAAAAAAAAGCAAGAGGAGATGGCTTGTGACAGGGGACTCAAAACTTTGGTAGGCCCAAAAGTAGCTAAGTGGGCCAAACCAAATTGTGAAGGGGGTAGACTTATTTTTTAAGAATAAGTGGACTCCGGGCGCAAACGTGAGACTAGCGTACAATCAGGCTAATTGTTTTTTTTTTTTTTATTGGGTTCACCGACTCCAATTCGAGTCTATTATAAAGAGAGAGTGATTGATACCACTTGAGCTAAAGCTCATCGACTCAGGTTAATTGTTAAAATATACTAAATTGATTAATCAAATTTTAGATTTAAAATTTAAAAATAAAAAATATTACGTTAAAAAACTTTTTATAAATTGAATCTGATAACACTATTACTAAATTAATTAGAATATGATTTCGATTATTGATTTATTAAAAAATGAAAAAAAAAAAAGTCACGAATTTGAGCTTGAGCAGGAGCTTGGCTTGTCAAGAGCCATGACCATGCATGCTAAGAGTTATTATGACTGCATTTTCTGCAAAGCTCCCCCTCATCTTTGGTTCCAAAGTTGGAAAGAGATCACAAGGTCTACTCACAGACTGTGGTGAGTCGTAGTTTTGTTTGTACTTCTTATGGAAAGGGCTAGTGAAACTCCTCACAAAAATTAAGACCAGCTTGTTTGCACCAAAGGCAAAGACGGAATCTTGGTAGTTCTTCCCCACCATGATCAGCTCACGATGAAAATGTTGGGAAAGGAATTTTGAGTTTTATGAGAGATTAAACCGCCATGATCTACAGATGAATTGACTCGATAATTTTAGGAGTTTCGAGCTGCCTATGACTCATTTCCCAAGCGAATCGTCCATGGCTCGCATGACCCACTCCGATAACTTGAACACCTGACAGACTCCTCATGTAATCTTATTATTGTCAACAGATTTCACCAACTGTCCGCAAAATAGAATGCAACAACCTTTTCCCCATGAAAGAAATGCGAGGATACAACCTTGTGACCCACCATGGGCATGTCGTGAAAAGACATGCAGTCCCCAGAATTGGAGCCGAGGAAGTTGCCAAACAAGTGAAACATCTTCCTCCAAGGTACGATTTCCTGAGGATCATAATCTCTTGGTCTGGAGTAGGAGGATTGTAGTGGTAAATAAAGTGGTATTTGCCTACCCAGATTTTGCAAAGTAACCAACCATACATTGATGCACATCCTTTCGCACCCACGAATTCGTGCATGTCTGCTTGAGTTCTGTGATTTCTATAGTTCATTCAGACATTGGATTCCAGGGGACTGCAACAATGTTTTCCAAGGTTGTGCAGCAATAGAAATGGCGGACCAGGGCAAAGGGACATTACTACTGGCTTTTGCAGACAGCATGGTACAAGAATCCTAGAATATCTCAAGGCAAGTCTCAGGACATCACCATAACACAGAGGAAAAGCAGAGTATGTCCTTAAATAGAAAAGTCCAATTGCAAGATTCATGCGGAATATTGAAATTCGGGAAATTTAGACTCCAATATTTGGAGCATGGCCGAATTCTTCATATGTGCCTTGCAAATTAATAAAATTTTAAATTTATTATTTTATAAAAGATGAATTTCTACCAATTTTATATAATTTTTGGGTCAGAATTTTGAGTGTAAAAAACATTTATAGAAGTACCATCCAAATATGCAGATTACAAATAGATTATAGTTGTTTGACTAGTGTTACAGTGATAAACTCGCACCAGAATTAGTAATTATAACTCAAATTAGCATTTTATAGTATGTAGAAGATCGATGATGATACCCAGAGAGAGAGAGAGAGAGAGAGAGAGAGAGAGAGAGAGAGAGAGAGAGAGAGAGAGAGAATTAACGGTCAATTTATTTTCTCATTACACTTCTTAATAACCTGGCTTTAGATTTTTGTTATATTAGCCATTGTCAATTACTTGGTTTTGGCATCCAAGAATAAGGAAAATTAATAATAATAAAAAGAAAAAGTGGAGACCTAGGAGGAGACATTATCATGTTAGAAGAAGACTGCAACACTAGCAACTTCATGAGTAATTTGATGAGTGCGACACATGATGCGAACCATATGGCACAATTATTAAGCTTTCCTGCAGCCAGTGGGGCTAATGATATATTGATTGCACAAACTGCTGAAGAAAATGGCTCGATCGATGATGTTTTCCATTTCAGTGCCAATGGCATCTGAAAGAAAGAGACGCGTGCTGCTTGTTTGCAGCTTGAGGGCACACTAGTGAGCAAAAAGCATGGTCTACAAGGAGACACGAGACCCTCCATTGAGGAGAAAAACAGTCTTGGGGAGACTTACAAGGAGCACTCATGGTGGCCAAAAGAGTCACTTTTACTTCTCATCTGCCCGGAATCTAATGATTTTGACAATATAGAAGTACTGTTTATAAATTATGTGAGATTAGAATATATGTTTATGTACAGGACAGACTTGCTCAAATGGCAGTTTTATGTATCATATAAAACAAGAAGACAATGGAAGGATATAAGTGCTATGCCTATTCAAGTGAATTCGAATTCTACAAGGCAGCAAACAACAGTGTGAATTTTTCCTTGTACCCAATGATTGTCTGTAATATAGCTTGAATGGAAAGGAGAGAGATCATCTTGTTGTTCAACTCTTGGTTCCTCTAGGCATCACCAAAATTGATTTTGAACAAGCAGAGAGAGAGATCATCTTCTCTTTGATTTCTCCACATCTGTACGTACCACATCCTTGGATGGATTTGGAAAATTAGAGGTAGCTGCAGCAGTTGGAAGAAGAGTAGTTGTCTCACGGGCTGGCCGAGGTTCCTGCAGCACACCAGAAAAAATCAGTGGAATATTGGGAGCTACCCCTTTTATGAGGGGGGAAAAAGTTATAGGTCAAGATATCGTCTTTGTTCCAAAAAAAAAATAAAAGGAAAAAAGGGAATTGGTATATTTGGTGGATTGAACCTTATTAGTTTCTAGGCCTACATAATCCTTCTAGAAATTGATAGTCCTAGGTTTGGTGTACAAATCCTGAACATGGGTGGAAGGTGAAAGCTGAGAGCAGAAGCAAAACAACAATGACCTAACAACTTGGATTAAACTTTTCAAGACAACCTACCTCTTGAGTAGTCTCTAAGCAGTCAAAGAAAATCGGAATATCTTTTGCAATGCTGTTCATAAGATTAGGAGATTAAGGGGTCACATTATGACTTACCACTCGATAAAGAAACTCATCTGCCTCAAGCATATGAAGTATTTGCCCCATCTTTGGCCGTTTATTGGCATCCAAATCTATACACCGGAGACAAACCAACAGAGCCCTCTTCAAAGCTCGAGAAGATGGTGGCACTTCAATAAGAGGATCAACCAACTCTTCCCCTCGATGACTTGCTACCATTCCTTTAAACCAATCGACCAAATTCATCTGAATTTGAACCATGAAAAAAATCAAAGTCACTACTAGGATTTAATACAGGTAGAGTATGCAATTTAATACATAACAATTTCTTTACCTCTCCTGCAGGTCTCGAGTAATCAACAGGACTCCTTCCGGTAATAATTTCCATAAGTAGAACTCCAAAACTATATACATCACTGCCCTCGTTAAGCATGCCAGTGCTTGCATACTCTGGTGATACATACCTGCAGCAATAATGACAACAATGACATTTTCATTTCGTTGAGAACTGCTTAGGAGGTTCAAGAAAGACCATAACATACCCAAATGTCCCCATTACTCGCGTAGTGACATAGCTTGCCTCAGATCCTAGGAGTTTGGCTAGCCCAAAATCTGAGACCTTCAGGTTCCAATTTGTATCAAGTAATATGTTACTGGATTTAATGTCACGGTGCACAACTTTAGGTTCTAACCCTTCGTGCAAATAGGCTAGCCTGTGAAAATGAGAAAAACTGATGATGAATTTCAAGAAATGATGTCTTGTTCAATGTTTGCAGAAAAAAGCACAACTGAGGGTGACAAAAATTTAAGGATTTAAAACCAAGCTGTCAAGTTCATAAGTGTATTCCTTATGATTGTTACTCTTGCATTATCAACTACAAATTAGCTAAATGACAGACAAATACAGGCAGAATTTTGCACAATAGAGGATGACAAACAAACAGATGGGACAAAACTATCATGAAATAGAGAGGAGGATGTGAAACAGTAGTTGAAATGCAAACTGGCAGGCATTATAGGACTTGTGAGAGACTTCGATTCATTATTTAGGGACAAGTGAAATGAAATTCCTTAAAGATAAAACCACTAATATCACCTACCCTTTTGCAGTACCAACAGCGATCCTCATTCGTATGTCCCATGTAAGAGGACTAACAGGCCCCACATCACCGTGCAACCACTGCTCGAGATTTCCATTGTTAACATATTCGTACACAAGAATCCTGCATTAACATGAAGAAGCATCAAAAACAGTTAATCTTTTTTCAACTGAGTAATTTGATAAAACCATTAAATGGCATCTGGATATACCTTTGAGCTCCTTCTGCACAATACCCCACTAGGCCCACAAGGTTCTTATGCCTAACTTTACCAATGGCTTCAACTTCCACCTTGAATTCCTTCTCTGCCTGACCTCTACAGGCAAGAAGGTTGGGAGACATGAGTTTCAATGCAATATCATGGGAAAATGTCATATAACTGAGGATTCCAACCTTAAAATCTAGCAGCAAAAATGGAGACTTCCTAGATTTACAGCTTGAGTCACATAATGTAGGACTTAACACTCCCCCCCCCCCCCCCAAAAAAAAAAAACAGAAGACTGATCTCCATATGTCAAACTAGGTTCAAGCTCTCTAATTTCTCTTAAGGTCGAATTTAGTTACAAAATTCAACCCTTCAAAGATGATTGTAATTACTTACCTAATTGTACTACTCCAGTCCAAAGCCCAACACCTAACTTACAAAATTTATTGCTTCTAGTTTCACTAAATTTAGCTCCTATTCATTGCTAGTGCACAGAATCCAAACAACCCATAACAAGAAGAATTAATGGCTCTCAATTCCAATGAAGTGAGCTATTCCACTGCAACCAGCAGATCATATTCAATAAATTAAAAACAAAAATCATATTTTCAAACTCTTTTATGAAATAACAAACAATGCTCCTAGAAAATAGAAGTGAAAAAATGAAGTGCCCCTCTAGAGCCGAGTCCACTTTGTGTGAAAATTAAAAGTACGAGAAAGGATACCAAAAGCAAAAAAGAGAAAGATCAAAATAATTTTTAAAACTAAAAGAAGGATAAAATAAAAGAAAAAGGAGAAAAAGTAATTTTTTTTTTCAATATTCCCCTAATCTTTTATCACCCAAAAAGAAAATTTCCTAAGCAACCAACAGAGAAAAAGATAGAAATCGGGATCTAAGAAATTACAGAAGTTAAATGAAGTACCCTCCAAATCTCAACTTAAAACAAAAAATTCATTTCAATGTCCTACACTTCATTCAGATCCCAAAGAATTGCCTACCCCCATTAAACAGAACCAACACAACCACATTTAAACATATCATACAACAATGGCAGACTAAAGATGGTAACCAATCAATAGACTATTGAGAGAGACAGAGAGAAATTTTTAAGGTTGGAATTAGGAGTTTTATTGGTCTTCAATGTCGGAATTTTCAATGTGTCAGGGTAATGATACACCTTTTGTCAGGTACGTCTAATTTGTGAGCTATTAAGAGAGTAACACCGATTCAAATTTCAGAATTACAAAACTAAACTCCTATTGATCAAGCCTCTCTAGTGAACATGTCTTACAAAAAAAAGAGTAATTCAGAGAGAGAGAGAGAGAGAGAGAGAGAGAGAGAGAGAGGGAGAGGGAGAATACTTGTTATTACGAAGATTCTTTACAGCAACAACAGAGCCATCACCTAAAACACCTAGATAAACCACACCATATCCACCTTCACCAACTATATTCTCATCAGAAAATCCACGTGTCGCAGTCTCAAGCTCTCTCAAAGTATAGCACCTTCCCCAACCCATATTCTCCACCTTCACCGACACTGACGTCGTCATTGTTGTCGCCGTCGTAGTTGTTGTCGCCGTCGTCGTTGTCGTCGATGAACTCTCACTCTCACTCATCACCGATTCACTCACATCATCACTCTTCTTCATCTCCTTCACAATCTCTCTCTTCTCTCTCTCCTCGCTCTTCTTTTCCCAATCATCAATCACACATTTCACCGACAGTGTCCGATGATCATCTCTACTAGATTTGATTTGCGCGATCTCTTTCGAAACCAACGGAATCAAACCTGAGCTGTGCTTAAAACGTTTCGATTTCCGGTTTCGACGAAAGCAGATGAAGATTAAAAGAGCAGAGGAGAGTACGAGGAAGATACCGACTGCGCTGACGATGTAGAGTTTCAGGTTGAAAATTGGAGTGGTGGAGTTGAGAATCATAAGTTTCCTTCCGGAGTTTCCGCCAGAATCCGCCATTTTTTTCCGGCAAAGTCTGGTGTTCCGAGAACTTTACTTCTCTCTTCTTTCTAGTATCCAGAGACTGTGTGCATCTTCTTTGTGGAGAATGAGAAGTGATGGCTCGGATTTGTGAGGGTTTTCAGCGGGGAGAGAGAGAGAGAGAGAAAGCTGTCTTCCACCCAACGGATACAAATTACAATACAAATGGAAGAGACCGAGATGGGGGAGAAAATAAGATGAGAGAGAGAGAGAGAGAGAGAGATGTTATCTTTTGGATATGAATTATGAAATTATTACGACAATGCCACTTTGGTGGCCCGCGTGTGGGTCCATTGAATTTTAATTTTGTAATACTCGATAATAATCAACTCAATGATAAACAAAAGGTATTTCAATGATTAACTTTATAGAAAGAAAAAAAATTAAAAAATTAAAAATAAATTTTTAAAATAAATTTCTGGAAGAAGTTTTAGAAAGTTCGTGGGATGATGACGTGGAAAATGACCTTAACGTCCCGGTGATGACGTGGAGCAATGCGTGGACCAACTAGATAGTAAAAGAGTCAATAAAAAAATAAAAATAAAATTTTAAAATAAATTTCTGGAAGAAGTTTTAGAAAGTTCGTGGGATGATGACGTGGAAAATGACCTTAACGCCCCCGTGATGACGTGGAGCAATGCGTGGACCAACTAGATAGTAAAAGAGTCGACACTTGTGAAGTTGCGGGCCGGGGGGGGGGAGGGGAAAAATGAAGTGGGTCCCGTGGGGGTTCCGGATTTCGGTGCACTAAGAATGGGCCCCACTCTTAACGTCTCGTAATAAATTTGGACCTGTGGGCTCCGCCGTGCCGGTAGGTCCATTTCCCTGCGTTCTTAGGGCTGGGGTCCTCTCGCGTCTGTCCTTAGATAGATCTTAGGTGCCACGTTGGGAGGTTGAACAACCCTATATGTGCTCAAAACTTTGCATTGCATCGTATCTCACCTTTCATTTCGGCTTCAACACCCAGAAAGTTGAGACAGTAATTGTACATTAATGTAACGTGAATTATCTTTTTACCCTTCAAAAAGCATTGATTAGATAAATATACGTGTGTCAAGACAATTTAATGGTATAAAATCTCTTCTATCAACTCGATTATCTCAAATTTAAATTTTTATACAATCAAACAAGAAAAGATAAATATGTGTGGCACAAAAATACAGGACCTCTACATCTGCCACGAATAGCTTAAACGAGAGAGAGAGAGAGAGAGAGAGAGAGAGAGAGAGAGAGAGAGTTCAACCTATAAAAGTAACTTCCTATAAGATTAATCAATAAAGTCTTTAATTATGGGCCTAAACTTAAAAAATTCCATAATTTTTTTTGTTTTACTGTTAATTGACTGTCAATAGTTAATTAGTTTAGTGATTGAATATAGTACCCCAACTAAGATTTTATATTTAAATTTTATATATGAAAAAGCAGATACCGAGAGAATTTTGCTATTTAAGTGTTTAATTTGATCGAACTGAATTAATCGACTTTAAACTGATCACCGAATATTGAAAGTTTGTTAAAAGAAATATTTCAAAAAAGAATAAATAAAGAAGAAGGCAAAGCATGCGTATTGGTTCTTGCTTTGAGCTTTTCATAAATCTAAGTCGACCCATATTTTTTGAGCCCACCTTGTTTGGAATCTAAAAACATATGATTAAATCAGATTACCTAAACATAATTATTAAAAGAAAAAGGGAATTTTACACTTTATCACGTGATTTGATAACTATATGATTAAAATAATGGATGTTAAAACAATGTCTATCCTTCACCATACAAACTCTTATCTGTCAGACCATATGGTAAGTACATATCCCTTTGTCACCAAGTTCATTTTGCATCCTCAGGATTCTATTTTAGTATCATCATCCTCCCAAAGGGATGAAATTTCCACCAAAAAGTAAAAATCATCCGACAATAACAACAATAATAAATTGAAGCTATCTCTGGACATAACTCCTTTTCTAATCTAGTGATTCAGGATTCAAATATTATGTAATAAAAAAAATAAATGGGAACTCAATTTCAAGATTTGGTATTAATCGTTCGAGAGAGTAATATAAATGAGATCTACAATGTACAATATAACCGGGGCAAAGCTACCCTTGATCTCTCTGTTCACCACATTCATGATAGGACTTCGAAGAAATATTTTGGTTCTTGAGAAAATTTTTCTAGAATATCTAGATAACTAAATTATGAAAATATTATTATAGCCAAAACATTGTGCATGGGATGGGAAGAGACAAGGTTAGCTAGGGTTAGGTTATGACCACAACAACCCACATTCTCCCAAGTGAAGTTCCCTCACTTAACACATAATCAAACCTTAAAACTTTGGGTCCCAAAACACTAAACTAACCTGAAATGTCTTTTGTCTAAACAAGGTTGCATGTGAATTGTCTAATGTTAACTCACCACCTAATGAAGTTTTTTCAGTCATAGGCCAAGCACTAACCTAAGCCAACTTGAAGCAAATTCTTAATCAAAGATTAAAGTATCTTAAAAACGTCTTCAATAGTATATTTGAAGGAATGCATTGAAGGAAGTTGGTAAAGAAAAAAAAAGAAAAAAGAAAAAGAAATTTTGTGGGGAATTAGGTGAGAGGCCTATCTTAGACATTTGCAAATTTTATGCATATAATTTGTACTTTTCATTCCATTTGTATGTGAATTTTATAGTTTAGGTTGTGGCTGGCCATCCGAGGATTAAATTTCTGTATTTTGGTGAAAATGAAGTATGGCTTTAAATAGAAAAAGCAAATAGATAATGATAAAAAATTTACTACAAGGTAATGAGTTATAACTCAATTGGTACCGTCTGCTTCTTGCTTCCCTAAGTTCTCTGACTTCATATCTCTCTAATGTATCAAAAAAAAAAAGAAATTTACTACAAAATTGCATTGGAACGTCTAATTTATTAATCATACTCTTAATTATCGGATCTACGTCCGGAGAAATATGTAAATATGTCACTAGACCAAATTTAGCTGAGATTGGATAAGTTTTTTTAATTTCTGATTATACGAGAATTGAATCCGCAATTATAATATTGAACGAGAAAAATTATAATCATTAGACTGACTTGCAGGAGACAGATCGGATAAGCTTTTCAATATAGAAAAGTTGGATAATCTTAAATCGGATAATCGTCAATTAAAACATTACATGCTTGTGCGAGGCTTCGTCGAAAACATTGACAGGACAGGAAATATAATAATTGACGTTACGCTCGCAGGAATCGTGACTCATGAGAGATGGGTGTCATGAATGAAAGGTATTTTAAAGGTCTTATTTATTGAATGAATACAATCGTGTTCCTTGTGGGGTCACCAAACAATTTCGAATTTTCGAATTTCTTCCTTCTCGAATCCACCCTCGCTTCTAGGAAAAAAAAAAAAGAAAAAGAAAAAAATCGACAAAGAAAATAGTTTTTTCTCATTTAGAAATTATAAGATTTTCTATGGTCTATCACCAAAATTTGTCTCAAAATTAAAATAATAATAATAATAAATCTCAATGCCTACAATTGCCAAAATGTTTAGAATTTATTGGGAGAGTAAGTTCGAATTTTAATGATTGTAGTTTATTTTTGTGATTTGTATGGAGAGAGTTATTTATTGTGTAACTCTAAGATTATGTTCGGGAGTTTTGGAGAGAAAAGAAAAGATTAGTTTGGAGAGAAAAGAAAAAAGAGAAAAATTATAATATTTTATCGGTGTTGTTTGGAAGTTTTATAAAAGAAAAAAAAAACAGACTTATTGAAAATAAAAGGTTTTGCTTTCGGATTTTAAAAGTCATTTTTGAAATATAAAAAATATTTAATATTAACATTTTCTCTCCCCTTTTATTTATTTTCACTTTTGAGAGAAAAAAAATTTTAGATTTAGAAAGATTTCAAATCTATTCAAATCCCTTCTATTATATATAAACTCTTAAAAGAAAGAAAAATCATAAGTTTCTCTCATAATCTTTTCTTTTCTCTCCTAATCTTTACATCCAAACGAGTTGTAAATAATAAACACGATCCTTCTCATATTCTTAAAAAACAAACAAAAGAACTTATGTTTTCATATTTTTTTTCCTTTGGAAATTATAACAAAATTTAATGGAGACCCCTATGAAACGGGCTAACATGGTTTGAATCATTTATGTCATTGGAATGCAATTATGAAATGCATAGGATTTTCTTGACTCGGTTTGAATTCCTGTTGTGACAGGACCATTGTGACACGAGAATGGAGGTAGGAATTTGAACAAAATTATTACCGTTTTTGGAAGGAGGAGTTGAATTCGACATCGTTAAGAAAAAGAAAAACGATATCAGTTGATCTATAAAATTATAATAAATCTTCAAACTAGACTTCTGCATCACTGAGCTAGGGCCAAATTGGCAATTACACTTTTTTCCTAAATTTTGGGTGATGTGGGTCTAAATTTTTATCTTTAATATTACATATAAATCTGAATAAATTAAAAAAATTACGTTACATAAATGAGAACAGTTATATTAGATAACCGGTTAGTATAAAATTAAGATAAAAATTTATGTATGAATCTTTTATAATATCGTATTAATGTATGAAATAGGGTATAATGGAATAGAAGAAACTATATAAATGATCCCATTTAGTTGCATAAAGGATTGATTGCCATTGTTGTTATATTACATGTAAGCTTCATATCAACTCCATATCAAATTACATGTAAGCTTCTACCCAAAATACATATATTACATGTAAGCCACCTCTTGGAAATAAACTTTGCCCTCATTAGAGAGAATGACATTTCTTCAGGAGGAACTGGAAATCACTACTGAGGAGGAAGACCACCTCAAAAGAAGCACTAAAAAGGCAAAAGCCGAAAGGGAAAGCTCCTGCTACGAGGCTAAACGCTCGTTTAAGGACATGTTGCTAGGCCAACCTAACAGTCCTCCCGAAGAGGAGGTCCTCATGGGGGTGGAATCTGACTCGGACCTAGAATACCTGGAGGAAGAGGACACGGTGCCCTCAGGTGGAAGCAGTATTCCAGAAATCAGTGTGTCAAATGACACTCTGAGGGAATTATGGAAGCCATGGAGGAAAACATTGATTATTAAACTGTTGGGGAAGACCATAGGTTACCAACTAATGGTGATCAAATTAAATCACATGTGGAGGCCTGAGGGTAATTTGGAGCTTATCGACCTGGGAGAAGGCTTCTTCCTGGTCAAATTTACACACAGAACAGACTATGATCGGGCCTTAGCAGAGGGCCCATGGCTCATTCACGATCACTACCTCACGGTAAAAAGGTGGAGACCGTGGTTTACGCCTGAGGAGGGACAAATTAAATCCACGGCAGTGTGGGTTCGCCTCCCTCATCTCCCCATGGAGTTTTTTAATGAGGAGATTTTATTAGAAATTGGGAAAGCAATAGGAAAACCAATTAAGATCGATGCCAACACAGCTAATGCAGTGAGGGGCAGATATGCCAGGATTTGCGTGGAAATCGATCTTGAGAAGGCATTGATCCCCATGATCAAACTCAGGAGAAGAATTCAACGACTTGAGTATGAGGGTCTCCATGTGATTTGTTTCGGTTGCGGAATGGTGGGTCACAGGTTGGAAGATTGCAAGGGCCACCCGAGTACGACAGGGAACAACCCAATGGGCGCAGATCAGGGAACAACAATGGAAACCCTAGCAGTCAACCCCAGCACGGAGGAGCCCAAGGCGGCGACGGAGGAGGGCCTCGGACCTTGGATGCTAGTCCAAAGGGGACCAAAGATAAACAAAAAGGGAAACTTTAGGGGAAAGGGAAAGAAAGAGCTTACCAACGTTAACCGATTCGCAAATCTGGAGGGAGTCGAGGAAGTCAACGACAGCTTGTCAGTAGATAGAGCAGAGGTCGGCGATGACGACAGTTTCAGCAGACCTAGAACGCATCACACATCGACCTATCAGCGCGGTACAGCGTTGGTGGGGTTTAGGCGGACATTGAGCAGAGAGGCAGATGGGGGTGTTCAGAACAGAGCTGCTACTGTGAAAGGGAGGAGTCTCGAAGACGTTTCTCCATTTGGGGATAAGAGTAGAGATAGTGGACAGAGGGACCCGTGGATGCCTACTGAAGCGGGTGCTGCCCGAGTAAGGCTAAAACAGATAGAGTCAGCCCATGGTCCTTCCAACTCAACTGGGTTGTATGTGGACACCTCAGAGGCCCAGCAAAGAACAGGGTTGGGAGCAACAGCCCACGTGACTGCTGGCACGTCTCCTAAGCGGAATGGACGCAGCCCGATGGAAGCTCATCAGACCCAAAACAGTCCAAGGAAGTCTTTCGACCCAGGAGAGCTATTGGGGTCCCAAAGAAATTTGACTGTAACGGTCACTCCAGGAGAAGGAGAGGGTATGAGCATTGAAGCAATGATGGGGTTCGTTTGCGAATCGAAGGACGCGACCACTGGTTGCAGTGAGGATGAGCCAGAGGGAGGCGAGGAGATGGAGACCCAGTAATGGCGGCTGGAGTTGGTTAGTTTTTCTTGCCCTTTTCTCTCCATGAATATTAAAGCTATTACGTGGAATTGTAGAGGTGTGAACAGCCGCAGCTTCAGGCGCGTCTGCAGAGAGCTTCTTCAGAAGGAAAGGCCAGATATTATCTGTTGTTTGGAAACTAAAGCCAAGAACAATAATTTTCCATCTGTCATGAAGAACTGGGGCCTGGATGCAGAATTTATTGTGCCAACTTCAGGGTTCAGAGGCGGTCTTTGGCTAACTTGGAACAAGAGTAAGGTGAACCTCTCGGTGATCGCCCACAACAATCAATTCATTCACTGTGAAATCAAAGACTCCTGCAGACGTTGGTTCTTAACTTGTGTGTATTGTCAACCTTCTCCGAGAGCTAAAGCAGCTTGCTGGGAGGATTTGAAGGCCATTGCCGATGACATGTTTCAGCCTTGGATAGTGATGGGAGATTTTAATGACTTAGCAGGCTCCAATGAGACCTCCAGAGTTGTAAACTCTTCCTGGAAGAGATTCCAACGATTTAAGAGATGGTGGAACGACTGCAGCCTCATGGACGTTAAATCAGAAGGTCCAAAGTTCACTTGGGTGGGGAAGAGGGAAGGAGGTATCCATATTCACCAGAAGCTCGACAGAGCTCTTTGTAATCTGGAGGCGAAGCTTCTGTTCCCGGATCTCAAGGTTCTCAACTTAACTAGGCTCCACGGGGACCATTGCCCGATCAGTTTGAACACTAATCTTTTGGCTACTCCAAGCAAGGAAAACAAACCTTTTAGGTTTGAGGCAGCGTGGTTCTCTCACCCCAACTTTAATAAAGTTTTCGAGGAGGCTTGGCTAAAGGCGGAAGGCCCTCTAGAAGTCACTGTCCAGACGACTGCAGAGGAGCTCAAAGCTTGGAACACGCTTGTTTTTGGCAACATCTTTCAGCGGAAGAGAGAGTTGGAGCGCAGACTTCGGGGTATTCAAAGAGCCTATAATTACCCCCACTCTCATTTCCTTCAAGCCATGGAGACCAAACTCATGCAAGATTATCACTTGGTGCTGGAGCAAGAGGAAGTGTTCTGGAAACAAAAGTCAAGAGTGCAGTGGTTGAGAGAAGGGGATAAGAATACTAAGTTCTTTCATGCCTCAACTAAACTTAGGAGGAATGCTAACAAAATTGCAGCGCTCCAGATTAACAACAATTGGTGTTATGACCAAGAGGTTCTGAAACGACATGCCATTGCTTATTTCTCCAATTTATATGCTGCGAAGACTGTGGCCGCGATGAGTGAAAGATTTGGAGTTGCCAGGACCAAACTCCGTATGGATGACCAGCAACTGTTGTGCAGAAAGTTTGCAGAAGAGGAAGTTCGGAGAGCTGTGTATTCCATGGGAGGTTTGAAAGCTCCAGGTCCAGACGGAATTCAACCGGTGTTCTACCAACGCTTCTGGGTGTTAATGAAGGACAAAGTGTGTAACTTTGTAAACAAGGCTATGGAGGATGGTTACTTCTGTCCTGTCATGGCCAGAGCTCATATGGTCCTGATTCCAAAGACTGCTCATCCCACGGATATGTCTGACTTCAGGCCCATTAGCCTACTAAATACATCTTACAAGATCCTCAGCAAATGCTTGGTTTTCAGGTTGCGTCCGCTTTTGCGAAACATGATTGGCACTCACCAGAATAGTTTCCTCCCGGGCAGAGGTACGCTGGACAATGTGGTGGCCCTTCAAGAGGTTCTTCACACTATTCGGCATTCCAAAAGCAAGAGACATTTTATGGTTATCAAAATCGACCTCAAAAAGGCTTACGATAATGTGAATTGGGAATTCTTGGCTAAAGTTCTTCTAGAAATCAACACTCCAATCAAACTAGTGAGACTTATCATGTTCGCGGTGACCAATGGTGACACTTCCATCATCTGGAACGGTGAGGTGCTCCAAGCTTTCAAGCCTGGTCAGGGTTTGAGACAGGGAGATCCTCTCTCCCCATATCTCTTCCTGCTAGTTATGGAACGATTAGCTCTCATGATTGAGGAGAAAGTTAAAAAGGGGCGGTGGAATGCTATTAAAGTTGCAAGAGGTGGGCCGGCAATTTCGCATCTTTTTTTTGCGGACGACTTAATTCTTTTTGCTGAGGCGGAACATTTAAATCTTAGCAACGTCCTTGATTGTCTAAAGGAGTTCTCGGGCGAAAGTGGGCTTGACGTAAATCCTTCTAAGTCTATGATTTGGATCTCTCCTCGAGCTCCAAGACACCTCAAAGCCTCCCTAGCAGCTTGTAGTAAGTTTGTACTCACTGAAAATTTGGGTAAATACCTCGGTGTTCCAGCTATCCATGGCAAGGTCACCAAAGATTTCTATCATCACTTGGTTGAGAGGGTGCAACATAAGCTGTCAGGCTGGAAGGCGAAGCTTCTTAGCACAGCAGGTAGGCGTACTTTAATCCAATCCGTGACTGCCTCAATTCCCACCTATACTATGCAGTCCACTTGGCTCTCGGAGAGCACTTGTACCAAGCTAGACAAAATGAATAGGGATTTCTTGTGGGGCAGTAATGAAGAGAAAAGGAAGACTCACCCGGTCAACTGGAAGACAGTATGCGAGCCGAAGAGAACAGGAGGTTTGGGGATGCGAAGCATGAGAGATTGTAATGTTGCTTTGTTGGCCAAGTTGGGGTGGAGAATTTTGAAGGGAGATGGCGCGTTGTGGGCTTTAATCCTAAGAAGCAAATATCTTAAGGGTGGAAGCTTATTGGCGCATAATAGGAAGAGCAAGTCTTCAGTGCTTTGGAAGGGAATTTGTGCTAGTAGGGAGTGCCTTAGACAAGGTTTGATTTGGAGAATCGGAAATGGCAATTCCATTAGCTTTTGGTTTGATCGGTGGATCGGGAATGGGCCTCTGGTACATGAGGCGATGATCCCTCATGAGGACTGCTCTGTAGCAATCAAAGTCAGTCAGTTTTGGGACGACGAAGGTAGGTGGAAGGAGGCAACTTTGGGAGCTTTGCTTCCCCAATCCAAATTAGAGGAGGTTAGGGCTCTGCCCATTCCTAGAGATAGGTCTAGACACGATGTTCTGGTTTGGACGGGGACTGCGAACGGGGAGTTCTCGGTGGCTTCAGCGTATTGGATTCAGAAGAAGCTACGGGGGTCTCAACAGCGGATTGACGAGGACTGGAGTTGGGTTTGGAAATCCAAAAATCCTGAGAGGGTTAAGTTTTTCTTGTGGATGGCGGCAAATGCCAAAGTGTTGACAAAGTCAGAGCTTTATAAGAGGAGAGTGGTGAATGATCACGTTTGTGAGCTCTGCAGACTGGAAGAAGAGTCTCTTGAGCATGCTCTGCGTGATTGCCCCCATGCTTCTAGTATTTGGGGTCACCTTGTGCACAACATAGATTCTGCAGCAAGTTTTTGGACTGATGCCGGAAGGGAGTGGCTCAAGAAGGGTGCGACAAGGGAACATCAGCTTCACTTTGGGAGAGACAGCGTTGATGAAGGGATAGGCTTTGGGCTGACTATTTGGGCAGTTTGGAAGTCTAGGTGCAGTGGCTTCTTCCAGCAGAAGCTTGAGCCGCCTTCTCAGGTCTCCAGTAGAACACTTGACTTAATCGAAATCATCTCCAATAGACTGCACAGGGAGTCAGGAGGGAAGGCAGTTTTTCTGGTTGCTTGGTCGAAGCCTCCAGAAGGCAAAATCAAGCTAAACGTGGATGGGGGAGCAACTCTTTCGGGGAAGCAGGCAGGTGCAGGAGGGCTATTCAGAAATTGCCGAGGTGAATGGCTGCATGGTTTTTGGGCAAACGTGGGATCTGCAGGTGGGGATCTCGCTGAATTATGGGCGTTAAGGGAGGGTCTAAGGATCGCCAAGGATCGAGAGTTTCAGGTGTTGGAGGTCGAGTGTGACTCTCTAAATGTGACAGCTGCGGTGAATGAAGGAGTGGGTGATAACCATCCTTGGTGGAACATCCTTCAAGACTGCAGACATCTCATGCGGGATCTTCGTGTTCTGAAAATTCAGCACATCTATAGAGAAGCAAACAAGTGTGCGGATAAACTTGTGGAACTGGGTAAGAATGCCAAATCTGGTCTGGTTGAAAATAGCATGCCTCCGCCTGAAGTGATTCCCCTGCTGCTGCTTGAGGCTGCGGGAGTTGCTTGGTCCAGAAGGCGAAAGAAGGTCTGATTGCATCTAGTAGCTTACTTGGCGCTAGTTTGAGTCTCGTCTCTCTCTAGGTTTTTGCCCTCGTTGTTGTGGTGGTTTTAGTTTCTTTTCTTTGTTTTGCTTCTCCTTCCATGTACCAAAAAAAAAATATTACATGTAAGCCCGGGTATTCCAGCCCAGCCCTCTGTTAGATGGCTAAAGCCTATTTCCTAGGCCCACGTGGGTTGGGCCTAGGTCCAATTTTTTAATACCCCATATGAGCCCAGACTGACCCAACTTATTATCAAGTCCGCTGAAAAATCTATGTTAGAGATAAAATATGATATTATAATTTTAATAAAATAATTAATATTTGAAATTATAAAATTATGAACATATATAATTATATATATATTTTTTAGTTTTAAAGGGCATTTGCACTGTGCGTTCCTCTTTTACCCCCAAATCACTTGGTAATTTAAGCGGACAAATGTTTTATATTTAAATAATAATTAAACGTTTTGGAGCATTTTTTTTTTATTTTTTAAAGATATTTCTCTGTTTTATATTTTAGTGAATTTATGTAATAGATTCATTAAAATAATATTATTTATATCTCAAATTAGATATTTTAGTCCAAAGGAGAAATTTATGTTTAATGCCCTTAGTAAAGCACAAAACGAAAAAAGAACCCCAATTATGTTTCATGCAATTGTGCTGTTCACCCCATTTTTTTTTTAATAAACTATACTATCAGTATTCGATAATCACGATAAATTCGATTAAATTTGATTTAAATCAATTTAAATCCTTAAATAATAAATTTTTTATATTTATTTTTATTATACATAAAATTTAAAATTTAAATTTTATTTAAGAAAACTGGACATCCGTGCTGTTCACCCACGTCATAATAACGCTGCCGGTGCTCATCTCAGACCAACCTATGGAGATGGAGTTAAAAGTACTAGAGGTCAGCCTTTTTGCATTGGGATTTTATAAAATTAATTTATTTAGGGATGACGAGAAAATTTTTTGTTTTATTTTTCTGACATATGTAAATAATTAAATAAAAATAAAGATGAACGAGCCATTAAACTATTATTACTGTTGTTTACGTCACTATCACTTCTATTATTATGTTTATTTTCGTACAATATAAATATGATTTGTAAAATATGTGATATTTTTTATTTTAAAAATTATTAGTTAATATATATTAACGTTAGAAAACTATTATACCTTCAAATTTTACACGTAAATTTAAAACACTTGTCACTAAATACAAAATAGAAAATTTTTCATAATATTTTAAAAAATTTGTTTTTATTAGTTGAACAATGTCACTAAACTTATTTTTATTTTCAAATTAATTAATTACGAAACAAATTTTATAAAGATCAGATAAAATTAAATGAGTTGTTGGATAATAAATTTTGAAAAATAAATTTTGTACATGTATAAAAAATTTCTAATAATAGAATTAGTATATTAACAAAATAAAAAACGATATTATCAATAAAACTATATCCATAATTATAATTAGTAAATTCAATTAAAACATTTAAAAAAATTACATATCGTAACATATTATATGTTGAATTGCACATGGTATCACATTTTTATTTAAATCGTTTAAATTTTATTTCTAATTTGATAGATTAAATAATGAATGAGTTGTAAAACTACTTCTGCAGCTTGTAAACCATTTTTAACATATAAATTTAAAATATGATATACACACCTATTATGAAAAATGTTCCATCTAATATTGTTTTTAAAGTATTAAGATATTAGTATTAACTGATATATT
Source organism: Dillenia suffruticosa (assembly GCA_033439265.1). NCBI lineage: Eukaryota > Viridiplantae > Streptophyta > Magnoliopsida > Dilleniales > Dilleniaceae > Dillenia > Dillenia suffruticosa. The sequence continues at coordinate 2,168,455 of JAVTVX010000008.1, read as the reverse complement.
ATCAAAAGAGAAAGAAAAATTCTATCACTAATACCATATTCATGAATAACATTCATAATTACTCTAACTATGTGAGCACCGGAACGAGAGAATTTTCAATATTGAAAAATTAAAATTCTTTTTACTAAAATTTATGAATCATTAATCCAATATCAGGTTATTACAATAAAATATTTTTTTATATTCATTTTTTTTTCAAATATCCGAAATTAATGAAAATTTATAATTAGTGTTCAAAAAATTTGTAATTAAACCATTTTTCAAGATTTGAAATTGGTCTACTGACCTACTCTTACCTGATTTTTTATTTTTTTTTATAATTCGGTTGTAAATATTTTTTAACATATTTCTCAAAAACTCCATATTCAACTATATTAAGTGGTAACTCTTTACGTGCTATATATTTTATTTATCCTATTTTTTCGGCTTTCGTGTTATATCTAAATGTATTTGTGACATTTCCCCTAATGACGATTTGTGTTTGCCTAGTTTAAAATAATTTATCGAAGTGATATCTTACAATGTGTTTCTTAAGTGTCCCCACTCCTCAACCCTTTAAAAATCTATAATTTTGATAACAAATTTTTACAAGTTTTCTTTGCTCTTCGTAATTTTTAACAAAACAATCTTATACAATAAATCATCTTTTTTAATGCGTGTTGTGTTAAATTGTGTATTACTATATTCATTTTCTTCAAAAAGAGTATCAATATCTGTGTTTCGAAATATTCTCTTGGAAAAATGAAGATGGGGAAGAGGAGATTGTTGAGAAAATTGTGAAAAATATGTTCCAATTATTTTTTTAATTAAAGTTTAAATATGAAAAAAAATTAATGCGAATAAATCAAATATGCTAAAAAAAAAAGTAAAGATGCAAAAAGTAAAATGTTGAAGGAGATTACGATTGTTTATAGCCAAATCTTGAAAATTTGAACTTTCAATATTGAAATTTTACTAAATCTTGAGAGATATTATAAGTAGTGTGATTAGTAGGAGATTATGAAAATGTGTTAAATGTGAGAGAGTAAGAAATTGGAACATGAAAATGAGAGAGAGTTGTAGGAAATTGGAAAATGTGTAACTGTGTGGAATTTTTTTTTTTTTTTTTTTTGGTGAGGACTGTGTTGAAATTTTGAAAGAGTGTAGTAGAAAGAATAAGATTATAAGAGAGAATATGAGATTTTGTTTTGTGAGATTTGGAAATGAGGAATTGTCTATTTATATAAAAACTTTTTGATCTTATAAATTAAAATATCCTTCGAATTAGTTATTTTATTGCTATTGGAAGGGATAAAATTAAAAAAATACATAAAAGGGAACTAGCTATTGGAACCGACTGGGCCAATTTCAGGCCCGGGCTGGTTCCGTGCCAATTTTGGAACTGTTCTGGGCCAGTTCCCGGTTTCAGAAATCCTTGAATCAGACAGGCCCGGTTACTGTAGCGGGTCAGTCCAATTCCGGGCTACTGTTCACTCGGGTGATTACAGGTCCGGACTAAAACATGCTAGCTGGATAAATTTCTGGGCCGGAACCGGCCCAGTCCCTAGTTCAATGTAAGATAGAAAGTTTGTATAGGTACATTTTTTATAGATTGAGCTGAGTTCAGACAAGCTTTTTAATAAATAAAAACTTATTAATATAATATTAATTTAAATTTTAGTTTTACCTAGAAATATGATTTTTTTTTCCTTGTACATCCTTAATTTTTTTAATGAAATTTTAACTTTAATTTAAAAACACTACTAATTGAACCTCATAAAAGTGACCCACCTCCAACCAACCCTACCCTTCCAAGAAAATAAGGAAAAAAAATGGAGATTGACCTTTCCTTGAACAAAGATAAAAGCCAAGAGACAATGTCTATGCCTTCCAAAGTAGAAAGGGACATGTGCGGTTGTTTCATTGTTCTTGTGCAAGGGACACATTATACGGTCAATAGATAGTCGATTTAGTATAATCAAATATTAAATCTTTTAATCAAATTTAAATTCGAAACTTACGAATAAAAAAAACTATACCAGAATCATCTCCCTAAATAAAATTCCTATAAACGTACAAATCAGATTAGTTAAAAAATAACTTTGGATATCGTTGGCGGAAAAAAAAGTGACACATTGTGTATCCATTGCAAAAATGCTAGCTTATGGGGCCCTAATTCATAGCTTTTTATAGAACCAATGCCCTTAGGAGTTTGGTCCATCTACAATTTCCATTTCCATTTTGTCCAATCCTCTAGTTTCTGCTTCTATTGTAATCTTCCTTTTGTGCCCTCAATAATGGAAGGTTTGCTATCCACAGTGGCGTAATGAGGGAACAAGGGTAGTTGTCCTAAATTTTTTTCAAAACAGATTTATCTATATAAATTAAAAATTTTAATTCAAATATTATTTTTATATAAAAATTTATTAAGTACATTCCTCAAAACTATAATCAATAATACATATTATATTTCTCTCCAAAAATATAAATTTCTGTGGCAATTCATTCACTTTTAATATATTAAAGAGTACATCAAAATAAAAATGGTGCAACTAACAAAAGTGTGCTGCATGCACCCTAATAAAATTAGGAGTGAAATAAGTCTGATAACTACTTTTATTAAGTTATGCAAAGTTCATACAAGATTCAAGCCTTCAAGCCTAGCTGCTTAAGTTGCTGAACTCTGATAAAAACAGTGTACTAATGACATGCTCAATAAATAGAATTTAAGAGAGTCAATTTCTAAAATGGATCTCATAATATTCGAATCGAATTAATCAGATAAAACCCAGATGCAATTGTAAAAAAAAAAAAAAAAAGTAGAAAGTCGAAGGGAGGGATATGAACGATTCAGAAAGTGAATTATCGTATGAGATTAAAGAAGTATTTGGTCCAACATTCAAAAGCTATGTATTATGGGCAATACAATCCAAACAACCAGTGTTCCTAAGAATATTTCTATGCCATTGGTAACGAATCTTGACTGGGATTCTCATTGAGGTAAAGGGAAAAGGGAGGCACACGGAAACCCTAATAACACAGGAAAATAAGAATTGAAGATGTTTCAAAGAAACAAACCTAGGTCGTGGTGGTGTTCGTATGGATTCCTCAACAACCTCTTCATCACCGAGTTGTAATCTTCGACGTTTTCCTTGGATCTCGAAACCTTAGGGTTTGGTTCGACCTTAGGGCTGCCGTGTAATTTACAAAAATGTGAGAGGCTTTCTTGAATGTGATCGGATGATTTCGAAGAGATTCGTTCGAAGAAATGATCTCATTGTCGAAACCTGATGCGAAGATTGAAGAGAATACATTACTCGCTGCAATCGCTCCGATTCTCTGATCAAGAAATGGCATTTCAGAACTTCAGATTTCCCCCGGGACGGATGTTTCCTGATTTTAACCGACTTAGATAATGAATCAAAACGCCGCCGTTTTAATAATAATTTTCATGGGCGTAAAACAAATTTTTATTTTTATTCTCAATATCACATCTCATATCATATTTTATTATTTCAGTAATTTATGTTTATTTTTTTAGTTAAACGAATTATTATTTTATAAAATAATTCTATTTTTCTTTTGGTTCGAGTTCTCGAGCTGAGATTCAATAATGGATAAATTTACCACGAGACTATCATACCAAATATATATATAAGTTTACTTATCATCGGATAATGCTAAGGACCAAACAAGAACAAACCCTTTTGGGTGATATTTGGGACTACCCACCCTCACAAGCAGCTCTCTCTTTCTCTCTCTATTCCTCTTTCTTCGATTCATTCCAGAATCCTAACCCATTAAAAATCAGATTCAAATTCACATGTTTATTTGTATTAATTGAATAAAAATAATATTTAAAAATAAAACTCAAGAATTCTGAAACTCAAATAAAATATTTTTAAAACTCAATTTTAAAAATTTTGATTTCAAACTTAATTTTGATTTTCGGAAATGAACCAAATGTTCCCAAGTATTCTTAATAGCTTCCTCTTTGGTCACCTCCTTGGCGCTTGATCAAATATCAATTTAGATCATCAAGTGCATATCAAATATGAAAAACACTTCCATGGGAAAAGCACTTCTTTTGCCTTCAACCAAATAATTAGTTGCCACGTCGAGAATTAAAACAAATGTAAAAACTCCCCAATCATGGTTTGCTCACGTTAGGAATAACAACAACAACAACAATAATTTACAGCATAATCCTTATACATAACTGAGATTCAACAATTTACGGTTTAGTCCTCATGCATAGCTGAGATTTGCCCAACTGCTAATGTACTTGTCTTTAGAATGTTGTCATTAAAGAATATGTAACAAGAGATGTATATGTTAACTCGACCCCCTGTTCTGGTGCTCATTTTCACTGTTTCATGAGACGTTACAATTTAAAATTTATAAAATGTTATAAAATCAAATTTTTATAAATATAACGATAAGATATTATATTTTTTTTTAATTATAATATCATATTCGAATAATAAAAATAGAGAAATGAAATTTAAAAAAGTTAATCTTTTAATGAATTTTACAGTATTCGGATCAATTAATCGGATGAAATTCAAATATCAATCGATAAAAATTAAGAGAGAGAGTGTGTATTATGAGATAAGAGAGAAAAAGAGAGTATTCGTTTAAAATAAGGAAGCATTACATACATACTGATAAATAAAACAAAATCAAGTGCATTTTCTTCATCTGCGAGCGATAATACAACAGCAGGTTAAGCCCTTCAAATTGGGGTTAGGAACACAAATTCCTGGGCTAGGTTTATGCTCTTTATCCAGACATTGCTTGTTACAATCAGCATAGGTTTTGCATTGCCCTACAAAATCACAATCACTTTTGGGATCCTCACCTACCCAATAAAATTAAATTTTCATCATCCGAATATGCTTTAGAGAGAGAGAGAGAGAGAGAGAGAGATACCATTAGCATGGACAATGAAGAGGAGCAACCAAAAGAAGTGAAAACAATTGAAGGTTTCTTAAAGCCATTTTTTTTTTTGATATCAACCCCGCCTGGTGTATGAATTTTATTTTTGATTATATGGTATTTGAATCCAGAATTACGTAATTAAAAGAAGGAGATTGTGATTATTAAATTATTTTCTTAAAAACCTAGTGTATGGATTTTATAGTGCTTTCCTTGTTCATCGGAAGGGTGAAGTGTTGTTCCCCGGCTTGGCTCCCACATTATCCTAAATGGCACCAAATCATTTATTTTTTATTCCTTGATAACCTCATCTACATTACCTATTTCTATAATAGTTACCCATATTTTCCCATTTATCAAATTTTGAAAATAGAAACTCTTGACCTACATTTGTTAATTAAAATATTTTTTCGTAATTTACACTATGTCTTCTTTATTAAATGACATAAGTAGACTTGTTCAAAATTTTGAATCAATGTCGACGTTTAGTCGATTTAATAATCGAGTACTGATATTCATTAATTAAGTAAGATTCTGAATCTAAATTTTGTATATAAATAAGATAGATGGTTGAAAAGATTTGTCTCGTAACTATTCAACCTCACTTGAATCAAATTTTATTAGATTCAATATGATTATTGGATACTGATAATTTATTTTTTAAAAAAAGTTCTGAACCGATCTAAAACTAATCATAGAATCAAGAAGTTTAATTGGAAACAAAATAATCAGAAAATGTTACATGGGTTATTTCTAGTTTTGATTTTTTTTTTGGAAAAATGAAAAAATAATTGAATAAATATTTTAGTTTATTAATTTGTTGATAATTTACAAATAAAAGTTACATTTTGTTAATGAGGCTTAAGGGTAGGTAATTAAATCATTTTTTATTTTTTAAATAAATGTGATAGATTATATATATGTGTGTGTATATATATATGTAACATGATATTTTGCTTTCTATAATTATCACTTTTTATATAAAGTATCTAAATTCGGTAATCATTTTGAATTCAATTAAATTTGATTCGAACCAACTTAATTCTTAAAGGAAAAAATTTTTCTGACATCTCCTTTGCCATACACAAAAATCAAAATCGAAATCTTATTTAAAATATATTAGTGGATCAACTAGTGTTTTTTTTTCATTATTATGAATGCATTTTAAATTGGTACCAAAATTATTATTACTCTTAATTATATTTTACATCTTTTTCTTTTAAAAATTACTTAAATTAGTATCAATCATAAGGACTTCTTTTTCTTTTTCTTGATTATGATTATATATATATATATATATATATGCAAAGTGATATATTTTATATTTTTCTAATGATTTATTTCTATATATCAAAAAATCATGATAAAATAATTAAGATTAAAACAACAGAAAAAAAAATTTAAAAAAAAAAATCTATCCTACCAAAGGGATAAGCGTTAACACAACTGAGTCCTTATGGGCCTGGTTTAATAATTTACAAACATTAAGACTATCCCACATTTTTAAAAGAGGGCTGTCTCTGGTTGAGATGAAGACACGTGTTAATGTCGGTTTCCTATCAGGCATGTCTTCATCAGCACGATAAGATCTCTGAATCATCAATCTCTTTCTCCTCTCTCCCCTCCTCCCTACAAATTCTATCAATCTTCCACTTCTAATATCTCCCCCCCCAAAAATCCTCTCAATCTTCCGCTTCAAAAATCTCTCTCTCTCTCTCTCCGCCCTCAAAACCTCTCAATCTTCTGCTTCGAAAATCTCTCTCTCTCTCTCTCTCCATTTCTGAATCCAGATGCTAGTCGGAAATCCTAAAAAACGACAGCGTATTGGAAGCAGCAGTCGTCTCTCTTCCCTCAACTTGACCGACGACTCAAGCCCTAATCCTAACCCAAACCCAAACACTCCCCTTCTTCCTCCGCCATCTCCTGGCGGATTCAACGACTCCTCTACCGCCGACGTTCTCCTCCGCCTTTTCCTATCTCCCTCTCCTTTCCAGTCGGAGCCCTTCGATCAAATCGAAGATCTCCACATTCATCTCCACTCACACGCTCTTCGCAAATGCAAGTACTTCGCAACTCTCTTATCCGATCGATGGCAAAAGGATCGAGATCGAGTCACCGATCAAGTCTATCGCCTGAAATTCGGCATATGCAATGGTTCAGGTAGCTCGATCAGTACGTATATTCGTGTTCTCCAGCTTCTGTATTCGAGTGATTTTGATAGTGCAATTGATAGTGTATCTAGTGCTCTTTCAATCTTGCCTGTTGCTCTTGAATTTCTTTATGAGGATTGTGTGCAATCTTGTGTCAAGTTTCTGGAATGCGTGCCGTGGAGTGAAGAAGAAGAAATTAGGGTTTTAGGTTTGATTCCGTTGTTAAGAGATGAGGAGAGCAAGGAGTTATTGGCTAGGGTTTTACCGGAGAATGTGAATTCAAATGAGGAAATGCTGTATGGATTGATTTTGGCGGCAATTAACAATTATCAGAACAATCAGCACATGGCATCGATGAAGGCGTTTGTGGCGAAGCTACTGAGAGAATTTTCGTCGAGGGAGTCTGCAAGGAGGGTTTTGGATAGGGCATTTGGGAGTAGTTTGAAGGTTGTGAAGGAGTCATTGGAGGAGTATTCGAGTCCTGACTTTAGAGGGGATCATAATGAAATGGAGGCGATGCAGAGGTTGCATTTGCATACAGCGATGACGAATGGGAAGCATTTGTTGTGGTTGATTGAGAGAATGATTGAGTTGAGAGTGGCGGATACGGCAGTTAAGGAATGGAGTGATCAGGCATCATTAACTGCAGATTTGCAGAGGACTTTTAAGGATGATGCCTGGAAGAATATTGTTCCTGGGCTTCCGACTGTTGTGCTTCGCTGCACTTGTAAGCTTGCAAATGCTGTTGCTGTTGGGTCCATCTTGGCTGCAAAGCAGGTACTTGCTGTTATATTGCAAATTAGCTGTTCTAGATTGCTGTGACTTGAATGCTAGCTGTTCCAACTGTTCGCAGTCATTCAAAAGTTATTTCTATTATATCTTATATGGGTTTTATGTTTGGATGCTACCCGTTGAAGAAATGACAAATGAAAGCTCATAAAATGAGCAGTTAACTATCATTTATTTGGTACCATTTGCTTTTCACTACTAGTTGGTTGTAGTTGCCTAAGGGATTTTTTCTACTTGATTGCTATTGACATAAACGCAACCTCTTCAAACCGTCACTGATACACAGGTTAATCTTTTAAAAGATGTCTAAAAGAGAATATTCTGATCACCATAAACGTCCACCAAGAATTATTACCAAGTCATTATATATTTGCATTAGTTATGAAAAATCTTAGGAGTGATATTTAGGAAGAATTTATTGATGCATGTTCTTTGTATATGATATTGTATTGATTGATGAAAACAAGCAAGATGTGGATAAGAAGCTACAAAAATTGAGGAATGCAAATTAAAAGGTTTTCAAATTAGTATAACTAAAGTAGAGTACATAGGATGAAAATTTTAGTTGTAAGTAATTCTCTAGATGGAGACTTCGTGAAAATTGAAATGCCAGAGATGACTAAAAGTGAGATTTTCATTACTTAGCGTCTATCAAGAAAAGTGGGAACATTGATAAAAATGTTAGGATTAGGGCAGAGTAGTTGAATTAGAGAATTGCACCTGGAGTCTCATGTGATTGTAGTATTCTAACAAGTCCTGGCTTGGGTTATTATGGTGATTCATTGTTATCCCTTTTGGGAACCATTTGCTTGAGAAGTGAGCAAATTTTCCAGTTACAATTTCTAGAAATCTGGACCAATTAGCGATATATATTGTCTAAACCAAAAGTTAACCTAGATGGTTAAAATATGCAAAGCTTGATGTTGCCCTCTAGAGCGTGTTTCTCTTGCTCAAAATTGAATTATAATTATACGTCTGTTTTTCAAATGCATTTCATATTCTTATTTTTCTTCATTTGAGCATTATATCTGGCTCTGTCTTGCTATACCTTTGGAATGTAATTGGAACCCTGAGATGTTAGTTTATGACATTCATCAGCATGGCTTTCTTTGTAATATTGATTTTTCATTATTTTCTTCAGATGCTGTTTCAATACCTCTGGAATTACCTTAAGACATTGATCTTGTTTCTAATATTATTTACATCTATTCACTTTTTGTGTGCTTGGATATGAGTAGTATTTTGATTATCATACTGATGTAGTTAGGCATTTGATGTCATTGGTCCTGTAACCCTGGTTCTCTTTGTTGTGCTTGAACTTGAAATATGCCGTTCTGTTTAGTAGCCTTCACTGGAAGCTTTTGTTTAAAGAATGTTATTCAAATTGTATGATTTTAAAAATTTATAATCCTTCTTTTTAATGTGCCTACCTTACCTTTGTGTGCTGCAACAATAAAAACAGAGAGCATTTTGGCTTATGTTTTCTGCAAGTAGCTAAGATGTAGAGATACGATCTTACAATGATTTGTCTAAATCAATTCCATCAATACACATACATGCACTTATTTCTACTGCCGTGTATACTTCACAAGTTCAGAGTAGGTAAGTGGAGCAACCAGCTTTGTTTCCATGACTTTTTTAAAGCTCATGTATAGTTTGCATTTTCAGAACCTTGTCAAATCTTTTGCTTTGCTATTTTCTTATGCCTATATTCTGTATAAGCATTTTGTGCTACAGCATATCTCTTGCATAATGCATTAGTTTTGAGATGGTTGAAAATGATTGAACACCCTCATCCTGCAGTTTTTCTGTTCTTTACATGGGTCATTAATTAACTACTATCTCCAAATTTTCTTCTTTCCAGGTAAGGATAAAGCTTGTGAAAGATTGGCTCCCGGTGCTGATTGCATGCAAGGACATTATCCCGCCAATGATATCAGCTCATAAATCTGTGTCTCTAGAGCTCGAGCAAACATTTCTGCAAATTATATCCACGTTGCCCATGTCAGATTCACAGGAATTACTGAAACAGTGCTTGAGCTTCTCAACCAGAAATGTAGAAGACTGTCCTCACTTGGTCACTGCATTCAACACTTGGTTCCGCCGTGCAACTCGACCACCTCAAGCTGGTGATCTCAGCTAGAATCACCTAGGATCACCTTCTCATGCTGTTTTTGTTTTCTTACATTGTGCATATTAAGCTGGTGTCAAAATCCTTGTGTTAGTTGTATATATACTATGGATCCTCCCGGTCCAGGCTCCCAAAGCAAACGGAACAAATGCTGTTGATGTTGTTCCTTGTTGACACTGTAAATTCTCTTGAACGATCAATGTTTTTGAGCTTCTTCCACAATTGGTAGGATCCTGATCTTCTGGTTATGTTGTTTATTCAAATTTGCTGTACTCTCTCTTGCTTAACTTTTATTGCTTAGGGTAAGTGGGATGTTCTAGCTGATCTGCAATACAATTTATTCTTTTTTTGGCCTCTTGTTTTATATATTACTCTTATTCTTTTATTCTCCCTCTTTTTGCCTTCATTTAGACCAACTTTTGATAATGAGGAGGAATGGACTGCCGAGATTTTTTTTTTTTGGGTGCAGATGGACTACCGAGATGGTGTATGTATGAAATCCTCTCTAAAATTGTATTGGGAGGGATAATGTGAAAGGGCAGCCAATTGATTAGTAGTGACTCTTGCTTTTCTTTGATGGATTTATCTGGTGAAACAAAAGTTTAATGGCTGAATATTGGAAAGGTTGATGTCCCAAAAGCTTGGGGTTTGAGAGAAGGGCTGCGGATTGCCAGCAGGCTTGAGTTAGGAAGGCTGGAAGCTAAGATAGACTGTCTTCGGGGACAGTCTAGTGATCACAACCCCTTTCTCCCAACCTGGTGATTCCAAGTTCGAATTCTTGTGTAACCAAAAAAAAAAAAAAAAAAAAAAGAAGCTAAGACAGACCGCCTCCATCTTGTGCAGCTAGTGAATGAGGGAGTTGGCAACGAGCACCCCTTGAAGCTCATTGTAGAGGAGTGTAGAAGCCTGATGCTGGAGCTGGGGATGCCAGCAGTGAATTATGTCCCTCGCGAAACTAACAGGTATGCAGACCACCCAGCCAAGTTGGGAGCCCATGCGGAAGAAAGGAGGGTTATTCTGGATAGCCAGCCCCACTCCTCGATACTGCTTCTTAGGGAGTGCGTGGGGGAAGCTGGCGAAGGGGATACTCAGGCAGGGAGCCTCCCCTCCACGGATTAATCCTTGTTGGTTTGTGTCTTGGGCCCTTGGGCCTTCTCTTGTATTCCACCAAAAAAAAAAAAAAATAATGGTTGAAGATTCCCAAAATTACTTTTTAAGAAAATAAGTAAATAAATAAAATCTAGGACAGGAAATGCCATGGAAGTCTAGTGAGATGGGAGTACAGGTGGAATTCTGACGTAAAGGGTATAGCTGTAAAGCTAGTTAGGATCGTTTGATAGAAAATTGAAGTCAAGGTCCCAAAAGACTAAAACATAGGAAGCGTGGAATATGATACGGACATGATGACACCAAAAAATTGTATAAAAAATTCTTAATATCATAAGTTATAAAATGTTGTATCATGTTTTATAGTCTGAAAACTGTGCTCAATATGTTCTTGTACGGACAGCCGAACGGTAATAAACTCATATAACAAAAAGAGAAGCAAAACTTCATTGAACAAGCGGTGCCATTCTCACACGAAACATGTTTACATGGTGAGGAGCTGTGAGGCTCACATCTTACAACCCTAGAGCAGAAAATGCTGTGAGTTTATGCTTATACATCTATATTAGATTACCCACTTTTATTAGAAAAAGAAGCTTGACACCTCAAAGTGATGTCAAGAAAAAGAAAGGAAGAAAGCGTGACAATTTCTGCAAACGATTGCAGATAAAAAAAAAGAGACATCGAAGAACAAGGACCTTAGAAATGCAACCAAGTCAGCTTCCATTTTTGGCTTTTGGAGTAAGGGAACTTGTATAGTCACATAGGTTGTTTAAGTTGTGTGTCCGTGTTAAAGAAGTCGCCCTTTGAAGTTGCGGGTGGTTCCTTGGTAAGTTCTGACTAGCAATCCAACACCAATTCCTATACCAAGACAAACACCGAGTCCGATCCCAACACCAACCCTCACACCAGCAGTAAACCATGAAAGCTCACCGTCTTCACCCTCTATATATTCCATTGCTGGGTAGATGCTATAGTCTTCATTTTCAGCTGGTTTATAGTTCTGCAGATCAGAAACATAGGACCTGTTATGTATGAAAACAAGAAGGGTAGATAAATCTCTCTCTCTCTGTGTGCCAATTTTCTCACAGGAGCCCATTAAAAGATGCACCAGGCATTTACTTCACATGATAGGTATAGTAAGAACCTCTACCGATTACATAGTTTCGCAATAAAGAGGGCAGATGGGTGTGCAGAATGGCACTTTGCAACCAAATATGGATGTAAATCATCTTTCTTTATAAGCAACACCTTTTCACCATATATGTCGAAGGCAGCATTAACTTTACATACCCAAAATTGCATGTTAGTTTCCATCTTTCAGTCATTATTATCAAAATACATAGGATTATGGTGGAAAAATCCACTTGGTTTTCACAAATCATCTTAAAAATAATTTTGCAGAGTGAGTTGCAATGCTACCAAATCTTAGATAAACAAGTCGTAGGCAACAGATAAGATGTCGCATATAATAAAGATGAAGGGAAGCATCCACAGACATTCACAAATATCAATGGCATAACCATGTGAAATTCTGGTACAACTAGGAAATTATGTCACTGAACACAAAAGAACAGCTCTAAGTGTGATGTTCCTTGAAAATATGTGCCATGTCCATTCACTACTCAAACGAGATAAGAGCAAGGTCTTGATTTACAATTCAAGCACAAGCTTTCTCAAAAGAAACAAGTTTATTTATTTATTTATCTTGCCATCGGAGAAGTCATAGAGAACCTTGAAAAAATTAATATACATGCATCAATAAGTTGGGTTATCTAGTAAAAATTTAGGTCCAAGATTGTAAAAGTGAGTAAAATACCTGCAAAACAAGACCAGGCATAGGATATTTATGGCTTTCATTTGGTTCATACTCTGGTAATGAATTCAACATCTCTTTCCTAAGTTGCTTCTTCCTAACCTGCAAAGTCTTGCTTAAGATGATTGGTGTGCCTGAAAAGGAACCGGCAACATAAACCTCAATCATCGGTGAGACTGATTCCAAGCCAACACAGTGTTTCCCCTTCAGAAATCCAGCCCCCACCGAAACATCTGATTCACAACTAATGCTCCATTTTCGGCTACGGTTTTTCACTTCCCCAACAAAATCATTCATTTCTAGTACCCCGGATAGCACAAGAACATCCTTGTCAAAAACCTCAAACTTCACACTCCCGGTCATCCTGATACCATCAGTGCAAACAAAAGTAGCTACCTCGGATTTCTTATCTAATCGGTCTCTTCTAAGAAGGGTTGAGGCTCCATCAGAGTCTATACTAGTTCTAACGCCATTGACTTCGAGAAGGGTGCTTTGATCAAGTGGAACATGGTTCAATGTGAGATATTCAGGAGTCGAATCATCGATCTCACACTTGCTGATTCTAACATAGAAAACTCTTAAATCAAGCCAAGGCAAAGATACCTTTACACAAGGTTGGCAAAACTGTAACATACTCTTGTGTCCGTTGTCAACCAGGCCATGATTCCCATTCATTTTCTCATAGGAATTCTCCATTTGTTTTTGAGTTAGTCCTCAGCCTTGGTAATATCCTTCCACATTGATAACAAAAATGACCAGGAAACCCCCATAAAAGTGAGATTCATGTGTGTGTAGAAAACCTGCAGCGAAATCAAAAAGGAAGCAATATCAAAAAGCAAATTTTCTAACATATTTCAAACATCAGAAATCAGAAAAACACCCACAGAGAAAACATGAGAAAGGAATGGTAAAATACCATTGAATTTGAAATACCAGACAGCCCATGCACTCTCTCTCTCTCCCTCTCTCTCTCTCTCTCTCTCTCTCTCGATGTAAAAATTTGAAAGTTTAAATGAAATTGAGCTGTGACTATTGAGTGATGGGAGTCACCAAGTATGGAAGAAGATGGAGAAAGGGTTAGAAGATACCCAACTCTTTAGGGGAGGAAAAAGAAAGCACCATCAAAAGATAAGAAGATGAAAAAGTGGGTTTTATAGTTGGAAAAATAGGTGGGAAAAGTATTTATAGAAATTGCTTTCTGAAAGAGGTGAAAAATAAACCAGATGTCCTAAAAGATATAAAGGAAAGATGAGGCAATTGAAAGGGCATTTACCGGACTCAGGAAAAGTGTTGGAAACCCACAAAAACTACAGTAAATCCTTTACATGGAAATGAAAGATCAATACCAGATGGAGAGGAAGAGCTCCGAAGGGCCACTTTGCAATGCTACATACTTCTGGAGGACTCTGCTATAAATTCATTAACAAGATTATAAACCTTTAAATCCCAAATCAAACTAACGTATTTTGAAAATTTTAAGAATAATTGATTTTAAGATAAGAATTAATATAAACTATTAAAAAACATAGGCAGAGTTCAGCCTTCTTCTCATTTGTCTAAAACTTGAACCAAGTCCAAAGCTACGGCATAATTTATTGTGCTATTTCAGTTTTTGATAACTGACGAACAAAATAAAATCCAGGTTACGAGTCTAATGATAAGAATATTAAATTTTTTTTTATCAAATTTTTAGATTTGAAAATAATTAATTTGAATTGAATTAATTAAAATTAATAAATTGATTAATAGATTCAATAAAAAAAACTAAAACAAAATGCCCCCCCCCCAGTCATAACCAAAATAATTCCACAAATATTTAATGCAGTGAGGCAAACAAAACTCACCCACAATTATCTTTCGTCTTAGTTGACTAATAAATTCAAAATATCGAGTTAAAGCTTCTGATGCCTTCTCGAATAGCTTTCACCAATCAAAACAGAGTCACAGACACCCACGACAGCCTTCAGTCTCAAAAGAATTACTGCCACACAAAAATTTTGGAAATCAAAAGAAAATTTCAAAAAATTGAGAGCAACCCAATTCTTTAAATTGTCATAATCGAAATGGCTTTTTCTTGTTTCCTTCTAATTTTGCAAAAAACGTACGAAAAGAACCGAAGAAATTTGGGTATTGAAATTCAGGGGTAGGAGTGTCATTCTGAAATAATTGAGGGGAGGTTTCTGGAAATAGAGGAAAAAGTCGGGCCAACTTCCGTGGGTCTCTGATATTGTGCACACCTTATCCTTTGCAATTTGCAGGTACACAAGAACGATGTATTGAAAATGATGTGCTGAGACTGAAACAAAAGTTTTCTTGAATTCTGCTTTCACCCCACAGACTCATGATGTTTTACACAGAGAGAGGGAGGGGGAGAGAGCGATTAACAGGTCTACTAACGTGTTGAGTAGAAGAAATTTGGAATATCAAACTTCTAAGCGTTAACCAAATCCAACTCCCTCAAGTTCAGAGGATATAGCTAATGATATCTTATGCCCCACGAATTTATTTGCTTCAATGAAACTAATTTTTTTTAATAATCAATCAATATTTACATTTATATTTCGATTAATCTTGTCAGAAAATTATCGGATTCAAATCAAGAAAAATTTTCTTAACGTAATTTTTTCTATTTTCATGTTTAAATATGAGACTTGATTAAGAGATATATAAACCAAGCTGTAAATAGAGGTTGGCTTTTATTAACTACTTATGCACGAGAAAATGTTTTTTTTCTTGTTAGAATTAAAATTACTTGAGACAGCACAAAATTGAAGTGGCCATAGCGGATTAATGCTGGTACAGTGTGTTGCTTCTGGGCCACTTATGCCATAAAGAATAACATATTCCAACTATATATTAATAAAATTATCCAAATTGAGGATTTGCAAGCACATCAACTTTTTATTCAAACAAGCATCCTACTTCCTCTTTGCGTAATTTGAAGGAAGGAGATGATCCTCAAACTGTGGGAAACAGCCAAGTGTTGGAAGGTCATTGACCAAAAAGGAAAGAAACCCAGCAGATAGAAATGCTCAACAAATTTAAAATCATTTAACACACTGCAAAAATAAGGTTACATATGTTTTCGTCCTCCAATCTTGCACGGCCTGTAGGAGAACGTGGATACCCCACGAAACGTCAACTATTTCACGCGAAAGGCACATGCAGTGAGAGAAATTCTGAGCATCCTATGCTACATTAAGAATTATATTTCTAGGGTAAGTTATCAAATATGTGATAACTGTGCACTGAGAAGTCAGTTTTCCTCCGCTTTCAATGCCTTTGAAGGTTTTTTTTGCGTGGGGTGGGGTGGGGGGCAGGGGGGGGGGGGGTTGCACTACACAGATCAAACTGTGGTTTTGGTGGCATGGACATAGTATACCCTTTTTTTTCTGTTATAACTTACCGATATTTAGAGCATATTCCGATTGATTTAATTCGAGCGTTATCATATTTAATTTAAGAGAAATCTCTCAGTATAGTATTTTTCATTTTCAAGTTTTAAACTCGAGATTTAATTAAAAAATTTAATACTTTTACTTATTAAATTGTCATCGGTACATGATTGCCCCTTTGTGTGCATGGCAATACTCATTTAGTTTTTGGTGCATATAAGTGGTGCATTTTTTGCCATAAATCAAGCTTGAAAGCCACATGTCTTGACTAAAGCACTGTACCAGTTGAGGGTTACCATAAGAATGATCACTGACTGGCCTGCCATGCCGATGGAGTTTCTTCCTAGAATTCATGATTCAAACCTCTTGAGAAGAGAAACTTTGCTCCATTCAAGCCGTAAGCTTTGCAGTAGTTCCATCACTAATATAGTAGCAAATTATACACTATTGTGTCAGTCAAATAGAGAATCTCGATTGTATATGGTCATATTAGCCAATCACAGAACCCACACAAAATAGCTTCTATGTTAAACCCTAGCCAAGCCTATGTTGAGGTCGAGCACTAAAGGGTTTGCAAATAGAGTAAAACCCAGAGTGCATGACTAGAAATGATCAAATAACTCTAGTACGGCGCAATTGAATATTCCTTGTATACCAACATACTAATTTCTCCAATTTCTCTTTCCCTTTTTTGCTTCGCGTGAGGAGGAGATAAAACTTGAACTCAACTTCTAACACGTGCAAGAATTTCAAGCTATTCCGTAGGACATTTGTGCAAAAGTTATTTGAATGCATGCTGACATACTTTCAATAAAAATGAATCAGAGTCATAAAGATCAGCATTTGCTAATAGCCGAGACAAGTGAGGTAACAACTGATTCTAACCCTCCAACTAGAACTAAAATAGTCAAGCGATCAATGCAGTAGGCATCATCACTTCAGATTAGCAGGCACCATCACTTCAGAAAAGCAACTGTTGCTACCTAGCATTTGCTCGAAGCAATGCAATTTGAGGAAATGCAATACTATACTTTTTTTCGGTGTAAATGTGTCTACCACCAATTTGGATTATTTGACTAAACCGGTCTAAGCACTATAAAACCCACTTTAGAAATCAGTTCTCCCAGCACCAGTTTTTCCATTTCTAAGAATCGAACTCGAGATTTTGGCTAAGTGAGTCTAGTATTCGATCACTACATCCAAGAACATCAATAGAAATGAAATGCTATACTGTCAACAATTTTCTAAAACAATCACCAATCGATTTTCTAGAAGTTCTGCCTTGGACCATGCAAAAATCTTGACCATAAAATAACGAGCAAATAAATTCGCACAAACTCAACCATCTTAGTCCGAGGATGAAGAAGTGGGGTTATCACATTTGTAACCAGAAGTATCCCCAATACAAGCCCTATTTGACATCAATCGGTGGCTACCTTAGCACAAATATATCTTAGCTTGAAATGGAATCATGATGAATTAATCTTTTGATATTCAAATCAGGGATTAGTTAGGACACATAATTGAAGAAAATATTTATGTATAGTATATGTTTTCATACACAAAGCAAGGTCCATAAAGTAGAAATTTGAAAGCCTATAGGGGCAACAAGTAGATATGCATTTTGTGCACTATATATGTCATCAACCTGTGAGTAAACATAATTGATTGCCATTCATAAAGAAAAGGTTAAGTACACATTTAAACCTCAGCTATTCAATTTTGCATAATACTTCATTTAAATCAATTTCAAGAGATTCGCAACAATTTAACATTTGAGCAGAAAAAATAGATGAACCCACCATCAAAATGTGACACAGTATAAAAAATCAGGCACAATTATCACACTACCTGATTGGAACCCTGAACACTAAATAAGCAAATGCCCTAGAGATAAGACCAAAAATCCATGGAATGCAAACAAAATCAGTCACTAGTTATTTGGCTAGAAAAGGGTTTACATAAACTTCAAAATTCAGATTACAACTTCAATAATCAGAGGACCAAAAAAAATTCTATTTGTTTATTTCCTTGAATAGATCCACCAGGCCCTGTCACAACGGCAAATCAAGTCCTATACAATGAAATACAATGGCAAGTCAGGAATACGCAAAACCAGTATTAGATAAGACATCCATCATATGTGTGTGTCTGTGTGTCAATAATCAGAGGACCAAAAAAAATTCTATTTGTTTATTTCCTTGAATAGATCCACCAGGCCCTGTCACAACGGCAAATCAAGTCCTATACAATGAAATACAATGGCAAGTCAGGAATACGCAAAACCAGTATTAGATAAGACATCCATCATATGTGTGTGTCTGTGTGTAGTATATTAGTAATTTGGACTGAAATAGCAAATTACAATGCGGCACATTTTTCATTACTATGCCCATTTGTTATATCCTTTATAACTTTCGTTGAAAAGTTAATAGTACAAGGTCATGAGCTGTTAGCTTGAATCCTTAACTAGGAAACTCTACAAACACAATCTTTACTCATCTCAACCCAGTACAAGTAAGACATATATGTAAGTAATTTTCACAAAATCTGCCTAATGAATATGTTTCAAGACCACCAATTTTCTTTTTTCATTTTCATTAAATCATATAATCAAACACATGGTACCTCCATAAAACCAACGATGAGATCTCAATTCATCACGGAATTAAAAACCTAACTCTGGGGAAATAGTCGTCAATTAGCACAATGAATGCGAATATAGACAGTACCGAAGAAGACCAATGAAGCAAATAACGACATGAAACTGGACAAGCGAAATTCTGAGAGAGAGAGAGACCTTGAGAGAGCCAACTCCAGCAGCTAGAATCAACAGCGATGATAGACTTAAGACGAGCATTAGCCACAGCATTATGATAAGGCATCAATGACTCCATACATCCCAAAACCGGAACAGCCCTGAAAAGCAAAAATATAGACAATCAAAAACCCCCATCAGAAAATGAAATTCACCCACTTACGAAAAATGGATTTAATACAGAAAGCTCTTACTTTGAAGCATTGTGAAGGCTTGTTCTTGTTGAAGAAGAAGAAGAAGAGGATACAAAAGCAGAGGACGAAATGGGTCTAGAAGAAAATGTTTTCGGAGTTACTGTTTGGGCTCGAGCTGCCATGGACCTCGCGCAACCCATTACCGCTGATCTGCTGAGCGACGCCATTTTAGAGAGAATGTGTGTGCTTAAACCCTAGAATAAGAGATTTCAGTCCAAAATCTCATATTTTAAAACACAACGTTTCACTCTCCAAACGATACGTTTAAATAGCATTGGCCCGGGCGAGGCTGGAGCCCATGCCAGCTCATCTCCACTCAAAAGTCTCTGCCTCCCTCGCTAGTCCGGTCCATCCCCGTCCCCCCCGCCCTCCCCCCTCATCCCAGCTCACTTCAACGCTCTATATTTTCTCTCTCCTCTTCCTCAGGTACGTCACAACTTCTCTCATCTCTATCTCTCTCTCTCTCTCTCTCTTTCCCCCCAAATTCGCTTGTCGAGTTTCATTTCTTGTTTTGCTTCCTTGACCTTCTTTTCTAATGCCTTTGTTTGGAATTAATTATACTAATTGTCGACTATTTCCCCAAAGTTAGTGTTTTCATTTTAATTTTGACATTAAATTCAAGTTTCATTGTTGGTTTTAATTTAGTTACCATGTGTTTGATAATTTGATTCAATGAAAAATAGAAAAAATGAAATATTCATTTGATAGATTTGTAGAGATTACTCAGATATGTGTCTTGCTTGAGCTGAGTAGAGATTACTTGGTGTTTGTCGAGGTTCCTAGTCTCAAGCTAGCATCATAACTTTTCTAGCTTTGTATTATAACAACGTTTCAAGCTCCGAAAAATTCATGCTGCATATTCAAGGACTGTGCTTTAATTTAATATTTACCTATTTATATGTAACTAGGGCCGAATCCATAAATTCATACCAAGGGGCATATCAAGGGCAAAACACAGTCTGCTTTCGGGTTTATAATTTGGGGGCTGCGGCTATAAATTTTAGGGGGTTAAAAATATTCGGGGTTATAATTACCGAAGTTATGTACGTAAGGATTTTTTCCTTTTAAGTTTTTCCTTGGGGTTGGAGGTTTCCTTCCCTGCCCACTCCCTCCCTTCGCCCAACATAATCTACTACTGAAGAGTAGGGCAGTAAAAGCAATCATAGTAGGCCTACCTTGACTTGAATTTGACTCAGCAAAAGCTTTGGTGGGGTTATAAGATTTTGGTTTGAGTTCAGTTTTGAGCATTGCACTATCAGCTTTCTTCTTGTTTATCATTTATAAATTAAGCTTGTGGCTTGTATGATGCTCATTCGGTTCCGCTCTTATGACGCTAGGACAAACCTTGAGCAACATAATACTTGCTTGTTTTCACACCTAAGTAGAAGATTTACTTTGTAATGAGGTTGAATCCTCTGCATTCTTGCTTTAGTATATCTGTTTTGCTGATGGGAACCACATTGGTGTGGTTCTTTGTTTGTGCATTTCATTTGGTGACATGCAGGGAAACTAAGGATTGTATGCACATGTAAAATCTGCACGGTGGCTTCTTTCTGTCTGTAGCCAGATGTGGTCCAGTGGAATGATACTTCAGCCAACCCATGTTATTGGAGTTTTCTCTTTTATCCCCCTTTTTTCTATTAATGCCATTAGCAACCATTTCTAGGGATTCCCTTTTTCCAGGTTAGGTTGACCTTGTTCTGGAATTGGCATGATGAAATTTGCAACAGCAATATGTCGGAGAATCAATCTTAGAGAGCTCATTCGTGACATGCCTGTTTACAGCAGCGCTACTGGTAAAATAACTCGATATACTGCCTTCTTTGTTGGGAATGGTTCTCTGGTTTCGTTTACATATTATATGGAAGGTGGGGTCTGGAGGGATTGCAAGGGGAGAAGAGGGAACATAGTCCTCTATTTTTTTATTTTTATTTTTTTCCTTGTTTCTTTTTCTTTTTTGGTGGGGGGGGGGGGGTTCAAAGAGAACCTTCAATCCCCTTCAACTCTTCATAAACTTGTCCCCTTTAATTTGGGGGAATTGGAGAAGAGGGGTTTAGATTTTAATGAAAAGCTAAAAGGACACCATACTTTATTTCCCTTCAATAATTTTTAAAATCTAAACGGGACGAGGATTTTCTTTCCCTTCCCTTGCCATCCGCTTTCTTTCCGTCCTTTTATGGAACCCCCCCTTTCAAAACTTCCAAACAGTACATTAGAGATGCTGGTTAGTGGGATTAAATTCTTACTTTGAAATTTTGATGTTTCCGGAGGTGGACAAAGTTTGCTCTTCAGACGCTGGGCTACCAAAAAGACAGCAGGATCAACAAAAAATGGACGGGACTCAAAGCCGAAAAATCTTGGTGTGAAGAAATTTGGTGGAGAGGTAAGATTGTGTATTGTGAGACACGGTGTGATTTTTCTGTGGTAATTACTTGCTGTCTTGCTTTCTTGGCTTATCTGTGCAGATAGTGATCCCTGGAAATATCATTGTTCGTCAAAGGAGCACACGTTTCCATCCTGGAAACTATGTTGGGATAGGAAAGGATCACACTTTATTCGCTTTGAAAGAAGGTCGTGTGAAGTTTGAGACTCGAAAGCTGAGTGGCCGCAAGTGGGTGCATGTTGAGCCTAAGGATGGCCACGTTCTCCACCCTGTTTACTCAACTGCTGCGGACCCTGGCTTGAAGACAGCTGCTTAATATTTAAGACATAATCAATGCTACTTTTCTGGCTGAAGATTGTGGATCTCAAGTAGAAAATCTGATGTTCAGAAATTTCAGGTTTGACCCTTGAATAAGTGATATCCATGTTCCTTTGTAGGTACAATTTTCTGCAGACAGGTTGATAGACCTATCTGTGATTTGCTTGCTGTTTGCTAACTGAAGCAACGTCTCATTTAATCGATTAAAGGCCAGCAAGATTTACTGGCCTGCCGAATTTTGTAATAGGTAATTCCTCTTATTCAAGGCATCTATGGATGTTTTCTAGAGTATTCGTTTCTTGATGATTGAAGATTTTAGGACCTTATGGCATTGCATCTCATACAACCCTTTCTTTCGTCTCTGGATGATGTGAATTAATGCTCTGACAGCTGTTGGAAAAACTTTCTATGCATTGATAGTATTTGTGCAAGCTAAGCATGAGCTTTGCTAATAATAGGCTTGTCGAATGCTAAAAATTATATACAGAATGTTTATACTCGAAAGTTAACACTATCTGAAGAGACCGTAGAAACACCAGAAGTGGATATGCTGATAAAATTATACAAACTACCATCGACAATGGATGGTTGAAAATATTATGCTCTTCAACATTCTCACTCCAGGAATAGAACTGAGTATCCTCCCTCTTCAAACAGTTAAACTCTTTGAGAACAAGAAACAATTGTAGTTCAACAAATGTCAACTTTCTAAGTCATCGACTGCCCAAAAATTAGGCAGAGAATCATCAAGAGCACCAATACCAGATTCAAATCTTTGGCGCCTTTCAACTGCACTGCGGACCTTCTCAGTGAACTCTTCATCAGTGCTTGCCAACATGTATCGCAACTTAAAATTTATCCTGTTCTCCACCAGAACTTTGTGTCTAGGAATTATTCGATGTTCAAGAGAATAGCTGAAAAACCTGCAGAAACCAGGCACTATTTTATACCATGGGATTGATATTCTGATGATGGCTCTTAATAGTCTAGACATCAAGCAAGAAAGGAAGAACAAGAAGGAAATGGCCCACAAAGGAAGATAAACAACAGGCACTGTGATGCCATGTACCTTGGAAACTCAATCACGTCTTGTAAAGGGCGGACCATAGTTCTCCGCAAATAACGATACTTGGGCCGAAGAACATCAACATTGTATCTAAGTAGCATGGGAAAATCCGCGATCATCTCGCCCAACACTTTGAGAGGTATACCAAGCGAAAGAAAATATTTAACATTAACCTCCAGCTTATTTGCGATGTTACATCCCAACAGCTCTGGCCCCAGAGCTATAACCTTTCCAATATCCTTCTGTTTAACTCCAGCTTTGGTTAATAGAAAGATGACCTGTATGCTGACAGAGGTCAGAAATATTGAGCACATTGATTGATTACTTGGAGAAATAAGAAGTCAGAAGACAGTGATAATCAAAGTGGGAAGTAATTAAATTTTGAATGTATATGCATATTATTTTTAGTATGATGATTGTCCAACACAAACATGGCAGAAAATAATTTCACTTTTAAAGATGTTTAGATTCTACACAATTCATGAACTCAAGATAAAATTTTCTGAACAATTTTGGATAATGCCTGGAAGTGTTGGTGAATGTAACAAAGTTCTCATAATGAATTAAGAACGAACCACTGGACGGATTTTCTTCTGGAGGCTGTAGGTTAGCAACGAAGGAAACTTGACAAGCATGTTCCCAATGGCATCTTCTCGGATGCCTATATCCTGAAAAAATCGCACCTGTATAATTGGAATGAATTTGTATCAATAACTCTCATAACAAAAGAAATCGTATCATTTGAGGATACTCTTATCACAATATAATATAGAAGCTTTCTTCAAAAGCATTTGCTGGTTAAAGAATCTCAGATATGAGGATTCGAAATGCTAAATTTAAAATTGAACTGGCAACTTAGAAATTTAAAGAGCATAGGACAAATAGCCAAGACTTACCTTTGGTACAATGGTTGCCTCCAAATCAATACAGTACACCATCGGTTTAATGGCAAGAATTCTCTTCATACCATCTCTTTGGATGCCAAGATAATACAGATACTTGACAAGAGGTTTCCATCTATCCTCGATGCTGCAAGCCATTAATTGTGGCTTAAAAGCAAGTAGTCGTCCAACATCTTCATGGCTGAAGCCAAATTCCTTTAGATAATTAACCTATATAGATACATACAAGCAGCTTCTCATCTTTGGGTAGACATTGGGAATTACCAGCAGAACTCAGAATTTTTGCAAACATTTGGTACATAACACTCTGTAAATTTTGATCCGGGCAAGAAGTCAGAAAATTGTGCACAATCTTTTATTTGAGTAGGAAATTCAGGTTATTAATGAAGCTATTCATCATAAAATAAGAATTGCATGCAATAATAATCAAAAATCCCTTTTACAAGTAACTTCCTTTTTCATGGAGGAAAATATTTGATCCCTTGACATACCACCGAATCAGGATTCAATATTCTTCACTCCTAGTTTGTAAGTGTAATGTCTCTTCCTTCAGAAAACTGAAACTTTACTATTGCCGCAGAAAAGAGTAAAGGATTTTAAATCAGTGTTGAAGGTGAAAGGATAAAAGTAAATTGATACCTTCTGGTTCATTTCTTCCAATGTGAAGTAGCCAAGCACCTTAGGAAAATCAAAAACCATTGTGCCAAAATCCTTCTCATTCATACCCATATCTAGATAAAACGCCGTGCGAGTTTTAACCTCCTCCATGTTGTAAGACAGTAGTTGTGGACACCGGGTTATAACATAACCCATCCATTCTATCCTCACCCCATTGCTCTCTAGATAGCTAACAATCTCATCCAATTCTTCCAGACTGCGGTCCAGTATATTATCCCCTGCTTTCATTACCGCAGCTCCAAGAAACCTCCCATGTGCATGCTTTGACTTGAACCATTCTACTACACGCCTTATGGACCCCGGATTTCCTCTTGACATACATATGAGCTTTGCAATCTGAGGATGGGACAACTTATTGTGCTTCAACCACCTTCACAATCCAATGGGGACAGGCAATGGAATAAGTCCTAAAGTTCACAAAAACTATCAATCAAATTTACAAACCAATTGTAAGAACCTATAGTAATTTAAGCTCAGCATGTGACAAAGCTCATTAGATCCAACATACACCTACGATCAAATCTAACCCTCATGATCAAATGCTTAAAGCCTAATATAAGTTGCGAGAAATGCTATTAATAAAGAGCAATATACTAGCAAGTTTCCAGGATGAGGAGGCAAATGAAGCAACTTTACATCTAATATAAAATAGTCCAATGCTAGCAAGACACCCAAACTTCTGAGAATCTCTTGATAATTTTAACCAAAACAAATAGCATTTTCTTCTTAGTAACAACAACATGCTTAGCTTATTTGTGTAAATCCCACTAAAAGAGTGCTAGTAGAGATTTTTTTTTTTTTTTCTGGAACAAAGTGCAATGAACTGAAATCTAACAAATTCATTAGAAATTCATAATCTAAAGCAACAAATTGTTTGACAGTCCACTCAGAGATAATGTGGTTCAGAAAGTCTAAGTTCTTTTACACAAAATAAAATAAAGATAAGGGCTTTAAAAAAGACTAACAAGCTAAACTTGAACGCAGCATGGTAAACTTCATTAAGCTATAAAAAGCAATGAATAAGCACAGCAACCTAATATTTGGCCAAGCAATGTTATCAGTTTATAAAAACGAAACGTGGGAACCAAAAAAAAGGTCACTTCACCTAATAAGTGGCACAATATTGGACTCATCAACAAAAGCTCTTGCCCTAGCATTAAATGTCAAATGCTTAAACTCAGGCAATCTCTTCATCTCAACAGCTTTGATCATAACAAAATCAATAAATTCACTCAACCCAGTAACCAAATCGGTGGAATAAGTAATCCCAAACTTTCCCCTTTTCATTGCCTCCATTAAAACCTCAAAAGTCACTTTTCTTCTAATCTCAATTGCCTTCATCAGCAACTTCTCATCATCTTCTCCCAACAATTGATTCAAAGCAGGCTTTGGAGTCTCAACACTGTCATTAATCGATGAATTTTGTGAGTAAATAGAGCCCGGAAATATTGGGTTTCTTTTGCTCACTAAGGACGACTCCAAAAGCCTAATTTTTTCCCGCTCTGCTTCTTTTTCACCAAAATTTTCGCAATATTCATCTGGGATTTGTGGGTTTTGATCTGAGAGGTGTTTGAGAAGGAAATTTGTGGATTTGAAATTGTGGGTTCGAGTTTTTGGCCTAAAATTTTCTTGGTCTGATTCATTTTCACCAACATTTTCAAAATTTTGACGTGGGATTTGTGACTTTTGGTTGGAGAGGTGTTGAACAAGTGCGTTTGTGGATTTGGAGTAGCGGGTTTGAGTCCTTTGGGGTTTTATTGGATTGGAATGTGTTAGGTGGTTAGTGAGAGAAAAAGAGTTTGTGGCGGTGGGGGTGAAAGAGAGAGAGTGGGAATTCAGAGGACGGCGTAGAGAGGTGGAGACATGACGAGAGAGGAACTGATGGTGTTGAGGACATGGATATGACACCATCTTCTTCCTCTCTCTCTCTCTCTAGATCTGGATAATGTCTTGCGGGGTTTTAGATGAGGCAGTCTAAACTAGAAAACGACGTCGTTTGATGCGCTTCTGACTCTGATATTCGGGTTCGAGGCCCAGCCCAACCTTCTCAAAATTGACATCGCTCCTGTTTTTCTCTCCTCTCTCTCTCTGGATCCTGAATTTGAGAACAACGTGGGAACGATGATTAAAGCAGTTCTTGTAATCAACGATAAGGGCAAGCCTCGTCTCTCCAAATTCTATGAATTTCAGGTTCTCTCTTTCTCTCTCTCTCTCTCCTTCCCTCCCTCCCTCCCTCTCTCTCTCTCTTAATCATATATGATCATGTAACTTGGAGGATGATCATTCAATGCAGCCTCCAGAAAAGCAGCAAGAGCTAATTCGAAGTGTTTATGGAGGTCTGTTCATTTTTCTTCTCGCTTCTTGTTTTTGATTCTTGGAAATTCTATTAAGTCAATTGATGTTGGATTATGCAGCTCAATCATGATAACAAATTTAGGTTTTTGTTTTAAAATTAAAAATATCCTTTTGGAATTGGGGACCAGTTCATAGTTTTTCTTTCTTTTCTTTTCTTTTCTTTATTTTTTTTGTTAATTATAAAGTCATTCGGGTAGGTTGACCTAATTTGTTTGTGTTGTTTGTTATATTATTTTTTTTAGTGCTTTGCAGTAGACCTGAGAATGTGAGCAACTTCATTCAGTCTAATCAACTTTTTGGGCCGGTATGCTTGTTATCTTATTGAATATCCTCTCATCTTACTTGTTTTCTTGTTTTGGGTATTCCTAGATTAGATAAGAGACTACCTTAGTAGATTTAAGTCTGTTTATGTATGAGATACTCTAGATTGTTGATCTGGGTGTTGCAAATTTCATCTATAACACCCAATTTGGAGGCCTATGATATTCAGGATTTCTCTTGGGACTTCCAATATTTAGTTGCTAGGAAAAGATACCAAGATATTTTTGCTCCCTCTCAAGTTTTCTTATTGTTATATGATGCGATGCACTGTAGAAGCAGGAATTCCGGCAATATGAATGGCTAATGAACTCCACAAGACCTTCACCAAAGGACATTAATCCCTCTTGGCTCTCAGGACGGCTTTGCTAGTCCTTTGACTGGGGGACATCGAAGCTGTTCCTTGTTCCCAGTGGAGGAGGATATGTTTCTTCTCACACTCCAGTTCACTTGTGCCTCTGCCTCGTTGAGGGATAAAGTACTAACTCATTTATGAAGAAACCTAACAGTTCACTCACTCCATACAAATTAGATTATTTCTTCTACGGGATTCCTATTGATCAAGATCAACCTTGTCTTCTGCATGTTTTTACCCGGGGCTTTTTATGAACAAAAGGGAAATCCCAAAGTTTATTTCAGAAAACATCATAAAAATTGTAGCTATCTCTCCAAGTCGAAGAGGATGAAACTGCCTTTCTCCCTAAAAGATTTTGACTTTGAAATATCCCAATGTGGAGCCTTATTATACCATCTCATTGGCCTGTCCGTATATGTGCACCTCATACTATTCCATGAACTGAAGCAATAGCATGAAGCTCGCAGTCCGGAGCATGTCTAGCAAAGTGAGTAGTCTTTTGCAAAATCTCATCAGAAGTCTTGTGAAAACCACGTTACTCTTATCTATCGCTAGCCGTTCCTTATGTTCTGCAAAGCAATCTTTCCAGGAAAAATACTAATACCTAACATCCCAAAGATAACTGATGGTTCGTTTCCTGACCTACAGGTCAGAGCTGTAAACACACCCGAACAACTTCCTTGGCAAACTAATTATTATGAGCCACATTACAGAAAAATGCTAGTTTAGTCTTTACTGATCATGCATTATTGACCTTTCTTCAAAGAAAATGTCAGAACTTTCCTGGTTATGATTAGTGTTGATTTAAAATATGCTGCTTAAAAAGATTTAGAAAAGGCTTGCACTCTGATATGCAAACTCTCATTTATTAGGCTTCTATGCATCATAGCAGAGATTGATCAGTTTCTTGACCTTGTTGAAGTAAGACCAGACCATCTTATCACAGGGATTTTGCAAAACATCTTTTCAGAACTGAGAAATCTTTACTGTATATGCTGTATGAGAAAATCTCTTTGAATCCTGCTATAGTCATATAGTTTCTACTTCCTTTTTCTTATTCACAATTGATGCCTGCTGAAGCTTAAAAGTTTTTATACAATTCTTGTCCTGCAGGATTCTCGTCTTGTTTACAAGACTTTTGCCACCCTATACTTTGTCTTCATATTTGACAGTTCTGAGAATGAGCTGGCTATGCTAGATCTTATGCAAGGTAATCCAACACATACATCATTTTATTGTTGAACTATTATTATCAGATCTCTATCTTCTCAGGTGTTATGATTCAACCAGTGGAAATTGAAATTGCTTTACATGTCTCCACCTTATGCGGATCAAATTAAAATAGCAAAATTCTATTCTCATGGCTATCCACCTGGAAAGCTTTTGCTTGATTTATGGTTCCCACAACAAGATGAGAGAAAATTGCTTTGAAGTTTGGCATCGGCCATAGCTGAAACAGTTAAACGTTCTTTTTGTGACCTGCCGATAGGTACAATGCAACAGAACAAGAAAATAATGGGATTTTATAAGAAGGCAGCAAATTGGTTGCAAAACATTTTAACCTTTTTTTTTTGGTCTTTTTGAGAATACATTAATACAAATACTTGGAATAAGGAAAGGCAAGCCCCCCCCCCAAAAAAATCCTTTTTTCTTTTTCAATGTGGAATTACAGTGCGTACATTTTATAGTTTTCATGAAAAATGTTGAGGTCAGGACTTATGGTTACCAACTCTATTCTGTTTCAGTTTTTGTTGAGACGCTGGATAAATGTTTCAGTAATGTTTGTGAGCTTGACATAGTGTTCAACTTCAGCAAGGTAATACTCACTCCTGATTTTTTGAGAAGTGGTTTAGACTGTAGAGTACTTATAAAATCAGCCAAACAATCAAGACTAATTACTCTGAATTCATTGAGGTTATTCCTGGTCCTAAATTATGCGAAAGTAATGGCTTACCTTTTGTAGACATCATTGGTCTTACGCTCCCAAGAGAGCATAGAATATGTTTTTAATTATTAAAGGAGATTTCCACATTCTGTTACATTTCAACGTGAAGAACAAAAGAATATTAGGGGCTTAAGATTATTAAAAATTGTGAAAAGAAGCAGAACGCACACAAAGAATATATAAACGCAACTTTTGGGAACAAAGGGATGTTCTGTGATACTATGGTTACAGCATGGCAGAGTGTTCTTTAGCACAAGCCCATGTTCACTCATATCCAAGGACAGGACCAATTTCCTTGCCTGTACAATTATGCCTTTGTACATGCTTACTACCACTGTTGCCGGTTTAGAAGAGAACTTTCCTATTTTTCCGAAAATATAAGCTCCTAAATATCAAAGACTAAAAAAGCAATATTTCAGTGCAATTAAAGTAAGGCAATCCATTACTTGGGTTCATGATAGGGGCCGAGCCAGAAAACATTTTTGTGGGACACGGAATATGATATAGGTCGTCACTTATATGGAATTAGCCTAAATTGTAAATGGGATATCCCCAAATAATAATTACCAAGCCAAAAAGTATTTACTTCTTCCTTTGTTTCTTGTGCATGGCATTGTCATATGGGGCCCTTATTTTTTATTTTTTATTTTTTAAGATTTTCTTAGATTGTCAAAGTGGTATTCTAAATAATAGTTGCTCTTTAAAAGAAATGGTTCAGTGACTAGTGGAAATTGACTTTTCAAAAAAAATTCATAATCCTCTGATTTACGAAAGACAAAACATTTTACATTATAGTGTCTGGTTCAATCCTATAAGATAAAAATTATAAAAGAGCTTAGCTTGAACTTGTGAGTTTTGGGGAGAAGGGGAAAAATTATAGTTCTTATCGGCAGATTATAATTTTTAGGGAGGATGATATCATTTTGTGTCATAATTTTTATATTTTACATACTTTGCAATAGTGATAAACAAAATTACAAAAAATATTCAAAATGAAATACCATAGTATATGCTTTTCGCAGATGACATAGTGCTAGCTGATGAAACTAGGGAGAGTGTTAGTACTAAACTAGAGTTATGGAGACTCGCATTGGAATCTAGAGGGTTTAGATTAAGTAAATCGAAAACCGAATATATGAGATATAGGTTTAGCGATAGTTATAAGAATGATGAAGCAACGATGAATAAGACGTACCAAAAAATGAACGATTTAGATATTTAGGTTCCATCATTCAACATGATGGCAATATACTTGGAAATGTGAATCATAGAATCCAAGCGGTTAGATGAAATTGAGAAAAGCTTCCGGAGTTCTTTGCGATTGCACGATACCTTTGCATTTGGAAGGAAAGTTCTATAGAACCGCAATTAGACCTATACTATTATATGGTACTGAATGTTAGGCTATTAAACAATGACAAGAACAAAAGATAGCTATAGCAGAAATGAGAATATTTAGGTGGATGTGTGGAAAAACTAGAAGAGATAGAGTTAGAAATGAAGAGATTCGTAACAAGTTGGGAATTAGTTCAATTGGGGATAAGATGCGAGAGTGTCGTCTAAGGTGGTTCGGGCATGTGTAAAGAAGACCCAAAGATGCACCGGTTAAGAGAATTGAGAACTTAAATATAGGAGAAATAGTAAAATGTAGAGATAGACCGCTGAAAATTTCGATACAAGTCATCCGTAAAAATATGAAAGTTAAAGATTTAGAAGAGAAAATGGTTTTAAATAGGAATGAATGACGTGGAAAAATCTGCATAATTTAGACCAATGTATTTTAAATATTTATCTATTGATCTTTTTTTTTCTTTTTGTTTTCTTTTTCTTTTTATTTTTATTTTTCTTCTCTATATTTTTTTCAAATTTGTCTCTCAAATAACCGACTCTAAATATTGGGATTAAGGTGTAGTTTGTTGTTGTACATAATTGCCCACCCACTTCCCAACACCACCCCCGCGGCATGCCCCTGGTTCATGATGAAATTCACCACTCTGAGCTGCAAACAGTTCAGCTTATGGCAATAAGGGCTTCCAGGTTCTTATCACATTATCATACAATGATGTGTTGTATCAATTATAGGTATTTTTTATTGGAGGTGTTTTACATCAGGAGTTCAGAAAGCCTGAAAAATCTGTTCGCAGGTGCATACCATATTGGATGAGATCATTTTGGGAGGTCAGGTTCTTGAAACATGTTCTACTGAAATCATGAAAGCTGTTGATGAAATCTCAAGGTGCCTCTCTCTCTCTCTCTCTCTCTCTCTCTCTCTCTCTCCCCCCCCCCTCTCCCTCCGTCCCCCTAAAGTGCTTTCTTTCTTTTTGTAGGCTGGAGAAGGCCTCAAATGCAATGACCCTTGTCCCAAAATCAATTGCTACCTGGCAGAGTCGATAGCAGCTGTTTCCATTATAAGCTCTTGTATGTTTTGTTTTTCTTAGTTTTACCCTACTTCTTGATTTGTCTGTTAGCTTTTTAGTATTAGAGAGTTAGGTTCCTGTTTTCATCTCAAGGACACAACGATAAAGAAAACTTGAGAACATCAATGAAATGAGTATCTTCGTCATCACACACGTTACACAGTTCCTTGTGAGTTAATGGATGATCCCACAAGTAACCTGTATTGTACATAATTTCGAAATCTATAATAACTGACACATATTCATTTTTGTGGAAATCGTAATGGTTCACTACCCAGAGATGACAACAGAGTCTCTATGTTAATTAGATCTGGTTAAACACTAGCATTGGATGGCCATACCAGAGCTGTCTTGCTGTCAAGGTGCACATAAGTTCAGTGTGCCTAATTAGTTCCATACATAGTTTGCAAACTATTGCTTTGCTCGGTGTGTCCTTTGCAAACTATTGCTTTGCTCGGGGTGTCCTTTGCAAACTATTGCTTTGCTCAGGGTGTCCTGGTAACAGGGTTGAGCCAAAATTTAAATTAATCTGCTCACATGACTAGCATTTCAACTTATAATTCCTGAGAAGGGAACCTTTTGTTGCAGTTTCTACTAAAAGGCATTAGGCAAACCCTCAAAATCCTAAGCAGCAAACGAATTTATCAGCTACAAGTTTTTTTCTGATGCAGTCAGTGCTTTATTTGCTCCTAGGAACTGCAACTTCCTCTTCCTTTTCCTTTTCCTTTCTTCTTTTGATAGAACAGTAATTCACACACAATGGCAGGTGGCTTTCTAGTTATCATATACCCCTCCCTCCTAGACGCGCTGGTGAGATTTGATTTTGACGTTTTTCTTTCCTTTTTCTTTTTTCAGGTAATTTACATCTCAAGGACGATGATAGCTCTTGTATTTGGTGCAAGAAAAAGCAGGCCAGAAAAGATTGGACGACTCCCTCTTCATGTGGTCATATAGAAAATTTGTTCAGGCTAATTAGGATTACCCTGATCTGGTTAACCATATACTCTTTCCAAGCAATGTATGCTCAGTGTGAAGATCATGTCAATGGAAACTGTGCTTTCCATCGTTGCTCTGGCCTCATGTGTTTTGAATTTTCTTATGGTGTGCCTGTGCGTAGGCTTTGAAGAAAAAAAATAAAGGTTCCCCTTGGAGCACATTCTTCTTTGAAAGTCTTTGATTGAAATATTAGTTTAAATTGTTTGAGAAACCAAATCATGAGAAAGATACATTCCAGGAAACACCATTCGTCAATCTTGTTTAGCACGTTATTTCCTTTGGTCATTTATTTAGAAAATGTTATTTTGTAACCAAATGTTTATTTTTCTCGATATAAAAGATTTAACAGGAAAAAGGGCCAGCAGGAGGTCCCATGGTCTAGTGGTCAGGACATTGGACTCTGAATCCAGTAACCCGAGTTCAAATCTCGGTGGGACCTCTTTTGATTTTTTATTAATTTTCCTATTCCAGGGAACAATTAAGACGTAAGGGAGGTTGTTTTATGTGCTTATGTCGTTGGACCTATTGACCTTTGCACTTTCCCTCCTGCTGCCTCTATCGGCTGTTAGGTTGGACGGTTCTATTTTTTTTTTTTTTTCTTTTAACATCTGTAGTTTTGTACTTTTTTCTTTTGCTCAAAAAGGGAAAGAAAGAATAAAACAGAAGGTAGCCCCCCCTCCCCCGGGCAAAAAAAAAAACCCATCACCCCTCCCCAAAAAAAATAATTATTCTTTTTGCATCATTCAAGCAATAAAAAACGGAAGTGTATAAACCATTTCACCAAGATAGTCCCAACCATTACAATTTACATTCTACAAGAGGACCAATTACAACAGGTAAACAAATTGATGTAGCTTGCTTATAAATAACATAAACAAGCCCTCAAACAAATAAATAACCAACCCCCCCCCCCCGGTGAAAAAAAAGGGCACTCCCCACAAATCCTATCACAATTTCCTCCAACCCCATAAAACCGAAACCCTCCTCACCTGAAATTTCCTCAATTTCTATATTTGATTCCCTTCTAGAGGGCTGTGCAGTTTTCAAAACATTCAAAAAATGGCATGCATCCCAGGACCTCCGAGGAGAAAGAGCATTGTGGGATGCTGTTCAGCAGGGCACGCAAATGGGGAGCCTGCCACATTATTAACAAAGAATCAAGAACAATCAACTTCTTGCTATTCTTCATCACGTCTCTCTGTGTCTTGACTATCAGATGGTTCGTGGAATACTTCCCTCGATTGCTGTCTTTGAGACGATGAGTGATTGCCACCAATTTGGCCACTTCCTTGAGAACCCGTTGTTCCTGACTGTTTGAAGCTACTTGTTCCTTCTGCTCGAATTGTCGAGGTTTGTTGAATGGCCACTACCTCTGCTGAGCTGTGGCGCCAACTACCAAACAAAGCAGCATTCAATGATCCTCGGGAAGAAGTAGCTTTAAGCCTTGCTGAGCTCGTGTTTTCTTCTCTTACTACTTTCAAAGGGTTTTCCAAAGCTTTGAGGACGTATCTCATTAGGGGCCGCCTGGAAGGTTTTGGATTGAGGCAAGACTTGGCAACAATGGCCATGGCCCACACTTCCTCAAAGAAATCTTCGTCTAAGATCAGAGAGGGGTCCACGATTTTTGTTAAGGAATCCTTCTCATTTATATTGATGTGAGGAAGAGTCTGATCCAACCAATCCCTCACCACAGTATCATTAGATGCACTGATGCCCATCTTACCAGTTACCAACTCAAGTAGCACCTTCCCGAAACAGTAAACATCATAAGAGCATGACGCTGTCTGTGAACCTAGCCATTCCAAAAGAAATGTAAGTTAGGACTGATCAACAGCAACTTTGAGAACCAGAGTGAACAAATGCAAGATGTCTTAACAAATGCAGTTCTTTCCTTTTTCCCGTGATCTCCTTATTACATATCCATGGACCATGGCCATTTTGGGGTACTCCATTTATAGTAAGCTAAAAATATATCATATTAAACCTGAATGGTAATTTAGATGGGCATTTTCATTTACATTATTTATGGTAAAGGCTACAAGTAATATTAAATCAAACCAAAGTACAGTCCAGTGCAAGCAATACTAAAGAATCTAATGGTGTAGCACCAACCTATTGAGCTGATAGGGGTATTATTAGCTTCCCCCAATGCGAGTTGACAGAAGCGATGTACAAAGAAATTCCTATCTATGCAATCTTATTTTAAAGGAAATGTCTATATTGCACAATTAGGGTTACGACGGAGCTTCATGTGTCTATTACAAACACCTTACTACATTAGCTCTTCATCGAAAGTTAAATTTGTGATGCAGAGCGAGAGCGAGAGAGAGAGAGGGGGGTATCTATTATCAAAGTAGATTAGTGCATTTGCTTAATCAAGTTGATTGTTGGATCTTAACACAATTAACCTAATCTTTTATGCCAAACTCTAGGATGGTTTCAAGTGTAATATTTAAATAAGGAATATTTGAACATACCCGCGGAACCTTGGTCAGAGGACCTGCAAATGATAAGAAGTAACCAATATTAGAAATTGAACTGAGCCTTTGAAGTAAGCAAGCAGAAGCAATTGCCAAGAAAGAACACATTGATAATTGCGTATAACAATAAACTAACCACAAAAAAGTAAAAATCCATATAAAAGGATACAGTTTGGATGACCTTAAAGTCTATGAAACAAAGGGATGGATGGCTTTCAAACCATTTTATTGCTTCTGCCCAGGGGACAGATCCAGAGGAAGGATTTCCAACTGGAGTGGACATATAAATATTAGAAGATTTGGAGGGAGCATTGTGATCACTTTAAATGTCTAAGATGAAAAATCAAATGCTTTTCATGGAAGGCTGTGAGATTTTTTGAACCATTCTTTCGTTTTGTTTTATAGTGCCCATGATGAA
Organism: Dillenia suffruticosa; assembly: GCA_033439265.1. Lineage (NCBI taxonomy): Eukaryota > Viridiplantae > Streptophyta > Magnoliopsida > Dilleniales > Dilleniaceae > Dillenia > Dillenia suffruticosa. The sequence continues at coordinate 2,132,507 of JAVTVX010000008.1, read as the reverse complement.
TCTACTTGAAGCAGTTGAACAGTTTCTACCATTGACTATTTCTTCTTCTCTCTAGTTCTCTCAGTCTATTCATACTCTCTCTTGGTGAAAATGTACATAGTACATGCAGTATTGCTATAATCAAAGGTACCAAATGTAAAGCTTAAATGTGAGAAAACTTCAAAGAGAAGATGCCAATATGCAGTCAACATGCTATAAAGCATTTATTAGAAACCAGTTATGCCATGTGAATGGATTTCAAAGAAGTAACAGTACAAATGCTTTGGAGCATGTTCTCTGATACAAGACATGGCTGAAGATGAATCATGTAAATGGAAGACATTAGGAGAAAACTTACTGAGGAAGCCGCAGGAATTTACTAATCACATTCTGATGAGCATCCCCTTCTTGAGCACAAATCTCACTTAAGCTCCCCAGCCGCACTTCGAATTTGTCATCAAGAAGTATGCTACTTGCTTGAACATCTCTTTAGTCATGCAAAATTTGATTAGTCAGCTACATAATATGGCAATATTTTTCAACCATGTAATATTCAACAAGGCAAACACCAAATTATTAATCTTACTCCTCACAAAAGTTTATGTCAGAAACTCCTTTACTCTCACATATGTATTTCATAGGTTTGATTAAACATAAAAGATGAAGAAAATCAACTCTAAAAATCATTAGGGCAAGGTATTAGTAAAAAGAGGGGGGAAATATCCTGCTCTAGATTCTTTTTTTTTTTTGGTGGGGGGGACCACATAATCACTAGCTCATAGATGAATATACCAGGCCTGCATTTTTTCTTGGGTACTTTTGTCCATCACTTGCAGCACAGAGCAAAATGTCTAAGGTCAGTGCTGGACCTAACTCCCAAAGTAATCATACAGGGAAGAGACTCAGCGTGGCACCGCCCACATGACACCATAGATAACATGCTAATACAATGCAGGAATCACTCAATATAGATTGGCCAACAGTCTCTTTTCTTTCTTTCGAGGTACGCATCCTGTACTTTTCAAGTCATAGAATTCAAATATGCTTAAATCAATCCTACTCTAAAACTTCACAACCTCCAAGAGATCCAATGTAGAATTTAATTTAAGAAACACTTTCTCATACGAATCCAAAATACTGGATTAGAAAATGCAAATATTCTCTTGTTGTAAAGTTGCTACCTGGGTGTCCATCTTCAATTGTGGAGGATTCCCATCTTATAGAGTTCACTTGCTGATATTATCAATCACTAAGCTGATGGGAAAATCAGTAGCTGCTTCGCTTTAACATCCCATCATCCAAAACTCACCTACGCCCTTATGCAGGCTCATGAGAATATCATAATGACATACATCACCCCATCTTTCATATAAAATTCTATCCTGTGTAAAGCATAGACCCAAGAAGACTAAATCTTATGGACATATACCTGTCCTAAAGCACTTCAAAACATGACCTAAAAACTAGGGAGCTAGATCAAACCCAGCTTTATCAGTGCAGACACTAAACCATGTCTAGTCTAGCTCGCCCAGATATTGTCCTATAGTATGCACGTGAGCAGGTGAGTAAACCCCGTGAAGCTTCATTCCCTAACCATATTTAAAACTCTAGGAAGACATGCCCCCTGCAGAATATAGATAGCATGCCTTCACAGTGGAAAATGAACATAGGAGTGAAAACTAGAGGCTGAAGACAAACATAGGAAGGACAAAGTACTCCAGTAAGCAAAACAGAACATCATTAAAATATCTTGTTATGTGCAATAACGTCGCACTACTCCCGCTACAAGGGCTGAATTACCCACTCTCTGCGGGCATGTTGTCATATGCAGACATGAAACATGCAGCTAAACCAGTCACAGAAAAATGTCCTCTAAAGTATATTCTTTTTCAAGGAATAAGCAAGCAGAGGTCCAATACTACACTCATATTCATTCCATCCAGAGAAAAACTAGCCACATGAAACTTCTCATGAGTATCATTAATGCAGTAACAAAAGAAATCGGAAGATGCTGGGAATACCTGTGAACAAGGGGAGGAGTGCATTCATGATGCAGATAAGATAGACCTTCTGCAGTACCAATTGCAATTTTTAATCTCGTTATCCAATCTAGAGATTGTAGGCCATCATCTTCCACATCAGTTTTCCTGTACAAGGAGCTTGACAAGTCCCCGTTTGGCATACATTTATAAACAATGAACTTTTCATTCTCATCGTCCAAACAATGACCCAAGAAGGGAATCACTCTTGTATGTGAAACCTTACTGAAAAAATCCAATTCTTGTAAATATGACTCCTTTACAGAATGCAGATTGATTTTCTTGATGACCACCGGCATCCCATTTTCCAGAACTCCCCTGTAGAGCTCACCTGAGTGGCCATGTTTGATGAGGTTCATGTCATTAAAGTCATTTGTGGCATGAAGCAGCTGCTGATGCACAAACTTTTCCCCTAGGCTCGAAAAGTCAATTGCTACTCCCTGAGGTGAAGGACTGCCCCCAGCAGGAATAGGCCCTACCCCATTGCTTCTCTGGTTTGTGCCCCTTCTTCGGGTGCAAAAGATCACAATAACAATCAGGGATATTAGGATTGCTATAAAAGCAACTGCACCCAACACTCCTGCCAAAATAATCCATCGCCTGTTACTCTTTCCAGATGATTTCGGTGCAGCAGGTGGTGTTTTATTTTGTGGTCCAAATCCATCAAAAATCAGGCCCCTAGCAACATAAAATGATGTACAATCTTCCAACGTTCTCTGATTTGACACATTTTGCAGGCAATTTCTATCAAGGGATCTATTGCTAGGTACGTAGTCCAGAATCTTACCTTCGAAATAGTTGCCGGATAGATCAACATAACTGAACCTCCCCAATATAGATGTGAGATTTCCATAAAACATATTCTGTGATAGATTGAATACAGCACCAGAGCTATTAGTAGTTGAGCTACGGTCAGGGAGCTGAGAAGTGAAATCGTTGCCTGAGATGTCAAGAAATTGCAGTTGTGACATTGAGAAAATAGCATTTGGAATAGACCCATTGAAGCTATTCTGACTCAAGTCTATAAACTGCAACCTGGTAAGAGAAATAAACAAATCATCAGGCAATTCCCCAGAAAGTTTATTGCTCCCAAGCAACATTTTCCGCAAACTCCTCAATCCACTCAAATCTGAGGATAATGACCCAGACAAATCATTCATACCCAGATCAAGTTCAACTAGACTCCCAAGATCACCAAGCTGGGCAGGTATCGAAGACGTAAAACTATTGTTTGAAAGATTCAAAACCTGAAGTTTCGGCAGTGCACCAATCCCAGGAGGAATCAACCCAGATAAGAAATTCGAGGATAAATCAAGCAACGACAAATTCCCCAAAGAACTAAACTCTGAAGGTATTGACCCAGTAAGAGAATTCTGAGAAAGATCAAGATACAAGAGTTTCGACAACTGACCTAAGCTCGGAGGAATCAAACCAGTAATAATATTATTGGACAAGTACAATGAAGTGAGATTACTCGAATTGCCTAAAGACAATGGAATAGGACCAACAACAGAGGAAGACCTAAGATCAAGCACTTGAAGCAACAACAACTTATCACCAAACAAATCAGGAATTTGACCGGGAAGCAAGAAATTAGAGGCATTAAAGGACATCAAATCGGTTAAATTCACAAGGGCATCAACTGAAAAACTAGGGTTTTGACTGCCGACACGAGTCCTACGAAATCCAGAAATGTTGATACCAATGACACTACCATTTTGGCAGCTAATACCAGTCCAATTGAAGCAAGGGTCGGCTTTCTTGGGCCAATCCTTGCTTCTTAACCCTAATGTTGATCTCAGCTGAAGCAGAGCTTGTTTTTCAGAATAAGAAGTCAACTGTTGTTCCAATGTAGAATCAAATAACAACAACAAGAGCAGAGAAATAAGGGTTACTACAATTATACTTCTCTGATCCACCATATCTAAATCAACATCAACAAATGGTTAACCATCTAATCTTTCTCCATTTTTTTCTTTCCTATCTACATGTTCACAAACATTTCTCTCTCTCCAGAAATTTCTTACCCGAATGAATCAAAGCACAGGCTTTGATTCTTCAACTCAGGAGCTGAATCTCTCTCTCTCTCTCTCTCTCTTCAGTTTCTTCAGTTGACGAAAGAAAGAGAGTGAGTGAGGTAAGAATATTAAAAAATTGGAAGTGTTCAGAAGTGTGGTGAGAGAAAAATAAAATATTTGACTCAAGAGAGAGATAGAGAGAGAGAAAGGAGTAAGGGCTTTTCTCTCTCTCTAGAGAAGACGACGACGGTATCAGACGCCGTAGGAGAAAGTAGGAAGAGCGAACCGGAGTTTGAATGGAACCGGCTAGTTGGACCGTAAAGAGAGAGACTGTCGACCTAATTTTGCGGGAAATACGCTCAAGACGGCTAAGCTTTCTTTCTTCGAACTACTCCTGCGGCCGCATTTGATTTGATTTTGTATTCTTTTAACAATTGTCTGTAAACTCTCCCTCTCTCTCTCGTCTCTCTCGTCTCTCTCTCTCTTCGATCGAAAGGTTGTGAGCTGTGACTTTCCTTAATTGATTTTCTCTCTCCTGCTTTCTCTCTCTTCATTCTCCACTACCCTCTCTCTCTCCTCCGGGTGGGAGGGGAAGTGAAGATTCAAATGGCATTTTTTTTCCCTGAAAAGAAGAACCTTCTGCTATTTGATTTTTTCGAAGATTTCTTTTCCCCAAAAAAAAAAAAAAAACCTTCTGGCTTGAGGGCTCTTTTTAGATACCAGTGAATCGTTGATACAATGCAACACTATCTACCCAAGTCTAATTGTTTTAATACTTACGGACTAATTTTCTTAAATAAAATTTTAATCATTAAAAATTTAATTCGATTCAAATCAAATTTAATTAAATTAAATATCGAATATCGAAAATACAACACTTTATATTCTAAATGAATTTATTAAATACATACAATAATTTATAAATTATTTATATTAATATACAAACTCACTCAAATAAAAATATTTTATTTTAAAAATTGATAACACATTAGTTAATTCTCAAAAATCACTCAAAAACTCGATCTTTAATTCAATTTCGAACCCAAATCTTAAATTATCATATTATAAATCAGATACATTTTTTTGTCATTTTTATGCTTGCTTAATTTTTTGATATAAATCGTTGATATTCAGTAATTATGTCAAATTCGATTAAATTTAATTCAATTTGAATTGAACTCCTAAAAGACCAAACTCTTCTAGAGCATATTTTCTTTATACATAAAATTCGAATTTTGAATTATATTTAAACACATAGGTTTTCAATCCTGAACCAATTAAATATTGATTAAGACGGTTAATTATTCTACTATTTTTATTTCATGGTTGTCGATTAGATGGAAATTTACATCCTAAAATGGTAGAAAATGTCCAATTAAATTTGTTACGAATGAAATGATATATGTGGATATCTATGCAGAGTAATTTCTTAATATTAATATTTTTAATTAACATTTATAAAAAAAATCTTTATATTTTTTCATATTTAATAAATTATTTATCTATTTAATTATAACTTTTAATTATTTACTTTATAATTAATAATTATATATTTAACCATTTTATATTTTTATTATAAAAATGATTATTTTGTTATTTTCAAAAAATAATTAATATTTACATAAAAAATTTTATATTTTTTATATTTATATATTTACTTATATTTTTATTTTCTTTATTATTATAAGTAATGAGATGTAAATCTTCAAAGTTATTAAAAGAAAGTTTGGGTGAAATTATATATTTTGCATTTGGGGAAATGTAATTAATTGGCTCAACCGCCTGGGGAGAGATTTGAGAAGAGGCCACCCATCTTATTTGATAAAATTTTTTGTTCTTTGCTGGAAAGTGAAGGAAATCTTTGGGTCAAGCACAGCAACAGAGACACCCTGGAGTCGCTGTCCCTTTGTTTTTTCTCGGATTTAATTTTGTGAAATCTATTAAAAGATTAATTTTTTAAAATTTTATTTTTTTACTTTTATGATTTAAATTCAAAATTTATAATTAAAAATATATAATTTTTTTTAGTCCCTTGGACTTGGTTCACTATTGAATACTCAAAATTTTACTCCGACTAATTTTAGTCGAATTATTATCGGGTCTTAATTAAGAGAGAGTTCTCATAATATTATTTTTATTATTATCAAAACTCTCAAATTTTAATTTTTTTGATATGAAATGCTAATGTCACCCACGAAGCGTTGGTATAATATTTTATTGTTAGACCGTGAAGTTTGCTACGAGAACAGAGGGGAGAGCCTTGAAGCCGCCGACTTGAGGAGGGTTTAAGTAGAAGATGAAGGGGTGAGAACGGAGAGGAGAGCCTTCTCGGCTTTACTTGCACCGGTAGACAAATATTCCACACGCTCACCGACTGAGATTGACACGTGGTCCCTTCTGAAGGGTATGTTGAGCTTGGCTTTTGTGTCCCCGTCTTTGTGCATTTCTAGAATAGGGACCCCTTGTCAAGGTCATGTTTGCGTATTTATCAAGGATTCGGAAGTTTTGTAATTTAAAAAATTAGTAAAGAATTTAATTTTATAAGTAAAATTTAAATTTGTTTATTAACAAAAGATGAAGATCATCATTTTATTAACAATTTCCGAATTAAAAATTTTCAATTGGGTCTAAATTCAATTTTTCCGAACAAAATTGCATAAGTCGAATCTATTCTTTCTATTTATATATTTCATTTCTAATTTTTTTTTTTATTTTATATGTAATTTTCTTTAGTTAAAATAAATATCCTTAAAAGATTTGTTGTGCAAAAGATTTTTCCTTATTTATTCAATATTATTTGTAAATTCTTTTACCTATTTATTTCTAACATACACTACACTCTTTTGCTTGCGAAAGGGAGTTCTTATCATTTTTAAGAATAAAAGTCCAAATATTTCATCATTGTTATATCATACGACATCACCAATATTTTAGTTAATTTAGTGAATGGACACTGATTTTTTAAAATAAAATCTCAAATTCAAATTTTATATATAAAAAAATAGATAGTACGCAAATTTTGTCCTTTAAGGATTCAATGTGACTGGAACCAGATTTATTCAGATTCAACGTAATTATCAAATATCAATAGCTTATAACAAAAAAATACAAGTTGAAAATTAAAATTTTAATATTTAACTGACTTATTAAACGTTCTTCGAATTTTATATTTCGTCCAAATTATTAATTAGTTTACATGGAATTCAAAATTTATAATTACAATCTATTTTAGAAATCATACGAGGAAATACTAGGAAAAAATGGAAGGAACATCGATTAAAATAATTTCATTTTTTAATTTTATTTAATTTCTAGCCCATAGACAATAATTTGGGTTTTTAATTCCATTAAGTTGTCTCTCAATGGTGGCCCAAAAAAGATATTTGTGCCCTTACCTGTACTTACCTACCCTTAGACCTTTAGATAATAGCACATCAAAACATTTGTTATTGGTGATCAACACCCTAACTTATTATAAATTTTCCTTTTTTGTCCTGCTATATGATCATAACCTTCCTCTCAATCTCGTAATCCGAATTCAAATCTCATGTAAAAAAAAATTTCCTTTTTATTAGGATGATAATATAATTTTTCTTTATAAATTCATTTTTTTATAAATTACCGTATCCAATAATCATGTTAAATATGATTAAATTCGATTCGAATCGGATTCAATCACTTAATGGACAAAACTCTCCCTCTCCTTACGTCTATTTTTATTATACACAATATTCGAATCCGAAACATTATTTAAGGGTTAATAGTGTCAAATTACTAGAACAACGAGATATTAATCTTTTTAAATTCATTTCCGAGTATCCCTATACGAATCAAATAAATAAAAAATCAAATAAAATCAAAACTCACATGAGAATCGATATCAACAATAACAATAATAATCCGAGTTTTCATCCTAAATTTTGGAGTCAGAATCGATATCAACAAAAAAATATGAAATTTAAGTAAATTTTAAATCAATTAAAATATTTTTTAAATCAGATAAAAATTTAAGTTAAGTCGGGTGAAATTATTTATTACTTAAACTCATTTTATATATTTAAAAAAAAAAAGTTCGAATTCAGCTTCAAATCAATATTTTCTAAATCTATACGAAATCAATCATTCAAGTGAAACATCACAAAATGATTTATCATTATTGAGCAAAGTAAGAGCTTTGAGTCTTTTAACATAATAACCTGAATTTGAACAAAATTTGGGATACCAAACTCGAACTTCGTGGCCGTCATACTGTCCACTAATTGTGAGGGTAGTTGATAGAGGGCACTGTTTAACCTTGGACTTTTGGCCTACCAAGAAAGACTTTTGTTGGCGTTTTGCCAGGGTTGATGGTGCAAGAATCAGTCTAAAACTTGATGCTAATAAAATTTTTTTTCATTAGGGGTTGAAATTCTAAGAAATTTTCGATGGGGGAGTGTTTGTTTCGCATTTAAAAATTAGAATTATATTTGATGAAAGACACGGAAATTTATGAAAGAGGGCATCCTAAGTATTGATGATCTGATCTCTTAACTAATCGCCTGATAAGGTTTTATGTTATTTTTCAATTTGGATTTACGTTAATGGCTTACAAAACATAGAATAACGTGTCATGCCATGTGGGGTGTAAGGTATACTAGGCAACGTCTCAAAATACAGTCCGATAATCACAATTTATTCTTTTAATTCAAAGATTCAATATTTAAATTCTTATATAATAAAAAGAAACGGTGCACCAGGCAATCCACATTAACACTTCTTCCGGCTTCAATGCCTCTTGGTTGCTCAAGTGGTGTTTGGGAAATTTGAGAGGAGTTTTGAGAGAGAGAGAGAGATAGATCAATAAATTTAAGTGAAAAATGATAACGGTCCCTAATATTATTTAATTTATAAAAATTATAATCTCTATCTGTATATATAATTTGAATAAACACTTGCATTATGTTAAACTAACAACGCGAGTTAATTTTAAATTTTTCGAGAAGAAAATAGAATGTTTTGCTAGTTTTTATTTGGTTCATCAACTCCTTTACTTGTTTCAAAGGATCTATCAAAATCCCATTGTTGATTCAATAATCGGACATTGATTTTCATTAAACAAGATTTTGAATTCGATTTTTATATACGAACAAAATAGATATTATAAGAATTTTATCTCTTAAAAATTCAATTTAACTCGAATCAAATTTAATCAAATTTAACGTGATTACTGAATACCGATAACTTATTAAAAAAATCTTTCAAATCTTTTTTTTTTAAATATTAATATATAAATTATCTATATCTGATAATCACGTCAACTCTGATTAAATTCAATTCGAATTGATTAAGGGACTGTGAATAAGAATTAAATTAAGGTGAGAAATATTTACACATTCACTTAAAAATCGTACCCCCTCTGATCCATTCACTTCCACACTAATTTAATGGTTCAAGGTATGAACGATGTGTATGTTTTTACTAAAAAATATTTTCTCCCTTTGGAGCTCCCCACTTCTATAAGTTGCCAAGTCGACACTCTTTGGGTTCACTGTAAGACAGGAAAAACGAAAAGAAGAGAAGGAAATGGAAAATAATAAAAAATGAGATTATACCCTCTATCTGTCTCATCTCAGCCTCCTAAGATTGATTCAGAGATCCACAAACCCAAGCTTTTAGATAGTATGGTATTGTCAGAATTTTTTTTTTTTTTTTTTTTGGGATTTAGCCAGGAAGAGAAAAGGAAAAAAAAATGGAGTTTGACATTTGGTCTACCAAAATTTGCTTTTGTCAAGTGGGGTTTGTGGTCTATTTCTCATGATGTGTTGAACTAATAATAAGAAGAAAAAAAAAAGGAAAAAGAAAAAAATTCTAAGGTCTAAAAGCTCCCATTTTCGGTTTTTTAAATGGTTCAATATGTTAAATTAATTAATATTTACATAAAAATTTTTATTTATTTTATATTTATATATTTGTTCATATTTAATAAATTATTTGTTTATTTAATTATATTTTATATATTTTATATTATTTATCTTTTGATTAATCATTACATATTTGATCATTTTAGATTATTATTATAAAAGATGACTATTTTATTAGTTTTATAAAATAATTAATATTTATATAAAATTTCTAATATTTTTTATATTTACTAATTTTTTAAGTTTTCGTTTTCTATATTTTTATACAATTTTATTTTTCAATATATGCATTTTCCACTGGAGTTGCAAATTTATTTTTGAAGAAAATATAAGCACAAAATTGAACCCTTACATGCTAAATAGTTAAAAATTTTAATTTTCATTTTGCTATAAAGTAGATTAATAAAGATATCTTGGCCTCAATGATAAGTTGGTCGAGATTCATCACCACTTGGTTAAAAAAGAGAGAGAGAAAGAAAAAAGACGAGATGAGTTATTTTTTATATATTATTTATTTTTGGAAATTTCTCTCGTTGAGAAAATTAATATATTTTTCTTGAATTTTTTAAAATTTCTAAATTAAAAATGTAATCGATAAATCTATCAAAATGCAAATTGTGCTAACTAAGCAAGTTTAGAAAGAGATTTGATTTCCTTTAATTTTAGAAATTAATAAAAATCATGGGTATTACAATATTTCTGAAGAGATTGGTGATATAATTAAGATATAAAATAATTAATAATTTTTTAATATAATTTTGAACTTCTGAAATGAATAATTATTTAATAAAATTAAAAAAAAAAAGTTTGTCAAAAAATCACTTAGAAGCAAGGATACTTAGAAGGGAAAAAGACAAAGAACACACAATCAAGAGAAGATAGGAGACAATAATCATATGATCTATATGATTGCCTATATATTGTGTTAAAAATAAAATAAAAAATTCTAAAATACTGTCATTGTTAGAATGGTTTGGACATAATGCAATGCAAGTGTGTGAACAAAGACTTCCAAAGTGACAATGACAAGATCAATAAATAAACCTTCATACTCCTTCCTCTCCTTTTCCTCTGCATGCATCAACATTTGATGAATAAGAAAATTAAAGTTTCTTAACTAAAATCTTAAATTTAAATCTTGAAAATAATAAAAAAAGAAACAGATATAAAGAGAGTCAATTCTTAAATTGAACTCCACATCTATTCAGCAACCATGGGAGAAGCCAGTGAAATATTAGAATATACCGATACTATTTGATGACAACATATATACTAATGTTATCAATACGCCTGGTATAGAAAAGGGTTATAAAACCGACTTCAGCCCAACTTAATATTAATACTAAATTACTAATTTTTATTTTAAAAAATTAATTATTAAAATAGAGAGCAAAATTCTTTTTTTTTTTATCTTAAATAAGAATTGCGATGAACTATAACTACGAAAAGGAGTTGTACATTACTTCACGAAAAAATACATTTAGGCCAAAAAAATACCAACCAAAGAAGCTTTAATCAAAGTAGTATAGTTAGTACAGTTTGCTAAATTAAATTTTGTTTGCTTTGGAATTAAAAGAAAATTAATCTTATGTAATTTATTCGAAATAATTGTAGTTGCAAGTGGTCCATATATTAGTATTAATTCCCTACATTAGTCAATTTTATGGGTACTTGAAATATGAGAAGAGGGCAGATGAGAGTGATTAAGTGGGGGTGGTGGGGCTATATTCATTTTGCTAATAATTGCACTCCTCGTTAGCTTTGGAGAGGTGGAAGCCATGGGTATTGGATGCAAATGAAATCATATAAGTTCAACAACCCCCTTACATTTGCATCATTTCATTAATGTGCATCGTTTGGTGACTCCACTTCGACGCACCCAAGGACTTTCCACTTCACTTTGGATTCCCACGGGACCCCATGTCCACAAAGATGGAGCTTCACTTTGGATTCCCATGGGACCCTATGTCCGCAAAGATGGAGCTTGGTTGGTTGGAGATATCTCTCTCTCTTTCTTAAACCGATCGGTATTTGAAATTATATTCTAACTAATTCGATTCGATTATTATTAGAGACAAATTTAAAAAAAATTTCTCCCAACATGATACTTTTCATTTATAAATTTCAAATATGAAGGTTTTATACCAATCTCTCATATGCAAATTACTACATGCAACGTGAGAAAAAGGCATCAGCTTAATCGAGCGAAATTAAGGTTTGCCAGCTACCCCAAGGAGAATTAAATATAAAGCTACAACTAAACATTGATGTTTGAAGGAAAGGAAAAAGAAAGACACATGGATGTCTTGCCATTCGCCACCATCAAAATGCATAATTTGATGTTGGCCTCCATGCATACAGTGATACACTACCAGCATCCAATGTGTTTAGTTACAGATTCATTAATCCTACAAGTTTTGGTTTATATATATATATATATATATATATATATATATATATATATATCTATATATGCATGTGCAGTGTTTATTTGTATAATTATATGTTATGAGCAAGCACAATTATAAATGCATGTACAATTTGTTGTAAGAATGCTTACACGTTCTTAAAAACGAGTAGAAGGTCACCAACACCTGGTTAGTTTAATAGCCCAATGCTAGTATCATTTAAATAAAGTTTTAAATTTGAGTTTTGTATATATATAAAAAAAGAGTCTAATTTATTTCGACCTGAATTGAGTTGGGTTAACATTATTATCAGATATCAGAGTTTATTAAGAAAAAAAAAAAAAAACTCGTAGAAGGTCACATACTTGTATCAAATTATGGCCACAATTTTGTGCAACTGCCACCTGACAAATTTGCCTTCAATAGTGGCTAAAGTTTGCGAGTCAAATGTTGGAAAATAAGATCCTAAAGTATTTACTTGGTACATGTTTGGTCGCTTTCATGTCTCCCGTAATAGGTTGATCAACAAGGGAAGAAGGAGATTTGTAAGACCTTCAAGAGCTTATTCCTAATGTATAAGGACAATGCAAGAAGAGTACAAGGACAAGCCACCTATTTTTGGTAAACTTTCGGCGGAAATATCTGAATTATTAAAAACATTTGTCCATTTGCAATCGTATTGTTGTTAGATGAGACTAATACTTGTATGACTTTGATTACAAAGTTTATGCACTTTATTATTTGATTTTAAATAATTTTTATTTGAACCTATGTACATTGATTTGGCACAACGAAATTTTAGTATACAAGGAAAGAAATGTGTGTGAAAAAGATAACCGGCAACAATGACTTGTGAGTTTAATAGAAGAATACTTCATTCTCTTAATCAGAATTTATAGTTTAAGTGTTGAAAATAAAATAATAGATACCGAAAGAACAAATTCTTTAAATGGGTCTTATAAACGGATCGAACCAGATTAGACGTATTTCTAAATACCCGTTATTAAATAAAAGAAGGGAAAGGGAGAGGTGATTAACCAAGCAAAGCCTAGGCCCATACAGCAACATGAATGTACTCTTCCCCAGAAAGCTGTTGTTCTTTGAGTAATAAAAATAGAAAAAAATATTGACTACCGTAAAATTTATGATATAAATCATATGTATCTTGTATATGGGCTATTCTAAGTAATGGAAAAGACTATTGAAACAAAGATTAACTATGAAGAACGAGGTGGGATTATCTTAATATGCATATTGATAATATCTGATCTCAATCTATAGAATCCAAGAATACTTCTTTTTTTATTGAAAAATAAAATCCTATAGATAAATGTTGACATAGTCCTTCAACACTGCCCCAAACTCAATCAAATTTCAAAATTCTATCTAAAAATGGTTGCTCTGAAAAGAGTTTTTTATTCGTGCGTGTCATCCTTGCACAAGGACCATCATAATCATCTCTTTTCTAAATAGAAAATTAAAATGGAGATATGATATCAACGGATAATTTACGTAATAAGATAGAATGTTATGTTACTTAACTAAATTTTGTATTCAAAACTTAAAAATAGAAAAAATTGTATTGAGAGAGCTATCTCCTAAAATATGACTCATACAAACAGTCAAGTTAAATTAATTAAAATATGATTTCGAATACTGATCGTAGAAAAAAAAATCAATTTTAGTTTATTTTCCCATGATAAAGTTTTTTTTTTTGGGATAGATGAAGAGACTTGAACTTGAGTTCTGTGAGAGAAAGTATTATGATACCAAGATCACTATTCTTACTATATAATGAGTAGCCCAGAATTTATTGGTCATAATTTTCTTCCCTAACCGATCTAGAATTTAACTTTCTTGTTAAAAAAAAAAAAATAAAGAATAAAGCAGCCCAACAGCATATCAGGACTATCAATGTTTATGGGCCAATATTAAGTTAGCCCAAAACATTAGGCCTTGTTGGGTAAGTAGCCATCAAATATAAAGTCCACAAACGCCCAAGACTTTGCCTAACAATTTTTCCGAGCATTAATTTCAGTCCACCGGCAAATAATAAAAGCCCGGACTATTAGTTGATCAGCACCGATTCCTCTAAATAAGATGTTAAATTCGAGTTTTATATATATATAAAATAAATATCGAGATAATTTTTTTTTAAATACCTAACCTGATTCAAATCAGATTTAATTAAATATAAAATAATTATTAAATACCAATAGCTTATTTAAAAAAAAAACACAAAAAGAAGAAATAGAAAAATAGAGAACTTGACAAAGAGGAATAATGCTATATACGCTAATATTCGATTTGACTAAAATTTATTTGGATTTTATATCGACAAACATAGAATAGTCTAAACTTGAGTAAGTTAAAATTAGTCAAAAAATTTCATAAATTAAATAATTGTTTTAAAAACTATTGAAATAAATTATATAAAATTTAATAATTTAATTTCTAACTCATTTAATATCTCTTTCGGTATTAAAGAATAGTATTAGAATGATTAACTAAATCAAATACCAAGTAAATTAAATTTTAAATGATATATTATTTAATATATTTTAATTTTTTTTTCTTAATTCAAAAATACCAAATATTTTAATCAAATTTTAAATCATTTAAATATCCAATTATGTGGCATTATTCTTGGATAGTGACTCGAAGGTCGGCCCATGCCCGTCCTGACTCCCGACCAAGTCCAATGGCATCTCATAATAACAACACAAAGTTAGGGCTATAAGTGTACTTTCACGTCTAAGATATTTTTAGACCTTTTTCTCTCTCGAACAACTCGGAGTAATGATCTTTTTCGCTTTTTGATCCTATCCGTCCCCACCACATCACGTGACTGCTGGGTCCCACTCTGAATGATCGTCACGAACTAAAACTGTTAACCATGGTTAAGTCAGAAGCAATCAGCCACATCACTTGCACGAATAGAACTCTGCCACGTATCAAATATTGATTCCTCAGCAGGTCCATCAGAATATTCTTTCGGTTATTCGAAATCTATTTCCCCTTTTTCGGGAAAACCTTGGGGGAAAAAATTATTTAAAAATTTATTTTATCTGCTATTAATATAATATATATATATATATATTTTTTTTTTTTACAAAGGAATGCATTACTTAAAAATGGGGAGATGAAATCTTAAATAGAGAGAGAAATCATTGATATCTTTGTACCTAAAAATAGAATTAATAAAAATATATTTACCATCGTAAATATAAAATAAATTTATCGTAATCTTTTGAAAACAAGATAATTTTATCAAAAAACTATAAGTATAAAGATAAGACACTAAAATCTCTTAAATAAGATTTTAATTTCAAATTTTGAAAATAAAAAACGAACGTTGAGAGAATTAGATTTCATAACTATTTGAATCAGATTAATTTAATTTCTGAATAATGGTGATCATTTTCAAAATTATCTGATTTAAAAATATTTGTTTAAATAATATTTACTTGCAAAAATTTGAAAAAACTTATAAGCAAAACCACAAAAAATAAAGGTAAGTTGTAGTTGTGTCGGCTCAAAGAAAATTGAGAATTTTTAAAAACGTTCGTGAGATATGAAAGTTTATATTCAAAGTAAATTTTGTCGGATCTAATATAATTATCAAATATTTATGATTTATCCCAAAAAAATATGAAAGTCTCATCTTAGATAAACTTTTTTTTTCTTAATTATAAAAGATAAAAATGATGTGATTTTGTCTTTTATTTTGGTGTATGAATTTTATATTAATTTATCTAAGTAAACTTATTAAAATGAATATTTAATTAAGTATGATCAGAACATTAAAAAAAAGTAAAACAAAAAATTCATATTCCATATTTAATTGAGTATAATGACACACGAGATTTTAGTTCATCAACATATCTAAAGGTGGGGGCCAAAAGTAATCAGGAAAAATAATCTTTTAGTAAAGATGAAAGAAGTCTTGAGATTAGGGATTTGGAGAAGTGTTTTATTTTTTTTTTAATAATTTTGGAAAATTTAATCTTCATATTTTCCAATTTATTATTTTCTCTTTTGGACTTTATTTTTACAAAAAAAAAAAAAAAAATTGAACCATTTGTAATTTTCATTTTTATATTTTTTAAATAAATAAAATAAATATGTTTGTTTAATTGAGAATATACCAAGAAACCAAATAAATTAAATTATATATCACCTCACTATATTTTTAAAATTTTTTACTTGATTAGAAAAATATTTTATTCAATTTAAAATTTATTGATTCAAAATATTAATTTAATTAATTTAATCTATATAATATTAATTTTTTAATGAATCCAAACTTAAAATTCATGTCTTTTACTATTTTCTTTTATTTCCTCAAAGAAAAAGTTTTCTTAATTTTTACCCCATAATCTCTTTTATTTTTATAACGAGAAAAAGGAATAAATTCAAATTCTAATAGTAATCTAAATTGCAAAGAAAGGGAAAGAAAAACGAAAACAGATACTCGAAAATAACATTTTGTAAAAATATAAAAAATAAAAACGTAGACAGATTTTTATATAAATATTAATTATTTTATGAAAATAATAAAATAACTATATTTTTTAATAAAAAATTAAAATGATTAAATATGTAATTATTAATTATAAGATAAATAATATAATTGTAATAAATAAATAAATAAATAAATAAATAAATAAATAAATAATTCATTAATTATGAAAGAAATATATAAATATAAAAGATATAAGAAATTTTATATAAATATTAATTAATTTATCATGTTAAAACGTTTTAAAAATATTTTAAAAATAAAAAATATTAATGTTAAAAAAAATTTATAGATCATAACTCATAAGTAGATAAAAATAATTTCTATGTGAGAAATTTGCTAAATCAATTGTAGTCTAAATAGGCATTAACTAAAATATTTCTATTTTCTATATTCACAGAACAGAAATTTTCTGGTTTTTCGCAACCCCGGAGGGTTCATTAAACTAATTCCATTTACACAATCAGGTCCGTCCTTCAAATAGAGAATTGCCTTTTTCTTTTTAATTATCTTTCCTTTTTTAAAAAACAAAAAGAAGTAAAAGAATAAAAATCTTTAATGAGGATATACTTGCAACCAAACAAGACCCTAAACCGCTCCCAAACCCTAGACAGGGGGCGCAATGCGCACACCCGACTAACCCTAGTTAGCGTCGGCGACCATTTCTCAGTATAAAAATGGGTTTGGGTGATACCGAAAAACTCGTACTCTCTCTACAGGTGGGCTTTTGGGTTCCTCCACTTGTCTCTTAATTCCCTCTGTTTACTTTCTCTTTTCCTCTCTCTTAAATGGCTTCTGCAGAAGTTGAGTTTCGTTGCTTCGTTGGAGGTCTTGCATGGGCCACCGACGACAGAGCTCTCGAACAAGCCTTCAGTCAGTATGGAGAAATTCTCGAATCGAAGGTCCGTTTTGAAAATCGGAGGATCCGATCACCCGATTTCAGGGGTTTGACCTGTTTGATTGATCTGATCTACCGTGTTACTCTTTCTGTGATGTGATTCTTGATCTGTGTTAACTGCTATGTTACTGTTCTTTTATTGATCTCTCTTATCATCAAACGGTATGTCTTCAAGATTTGAAGATCGATCGCTTGGATTTTTGAGTTTTTTAGTATTTTGAGGTTAGATCTTTGTAGATCTGAGTAGATCTGTTGTTTTTCAGGTGATCAATGATCGTGACACTGGTAGATCTAGAGGTTTCGGGTTCGTTACTTTCAGTAACGAGCAGGCGATGAGAGATGCCATTGAAGGAATGAACGGACAGGCCCTTGACGGCCGTAATATCACCGTCAACGAAGCTCAGTCCCGTGGAAGCGGCGGCGGCGGCGGCGGCGGCGGTGGTTATGGTGGACGCCGTGAAGGAGGCGGTGGCGGTTATGGCGGTCGCCGTGAGGGAGGCGGTGGATATAGCCGCAGTGGCGGAGGATACGGTGGCGGAGGTGGTTATGGTGGTCGTCGTGAAGGCGGCGGGGGTGGTTATGGTGGTGGTTCTAGGTACTCCAGAGGCGGAGGCGGAAGCTCTGATGGTGGAAGCTGGAGGAATTAGGGTTAGGTAGGTTGATGAAGCTTGTTATGGTGTTTTGTGTTCTCGGTTTTTTGATCTCTGGTTCGGTTCGGTTCTATGAATTTTAGTTTTAGCTTATGGTTCGGTTTCTGTTCGGGTCTCTCAGAATTGACACTTGTGATGGTTCTGTGATTATTTTTCTTTTGGTTCCGAGAAAATGAAAAAAAAAAAAAATCTATGTTACAAAATGGAATGAATGAAGGGAAATATCGTTTTAGTTGTTCCAATCTTTTTTTCTCTTATATTGTGCCAGTCAAGAAGTTTATACTAAGCATAATATGTATTTTTTAAATTTATAATTTAAAGACGAAATTAAAAGGGAGAGGAAAAACGCCCTGCGCTGGCATCATCTGACCTCTCTAGGAGTTGTGGTTAGAGGGGTTGAATTTATGTTGTGCCAGTCAGGAAGCTGCGCTGGCATCATCGTCCAACATACCCTAAATTTATACATAAATTTTATAGGTAACGTAACTCTTCTCCTGACCAACAACTTTTATCTGGTTTTATCATTTTTCTTTGGGCTTTGGTTATTATCTTAAAAAAAATACCTGGGTTAAATTTATAAAAAAAGATAATAATACCACTTTAAACAATGGAAAATACTTATTTTTAAGATTCGAAATTACCCTGATTTTGAAGTGAAATTTTCTAAATTAAAACGGTATATGCTTAGACACTTTCTAAATTACCACTGATTATCTCAACTGTAGCTGTAGAAGCTTCTAGCATTCATGAACAGAGAGAGAGAGAGAGAGAGAGAGACCCAAGATGAGTACAATCAGGGGCCACGTTGTGCGAGAAAGGGCATAAAACCTAGGGTATGGTGATTGAGATTAGACTGGGCTAAGGGCCTCCAAGCAAACCACCAATGTGATTTTCCAAGGAACAGCTTGAGGATGTAAATTCAGGTTACTAGGCCTTCACAAAGCCCCACAAAGTCCTAATTTCAGCCCAAACATACCGGCCCTATGTCTAACCCCTCCTTCCATCTTAGTACTCAAACACTACAAAGGGTTATGCCATCCTGGGCCCTCTCTGGAGTCCTCTCCTCTTCTTTCCGTGTTTTTTGTCTTCAATGCCAAATTTTTTGGGTATAATTACCATTGTATACTTATTAATATAGAAATATATACGTGTGTGTATATATAAATTGACTGACATTTGTTGGTGTAGGTAGGGTGGGGTGGGTACTTTCGTCCTTTAATCAGGTTGGGAGTTCGACTCTCCCTGAGTACGGAAAAAATAACGTTAGAAATAGGTTATACAGCGATCGATCTAAATTAATCAGGACGAATCTCCAGATACCGGGTGATGACAAAAAAAGTATTTATATAAATTGTAAAAACCTTACCTTTCTATGTAAATATTTTTTGTTTAATTTAAAAATATGGTAAAATAAGATGAAATATATATCACATTTACAGAGGAGTAGAGAAAAGAACGCCAAAACAGGACCACAGTAACAGAATGTTGGCTCTAATTCATTGGGGGTGAACTTGACCTACTCAAGTTCATGCGTTTGGTTACTCACCTGTTACCAGTTCTGGCATATGTAATCTGAGAACCTCTCATCAGCCATGCAGCTTGCAAGGATTCAGATTCTGCACAAAAGGAAAAATAACAAAGTTTTTCTAATTGCTGATGGTTAGTAACAGAAGTCCCTGCAATTACTAGGAAGAGACTTAACCTAAGAAAACCCAAAAACAGGAATACACATTCATGTTTACTTGCAAAAACTGAAGGCTATTTGCATGTGTTAGAAGATATCACATAATATATAACGAGTGATTTAATTTTGAGAATATTTAAATTTATTTGTTTTTATATTTGTAATCACTGTTTTTATATATATTTTTTATATCTGTTTCTATATATGTGACGATGGATTTTTTATATAAATTTAATTTGTTGTAATAATTCAACGAGATAATATAGTATTAAGATTTCACGTAATTATTAGTGCTCCCTATCCTAAACATGATATCAGAGTTATGTTCATCTCTCTTCCAACATTCATATAGCTCTAATGTAGTATCGGAGCCAGATAAGCCAGAGCGGGCATGTTCAGGAAAAAGCTGCCACATATATCTATGGATTCTTTCAAATTCAAATAGTTTTCATTATACCATATTAAATTTGACATATATCAAAATATATCATATATTATGATAATTGATTTGATTTTGAAAATATGTAATCGTATTTATTTTCATATTCGTGATAACTATTTTTATATTTGTAACGACGGTGGATTTCAAATTAGGATTTCAAATTATTATTATTGCTCTCCATTTTGAACTTGGTATTAGAGTTATTTTAATCTATCTTCTTATATTCATGTATCTCTAATAGCATGGTTGTGCGATGAGGGGATTCTAACGGTGCTGATTTGTTGTTTTCATTCTTGGATGCTCACAACTTTCAGGGACAAGCTATGATTTTTTATCCCCATTCTGTTAGCATTTTTCCAAAATTAAGGGAGAGTTTCATTTCCTTAGTCTCCCGTCTATGGTGAAGTTTTAACTTGGCCCCATTCTTTTCATCTGCTTCTAACCTTTTCTCTTTGGATTGAGTGTAGTTTTCTGTAAATATTTCTGCATTTAGTCATTGCTCAATAGTAGCTACAGAAGAAAGAGAAAATGGGAACAGACCAAAGGCGGCATGACTTCTACAATTACAAGGGTTTGGGGCGTTTGTAGAAGCCATCCAACAAAGGCAGCAAATGATCAAAGTAATTGCAGTCAGACTCTTCATGCTAGTATTGTTGGGCAGACGTGTGCATTTGGCAATCTTTTGTTTTTGAGCCTAGTACACTTCAAATTGTAATCTTAGAAAGTTACTTGCCAATCATGCACTTAACAGTTTTACATTTATACTACTGAATAATATCATGGCATTTTGGTGCTTTCATAAATTTAGAGCACCTTCCTAGAAGGCAGACCTGCTCGTATAGTAAAATAAGTTATAGGCCATCAAATCTTGGGCATGATGTGTTAAGGAGTGAGATTTTTGCAAGTCTTCTATGGGAGATTCAGCCAATAGACAGAATAGAGATGCATTGACATTGCACCGCACCCTTATCTTTTGGGTGCAAAGGTGGTTGAGCCACATAATATGAGAGCATATCCCCGTAGCCATAATCCTAACAACATTGCCATAGGCAAAATTCAAACTTACATCTATGGTATTATCCCATGTGTCTAAAGCCAGCAGTTTGGGACAAAAGACCATTTGAATGCAGAATGCGGTTACGAAAATCAATACTCGTACTGTAATTTGGTTTAGTTTCATTGAAATGTGTATTCTGTATTTCTTCCCAGACACATGCACATGGTGCTTATGATAAATTCGGATCCTAAAAGGTTTCCTTGCTTACCGACAGACAAATCTAGTTCAAAAACCAAAACTGATCTTCAGATAACTAGATAGCTGAATATAATTGGCAGAGTTAAGAGGGAGTATAGGTTGATTGGAGATTCTCAATATTGGTACCTCTCTTCCTAAATTGAATAGCCTATGTCCAATGAGTGCAATCTTATCCAAATGATATAAACCACATATGTGTTATCAACTCTAAGCATCCTTCCTAGATGGTCTCAATTTGGTTTTCTGAGACTCACATGTAAGAAATTATATCCAGACACACTGTGGGACAAAATCTTATCAAACATAGGCAGGGTGTACAATTCTCATTCACATGAATGGCATTTACTCTACTTGTTCCCACGATGTGCCGTCTACAGATCCTTTCCCCTCCTTTCTACAACTAAATCCACCAGCTAATGATTTGATTTTTTCCAAATTGCACCTTCCAATTCAAAGATTCCAACCGAAAGTGGTCATTAGTAGGGCCATCTCTGGGTGGAGTACCTTCCTCTCCAGATAAAGTTGCTAATTTCTAGTTCCCTAGCCCATAAAAACTCTAGGGCTTAATCTCCATCAACTTGTTTGATGATTTCTCTTCACTGTAGAAATTCAAACTAATTGATATATGAGCATTTCATAGCCATGGACCATTATGGGTCAAAGTAACATAGAGGTCCAACTTGCAGGGAAGGACCATTTGACATAGGACGGGCAGCCATAAGAGAGAGAGGAATCCAAAAAGGTTGATTTCTATAGGACATGGACAGGATGATAAGGATTCCTTTTGTTAGTAGAATAGTGTATCTCAAAGCACCACCTTTTTTTTTTCCATTCAGACTCCTTGAAAGTTGCAGTGGTAGCTTTCACCTAATGATCACAGCTAGCCCCAGCGGCATGTGGCTTACATACAATAACCATGATCAATAAAAGTTGATCTAGAGGACCACATTTGATAATGTTTCAAAACCAAAAAAGACTCATCAGTGCACAAAGTGCTCCCCAACTTAGTGCACGAAGGATGGACGTATATGTACACAGCCTTTCTCTTGTATTTTTACAAAAAGACTGTTTTCATGCCTCAAATCCGTGATCTTGAGGTCATCAAAGGAGTAACTCTATTGTTGCGCCCATATTCACCCTCGATAATGTTTCAAAACATAGTGCGGTATTTACCAAAAAATTACTAAATTAGTGTCTAAGTTCTCTAATGACAAATAAACATGTTCAGAGAAAATTAACTTTAATTGTTCTGAAAGGAGAACCGCAAGTCCTTCCAAAATGATTTTTTTTTTGTCCTTGGCTAATTGATCAAGGAGATGCAAGGTAGCGAATTTTTGACTTAGCTTAGCAAAGAATTACCCATAAAAAGAAAAGCACTATCAAGAAAAGCACTAAATTTTCATACTAGCAATATCTGTCCACCATGGTTCTATAGGTTGGGGAAGGCTACCCTAAGCAACTTGCATCCTATAATATACGGTATGGCACCGCCAACCACTAAAAACCAAAATCATTTATTCCTACAGATTTTATATTTCCTTCCTACAGATATTTTGCTCTTCTTCTGGGATGACAGTCTTTCAAGTTAGAAATCTTTGGCATAGGATTTGTAACGTCGTTATGGAAAAATTAATCAATGAGAGCAAACTATATAATAATAAATTGAGTCTTAATTTCAATATTTAGGGTGGATCATTTAAGAAACCAAAAAAAAAAAAAAAAGAATATACTGCTTTTTTGATAAGTACAATCAATTTATAAAAAAAAGAAAAGAAAAATTGATTGATTAATTAAAATCCATGTCAAATAAGATTCAAGTGGATTAAAAGTAAAAAGGTAATACAAACATTTAATAATAAAAAATTTCTCAAGAAAATAGCTAACATATTGATGTAATAGGAAAAACGGTGAGATAATATAAATTAACCTTCATACAAAGGAAAATCTTGACTTTCTCTTTGATTTTTCTTTTGGTCATTATCATGTGTGAATCATCAGCTTATCCTCTAAAGATTCTTAAAAGTTCTAAACTTGAAACTACATTTTTCTCTAAAAATTTTAGCGGGGGAAAAAGTAAGGAAACTTCACATATATCATAAAATAGAAAAGGAACCATCTCAAAAATCCAGGCATGTGCCCACCACAACCCCAGGCCCCAACCCTAGATCCATCCTTGATCATTGTATGACTTTTCAAACTGAAGTCCCAGAAACCTAAGAAGCCTGTGAATGACACAGATATTTGTTTAAATGGTGCCCGGATGCTCTATAATATGCTGCAAGAAAAGGGAAAAAGCCTTAACAAGATGAAAATTATTACCCGGAGAAAATAATTGCCCTACAATTTGCAGGGCTTAAGCAGAACGAATAGTGATTAACAAGACAAAACGTTCTATTCCTATTCTTTATCATGCCCATAGCTCATCTCACAGTCCCGTACGGAACTAAGTACAGTTATTCACTATGCTACAAGGCTAATGGTACCTGCTACAAATACCATTGGGCTTGTTCACAAGATCTTGCCTAATACAATTAGATCGTTCCAGACAAAAAGGGGAGAGAAAAGATGCAAGCCCAAAAACTAATACGATAAATCCTTTTGTCATGAATGCAGGTTCTGTGCATTAACCCTGGTAGGTAAATAGAGTAAAAGAATGTCCCAAGTGGATGAAAAGAAATTGTGTGTGCATGCCAACAAAAAAGATTCTACAGCGTGATTACATTTCGGTTGCCCATGACTGACCTGATATCATTTGAAAAATTATTGGAGATCCATCTCACAAAGTTGCAGAGTAAAGCAGCCATAAAGGCTCAAAACCCTGTATCCATCCAAAAGAAGTAAAAATCCATGTCACTCTCCAATTACTTAAACAGTGACTGGAATTAGTAATAAACAGCAATCACTCATCTAACATGTGGAACCAATCTCAATAACATGCAAGTTGAAAGAGTGTACAATCTTTTGTGCCACCTGTATACTATAAACAACAGGCAATAATTAAACAGGTAGATCATCTATGGATACTCCTTCCTATATATTGCTAGTGTGCTTTCTACACATCAATGTCCTCTAGTTTGATTGTATTTCATGTGTGAATTGGTCCAGGTCATATCTAGGAGCAAATTGTTGCTGTTCTTAAGCTGTGTTTGGTAATAATAATCATCTTGGCTATTTCCTTGTCCCAAACAGATATATGACTATGAATTCGGTGACTCCTTAGGTTTCACATTGCCTTCTTTTGAAGATTTTCCTCATGGAACTCAGGATTATTCTAAACAGTGACAAGGCTTCGATGATTTATATGACATAATTGAGCCAATAATGAAGAAAGACATTATTTTCATATGATATGTTATATGAAAGCAATCAGACTCTAAACCAGGCTTGTCATTTCCTATTAACAGTGAAAAATTGGCAGATGGATATGAGTTCAACTTCCACTCTAATATTATTTTCGTGACAGAAATCCAATTGGGGCATAAAAAGCACACTGTTTTACCAATTAGGGCTTGAAAGAAACAATACACGCAGAAGAGAATTTTTTTTTTTTTTTTTTTTTGTGCCCGAGGAATTATTTAAATAGGTAAATTTGGAAAGCACCTGGCATTATCAAGGCCAATTAGAAGACTTAAGAGCTCTACAAGCAATTGTACTTGTAGAAACAAATAAGTCAAGGACAGGGTCCCGAGTGCCAAAAAAAAGTAAGCAACTAAAGTTGAAACTTTTTCGTATAAAGAAATGGATATTAATCATTGTAGGGGCTCATCCAGCTAGAAACCTTGGAACTTTGTTCAGGACAAAGTACAGTTTAGGACGGCATGTAACTAAGAGAGCACCAGGGGATTTCAATTGTACAGAGCTCCAAAACAAGAAGCACAGATTGTGGAGAGCCCATGGAAGTTTTAGGGGGTCCACACGAGAGGAACAAAAAACGGTAGGGTGATCTGGACAAGATCCTACTAACAGTTAGTCCTAACTATGGGAATCTCATTTACATTTTATCCAATGGTATGCTTATCCCTCAACCATTGAAATATTACCTAATGAACCAGGTAATGTATGATTTACATAACCAGGCACTTAGAATCTTAACCAAAGTGAGTCAACTGGCAAAACACAAAATGGCTGGAATTAGTCAACATATCCTTCTTAAGGTATTTTCTTCGACCAGTGGCACGAAAGATCCACCAAATTCTGAAGTATATATTCATAGCCATTGCTTGATAAGATATTTACTGGAAAAGAATGAAAAGGACTTATTGTTGAAATGAAATGGGGAGGGAAAACCAATGTGGGTTGGCTCAACTGGACATGGAGTTGAGTTCCCTGAAACATGACCGAGGTTCGACTCCCGCTTGGATATCAGGCCCTCATGTGTATGGAGCATTCCCCGTTGGAAGACCCGCCCTCCGAAAAGGAGCCACTGCAACGGTTGGTTTAGATTAGTCGGGCTGAAATCTAGGATACCGGGCGGTGTCCAAAACATAATACCAAAAAAAAATAGGAAGGGAAAAGAGAAAAAATAAAAGTCACTGAAGATACTGATTCTTAATCCCCGTTCCGTTTTCTGTGGTTCTCAATGAGACGGGTCATTAAAATTCTACATCCTCACAAAATTTATATAACGTCCACCTCCCTCGTCTATAAAAGAGCATGCACTGCCACATCTTTGCTCACACCATCCTTCTTATAGTGAGAAACTCTCATGGTCTCACTACTTTCTTAGCTTAAAGCACTTTGAATCCTACTCCCAAATCTTTTCCTCTCTTGAAATCACCACTTATTCCACCAACACATTTGCATAATTTATATCCTTCCTAAAATTCCACTATGGCATCCAGCTCAATATCCTCCCGAGACTCTGGCTATTGGACTGCCAAGCAGAATAAAGCCTTTGAAAAGGCACTGGCTGTCTATGACAAGGACACCCCTGACCGTTGGCACAATGTTGCCAAAGCAGTTGGAGGGAAAACTGCAGAGGAAGTGAAGAGGCATTATGAGATCCTTGTCGAGGATGTGAAGCATATTGAGTCGGGCCAAGTGCCTTTCCCCAAATACAGGACCACTGGTAGTATACTAAAATGTTTTCTACCTAGTACAATAATTGTTTTTCATTCTTGTGGGACTTTACTTATGTGAGCATTAACCCCACCTCATGAACCGGCCCTAACCACCATTTTCCCACAAAATAAATGATGTCTTTCAACAGGATTACCACCACTCAACAACTAATGATTAGAAAGACCCAAAAAGTGTCTTATCTGCCACTCATGCTTAAAGATTACCTTGACATAGATACCTTGATAATTACTGGTGTCTGTTAAGCCATCACCATCTTCCACATGAGCCAACACAAAGATAGCCCCACAAATTCCATATTTCTCCACAATTTAAATGTAACTTCATATTCCATTCTCCCCTTATTTTTATCTTATTTTCCTCATACCCACTTGATGTGTATTGAATCAAAATCTTTTGTTGTTTTGACACCAAAAATTGCATCATGATTTTTAAACTTCTGTTGACATAATATCTGTATTTTCCTTCAGCATGCTGCATGAACAACCTTTGGCATCAAACTGAGCCCAACATTTATTTTCGTCCTTGTTTTTCTCTGTAAGCTGTTCAAACAACAAATCCTTTTCCCTTCTTTTGTCATTTTGGCATATAGCAATACACGATAGACCCATATTTTGCAACTTCGCATTAGGATTCATAGATACAGCCTTTTCACATTCTCTTTCATAAAAACATAATTAAACTTATTTAGAGTTTTTAAAAAAGATCATACATCTCTCTGAGGCTGATTTCATTTCTACTAAAAATCATCTGCAGGATGAGAAATTCAAAGCAGCTGCCTTGAACGACTAGCACGAAGAAGAAGAAGAATAAGCGTCAAACTCTATTGATGCCCTAAACCTATATCTAAACCTAGAATCCAATTAGTGACATCACTATCTACTGTACTTTCTGTTGTTGAATCCTTGTTCCGACTATCGTGGTTGTCGTAAAATGTTGCAGAGGAAGAAGAAAAAGCAATCAAACGATTGCTTCTATGATTCCTCACTAGTTACTGTTTGCAATGTTCTTTTTCTCTTCAATGCAATATATCTACGTGTTTTTAGTTTAAAATATGAAATTGCAAACCGAAAATGTCAAGATCACTGACCTCTTTCTCTGCAATCATAGCTGATTGAATCGATTCGATCTTCTAAGAAGAACTTATGAAAATGGAGAGAGATAGAGAACGATATGAAGATCACGGACATCTTTTTTCTGCAATCAGAACTAATTGAATCGATTCGACCTTCTTCTTCTTCTTCTTTAGATCTTCTGCATCGAAATTTTGAAAACGGAGAGAGAGAGAGAGAGAGAACAGAAGAGGCGGGAAATAGTTTTGAAAAATAGAAGCCGACAGCACCAAGCGCGAAACTAACAAAGCGGAACGGACTTTTGAACTTATAGGGTTAAGTTTGCCACGTGGCTAGGGAATTGCTAACCTATGAATTTTTATTCTTATATTTTAGTCTTCGAAGGAGAATAAATCGCTTTCTGAGAGGGAAATTGCTCAAACTCCAGAATTATAATAATAATTTCACTAATCAGATATTTATTGAATATTAATTTAGATAGACAATCCTTAAGCTTAATACAACTCTTACCAAGAAAATAAATAATTCTTTTTTTTTTTTCAAATAGGAAAAAACATATGGTTTCTTTAAAAATATCCTTAAATAAATATAAAGAATAAAAATTAACATTTTGACCTTTTTTCTTTTTTTTTAATATATAAAAAATATTCTAACTTGAGATCTCTAAAAAAAAAAGAAATTGGTATTAGTTAACTTATATTAACAGTTTTCGAGTTTAACTTACGGTTTGGATATGAAAAAAACTATGTTGGGAGGGTAGCCTCCTTAAATGGGTCACTGTAAGTCCCGAACTAGATTAGTCAAAACATGATTCAAAATACCGATTACCAATTGGTATAATTTCAAAAAGTTATTAATTAACTTGTATCTTATTGATTTCTATTTTCTTTTTGGTAATATTCATCGTAATTTTTCTTTTCTCTTATCTCCCCCTCCTCAATTTTCGGACACCAAATTGATCCGCAACATACAAATTTTGTATGTCCAATAACAATTAGGATAATTACGATAAACTTAAAAAGGAGTTGGGCAATAACCTTCGCTCGTAAAACCTAAAATTATCACTAAGCCCCTAAAGGGGTATAATTGTGAAGCTCATGCCATTAATATCAAACGGCTGGCAAAAAGGGATAATTCGGGAAAAAGTACTAATTGGGAGGAAATTCATCGTTACTCAAGCCATTTTGATGCCACAGTTGTTGATTTAATCGTATAAAAATAGTAATGTAGAAGATCAAAACCTTATAAATCAAAGAGTTACTGAGATTAAAAATCAAATCTTTGAAGGAAGACTTTTGAAATTTAGAGTACCTTTGAATTTGATTTCACTGAGATGGAGAAGAGTCCGGTCGAACCAGAGAATCGAAGGAGCGAGAGAGAGAGAGAGAGAGAGAGAGAGAGAGGGGACCTCCTTACGTGTGTGTCTGAGATTTTACGATGGATGATGTAAATTATATTAATTCTGAAATTTTTTAATAGGGAATTGGGCATGAAACTTGATTTCTTTTATGTAGACTTAATCAGTGTAGTTGGGAAAAACAAATGGCGGGAAAAACAGCTCAAAATATATATTTCCATTTATACGATATTATTGATGAAAATTGCTGTGAAAAAAAAAATTTAAAATAACAATAAAAAGTAAAGGCCATTGCTCGTGCATCAGTGATTTTGATATAGGTGCTTTAAATATTAAATAAATAATTATTGGAAAAGGATTTTAATTTCTTTTGTCCTTTTTGCCTGCTCTACTTGTTCTAATGTGAAAAATACGGCTCGCAAAAGGGTTTCCCAATTAAAATATAAGCCCGTAAAATGACCCACATGCCCCCATTGCTGTTGAAGGTTTTAATCCAAGTCAAGGTGGGAGATGATTGATTTATCTCGATTCAATGGGAAAGAACTTGAGGGGACAAAACCAAACTCAGGTTGAATGGTGGGATCTTGAATATAAAAAAAAAAAATTTAAAAGAATCAATCCTTAAAATAGATTTTATACTACTCGAATTGGATTAATCGGGTAAAATTCTGAATATCGAGGGTGAAAAAAATAAAAAACTTGAGGGAACATATTGTATATGGGCAAATTCAAGCGTAGCTTTTAAATCAAATTTTGAAATAAGTCTGACCCACGTAATCTTGGCTCGATCTAATCATAAGATTGGGTAGGGCGCAAAGCATAGACTCAACCTTCCTGGCTGGACTAGACTAGACTGTCACGAACCAACTCAAGAAAATAAAAAAAGAGAGGAAGGGAGAGCGAGATTAAGAGAAGGAGAGAAATTAGGGAGAGAATATAGAAAAAAAGAATATAAGTGAGAGAGTTTTTAATACAATTTCAATATATGTCATTATATGTTTAAAAAATTACTATTTATATTAATTCTACTAACTATTTTATTTAACTATTAACAAAATCTTGTTATCTACTAACTAATCTAATAATCATAATTAATCGTTAGTTCTTTCTATTAACTATGATTAACTATTAATCTTATAATTAATAGTTATTATGTATACTAGAACTCACACCCCTCTAAGCCCGGTTCGAATCCGGCTGACCCACCAAATGCAGCTCGGACAAAGCCATGGTACCACAGATACGATCCACATGCCTCCTTAATAATTTCCAAGGCCTAAAACTCATAAAATATCATTCTCCGTACTAATGGCCGCGGAAGATTTTAAAGTAAGCCAACCTCGGAACGATTGATTCAGTATTGATGTGATCCGAGATCCGATCGACGGCGATTGATTCAGTGAAGTATAATATTAAATTTATTAATTAAATCTTAAATTTAAAATTTGATAATAAAAAAAATTATATTAAAAAAATCATATCCTAAATAAGATTTTATAAATACTTAAATAAAATTAATCAAAATATAACACTAATTAACCGACCTAAATTGCGTGACCTAGACCTAGACAGGACTTGCCTTGCCTTTAAAAGCCTGCTCGGGGAAAGATTGGATGACCGTTTGGGCAAGATAACATGACACTTGCCCCATTACATCAAACAATGTAGCAATGGTAAATTTCCCACAACCCTACCTACTCACCAAGGAAAAAAAAAAAAACAAAATTTTCCGATATATAATATAAATTTTTATTTATATTTTGATAAATTGTGAGCCAGGTTGTTCATGGGATCAAAAACGAACCAAGCCTTTGCATAATAGCTCCTTACATTCGACTAGCTAAATGAACTAAAGTAAACAAGATTTTTAAACCTTTTTTTAAATTTTATTTTATTTTATTTTATTTAAAATGAATCAAGCTCTGTTTAGCTCAAAAACACAAGACTCCACAATCAGCTATAGCTTGAAACTAAATTGCAATGGCAGTATACGTAAAAACCATTACAAACAAATTACTGTATCCCTAACAAGAAAGAAGTACATTCATCCAAAATCTCTAAGTATCCTGAGCACCCGAGTAAGGATTCTGGTTCTCGGTTCAAGCTAGGAAAGAGTAACAAGTTCTAACTTTAGATGCAGCACAGCCATAGCTCCAGAAATGCCACAGAAAATGGTAAATATACATCTATTTGGATACCGTGGTTTGAAGGGGAAGGGAACTTTCGACTCCTTGAGCCCCGGCACTCCTTTCTGCAACAACTTTTGACATCCCAAACATCTATAACAACCAAAGGATGAATCAGCGCCAGCTGAATATTAAACTTGGAATGTGGAGAATAGAAAAGGCATGGAGACTAGAGAGTTCAATAAACCTTTTGAATGGTGTTCTGAAAGCATGTCTTGTGTTCATCCGTGGAAGCATGGATGAACTCATCTATGTGATCCCTTACATCCTGCAAAAAGGTAGCATCATCAGACTTCTTCTTTCGACATGAAGTCATGGCTTGGTTTGTAATGGGTGGAGAAGGTTTCTGTTCAGTCTGACTCTTACTGGACTCCATCTTTGAAACTCAGAAAACTGTTGCTGCACCATAGCAACAACAAAAATAAATAAATATATAAAATCTCTACTATGACAGCAATACCACAATGACTCTGGCAACAACATATTTATAATAAGCCAAGAAAAGGTCACTGCTCTTCAGCAGGAATTTTTTTTTTTTTTTTTTTTTTTTTTTTTTTTTATGAACAAGAAAGGATGATAAATCTGGCTCGTGAAGAAAAAAATTTTGCATCCCACACCCACCAAAGAAAAGGAAAGAGGAAAATACTCATGCACATAAAACAATCAATTAAGGGTATGTCATATCCCCAAATGGAGTGGCACTTAGATGTTTATCAAAGAATCTGATGTGCGCTTGAAGAACGTCATTCTCTTTAAATTGCCATGCTAAGACTGTCTATTACCAAAAGAACACCCAAGAAATTCTGACCAAACAGGAGCCATGGGCTTAACTTTCACCCACACCATTTTATAACTTGTGCCACGCAACAGAGACTAAAAAATTAAAAAAGAAAGAAAGAAATATTTGTTTATCACCAAAGTCCCGATCAACATAGAATGGAACGTCAATCCTCTTCAAAGAGCATTTGAGAGATCTTGGACAACGTCTAAAGCTTGACAGACTACTAAAGTTTCTTTTGATTATTATTTCTTATTGGAAACAGACTAATGAATGAAATATGCAAGTAAAGAGGCATATTTAAACTCAAATAAAATGAACCACTCTCACAACTTAGTACCTCTTGCATTTTAAATCAGCAGCATAAAGCATGGAGACATATCTAAAAGGCATAATATTATTTACTTTTACATTGCAAATAGTCTTGACGCTCAGTTCACCTATAATATCAATAAAGTCATCTTTGTTAAATTTGGCTCCTCCAAATTAGTAAGAAATGATTGAAGAGAGTATTATCAAGTATTGATGCAGAGAACTCTCTAGAATCTAGGCTAGGACATGAGACTATTGGAGAAAAAGGAGTTGGCAAAAATCATTACTCGGTGAATATAACAAACCCGAGAGGATGAAAAACAATGGGTGCATGTCCAAATGGACAACCAGCCTATCAGCTGAATTTGTCCCTGCAGCCTTACAACCAATTCCAAGCCAGCCAAAACTCATGCCATAAATCTCAAACTGCACCTATTCAGATATCATGGAACAGCATTTTTCCTTGACCAGTCAAAATAGAAGATAAGAGAGAGAGAAGTTTTCAGCAAACTGAAACTAATGCCATTCTCAATATCCGAGAGAAAAACTTAATTGGAGACACAACAAACATGCAAATGCAAGTAATTTTGCTAGAAATCTGTACTGATCACGCAACTAATTTGAAGCAGATACCAAGACGGGATTTAAAAAAAAAAAAAAGAAAAGAAAAGAAAAAGAAAATTTTGAACTCATTGACTTCAAATTCAACATCTAAATATTGTACTAGTACACGGAGCACAAAAAATAAACAATATACAGTGTTTTTTTTTTTATATATAATTTGATGCTTTAACAAAACAAATGTCAATAATAAGGAAAGATGTACAGGTATTAGCAAAATGACATCAATGGAAGTGAAAATGAAAACTCATTGTGAGGTGGTATATAGTTGTGACAACCAGTTCCAATGTAAAAACTGAAGCACCTTCAAAAACCCCAGACAAAGCTTAGAGACCAGTTACATAGTTGTGATATATTCCATGTAGAAATAATCTTAAAGACTCAAATTCAAATCAGTCATCAAAAGCTCAATTAAGGCTTCTTCATAACTTTAAAGACATATAAGTCATCAATTTTATGATTATAATTATGCAAACTGAATGAAGACACGGAACCCACTCGGCATTTACCCTTTATACAAAAGGTCCTGTTGGAGATTTCACATAATAACACTTTTTCAAAATGTTCCATTCTAAAACAAAGGCTTGAACATTTGTTCATTATATAGCTACAAAAATTTTCAAGAAATGAAGGGTTTGTGCCTTGATTGGTGATCTCAGCTCTACAAAAGAGGGCCTAGGCGAGTAGTGAGTGAGAATCAAGTTGCTGACTTTTGGGTAGAAACATCTTAACTTGGATTTCATAACATTCATGTCGTTGATTTGTCAAATTAAACGATTTCGCATTCCAAAAATAAGCATAAGTCTCTCCAATAATCGAAAAAAAAAGGGAAGATGACTTCCTATTCCGCGTATAACTAAATTCAACTACAATCACAATCAGTTGCCACACCCCAACCCTAACTTCTTTCACAAATATTTTATCGAACACATGTAGGTATTCTATTGATTACACAACAACACAGACACAGACATTCAATTTCAATTACAGTCACGCCTTAACACTGAAACTATAAGTGCAATCTCAAAACATGGTCTGCATTTTCGCATTAATTCAAAAAGAGTGAACATTATAAAATTAAATTCCGTCCATCACAAGTTTGAACCCAATCAGAGAGAGAGAGAGAGAGGTACCTGAGAGCGAATTGGAGAGAGAAGCGAGTCGTCCGTGGGGGAGAATAAAGGGACCGTCTGAACTTTTAAGCTGTCTTGTGGTCGAGCAATGAATTTGGACACGTGTTATTACATCATTGGACATCAAGATTAATTTTGCAGAGGAAGATTTATTCGATGGCCTGAGAAGCAAGAAAAGTCGGGCCAAATCGGTGGGCAAAAGTCAGTCTAAGTGGGCTGGGCTGACCCACGTTCTCTTTGGGAGGGTTGGTCTCGTTCCCGAAGGCACCCCAATTGGCGGCCGGAACCCTCACCGAAAGACGAGCCCTGCTTTGTGGGGCCATATAATTAATGGTGATTTTTTTAATTACGATCACAGCGTAAAATCATATCCAATTAATTCAATTTGAATATTTATGAAAATTTATTTGGGAAACTACTACCTCAACATAACTTTTTTCTTTAATAAGTTTTAAATTCAAGATTGGATCAACGTATTTCATATCTGTCTCATTTGATCGACCATCCATTAATTATTATAAAAATTTTAATATAATTTTTAATAACAAATATAATTTTAACGTAAAAATATGATAGTTAAAAGTTTAAACGATAAAATAATTTTGAATAAAAATAAATGACATAAAAAAATCACACAAATTAAACTATTATATTTTAAATATATATATTTATATATTTATTTATTTTTATTTTTACTTATTTATTTATTTTATTTTTATTTTTATTTTTTTATATATTTATTTACTTATTTATCTTTGTACTTATTTATTTATTTTGATTATTTTCATATTTATATCTCAAATGACCGATCCCAAAATATTAGAATTATGACTCAATTTATTATTATTGTTGTTTTCTGGTAACAAATAATTTTCTTTCTAATAAAATTATATTAATTTTTTCATTACTAAAATACAAATCATGCATTCTGCTTAATAATATACATTATTAACCTTTATTTATTTTATTATAAATTATCGATATTTAATAATTATATTAAATTTAATTAAATATAATTTATCTGATATATTATTTAAAAGATACCGATAATCAATATGACTAAACTAATCAGAGATTGTTGTCACTTGTCTTCAATAAGATCACGAAGAACATATGTACCATTCCAAATGCACAATAGTAATTTGTCACAAAAAACCCCATACCCATTTTTCAACTATTTTTCAAAATATATGAGCCTTTACTTTGTTTCAAGGCCTATTTTTTGAAAAGTTGAAATTAATTGTAATTGAAATTAAATAGATTACATAATATAAAAATTATTAATATAATATTTTTAATTTTTTTAGATCAATTTGATTTTTAATTGTGAAGCTCTATATTTTTTATGAAAAATTTTCACCTTAATTTTCACTTTCTTTTTTTTATCCCAAAACAAAACAAGTTATCTCCCACCAAAATTCCAAATATGTGGGAGATGTATATTCAAGATCAAGATTTGCAAACAGTTTGATATAATGCAAGATTAGGTTAAGTATAAATCACTTTTTAATTAAAAGGATAATGATAGGAATGTTTGTTTAGTAAAAGATAGAAGTATAGTTCGCCCTGTGCTCACCATGCGATTGCTATGAGGGAAATGTCTGTTATGCATTGGATAGGGACAGACCCCCTTGCTGATATAAGGGGGGAGGGTGGAGGTGTCCTTTTTACTTGGTTTATAAGACTTTGGTGCTAGAATTTTTGTCTAGTTTTTTAACCCACAACAAAATTCACCTACTCTAATTCCTCTCTCTACTTCAACCATGATGAAAGCTAGCTATTTGTTCTATTATGGCCACCTTGTGAGGTGTTTCCTTCGATATAATGAATTGCTTCTTTAAAAGAGAGGCCAAACAATCAAAATGTGTTGTCACTATCGAAACAAAATCTTATAAGTTACTAGTTTAACTAACAAAAATTTTTAAAATTATCCCAAGTTAAAAGTCAAATGAATATAGTTTTGATTAATAAAAAATATTTATATAAACTATCGATATTTGATATTTATATTAAATTTGATTAAATTTGGTTTAAGTCAAGTTGAGTAATTAAGAGATAAAACTCTTTTGATATCTGTTTTCGTCATATATAAGAGTCCAATCTGAAATTTTATTTAAGAAATATTAGTGTTCAATCAATACACCAGGGTGTTGATTCTCTTAATCCTTTCGTGTTTGGCAACGCGTTGTGTATTTATACTCTTGAAATCATCAATGAAATTCACGGTCTCCCACGCTCCCTTGTGCAAACATTTCTTTAAAATGTACAAAAACTGATTGGCTTAATCTAAATTGACCATATACTACTACAAAGTCATAATTTTTTAATATTAGAAACTATATTTAAGGTTAGATTTTACGAGGTTGCTCTTAAAAACAATGAACAGTAGACATGCTTAAGGAATCCCATGATGCCTGGATCACAAGTCAGGAATCACCAAGTCCACCTAACAAAGATCTATAAGTTTCCCCGCAAGAAACCTCGCCTTTGCATCCTTTTTCTTTTGGGCCCTCATTAAATATGGCTCACAAATCTTGTTGGAGGCACGAGGCATTAAATGGGCCGGCAGGTCAAGGGTTTTTTTTTGGGCGTTTGGAGATTTTTACTTTTTTTAATATCATTGACATCTGATATTATATTACAACTAATCTAAATTGAGTACTTATCAAACCTTTTTAGGGACAATTTTTTCAAAAGCAGTCTTTTTTATTTTCAAATTTTAAAGCCGATAGTTGATTAAAGAACTTAACACACTTACCATTAAATTGATCATCTATTAGTGGGCTTTGGAGTGAGAGATTCTTTAGCTCAAACTTCATATGATCTGCTCTTCGTAAATGGTTCAAATAATAAAATTTTTTCTTTTTTAATTCTTTTTATCGATTTGATTCCGTTTAATTATATTTTCTTATTAAAAAAAAGGGATATGATATTGACATCGGACCCCACATGTTTAAGAAGCCATTAAAAAGTCAAAATTTCACTTTTAAGTTTGGGAAGCAGGATCTATACTTGGAGGAGTCAGAAGTCGAAGGGGAAAAATGGCTGGCCATGAATGCACATGACTAAAGTGAAAGTGAGGAGCTTAAGACTTGATAGGGTTTAGACCAGTGCATTAATTTTGGGATTAAGTATTTGGAGAAGGTTGGACGTGTGCAGTTGAGTTTCATTTATAATCCCAGGGACTGCGGTTCCCGGTCCCATTAAGCTTCGGCATAAATTCACCCTTCTAGATCTTTAAAATTTAACAAAATTCTTTTAAATTAAATGATCGAATATCTTATGAGATTTTAAATTTAAATTTTAAAAATAAATAAAATAGATTTTAAAAATTTAATCATTTAATGGATTTCATAATATTCAAATTAGATTAATCGAAAGAAATCCAAATATCAATTAATCAGTAAAAAAAAGAACATTAAAATTTCTTATATATTTATTTATTTATTTTTGTTATTGACAAAAGAATTTTTCTATGATCGACGATTATTCAATGATCGACGATTATTCAATGATTATCCTTCCATGAGAGGATCTAATAAAAGAAAGCCATAGCTATGATACATACTAGGGTCTTAAATCTTGATATCTCTGAATTAAAAAAATAATTACAATTGAGTTTTAATTTATTAACGATTAATAATTATTAGATAACCATTCAACAGATACCAACTCATGAGTAATCAATTTATGAGAATAATAAAAATTTTCTTTACCAAACTTTTTAAGGACAAATGTCGAATTTATTATAATTTTATCATTTAGTTTATGTAATAGAATTTGTAAATATATTTATCATTTTCATCGAACTATCAAAATATTAATAACATGAAAATTGTAAAAAAAAAAAATTCCTTCGTAAAGTTTCCGGGGAAAATTTTGAATTCAATAAAAGTTTATGATTAAGAAAAAAAAAACATTGGAACCTCATCGCCCTTATGTTCCATTATTATTCTTAATGCCATTTTGTGTGATTAAAATGATTATTTAGAATTTTCTTAGTACATCTTAAGGGCTATAGTCTTTTAAATTAAAATTTTGTTCTGAATCATTTTCTATTTGGGGTTAAATAAATTAAGATTTTGGTATTTTTTTAAACTCTCAATAATTTAATTCAGAAAATTGAATCTAATTCTCATTTTTTGGTGTGATTCTTTGCTTTTATAATAATAAAAAATTTTAATTGCTACATATTTAGTATGTACCAAATAAGCTTACAAAATTTATATAGTAAATAAAAATATAATTCATTTTTTTTTATTTTTTGCTTTTATATATATATATATATATATAGTACAGATTCGAATTTAAGGAAAAGAAGACAGTTGAGTCGCAGGTAAGAAGCTGTTTGCTTCATTTCAATTCTAGGACACAGCAAGCACATTTATGAATCATGCATCCTTCCAAAATGTCTTAGTCACATAACTCTAAATGCCCTAAGGTACCAAGGAAGGGGATTGGGGGTAGTTGCCCTTGAATTTTTTTTTATAAAAAGTTTAATTTAAATAATTTTAAAATTTCTAATATTAGATATTATTAATAATAACCCTCGATCCCTATCTATTTGTCCCAAGAAAAATTTCATCTCTCATTAGGATTAAAATTTTTGTCCTACTAAAATTCTTTTTTTGGCTTGGCCCTCTCCTTGCTTTGTTTCCTATTTTATTTGCAAATCCATCTCTATGTCACATGCTTCATGCTTTTATCATTTTCTCGGAACAAATACCGATATTTTGTAATCACGTTGAATTCAATTAAATTTGATTTGAGTTTTGATTTTAAAGTGCAAAACTCTCCTGTGTCTGTTTTCATCAAACACAAGATTTTGAATCCCAAATTTTAGTTAAGGGGTACCGGTATGACTAACTAGGGTTGGTTATATTAATAATGCTATTTGTAACATATATTAAAATTGATAATGCTTGCTAGATAGATGGAAACAATTTATATTTGAAAAATATGTGACGTATTAATTTTTTTCTTTTATCATGGAAACTCACTAAGGAGCATAATGAGAAAAAATTTTTTCCTGAAAAATAATATTTTTCATTAAATTTTTTATTTTAAGTACTAATTTTTTTCAATAAAAATATATGAACAAAATTTCGAGATTAAAATTAAACGAAAAGGTTTGTTGTAATCAACATAATAAAAAGCTCAAAGCAGCTGAAAGAAGTAAAGAAGCATAAGGAAACTGCACTGAAGCCTCCACTTGATGGGTTGACTTGACTCCATAAATTTTTTTCGCACATACCCCTTTACGTGTCTAGTTGATTCTAGAATTTCCTGTTGTATCTACCATACCCAACAAACCTCTCCCTGTCCCTTCTCTCTCTCTCTCTCCTCCTCCGCATTTAATCCCCACAGCCGTCCCTTGTACGCATCCTTCAACGTATAAATACACGCTTTTTTCCCCAAACTCTGCTTCACTACTCTCGAATAGAAAGCAAATTCCAGATCAAATCTCTCAAAATTCACAATTTCAATCAAAACCCAGTTATCAAAACTCAAATCCAAGCAACTCCACCATGGATTCCCCTCCAAATCCAAACGGAGCTATCAATGTTCAACCAAAACGGAGCCGTTCACTACCAAACTTTCTTTTAAGTGTGAAACTCAAGTATGTGAAATTAGGATACCACTACCTAATGTCAAATCTAGTCAAGCTCTGCTTAATCCCACTAATCGCAGCCCTTGCAATCCATGCATCCAAGATGAATTTCGACGATTTCTATCATCTCTGGCTCCATTTACAATGCAATCGAGTAGCAGTCATGGCCTCCTCTGCTTTCCTCGTTTTTGGTTCAACTGTATACCTCATGACCCGACCCAGACCTGTTTATCTTGTAGACTATGCCTGCTATCTCCCTCCGGCACATTCACAAGCCA
Organism: Dillenia suffruticosa; assembly: GCA_033439265.1. NCBI lineage: Eukaryota > Viridiplantae > Streptophyta > Magnoliopsida > Dilleniales > Dilleniaceae > Dillenia > Dillenia suffruticosa. The sequence goes on along the minus strand of JAVTVX010000008.1, from coordinate 2,092,284 downwards.
AATTCACTAAATTCATGGAGCACTCAAGGCTCACTGGAGACTTCGACGAGTCATCCTTGGAATTCCAGAGGAAAATCCTAGAAAGATCAGGTTTAGGAGAGGAAACATATGTTCCTGAAGCAATGCATTACATTCCTCCACGTCCTTCCATGGCTGCAGCAAGAGAAGAAGCAGAACAAGTCATGTTTGGTGCCTTAGACAACCTTTTCACCAACACAAACGTTAACCCGAAAGACATCGGAATCCTAGTAGTCAATTGTAGTTTATTCAATCCAACTCCTTCATTATCGGCCATTATCATAAATAAGTACACGTTGAGAGGCAATATTAAAAGCTTCAATTTGGGTGGAATGGGCTGCAGTGCAGGTGTAATTGCAGTTGATCTAGCAAAGGACATGTTGCGCCTTCACCGCAATACTTATGCTGTTGTGGTTAGCACAGAGAACATTACACAAAATTGGTATTTTGGAAACAAAAAGTCTATGCTCATTCCAAATTGCCTCTTCCGCATGGGGTGTTCAGCTGTTTTGCTATCCAGCAAATCCGCGGACAAGCGAAGGGCCAAGTATAAGCTTGCTCATGTTGTTAGGACACATTGTGGCGCAGATGATAAGGCCTTTAAATGTGTTTATCAAGAGCAAGATGATAATGGAAAAACTGGGGTGTCCTTGTCTAAGGACTTGATGGCCATAGCTGGGGGGGCACTTAAGACTAATATCACTACACTTGGTCCTTTAGTACTCCCAATTTCGGAACAAATTCTTTTCTTCCTAACTTTGGTTAGGAGAAAGTTGTTCAATCCGAAGATCAAGCCTTATATACCGGATTTCAAGCTTGCATTCAATCATGTTTGCATTCATGCAGGCGGTAGAGCTGTGATCGATGAGCTTGAGAAGAATTTGCAGCTCACACCGGAACATGTTGAAGCATCAAGAATGACACTTCATAGGTTTGGTAATACTTCTTCGAGCAGTATATGGTATGAGCTAGCTTATACAGAGGCTAAAATGAAAGTGAGAAAAGGTCATCGGATATGGCAGATTGCTTTTGGGAGTGGATTCAAGTGTAACAGTGCTGTTTGGCAAGCTCTTCGCAATGTCAAACCTTCTCCTAAGAGTCCTTGGGAGGATTCCATAGACAAATACCCTGTAAAATTAGATTTCTGAGGTTTATCATCTTTGAGAAAGTTTTCGTAGTATGTTTGACAATGGGTGTTGATTAATTGTGGTTAAGGATTTGTACTATGATGCTTTGATTCCTAACGTGGAAAAAGCAATGGTGTTTATAATTATACTCGTGAGTCTCGCACCTTTTTCAAATGAAAGTCTAGTTCACAGTTGTTATGTTAGCTCTTTTTCATTCTATCTTTCACTCACTAACGAGTTGGGGTGACAAAAGTTTCCGACTTGTGGTTCTTTTTCTTGTCCTAAGATGCCTTGATTCTTAAAGCAATAATAGTGTTTATTTGATTGTCTTCAATACCATTTGAACCGTCATGGGTGTTCCTGTTCCCAGTGCATAAAATGGTCTGACCTGCCCATGGTCCCAACGTATCAAATATTTTGGGGGATTTTTCATGAGGGTATTTTTTTTTTTTTTAAAGTGTATCTACCATCGATTGGTATCTAGATTAACTCAATTAAATTCGGTTCGAAAACTGTGTAGCCTATTTAAAAGGCCGACTCTTTTCACACTTATTTTTTCATTTCCAAAATTCACGAGGGTATTATATATCATTCATCATTTTTTAGAAAATAAAATTATATAATAATTAATCATTTTTATATGACCATCCAACAACCATTAAATTTCAAAATACCAATACTTATTATGACTTGTATGTACACCTAATCAAACTCATGATCATTCAATCCCAAATTTGTGGTCAATCATGTGTTATGAGCATTCGCCATCCATTGTCCTTCCTATGGTTTGGTACCACATAGTCAATTTTGTTAGAAAAATGCTATCTTCAAAGTCTATACTTCTGCGAGTCTCTCTAATTTAATGATATTTAAGGTTTCTCTCTTGATCTAAAATCTCAAATTTGAGTCTCGATCCTCTTTTCAAGGATGATGTCCTCTGTAAATTAAAAAAAAAAGTCCATGCTTCTAACGAAATTAGAGTGATGTGTCAAATTTTTATTAATTATTGGGCAATTCTTAATGTCATGGGGTAGGGTTTTCATGTGTATAACAATCAACACAAATTTGCCATATACAGGTTTGATGAAATATGAGGCCGACTTCTGCAAATTTTCTCATTGTTATAGTAAAAAATGACATTTCGGATGTATATTTGTTTCCATATCAATGGACCGAGAAGGATTTCAAACCCAAGATCAAAAAGAGAAATAGAAAGCTAGGCTAAGGTGAAATGAAAATAGATAAGGGAGAAATAAAATTTTGCAAAAATATAGAAAACAAAATATGAACAAATGTATACATATAAAAAATATAAAAATTTTTATATAAATATTAATTATTTTATGAAAATAATAGAATAGTCATTTTTTATAATAAAAATCTAAAATGATCAAATATATAATTTTAATCATAAGACAAATACCATAAAAATAAAAAAATTATAATTAAATAAATAATTTATTAAATATGAAAAACACGTAAATATAAAAAATATAACGATTTTTATATAAATATTAATTAATTTATCAAATTGAAACGTTTCAAAAATATTTTAAAAATAAAAAATATTTTGAAAATAAAGAAATATAAATATTAAAAATTTTTCATGCATCGTATCCATAGAAAGAGCATCTTTAACATATTAACTACCAAAAACAGTTGCGGGTTTGCTTCAGCTTCAAATAAATGAAAGAGACATCAAGCCAACTTGATTTTTTCTTATATTGGCCCTTTTGGCCTAAGTTTATGCTATACCATAATGTGAAAACAAATTCGACTTCTATTTAATATCTTATTCCATCTCTTCTTTCTAATTAGGGTTTCTTTTTTGATAAAATATTTTGATTACGTCAATTGTTATTATCAGAAAATATTATATATTAAAATTAAATCAATTATTAAAAAATATTTTGGTTAGAATATATATGAATAATTAATTTAATTTTAAAAATATTTAATTTTATAATGGGTTTTATATATAAATTTAATTTATTTTAATATTTAATCGGAATAATAAATCATTAGAGTTTTATATTTTTATATTGTTTTTTACCATAGTTATATTTGAATTTTTTCTAATATGGTGGATGAGAGGTAGACACATCCAAACCCTAGTCTGCATGATAATCCCAATAAATACATTTCCTTTGGTGAAAAGGACTGGCCATATGGATCAATGGAAGGTCTAAATCCATTGGGACAGCTGATGGAATGCTGAATATCCATGTACATCTTCTTTTCTAGGGAGTTTTAAATGGGGACTAGAAAGGAAATTGAGATAATTGATATCATTCTAAAATGTAATCCTACATAAGCCTTCCAACGTTATTACTGACAAAAAGTTTTTGTAATCATATGACTTTTTTTTTTTTTTTTTTATCATATCTTAAATATTGTTCGATAATTTATTTTCTCGACATCTTTTTTCTTTTAGACTCATTTTTTGTGTTAGGCTTTTCTATTTTTTTTTCTTTTCTTAGAAAGTCATACTTGTGTTGACTATTTAAAACGATACATATAAAATTTTTTAATCCTATTAAATTAACTCTCTCTCTCTCTCTCTCTCTCTCTAATCTTTCTTAATATTACAAATTAAAAGATTTAATATTTGAATTTTAGAAATCATACCGATGAGCATAGTTATAAAGCCCAGACTAATCTCTCGGTTGGATCGAGTCAACTCTTGACACGAACAACCCAGGTGTTAATCGCGAGGACTCTCAAACCATATAACCTATAGATTTTTATATTTTAAAATAATTAAAAATCAGCTATAGAATTAGTAATTCAATAGTTTAATCAGTTAAATCATAAATTTTAAGACGTATGGATCAGTATTTGGGTCGGATTTAATAACTATCCTCGCAAGATTTAAAGTATTTGTTGTATTTGTCATGATTTATGAGTTATTGTAAGTCTACCATAAGTATTATATCAGAATAGGTACCGTGGTTAAACGAGTAAAAAGGGAAAAAGACAAATATAGCAATACAATAATTTGAAGAATCAACATAATGGCCAGGCTACTAAGGAATCAAAGCATCTGTACAGCAACACCCTCATCAAAAGCTAAACAACAAATAAAACGGGATAAAAATAAGGAGACTTCAAGAGTTAATCCCCAATTAGGACTGGATACCTATCAATGCTGTCCTCCCAAGGACTACTGGGAGAAGGTTTGACATTGCGAAGTGCTTGCCAAACGGTACTATTACACTTGAATCCACTCCCAAACGCAATCTGCCATATCCGGTGACCCTTCCTCACTCTCATCTTAGCCTCTATGTATGCTAACTCATACCATATAGAGCTCGAAGAAGTGTTCCCAAACCTATGAAGAGTCATTCTCGATGGCTCAACATGCCCCTGTTTAAGTGCCAAGTTCTTCTCAAGCTCATCTATCACAGCTCTTCCACCTGCATGAATGCAAAAGTGATCGAATGCAAGCTTGAAATCCGGTATATAAGGCTTGATCTTCGCGTTAAAAAACTTCCTTCTGACCAAGGTTAGAAGAAAATGAAGTTGTTCGGATAATGGGAGTACTAAAGGACCCACTGTGGTAATGTTAGTCTTGAGTGCCCCACCAGCTATAGCCATCAAGTCCTTAGATAGGAAGACACCGGTTTTTCCATCATTGTCTTGCTCTTGGTACACACACTTGAATGCCTTATCATTTGCACCACAATGTGTTCTAACTATGTGCACAAGCTTGTACTTAGCCCTTTTCTTGTCCGTGGACTTGTTAGATAGCAAAACCGCAGAGCAACCAACGCGAAACAAGCAATTGGGGATCAACATGGACTTCTTATTGCCATAATACCCGCTTTGAGTGATGTTCTCAGTACTCACAACAATAGCATATGTATTGCTATGTACTCGCAATAAGTCCTTGGCTAGATCGATTGCTATCACTCCTGCACTGCACCCCATTCCACTCAGATTGAAGCTCCGGATGTTCCCTCTCAACTTGTATTTGTTTACCATTATGGAGGACAAAGAAGGGGCTGGATTGAACAAGCTGCAATTAACTACAAGAATACCTGTAGGAAATTATGTGCAAGTCAATTATTTGACATTATATAAATAAACAAATAAAAGAATTGTCTTTAGATTTTAGTGAAATCTTTACGATTAAAAAGAGTTAATTCGAAAATCAGTTAAATACATGATTCTAAGTTTAAAAGATATTTACCTGTGATAGGAACATAAATAGAGTTCAACCAAGGAGAATGGATTTTTTTATCCAACAATACCTATGTCTTTGAGGTTGATATTGGTGTTGGCAAAAAGGCTATCCAAGGCACCAAACATGACTTCCTCTGTCTCTTCCCTTGCTGCAGCCAGTGATCGACGTAGAGGTATGTACCTAAGTGACTCTGGACCATATGTTTCCTCCCCTAAACCTGATCTTTCAAGGATTTTTCTCTGAAACTCCAATGATGACTCGTTGAATTCTCCAGTGAGCCTCGAGCGCTCCATGTATTGAGAGAATGTGACCTTGAGGTGGGGAGGTGGAAGATAGCATGAATAGTCTACAAGATAAATGGGTCTTGGTCGAGTCGCAAGATACACGATTGACCCAAAGAGAAGAAAAAGAAAAGAGACTAAGACCATGACTAAGTTGTATTGTAAATGGAGGAAGAATTTATAGTAATCTTCAAAGTTCATTTTGGATGCTTGGATTAAAACTGCTACTATCGGTGGGATTAAGCAAAGGTTTAGTAGGTTTGACATGAGGTAATGGTATCCTAACTTCACATACTTGAGTTTCACACTCAGAAGAAAATTTGATAATGTACGACTCAGATTTGAATCATGATTTATAGCCTCTTTTGAGTTGGGAGGAGAATTTAGAGGAGATTCCAGGTGATGGGATTCCTTGGATTTGAGTTTGTAGAAATGGGGTCTTTGTTGAGTTGTGATTTGGTTATGGAATTTGAGAAACGAGAAGCAGAAGGGTGTGTGTATTTATATTTGTGAAGTATTTAAAAGAATAATTAGATTAATCGAATTTTCAGATTAATTAATTTTTTAGATATCGATAATCCATGCCACACAATTTTTTTATATATACGTTGAAGTTAAAACATCTGATATTAATGTTTTCGAGCTGTCAAATGTTTAATTATTCTTCCTTTGAGTTGTATACTAGGTATTTAAACTTTGTATAAAATCAAATAACTCATCATTTCAAAAAGCTATGCAATTTTTGTAACAATGTTCCCTTTTCTTTGAATTATTGTTGATTAATCTAATTACAAAATATATTTTTTTTCCTTTTCTTGTTGTGCTCATTCATTTATCGTCCCTTATATGACTTATTTTTTGAGAAAATTTTTGTCACACATTTGATTATGATTGTGTAGAGGATTACCAAATTTATGGTTAAATATAGGAGATTGAAGAAAGACTACTCTTAAACAATAATTACAACAACAAGAACAAGATTAACAATCCAAATTTTTGTCTCATTAAATTGGATTAATTATTTATATTTTTTTTTATGTGGTTATATTCTATTTTATATCAGTTATAAAATATGCATATATAAATTATTTTAGTTTTTCATTGATAGACTATTTAACACAATTCTCTTGCTTTACTTGAGATTGGTTGGAATGAGAGAATTACATATTTTAATTTAATTCTTATTAATTCGTAATTAAAATTCAAAAGGGTTTTGAAAAAATTAGTAGTAAACTTTTATCTCATGATTATTGGGGCCTTAAATTCAAGTAATTGTCTTAAGGTTTGAGTAATCAACCTTTTCAAAAAAGAAAAAAGAAAGAAAAAATTACCTTTCTTATGAAACAAAAAAGGAAAGAAAATAATAAAGATTTATATTAATTTTTTGAAAAATGAAAAATTTTTTGTTTTAAAGTGAAAGGGAAAGTGACAAGTGAGAGAGAGAGAGAGAGAGAGAGAGAAGTCAGTAAAGGACGTCTGAATCGCATCTCCCTCACGCCAACGAACCAGAAAACAAAAGAAAAAGGAAAATTAATTTTAAAAAAAATCAGTAGTCTAAATCATATTGAAGTTCGTGAAGTCATTTCAATTTCACAGGTTGTGTTTATTGCTGGGGAGATTGAATTTGTCAGCTTGTGTGCAGCCTTGGGGCTACAAAAGCGCTGCCACCATGCAACCCATTATCCAATTTTCCTGTTTGCTACCTTCCCCACGCCAAGCACTTTCTCTCTCTCTTCACTCTCTCACCGACTTCCACTGTTACCCTTCTACTTGCTTTACTTGTTTAGAGTAAAAATTTTTCTTATAATCGCTTAATTTAATTTTGACAAAATCTTAATTATAAAATGAAAAACATAAAGAATTAAATACTTGAAATTTTAATATAAATAATTTAAAAATAATATTAAATCATGGGTGCAATTTTTTAAAAAAAAACCAATAATGTTATATTTTGCCTCCTTTATACATCTGGATTCTCACTTGTATAATTTAGTTGTTTCAAAGCTAGGGAATGGTAATGAAAGATGTGTTATGGAAAGTATAATAAAAAGAGAATTTCATAAGCTTTCCTGTATTGTTGTCTTCCAAATGTAGTTGTGAGTTGGGAGTCTATTATTGGGTAATTGTGAATAGCAGGTTCAGTGTTAGCCAATACATTGATGATGAAACATATCTCAGAGAGAGAGAGAGAGATAGGGGTACTAGTACAGCTACTTTCACAGATCTTTTGTTATTAGCTACTTATCCTTCCCCCTGTGGCTTAGAATTTCTATTGAAGCTTCAAATACCTCAAAAGCCTGCAGAAAAAGCAAGAAAAGAAAAGGTGAATGTCAAGTTGTGTAGTAAACTTGTTAATCAAATCATATACTTAAATGGGTGAGGACCAAGGGCCTTCAGTGATGCCAAAAACTTTCTCTAAATCTGTGATCTCGAATTCTAACCCTCATCCCCTTTAAGGGTAATGCCCTTCTTTATAACCCCAAAAAAATAATAAAAAAAAATCCTTCGAAGGGTGGGGGAAAATCTATCTTAGTAAGTGGTGTTTGACTTGGGTAAATCTATAAGCTTTTCATTTAATGCAAATTAGAATGGCACAACCTTTTTATCAAAGAAAAATAAAATGCTGAAAGACAAATTAAATCCGGTTGGTAAGGAGTAGAATTACAGAGATCATTGAAAAGTTTGAAAGGAGTTGCCTTTCTGTCATAATCTTGGCCAGGAACGGTTGGTCCTTGAGGCATAGGACAACTTAATCTGATCAAGATCAGGCAGATAAGATTCCATGTGGACTTTCTTTTATGATTATTTATAGCCAAAGGACAGGATAAGAAGCCTTACAGAATAATAAGGTAGTTTCTTTTCATGCAATGAATGTGGAGATATGAAGTTTGGTTAGACAATCTCTCTTTTCAAACATTTTGCGAAACTAGGTTGACCGTAGTTCAAGTTTACAAATGGAAAAATGCATGCAGACTAGCTAGCTTAGTAGCTTGCGGGCTCTGAAAGCTTAGTTCTGGCACAATGCGGCTCTCATTGCTCAGCAATGGGGAGGGGACTAGACTTGAAATAAGGGTTTATCCTAGCAATGGTTTCGAATCACCCATCATGACCATTTTTCTTTTTTCTTTCTTTTTTTGCAATATAAGAAGATGGCTAGAGTGACTGTTTTGCTATTCCTCTTCGCCTCTTAGTGTGCTCAGGTTGAGTCATAAATTATTGTTTTTTTAGCAAATGTGTCACTATAATTGTACCAGGACACTCAACCAACTGTAAAACCTTTCATGACTCTAATGTTTTGGGGGTACTTTCCCAAATGATTTCCATTTCGTGTTACCTCGTACCAAATGAAAAGGTAAGTTCATTTAAATTGAATTGAACCATTTTTTTTTTACAACACGGATTGAACCCGAATCATAGAATTAATTAGGGGATGTAATCATTAGGTTGTTCTCTCAGGACAAATGAACTGAACCATTGAATTCATCTGATGAACTCTCAAGTCTGAAACCAAAAATTAAAATTTGGAATTGAATTAAATTCCTAGAATAATAAGTTTAAAATGTGAAATTCATTTGTAAACATGGCTATTTACCTAAATACTTTTAGAATTTTCCCAATTTAAAGTTAATTAGAATAAAATGATAATTGAGAGGTAAAATAGATGAACTCCATGAACTCTTGTGGAGTTCATTGCAAATTCTATCGTTTTTAGTTGATTCGGAGATTCATAATTTTTTTTAGAATTAGAAATGAATTACACAATTTTTTTTTTTGAAACAAAAAAATAGATTTGGAAATGAATTACATAAAAAATATGAAATTCATTTGGATCCAAGTATGTCCTTTTCATCAAATTCAAATCCACGCCATCAAGATTATGAAGTGTGTTAGGTCGACTTGATAAACCGCTTTGTTCATCACAACTATCATGACTTGTAGCCTCTTTACTAGAAATTTTGCATGCTATTTCTAGGTTCATTAGATTTGGTATGAAAACTTCATATTGAGTTTTTTATTTCACCATGCATGGGAAAAACAATGTAAGGGACACAGGGTTATCGCGACACGTAAAAATTAACAAAACATGCTTATACATAGAAAAATCCATGCAGCATAGTGAAAGATTCAGAACAATAACGAGAGAGACTGAGTAGTACCTCTGTTCTTCATCAGCAAAACTATGGCTTCTAGTGGACTTATAGTTTGGAAGAGGAACATGACCAGATTCAATTTGCTTGAGGTCCTCAATGAGTATCTCATAGTGTCTCTTCACTTCCTCGGCGGATTTTCCACCCACAGCCTTGGCAATGTTGTGCCAGCGATCCGGGGTGTCTTTGTCGTACAAGGCAAGTGCATTCTCAAACAATTTGTTTTGCTTGGGTGTCCAAGAAGAGCTAGAACTCCTTGAACCAAGAGAACTAGAAGCCATGAATCACTATTCTAATGAACTTTTGAGCAACTCTATTGACCAAGAAGGATAGACAAAAAAGGAGTAGAGAAAATTTTGGAGTTTGTATTAAACCCGTAGAAAATTAAGAGAGATGATCGGAGAAAAAATTCCTCAATACATCGAATAAAGTGGGTATTTATACGAATTGAGATATATACATAAAAGGAAACTCACGAAATTAAGCTAATCAAATATTTTTTTAAATGTATAATTAATAGAATGTTGACATATTATGATATTTAGGGTAATATAAGTAGACATATATAAAAAGATGCAGATACTAGTAAAACATGTTCGAAATAATGATGTAATGTGTATCTTTTGAGAATATTTACGATATTTATATTGAAATATATAAAAGGAAATATATACATTAACGGAACTCAAAAGGGTTTTTATGGAAAATGATTGACATGTGGTGTGCTTCTCATCGGCGGAAGATACGGTGGTGGGGTTGAAGCCAGTTGGCGAATCTGCTTAGCCAAAAGGTGGAACGAGGAGGTGACTAGTCTACTTTGGAACCTGAAGATGAAACAAGCAACAAACAAAAGTGAGAATCAGTATCAATCGAAGGGTTTGGGTCTTCTTTAGTCTTGTTAGTTTTAGTTTTCTCTCTCTTTTTATAATTTTTGTTTTGGCTTTTATGGAGTCATAAACTTTTGAATAACTTTGATTTTAAAGCAAATGAATTCTTAAATATATATATATGCACTAAATATTTTTATTAATCGATATAAAATTTAATATAAAATATGAATCTTTTTATAATCTAAACACTAAAATTAATATTAATCATAAACCAAAAGGGAAAATGTGAAATCATTGATTTCATTTCTCCAAAAAAAAAAAAGATTTTCTCTTTACTATGGCATATCTGCCCGAAAGAATTGTCATCTTCTTTTTGTGTTACCTTTTTTTTCTTTTTTTTTTTTTCCTTTTTTTGACTTATTATCTTATGTTTCGTCTTTTTGCATGTCTGACTCAAATCCTCAGCCACAAACGGCGGATATCAGGCCTCAGAATGGGTTGCGAAGGTGTTAATTTTTTTTAATTAAATATTAAATTTAAAATTTATGAATAAAAAAAATTATATTAAAAAAATTTCTTTACATGAGATTTATGTTCAAAATAGATCGTCAAAATATGATTCTTGACAAGTGACTTATCTTTGGAAGCAGAGATTGGAATTACTTGCTACCCCGGGGGGGATTGTGTTGGGTTTCCTGCAGATTTTGTCTGAGAAGTGACCCCTTTGTTGGCATTTGAGTTTCGGATCTTTGTTTCTCAACAGCATTACAGAAAAGTTGTAGCTGGCCTTGCCCTGAAACCGTACTAATGTCAGAACTCTGCCCTTGTTCGGTTCCTCAAATCAGCCGAGTCAACCGGTGCTCATCTGCATAGCACCTGTGTCCCTTAAAAATAAATAAATAATACATGTGGGTATGGGTTGGCTGAATGGGCTACGCAGGGTGGTGTGCAGCTAGAAATCATTAAAAATATCCTGATGCTGAGTTAAAATTTTAATTAATTCTTATTTTAATTAAGGTGTTTGACAAATTTAAGAATGTTCATACCATTTCCCCAACGTTAATTTATCGAGACTTACCATGTTAATAGGTGCTTAAACCGTTATGAAATTCTGATTATAAATAGATTGCACCGTTAATACAAACAAATGTAGTTAGACGGTTAGTGTATTAAATAATTCAATAAAAAATCAATTTAAATGTTAATAATAACTTTGATTTATATAATGATTATACAACAAAGATTAATCTCTATTATAATTCTAAATTCATGAACGTTTTAGTAAATTAAAAAAAAAAAAAAGTTGTGCTTGTATGATTTTACAAATCCTTTGATACACCGAAGTATTTAATGTCTGCCTTAATCAATAAAATAGGATTTTGAGTCTCTCATTTTTCTCTATCTACATGCATAATTTTTTTTTTTACTGTACTAAATGGTATCGAAATCATATTTCGATTAATTCAGTTTAGGATTTATAATGATCCATTTAGGGATATTCTCCCAATATAGTTTGCTTTATACCCAAATCGTGAATCAAACTCAAAATTTTAATTAAGGGAGTTAATGTCATGTCTCATTGGGTAACTGACCGTTGGTATTTACATGCATGATGAGTGACAGGAACATCTGATTAGCATTGTTGCCGCCGTGCAGCATTGTTGCCGCCGTGCAGCATTGTTGCCGCCGTGCATGAGGGAGTTGAGTATTATTTTTATTTTGGACCCATATGGTGTCAGTCTTCTTGAGAACCACAGCACAAAGATGCAGTGTGGTCCAGAACGACCCCGTGATTCGATTTGGTGTCTTGGAGGTCTGGTGTCACTTTGTATCTTTTTATCCTGATGCATAGATAGGACTCCTTTTCATTAATACTTGCCGCCCCATCCGCATATTAACAATTCGCATATTACTGGTTGCTCACTGAAACTTATTAACAATAATAATAATAATTAATGTATTTTTTATAAACTATCAATCCGATAATCATATTATATTCAACTAATTCAATACGAATCAGTTTAGACTCTTAAGGGGTCAAATTCTTCCGTGTCTGTTTTTTTTATACATAAGATTCGAGTCCAAAACTTTATTTAAAGGGTACCAATTGGGTCAACTAGGTGTCGGGAAAAAGTAATTAATATGTATTCTTATAAATAGCATTTTAATAAATGTTGCTAAAACTTTTAAATATCATTTATTCCTTAAAAATTATAATGTCTACTTCTCTTTCCTGTCCCTCTATTTTTCCTCTTAATCTAAAATTTTTGTTTCTTCTGTATTTTAAAGATGTGCATATTTTGGATGTTGCAGGCCAAAATGATGGAGGAAACCATGGCTTAAATCACCCCTTCCACATGGTATTTTTTTTCTGTCGACTCAGCTAAAGTTACGTTGTATCTTTAGAGTCGACCATTCTGCTCCACTTCGTCACATTTGGATCTGTCGTGTTCAGGTAATTTGATTGATAGGGTTTTATTCAGTGCTTTCTTCTGAAATGCCAAGGGATTCTCTCTCTCTCTCTAACTCTCTCTAAAAAAAAAAGGATTCAGTCAGTGAAACAAGGGATAATGTTGTTGATTATGGCATAGAACCCTAAAGTCTGAAAATTTGTGTTTGGTAAAGATGGTTTTCGGGGTCGGCGGTGGTCCGTCCTTGCAAGTTGGAAGGTATCACAAGGTTTCAAATTGGATTGGAGTGGTGATGAATCATATGGATATCTGTATGTAATCTCTTTGCCAAGTACCAAACTCACATATCATTGATTGGCTTTAGTTGCATCCATTTCTCTCTTATGGGTCAAGATGCCATGGAAATGGTGACTTTTCATGAGTCTAAGCAGACCATCCCATTCTTGGTCCATGCATGAAATCCCGAGCAGAAGCATGAGAAGTACATTTTGAGAGAGAGAGAGAGAAGTAGAGTAGTTGTGTGCATGTCCTTTGGCAGAGATTTTTTTTCTTTTTGGTTGTACAGAGACTAATTTGGGATTTCTAAGTCGGGAAGAAAAATTTTGATCACTAGACTATCTCTTAGAGACTTTGGTAGTCGGGATGTTCATGTATCAACCAAATGGAATCATATGGGCACTTTGTTATAAGTACCCAAAAAAAGGGCACTTTGTTATGCATGTAGGAGATACTTGTGCAAGTTGGGCACGGGGAAGATATGATAAGAAAGGAAGATACTGATGCACTTTTGATAAGGGAATTATGGGCTGAGTTGATTCCGCCCCAAGTTTTTTTTTTTGTTTGTTTTTTAGACTTGAGAGATGCATTTTCGGTTCTTGCATTTTTCCTCATTATTCAACAATAAATAAATGCAAAAAATAAAAATTTCCCTTTTTCATTTTTTAAAAATAATTTTAAATTTGTGGTAATTTGTTAAATTACTTATAAATACACTGAAAATGAAATTAGGTATTAGATTTTGTTGAAAATTTTCTAGTACCAAAAAAAAAGAAAAATTTCCTTTAACCTCCCATCCCCCCCAAAAAAAAAGAACCTTTGGGAAAGCCCAGTTAAAGGCCCACATGGGTGCTACAATCCATTAGGGTAATCCAATTGGGCACGTACTAGGCTGAGGATCTTATTCTTCATTCACATAGATTGGAACTGACAAATGACAATTGATCTGGTAGGAAGAATACAAGATCTCTTAATTAAAACTCGAATTCAAATTTTAAAAATGAAAAAAATTATATTATGAGAGCTCCTCCCTAAAGGATTCAATAGTAGCACGAGTCGAATTAATCAGAGGATGACTCCACGTACCAATTGCTCAAATACCTCTATATATATATATATATATATATACACACACCAGTTTAGGGGGGTGTAATTGGGCCCTTTACACTTTTTTAATATCCTTAAAGGCCATCGAATCCCAAGGCACATGAACATGAAACAACTATCCAATTATTAGTTTAGGCCCATTTATTTTGAGCCAGATTGCCCTGTTCTACTTTGGATTGTTGGCTTTAATGATCCATTACAAGCCAATGAGCCCTACAAGCTAAGGGACTGTCTCAGGTATAGCGAAAGGCAACCGTGAGAGTCGTATTACAATCCCTCTCTTCTCTCCTCTAATTGTGTGATATGGTTTTGTACAACACAATTATTTTATTTGATTCTGTAAATTAAGAATCCAACTTTTGCATGCAGATGAGATCCACCCTCCAAATACTTGAGTGAGTTCTTTGAAGAAACGGACTTCTGAATCATTTAGAGTCCCATTTCTGAAAGTGTACTTACCACACGAATGGGAATATAAAAGGATATAGATTCTCTCTCTCTCTCTCTCTCTCTCTCTCTCTGCTGACAGTCCTAAGCAGTTGGCACCCAAGAATAACTTGACTTTGGATTTAACACCCAACAAAAAACACAATCATTTATGTGGACGTCACTTCCACTAAAGCTTTACAGTTGGAGAAACCCTACAATTTTTTTCAATGAAAAAGCCAATCTTAAAGGACTCTCTACTCTGAATCTCAATCTTATGGATTAGACGCTATAGGCCCCTCCCATTATCATCATTTCACAATGACTATTGTATTATGTGTTGAAAACTCTCCCCCTTCCCCCAACTTTCTTTTTCTTTTTTTCCTTTTTGTTCATTAACAAGTGAGATGAAGCTTATTGGGGGTGCAAATGTGTAAAAGAAGTTTAAGAAGAAAGAGTAGTGTATATTTTTAGCAAACTTGCATATGAATTACATTGAAGAATATGAAACTTTTATGAACGGTTAATTGGCTTAATCAAAAGAACGCTAAATCTTTTAATTAAAATTCATATTTGAATCTTGAAAATAAAAATAATTATATTGGAAAAGTTTTCTCTACGGAGGTTCCGACAATAACTTGAACTACATTAGTTGGAATATAATTTCGGATATTATTGATCAATCAACAAAAAAAAAAAGAATTTGAGACTTTTAATATGATGATCACATCTAGCGACACGAAATCAAAATGAAGATCTGTCTCATTCCATGATTAACATATGACAAGTGATCAAGAATTTTCCCCCTTTTTTTTTTAAATATTAGAAACCCAATCCTCAATTTAGATTATTTAAGGGAAAGGTACATTATCAGACATTGAGAGGGCTAAGATCTTATAGTCCATAATGAATAATCTGGAAATGCTTCTTCAATCTGTTTCATTTGAAATTTATTGAATTGGGTAGGTGACCCACCTGTCTCTAAGATTGTCCCTTAAGAATAATGTGTATCAACATCAACATAAGTGTTATTTATTATTTATGTCTTGAACACTTCTGGATTGAGATGAAAGAATTGGGACAAAGTTTGGTGAGTTCTGGTCAGTTGTTGGTCTCTTGCCATGCACTTGATCAAGGGTATCTTTCTATTACCCTCGAATCAAAGGCCATGTTGCAGTTTCTTTTTGATAGAATAGAACAAAGCCATGCTCTTCAACGTTTTTTTTTTTCTTTTTAATCATTCTTAACGCATCTAAACGTCGCAAAAAAGTGTTTTTATTGACGTTTCTATATCAAAATGTCACAAAAGGCCAAATAACAACTATACTAAATGTCAAAAAAATACTTCGACAAAAGTCTTTTTTTAGAGTGTAAATTTGTTTTTTTGGCTTAAGATCTATGAGGATTGTAAATTATCGATAAAATTTAATATTAATTTTTGAAATAAATAAATATTTTTTTACTGCTATATAAGCCCTAGAAAACTAATTTTCATTTTCCATAATTTCACATCAATCTTGGTCATCCCCAAGTTTTTTTTTTTTCATCATAGGGGTTATCCCAACAGCTCATGTTGTGCTGTCTGCCTCCATCCCTTAGTTGATATTAAATCATCAATTAGGTTCGATCTGTATGAATCTTCAACTGAAAGGGGACAATGCTGTAGCCCAGCTGCCCCACCCAAATGGGGTACCCTTCTTTCTTTCTGTCTTTTCACTTCTTTTAATAGTTTCCATTAAGTTCTCTATCACAACATTTTCTGGTCCCCAAGTGAGGATATATATTTATTTCTTGTGGGATATATGTTGGATAGGGATTTTATTAATTACTAATTCTTTAGATCCCATCCTACTAGCTTGCTTGCTGCCCCCTTCAAGGTCTCCGTGGCCTTTCCAGTTGTAGGGAATGATGAATAGTTGGCTTTCTTTGTCTATAGGGTCAAAAATATTATTACCACTTTTGCATGAAAAGTAGTTTTCTGTGAGACCCTTTTTCAAGATGTGTGAGAGAGAGAGGGAGAGAGAGAGAGAGAGGGGGAGGGAGGGAGGGAGGGAGGGAGTCTTGATTTTAAGGTATGAGAATAAAGAAATGAGATCTAGGATAATCAAACCCTTAATGAGTTTTACAGTATTCAGATCAAATTAGTCAAGTAAAGTCTGTATATCAGTCTGTAGAGAGAGAGAGAGAGAGAGAAAGCACGCTCTTGACCTTTCTATTCTATCCGGACATCTTTATTCTTCAATGTCTGGATAGAATGCGAAGGTGCAGGGAATGAGACCTTTCTAAGGACTCGTTCTTTTGTTGATTCCCAGACTATACCTTTGAATTTGATGACCAGAGAATGGAAAAATGCTTAAAAAAACTTGTATTACCAATACCCTATATTTTGCATTTATTTATTTTTTGATTTAACGTGTGAAAATTATTTTAGTAATTGCTATTTATAAAAAAAATAGTAAATTGTGTAATAAAAGTATCGTTCTATTGAGAAAATAGATTAAGATTGGTAGTTTTTATTTTCTATTTTTTAAAGATTTTAATAATTATATTAATACAAATATTTTAATTATCTAGTTCTATTTTCTCTCAGCCAGTATTTGTGAAGCTCAATTTGCTATTTTCCTAGGCCCAATCAGTTTTCCATTAAAGAGAACCCATTATTATTATTATTATTGTGTTTTTTTGTTATTTGAATTCAAGATATTAGAGAACGAGACTGTAATTATTAAACTATCCACTTAGGGTTGGGGATGGAGAGAACCCATTATTCACATGAAAAGAAAGAAGCAGAGAGAAGTTGGAAAAAGAAAGAAAGAAGAGACATCGACCACAACTCTCGATTCAGTGATACAGTACTAAATTATCTTAATTTAAATTTTATATTTAAGTCTTAGATATAAAAAATAGATATCAGAAGAATCGATCATTAAATTAAATTTTATAATTGATCGAATTGAAATTAAATTTTATAATTGATCGAATTGAATTAATAAAATTTTTAGGTATCGATGATAAAAAGTAAAAAGAAAAAAATGTGGATAGCAAAGAAGAGACATCATTCACATGAAAACTTTGTCTTAACGATGGCAGTTTGGCATATATTGTCTTTTGACCAAAACTATTTCATAGATTTGACATCTCCCATCTCCATTCATGCATCCAAAACAATTCCTTCCCTTATTATAAAAGCAAAGCAATATCTCTTTCCACTCATGTCTCCTTTCTTATCTTTATACTGTTTATTATTCTTTCAATTTTTACTTACAATCTTTTAAAAATAAATAATTTTTAAAATTATATATCAATGAGTAATATTGAATAATAGATATTCCTACAATAATAGAGTTTTCTATTTTGATTTCTTATAACTTTGAAAAAAATTTTACACCGACTTTCAATTTATTATAATCATTCTTCCTTTATTCGATTTTTAGATTGTCGATGTTAAAAAAAACACAGACAGAGTTAATATATAAATATACCTTTTATCAAAAATTAAAAGTGTTATCAAATTTGATTTAATATTTTTTATTATCAATTTGTATATATATATTTGAGAATTTGAGTTTTATTTCTTTTAGTACCCCTTTGAAAAAGGTGAAAATGCAATGAGTTCGCATGGCATAAGACTTTTTTTTTTTTTTTAATATTGAGACTCGAATTCAAATCTATTATATAGAAAGGGGAAGGTATTGCTTGAACATAATTTTTTTTTATTATATAAAAATTTAAATATAAAATCATTAAATTAAAAAATAAAAATTTATATTACTAAACTGTATCTTCGTACATGTCATATCACTTTCTTTACGACGCACCACATCTCCTCTCCTGCCTTTTCGGGCTTTTCGTCCCTCCAACTCACTGCAGAGGACCCTTGGACCTCGTCTTTTAATAAATGAAATACGGCTCGGATAGCCTTATGCCTTACTAGTACATTCTCTATTTTTCCATCTAACATGCTAAAGTTGGAAATTTTATTTTAAATAATTTATAAATTTTTATAAATTATAAATATGTTTAAAAGTTATACTTTTTTATATTTTATTTTCAAAATAATTATTCAGATATTTGGATAAAATAAAATCAAACTATTTCTTTTTAGATATTCTCTAAATTCATAAGTTGTTCTCTTTCATAATTATAATTTTTTATAAATTTTAGTGTAAAAATGAAGAAAAAATGTCATGATACGATTAATATCGTATAAATAATTATTTTTAAATTTTAAATTTAAAATCAAACCGACATTTAATACTAGGACACATCAATGATGTCGAAAAATAATCACTATTTTCCATGAAGCCAATAAAGCTTTGATTTTTGTTCGAGCAAAATTGTATTTACTATAAATATAATGCCATAAATAAATCAACACGAAAATTTCATAATTTGATTGGTATGCATATCCCCTTCCCACATTTATTGTCCATTGTTGTGATTCCATCCATATATCAAACTATCATTTTTTTAAATCAATCAGTATCCAAAATCAGTCTGATATATCCGGTACGAACGTTGTTAGATTCAATTTAGATAAAAATTTTCTCAATATAATATTTTTTATTTTTAAATTTTAAATCAGACAGAATTAACACACTTATCAATTAGATTAACTATATGACAGTATCAGACAACCATTACAATTAGCCAAACAATCATCCCTCCTTGCAATCACTCATGGTAGCTATTTCTATCACCTAATTGCAGCTTTATTCAAATCTGACCCTGCGATCATACCGTGTAAACAATATCTCATGGTTATCAATAGTCCATCCCAATCCTCATTCATGATGTAGAACTTCTTTGTGTTG
The DNA here is from genome assembly GCA_033439265.1 of Dillenia suffruticosa. Classification (NCBI taxonomy): domain Eukaryota; kingdom Viridiplantae; phylum Streptophyta; class Magnoliopsida; order Dilleniales; family Dilleniaceae; genus Dillenia; species Dillenia suffruticosa. Next base: position 2,072,660 of record JAVTVX010000008.1, on the reverse strand, counting down.
GACTACTCATCGTAATCTTCGTCAGTGCCTACACTGGGCTATTCTCTGTTGGTAAGCCTCCTGATGAGTTACTCCCTCCCTTGCAAACTCCAATAAGGCACATTATAATTATAATATAATCTTATATATTTATAGGATTAACAAATTTATACATCACAAAATATTTTTTTTCAAAATTCTTATATGAGAAAGATTCCCTTGCTCCACTTGCTACTTTTTTCTATAATTTTCTTTCTAAAAAAATAATTTTATTTTATGTATTTAGTTTTTACCAAAATATAACAATTTTATTGAATCCTCAAAGAGTATAAGTTTTTTTTTTCCAATATCATGTGGATCCAGTGATAAGATAATAAATTCTTTTAATTAAAATTTTGAGTTCGAGTTTTCGAAATAGAAAAATAAGTGTTAGAAAAGTTTATCCCTAAATTGAGCTTAATAATACTCGAATCGGATGAATCGGAGAATTCAGATACCGATATTAGAGTAGAAAAAAAGAAGTATAAATTTTTCGTTAGGTGGTTCTAACAAGCATATTTAAAACAACACACTTTAAAATTATAATAATTATAAAAAATTAACCTATCAAATTATTATTGATTAATAGTATATGTTTCAAAGAGAATGTAAAGTTGGCATAACTCAGTTAGTTAGAACGTGTGGCTGTTAACCATAAGGTCGAAAATTCAAACCGTTTCTTGAACTTGAAGCATAGTGTTTTCTCAAAATCCGTAGGGCCAAATACGGGATTTTTAGGTCCAAACATGGCATTGTCAAGTTGTTTTCACTCACTTTTTTGGGTCAAAGAGAGAAATGAAATCAAACAACAACTATACACACCATAACAATAATGTCTTCATAATGCTAACTAACAACTCAATACATTCATTCTTTGCCGTCTTTGGGTCCAAAGAGAAATGAAATCAAACAGCTTCTATACACACCATAACAATAATGTCTTCGTAATGCTACTAATAACACAATACATTCATTTTTCGTTTGGTGAAGAATGACAGACAGAACACAATGGAAAAACAACAACAACCGAAGCCAAACGAGGACTATGCTGTCCCCTCACAGAAAAGTCACATTACTAAAATATAGGGTATATACATGCACAGAAAAGTCATAGCAAACGGTTATAAACTTGGTTCACTTTTTTTAATGGTTAGGGAGAAGAATGACTTTAATCCGATAAAAGAAATAAATATCAACTTTTTTGTGAGTTTTGTGACAGAGTATTAAACTTATACCACTAATGTCTCATATTTGAGTTTTTAAAATAAAAAAATAAATACTGATACAGTCAGTTTCTAAATTGAACCCTACAGCTAATCAAACCAGATCAGTTATAGGGTGTATACATGCACAGAAACGTTTGTAATTTAACTATCGTGTATATTTGGAATAAATATAAGTACAATTTTTAAATTTATTATTAAACAAATTGCAAACGAGAATATAATTCGACCTCTTTTGATGGGTTGTTTCTTCAACTAAGTTTAAAAATATAATAACTGGGGTGACTAAATTAATCATTAACCTAAGCATAAGTTATCACACCCTGTCAAATAAAACCAAAAAAATTGGTGGTGCAGCTTTATAGAGGGAAAGAAAAGGAGGAGCCCATTGTTTCTAAAGATGAATCCGAAGACACAATGACATCAATTCACGAGAAATGTCAGCTATATCGTATTGACAACATAGATGACTTACATATGTGAGACCCTAGCATAGTTTATGTTATCAAGTTTATCAACTAGGATATCTATATGCATATACCTACATATATATATATATATATATATATATATATATAATAATGTACATGCCCAAGAAAATTTTCTTTTATTTAAAATGTTTTGCTAGTTGAAAAAAAAGGAGGCTTGTCTAGAATTTTGACAAGACCACAATTATTAACTTATACCAACAATATATAGATTTAGTGATAAAACAGTAAACTCTTTTAATCAATATTTCGAATTCAAATTTTGAAAATGAAAAACAGGCATCACAAGATGTGACACTAAAATTAGATATACAGCTATTCGAATCGGATTAATCGAGCTTATGGATACCAGTATTCTAAATAAATAAATAAATATATATATATATATATATATATAGTTATAGTTATTAAGTTGTTTTAAAGATTGTTATGCTTCAGATTGAATACCTTGTTTCATGTGTTAATTCTTCACTGTCATCTTTGTTTAGAGGGAAAAAGAAAAAGAAAAGAAAAAAAAAGAAAAAATAGTGATATTTTCGTTATTAAGGTGTTTTTTTTTTCATTCTTTTCGAAATGTTTTCTGCCACCAACCAAAGGGCGAATAATTAGATTGACCTTGAATTGAGATATAAAAAGACTGGAGAGAGGGCCCATAAGTTTCCACATTTTGTATGATTGAATTTAATAATAGGAGGGAAGTGGGAGCTAGTGAAGTGGAGGAGACTGGAAGAGGGCCCAAATTCAGTGTAAATTATTGATTCTCTCTGTTCCTATATGATTAGAAATTATAATAGCCATTGAAATGTAGCAAGAGACTCAAGAAAAGACTATAGGGTACCCCATATTTTGCGAATATGGTCTCTCTCTCTCTCTCTCTCTCTCTCTCTCATACACACATACACATTAATTTGGGAGAAGGTAGGCTAAGAACCAGGACACCATTTACCTCGGATCTGCTGCAATCTTCGATTGCCTCCACCCCCATCTCTTCCATTTATCCGTCGAAAGATAAGATAAGAGGGACATTATATTATATCAACTCCAAGCCTGCATGAGCACCATATGATTACTTGGATCATCTCTCTCTCTCTCTCTCTCTCGAGTTTGAAGAGCTTGCCAATCATGGAAAGCCAAGGCCCATCACGGAAAATCATTTTCTATATTGCATACAATCTCATCTTTGTTGTTAAGACAAAAATGCTCTTGAACGAAGATCATGGTCACACCACAACATACATCCCTTGTTGCCCATGAAATTTTATTTGTTCCCATGAACCTAGCCATCATATATTAAAATCACTAAAAACAAAAAAAAAAAAAAGGAAAAAAAATCCAAATTCATTTGTAACTATATAAAACTTTTGTAAAAAAATTTCTATAAACGACCGGAAAATGGTGAATTTCGACATTCAATTCAATGTGTAGAAGAGGGTCTGAGAATTGTCCATATATGGAACAATAGAAGCAAATTGTGTAATGGAAATTAGCAATAAAGATAGAAATGCATTGTACATGGTACTTTCGTGAATTTAAACATGAGGATATAAAGAGGTTTTTGAGTAAGGGAAGGAAACACGAAAATGAGGGGACAAGAGGTAGTTTTCTGTTTATTAAGCCCACAAGATAGCGATGGAAGAAAATAAGATAAAAGCAATAGAGGGCCCATTTTGCCTTTAGTTCTTGGTATAAGGTCATCTATCAATATCAACCAATGCAATTTGTTGTGAGAGAGAGAGAGAGAGAGAGGGAGGGCCCTTTAGCTGATAATGGAAGTAGCCTTCATCCTCTCTGGACTTGTTCCCACCCCACCGCCATTTCATCGATATGTGCTTCTTCTTTGCTTCTAAGAATGAAAATGTGTCTGCATTTTCAAATTATTAAGGCATGATTAATTGAACTTCTAGTAAACAAGTTCACATGGAAATAATCTTAATTGCAACTATTAGCATAAAAGCATAAATACACTTAAAGATTGAATGAGACGTGAGAGTGGCGGTGGCAAAGGGAGGTGGGGGAGGGGAGCTGCCCCCTTCGAACTTTGACCCGGGGGGGGGGGGGGAGGGGGAACATATATATAATATCGAATGATAATCTTAAATTCTGTTAATTATAATCATGTCAATATGAATTTTTTAACTTTTTTCTTGGAGAGAGGCGTTAGAATTATTGGCAAATAAATTTTGATGTCTTTAAATATTTTCTTTTATTTTGTTATATATTCGGAAGAGAGTTATCAGAATTTTTTTTAATTATATAAAAATCATAAAAATCATAAAAAATGAGATTCTCACTTAATTATGTGCAAAGAAAGTGATTTATTCATTAATAACTAAACTTGTCCTTACATACTTATATTAATCGGTCTCTTTTCTTACCATCCGGTTGGTCACCTCCCCTCAAACCCTAGACACTAGCTGTCCATCACAAATTATCCTAATCCATCAATCACTTTCTAAGTATAACCTTAAAAAAGGCACAATGCATTGGCTAATCATAGTCAAGATAAGATAATGATTCAGACCCTCATCCTCGCCCAATTGTGTTTGCTTTGAGCCATCTTCCTTTTTATTTTTGAAATAAAAAATTCATAATAAAAATACCCTCTTCCTCGTATAATCGCCCTTAATTAAATTCTTATTCATGCCTGCATAATCTTATCGATAGTTCAACAAAATCCCTATTTCCAAGCAGATTATTATGAAAATTCTAGCACATAGCACAACTCCATTACACATAACTCTAGCTCTAGAATTTGATGTTCCCTTGATATATAAAGCCCAAGATCCTTCCTCAATGTCATACAAAACTATATATACCGTAGATTTAGTGACAAAATATTAAATTTTTTTAATCAAAATTTTGAGTTTGAGAAATAGAAATAAAAAAAATAGATGTCAATATATATATATACATGTATAATACACACATCCCATTAACAAGTATTATAATACAAGCCATTGTAGTTTTTGTTAGTATAGTTTTAACATCAGTTGAGATTAGAATTTAAATCTTTTTGTATAGATAGTTGATTTTCAGATTTTTTGGTATGTTTTGAAACCTTTATTTTTTTAAAATTTTTAATATTGTACTTGTTATATATATATATATATATATATATATATATATATATATATAAAAGTATTATATTATAAAGTTTTTCATAAGTGGGGGGCGGGGGAGGGAGTTGGGGCTTTAACTACAGTTAGTTATATAAAATATGCTATTAATGACAAAGATACAAAGAGAGGAGGTTTTTCTTAAAAGTGATATTCCATATTTAGAAAAATCTAACCTGACATGTCCTTAACCCCCGCAGAATCTTCAGGCTAAAGCCCCCCCTCCCCTATCATTCATTTTCCCTCTCTACCCGCCTAAAACCCCCTAGTACCCTATGATGCATGAAAACTAGCTATTTGTAAATTAATATAGCTAAGTTCTCCCCCTCTCCACCTCTCTTGTCCTTAACACCCGCGGAAACTCAGAGACTCTCTGTGCCTCTCTCTCTCTCTCTCTCACTAGTTGCGATGCGTGATCAGCTACAACAACTAGGGGCAGCAAGGACCAATCACAAGGACTATGACTGTGAGACTTCCCCCGTTTCCCTTCGTCACCTCACTCATCACTCCCTCGCCGCCCCCCCTTCCCCCATCTGACTTGTCAGGGTCTCTGACACGTGTCCTTTTCCATGTGGGTAATTGCGGAACAACACCCTTTTCAACCGAAAAATTACACTGAGATAATTTTATATCAAATTTTTAAACTTTACCATAAATTCACATATTACTCTTTAAATTTCAAAACGTTGATTGAAAATCTAAATTTTAAAATTTGTAACTTATTAGTCATTCCATTAATAATAGTGTCATTAAATGTTGACGTGAATCTATGTAATAGATGATGTGACAAACAAATTCTGAGTTGATTTCCATCTCAGCAAAAATTGCTTACGTATCACCTAACACGACAACAATATACACACAATAGAACTGTCATGTCAACAACATATTAACGTGATAGTGCCACATCATCCCCAAAATTAAAAGAGAAATAAATTAAAAAAATAAAAAAGCTTATATAAAACCTAGGCTGAGAGAAAGAAAAAACAAAAATAAAAACAAAATAAAATTCCCCCTCTCTCTCTCCCTCTTTCCCCGTTTCTGTCTCTCTCGCCTCTTTATGGATCAACAACAATGGAAGAGTAAAGCAAAAACCAGTGATGATCTAACCCTAGAACAAAAGAACCAAGCCCGAACCAAGTAAGGATTGTGGGATTTGCCGATGGGTTTGATGAAACCCTAGAAACCGATAGTGATTGTGGATGAAAGGATGCAGAAAAGTCGAAAGTCGCGATGGAATCTAATTGATTAAAACTGCGAAGGCGGAAAAGTCGAAAGTCGCGATGGAATCTAATTGATTAAAACTGCGAAGGCGGTGCAATGGCATACTCAAAGAAGTCAAAGGGGATTTCTACGGTCGAAGCCTGCGATAAAGACAGCTTTACTTGAAGACTTCTGTGTCTTCATTTTTTTTTTTTTATATTGTGAAATAGAGGGAGAGAGATTTCTGGATGGGTTTTTTGTCTCTTCCTTTGGGGAAATTTTTGTTCACTATGGACACAAGTTTATAATCCCAATTTAGGGAAATTTTTGTTCACCATCACCGATTTACAAAATCAACAATCAATTTCTAAAATTTCCAGAATTTCTTCCCTTTATCAGATACTAACAAAGCTTCTAGAGCTGGGACATAAACTCTTCCTCACCTTTTCCGTCAGAATCTGCCATGGCTGTGAAGATCTAAACTTCAAATGCCATCAACGTAAATTTTTTTTTAGATTCCGTGTTTTTTTAAATTTTTTAGGCTTTCTTGTGATGCTGCTGTTGCTATTGGATCTTTGAGTTCGCTTGAATCAGAAGAAGAAGAAGAATAAGAAGAAGGTGGGGAGATGAAGGGCATGTGAACACATGTTCAGGGAGAGAGAGAGACCTTTTGTTCCTTAAGTTTTCAAATTTTCATGTTTAGGTGTGCTCATACCACTCTTGGAGAGCCAATTGGAGTTACTGGGTTTGGAAATGACATTCTCTTTCTTCCCAAACAAAGAGAAGAAATCCCAAACGGCATTTGATAATGGTGGATTTCGTAAAGAGTTCAAAATTGGGATGAAGAAAGGTTTTTTGATATTTGATATAGTGATTTTTGTGGTTTAATTGAAATTTAAAAAAAAAATTAGAGAGAGAGAGAGAGTTATGACACTTTCCGTTGACAGAAATGAAGAGGGGGCATGTGGGTTTCACACACAGAAGAGAGAGAGAACACAGTGTATTGTTGTGGTTTAAATAATATTAATATTTAATTTATAAAGATAAAAATAAAACAAAAAAATTGTTTCTATCGTTGAAATAAAACTTAAGTGTCACGTCAGCATATTGGTGATGTAGCAATATAAGGGGTTTGGGATGACGACTTAGCATGCCACGTGAGCATTTTTCTGACGTGGCAACTTTGTGAGTGTCTGGTGTTGACATATCAGCTGACAAGTCAGTAATTATCATAATGCTGGAAGCATATGAGAAAGTATCCCTCCACATCATCTGCCAAGTCAACATTTAACGGTCAGGTTGATACTATTAATGACGGAAGAACTAACGGTGTTACGAATTTTGAAATTTAGGTACTTAGTAGTTACGATTGAAGTTCAGAAACTAATTTGTGAATTTGGGTTAAAATTTAAGAACTTGATATGTAATTATTTCAAGTTATAAGTTATATGCATTTCACGCAAGACAGAGAAAATCCTTAAAAATGAATGAAGTTAATATTGAATCGGTTAAAAAAAAGATATATTGTATTAATACTATGGATATAACTCATTATTTATTTAATTTTATATCAACCCAATAATAAAATTAATGATTAAATTAAATAAATTAGAAAACAATAATCCTATTGTACTAGAGGGGAAAAAAAGAAATTTATTGTTTAATTTTAAATAACCATTCATCAATTTTTTTTAATTAAAAAATATCATTTTAATTTAAATGAGAGATCACAGCATAAAAGATGAGTTATTAATTTAAATTTAATCAATTTGATCTAATTATAAATTATAGGATTTATAATTGATATATTAATATTTGGATTGAACATAACTTGTCGCAGGTATTGATTTAATAAATTGTTTGGAAAATTCAAAATTAACTTAATTAATAAATTAAACAATGTTTTTTTAATGAAAAATCGTTTATGAGTAATATTATAATTTATTATATTAAAAAATTATAATTTTGGTTGTCATTTAATAAAGGTCGGGGGGAACGCAATATTTCCCTACCCCTCTCTCCTTCCGGACACGCCCACGTGGCGGTCATGTCAGTGGGACCCACTCCCCACAGCATCTGGTTATGGATACATCCGATGGCTCTCTACCCCATTTGCCCTCTCTCTCTCTCTTATCTATTCCTCGGGTGTTTTTCATTTTCTCTCTCCTTTATTCCGGCGAGTTGTCAGACTCTCGGCGACTTTTTCATTTTATATAAACCCCTGGTTTCTCTCTTCTCACCTTCATTTTACAAAAAAATTGGGGAGAGAGAGAAAGAGAGAGCGTGTGTGTACCATAAAGCTGCCTAATCCTTTTGGGTAGTACGCAACAACACCACTTTGGAGAAAAAATGGAAAACAGAAGAAAAACAGTCTTCTTTGGAACAAGTTGAAGAGAGTCGAAAGCAACACCCAACAACAAATTCCCTCTCTTTCTCACTCTCTCTCTCTCTCCCCTCTCTTTCTCTCTCTCCTCGTCTGGGTGGGTGATGAACAGAGCCTTACCAGATATGCTACACTGTCTCAACAACAGTAACAGGAATCTTAATACCGGGAACTGTACGGACATGAGTGTACTAGAGAGACAAAGAGCACGTATGAAGTGGCAACAAGAACGTCTTCAACATCAGCAGCACCAGAATTTTCTAAGTAATGAAGAGTTCAACGTGTTTCAGCTACAAGCGCAGCTTGCGCAAGCTCAACAGATTCAGAATCTGATCAATGGTGAAGTGACCCTTGATGGGTTCGCGGGTCGGGCCGTTAAGCCTGACCCGGGTTTGGACAATGGCTGGCCTCATTATAGCAATTTATCGGTGGGTCCACCCTTGTTGACCCATTACGGGCCGGGCGCGGGCTCAGCGGGGTTGGAGTGTTCCGGGTACGGTGGGGTTGATGTCAATTATGCAATTTCCAGGGCTACAAGCTGCCAACCATCCGTGGTGGCGGAAATTGCTGACGTGGCGGCAGTGCCAGCAGCGGCGGATGTGATGGGCCGGGATTCAACCGTGACAGAGAAGCTGACAGCAGCAGTTGGGAGAGAGAGCTTCAAGAAAAGGAAGGGTGACAAGTTGCAACAAACAAGGGTATGTGTGAAGTGAAGTATGAAAATGAATCTATGATGAGCAAAAAATTTAGGGAACGTCCAAGGGTTTTTTGATGAAATTGATGAGAATTCAATGATGAATATTGTGCAGGTAGAAGAAGAGAGCAAAGACAAGAAGATCAAGGAATGTGCTGAAGAGGGAGAATCCAAGATCACAGAGCAGAACAACAACAGCCAAAAGAACAAAAGCAACAACAACAACAATAACAATAACAAAGAAGTGTCTGGAGACACTTCAAAGGACAATTCAAAGGTTTCTGAGGATCAAAAGCCTGATTATATTCACGTCCGGGCGCGCCGAGGTCAAGCCACTGATAGCCATAGCTTGGCTGAAAGAGTAAGTCACTGGCGTAATTTGATCATCAAGTTTATGAATTTTCTTTTTTTTTTCATTTTTTTTGGGTTAAATTATGTGAATTGAATTGTGTTTTGCAGGTGAGAAGGGAAAAAATCAGTGAGAGAATGAAATATCTTCAAGATCTGGTACCAGGATGTAACAAGATCACCGGAAAAGCCGGTATGCTCGACGAGATCATCAACTATGTCCAGTCTCTGCAGAAACAAGTAGAGGTATATCAAAATTTACAAACATATTCTTAGTACAAATTCTTTGTCTAAGCATATAATCATCAAAAGTTGCAAAAATTTCTAATTTGTGCAACATCATCCATATGTATGACAGTTCTTGTCCATGAAACTTGCTGCTGTGAATCCAAGAATCGACCTTAACATCGACAACTTATTCGCAAAAGAGGTACCATAAGAAAAAGAACAATGTCTTTTAAGTGACATCGAAGCTGAGTATATTCAGTTCTTCATAGTACTGATCAAATGTCTGTACTAATTTAGCAGGTGTTCCCTACGTGCACACCTAGCTATACAACCATGGAGATATCACCCGAAATGCCTAATCCTGCCTACCTTCAATACAATTCAGTACAACTACCTTCTTGCGGATTGGAAATGGGGGTAAATCCTACGGATGTGGGGCTCCGAAGAACTATAAGTACCCCAGTTTCGATCCCTGAAGCATTATTTGACTCATCGTGCTTCATGGTATTTTTCTTAATTTTCCTAAGAATATCCCTTCTATGTTCCTAGACTACATTTGAGCCTTTTTCTCATACTTGGTCAAACTTATACTACAGCCAATCCAGCCCTCTACAAATTGGGATGCTGATTTACAGAACCTTTACAATCTAGGATTTCATCAAGGAAGAGCATCATCCTTTCCAACACAACCATTTACAGGTAAACAAAAACTTTGCCAATTTTTTCTCTCACAGATGAGAACCACAGAGAAAAGACACAATTTTGTTATCCTTAAAAATTGAGAAAGTTACTTATTTGGGATCTTTCTTTTTCTAATGTTTTTATATGAAAATGACCAATGTCATTGGTTTATGGTCTGTTTTTATGCTATTTAAGCTTCTATGTCCTGCATGGTAAAGGAAGATGCTACTAAAAGAATGGACTATTTTCATGTATGTACACTTTAGACATGTATGACCCTTCATGGTTCATAAGTGGGGGGACAAACTTATGCCCTACAGAGTCTAGATATAAATGAGCCATGGAAAATATGCAGCAACAAATTCTAATTTTGTTCCTTCAATAAATACCAATAAAATGACATCCATCTACATTTATACCCATTATAGCATTTTCTCAAAGGCTGAAACTAAAGGTGCTAGACTAATTCTATGCAGGTCCTACCGAAGCTAGCAATCTAAAGATGGAGATGTGAATCAAGAATTCTGTCACACAATTTCTTGGATGAGTCTAATCAAAATGCCTTTGATTCCAATTCTTTTCTTCTTTCTTCTTTCTTTTTTGTTTCTCTTGTACAAGCATATAGTATATAGCATGTATGTATACTCGCAATTTAGTCATAAAATTATAATAATAATAATAATATTGATATTTATCAACCTCAGAAATCTTTTGTGCCAATATGCAACATAACATTACGGTTGTACAACCAACGGTGAGTTGACGTAACGAGATATGTCATTAGATCTCTTAATTAAAATTTTAAATTTGACTCGCGATTTGGACATGAGCAGACTACGTTGGGAGTGTAATCCTCTAAATGGGTCACTATAAATCCCGAACCGGATTAGTCAGAGTATGACTTTGGATACTGATCAATATAGTATCAAAAAACAAAATCATGGTTGTACACCACAGGTACCGAGGAAGACTGATGGTGATATTGGGGCTGGGGTTGGGGGTGTGGGAGAGCTTGAGTGGACCAAGAAGTTCAGGGTTTGTGGCAAGATTTTCAAGTCTGGTGGGGTGGGGGCTAAGGAAATGAGGAAAGGAAAGTGGTCCCAAAAGGATTTTAATTCTAAGGGCATTTACTCCTTCCTGCAACTGTTGGTGGGGATTGCTAATCATTTTGTTGTGTAAGATAAGTTTAGTCCATTGTTTCTTCAGCTTATAAGCAAAAGAATTCGAAAGAACCAGTGAGTACTAGGTAGCAAAAGAATTTTCACCTAACAAGGGAGAACTGAATATGCAATTTGCCCCAGTCTAGTGGTACGAGTTGCTCAACCGTCGTGTGAACTTCAAAGACAACTGTCAGGCACTTACATGAAGACATGAGCTACGGGGGTGGACCTTAGAATTTCTAGGACAAACGATAAATTCTGACGGAGAGTAAAATGTGGAAAATGCAATCCATTGTGAATTTCAACTCCTGTATCAGACATAGTTTAGAAGCTTCACCCACGAAATTGCACCAAAAGATCTTCTGAGAGAGCAAACGCTCATCGAAGGATTACAATAAACATTGCTTTAATGGTGGCGACTGTGAGTCTTCGTCCTCTGCCACTTCCATGATGCTCCAATCTGCAAGACGGGAGAGCATAAAACCACATCAAGAACACATGGGTATTTGTCATTTGAATCCACTGGTAGAATAATCAGCTGACATAGTAGCCGGATATCAAATTTCACTTAATAGCAAATATTACTGACGGAGAGTCGACCTAATGAATAAAAATGTTAGGTCCCTTAACTAACTTAGAGTATGATTTCGTATATCGATCGGTATTTAGAAAAAAAAAAAAAACTTAATATTTGATATTTTTAACAAAACACCTCTATATCTTAATGCCAAAGAAAGGTTCTTTTCAATGTTGGGACCCACCAAAAGGTTGCCCAGAGCCTTCACCGCAGCTTCTTCTCCTTGGATTTACAAGAAGGCTTCTCTTTCTGAGCTTTACTTCATTTTCAAGCTATATATGTTAAATAGTGATAGTGGGCCTAGCCTCATCCACATGCAGGATCTCTTTTGATTTTCCCTGCTAGTGGATGGTGAGAGATGATTTTGCCTTTTCTCTTTCTACAGCCCCACTTTGATTGGTGTGAAACATTTTCTCTGCATCTTTCAATTTCTTTGAGGTTTTTATGTACAAACACTTTTCTAGTGGAGCAGCTCCAAGAAACTAAAGGTGGCCACATCTCGCCCGGAGATTCTCTTAGCTATGTGAGGATATTGGACCAATACTAACTTATATTAGGTTAATGGGGTAATGTCTTCAAATATTGACTCTTAAAAATGGCTATCCTAGTTCCATTCCTAGAAATAAGATATCAAACAAGATTCTCCTTCCTTTTCTTTGAGTTGTTATTAACATACTCAAGTTTTTTGAAGAAAAAAGAAAAAAGAAAAAAGAAAAAAAAAAATTAGCATATCCTATCAGCAAGAAGCCTGTATTTGTAGTGCATAATTCCAAAAGCACACCTTGCCGGTGTACTTGACATAAAAATGACTTCCGTCTCAGAATGTTGTTAAGACAGATTTTATAATATGACATCACACTCGTTCATTGGCACGATAAATAGGCTCATGAAAATGTTATGGGCATTTTCTTGTAGAAGAAAAACATTGTCCTATCTTATTATTATTGTTATTTTTTGTTTCTAACCCTTGCCTTTTAATGCAAAAGCAGTTTTAGCAAGAATGCTGCAGAACTTCGAATTCCCTTTTGAGGCAGTATCTGGGTGGAAAAAGCTCAAAGAGAGGATTTCTAACTAGGTTGTGAAAGGTGAAACTAAGGTAACTTTGAATCTAGTTTGAGATGGGAATTACATAATTCTCTGCTCAAACTGGGCCACAGCAGCACCAACATTTGAGACAACAGGTTGCAGATTTCAGTGCAATCTAAATATTGATCAAGCCAGAAATGTTGGCCCACCCTAAAACAACCGAAGCATGGTGGCCTTCAAACAGAACAACTGAGCTGTAGACAGCTTGCCCAGCCAAAAGAAAGCTAAAAGAAATAGTCTACAGAGCATGCAAAACCAAGCATGGGCCATCTTCCCCATGCAGTCGTTTAAGACTAGAGTCTAGAACACAAACATTCACAAGAACTGCCAGGAAATAAAGCAGATCATTACAACAGACAGGGAAACAATGTGACACATCTAATATGGGGCACAATGAAACAGGAAATCAAGTATAGATAAAGTATAGATAAGTAATCTTTCATGAACCTTGGTGCAACGGTTGAGTTGCTTCTTTGGTGACTTCGAGGTCATGGGTTCGAGACTATGGAAATAGTCTTTTTTGCAAAAATGGAAGGGGAAGGCCTCTTTGCAAAAATGCAAGAGAAAGGCTGCATCTATATACGCTCACCCTCCCTCGCTACCCCTGCACTAAGCCGGGGAGCACTTTGTGCATGGGATAAGCCCTTGAATAATCTTTCGGGCATTGAATGTGGCATGATATTGGTGGAGATTGTAATGTTCCTAAAATTATAAGTTATATCAGTAAGTGTAATTTATATTTTGTATATTAAAAAAAAAGGCAGTTAAAGCTAATTCACTGGGAAATAAATGCAGAACGTTTGCTAATGACTCGGAAGAAATGAATCAATCCACAATATGCTCAACGGGTTCTGTGTGTTAGTGACAGAATTATCCACAAAGCAAGTAAATGACATCAGAACTAGAGCAACTCAAGGAAAACATGAGGAACAGAACAAAAATATTGGCAGAGTTCTATATCTCAACAAGCATGAGCTCTTAAGCTAGATAGAGAACTAAACAAAAGCGGACAAGCATGAGATAAGGGAAAGGAACTATCAAACAGCTTAATTTTCATCATGCCGTCTATTTTCCCCCATTGATGTCAAAGTATCCTCGTCAGGGGTTTCAACAACGAAAAGTGGTGGACAGTATAAGAAAGTACTACATTGAGCATATTTTAGAGATTTTCTAGTTTTCTTAATTTTTTTGCTTCCTTATTTTAATGAAATATTTAATAGATGCTTCTTCTTTTTTATCTGATAAGCAAAGCCCAGAAAGCAAAGAGAAAAAGCCTCGACCAATGTGGAGGAATGCCTTCCCCTCCCCCACCCCAAAAAAAAAAAAAAGAAGAGAAAGAGGACATTAGGAGAATGCAGGCTCGGGCCAGCACATGATAGGAAGAGGCCAACCCACCATCCAGGCCCACACCAAACATGACAATCCTAACCCCCTGACGACGAGTTAGCCTGTTGCAAGGCACGTCCAAACCTGGGACGGCAGAACTTTGACACAAGAAAGCAAACATGGGGCTACTCAAGGTAGCACTAGCAGAGATCCTCCGCTAGGCAGAGCAAGAGGACTCGAATAGCTTTGGACAGCCTGCAAAAGGTACTTCCAGATCTTTTCCCTGCTGATGAATTTCCTATGGATCAGGATCCTCTCCATTATAGAAAATCAAATGGAGATCTTTATTACACCTTCTATAACATGTGTAAACACAAAAATCCCAGTGCCTAAGACTGTGAGTTTAGAACTTGAGAAAGGAATTGTGAGCTTGATGTTGCAAAAATCACAGTATGATAAAAATTTTGGTTTTCACAATGTCTTTACGTTTAAAATGTCTCATTGTCCTTGCATCAATATCCAAAATTCAAAATACAAAATATACATTTTTGCATAACATAGTACAAACTAGTCTACACGATCCATCATTTGATATAGTCAACTCTGTCCAATCAAACAGCCGTCTCCAGTCATTACAAGAAAAACAAAGCTAATGTAAAGATGTATAAAAGTAGGGGCTTACAGTTTCTGCAAGTCACTAATACCACTAGATTACTGATTCTTCCCCAGCTTCTGCAGAAATGGATCAACCATGTGTTATCCCAATGTAGACAAATCAAAGGAAAAATAAGATTGGAATTGAATTACAGAGACTACCTTTCCCAGGAACAATAATAACAGGTGCTGATTTACAATTGTGGAAGCAATATTCACTTACACTTCCCTGAATTACACTGGAAAAGAACAATAAAAGAAGTTATTATTGTGCCCAATAAGTAGAAATCCTGTTTTGTTGAAGGGAAGTATAAACCAACCTTTGAATCAAGCTCCTGCCTCTTGTACCCATTACCACTGCCACAGGTTTCACCCTTTCAGCATACTTGCAAATTACCTTGCCTGCATCTCCATGTACAATACGAGCCACAGTCTTCACCTAAATTGATAAGCCGTAAAAGATAACTTTAATATAAATTTACTATGCGGCAATCTCAAGACGAATTTTTGCTCACCCAAGTATTGAATTAGAGAAGTTATTATCTAATTTGAGGAAAGTCCTCTAAAGTCTAAACTAGTGCTCTTCTCTCTCTTCCCCTTCTTTCCGGCTTCAAGGATTGCAATAGGAAAATGTGACAGCCAAGATATGTTATGGGCTGGTACTAATTTATGTGTTTTGCTTTTGGGATACAACCTATGAAGTACAGACACAAAGATGGAATATAGGATGTGACACAACACAAACACAGTGACACGGAAGAATTACAAAAATTTTCATATTGTAATAAGTTACAAAGTATTGTATTGTCATATTTAAGAACTTGTCCAACGCACAACATAGTTATTTTAGAAATGTTGGTGCAACACACAATAACATAGGATATAACTGGCTGGGATTTTCACCCTTTTAGGTATTTGTCATTTTAAATATTTCTGCACGCCACACGTGCATTTTTCTTTGATAACCTGCTAAACTTGATGATAGATTACTATATTGATGACCAAGCCATCTAAATCACTAGAGGAGAAGTGCAACATAAACTGAAAAACTTGAATTCTAAATATAGAAGACTAGCTGATTAACTTCGTTTAGCTCTAAGAATAGAATGACAAAAAGAAAGGACTCATACATGATTGAGAAATATGAAAGACAACAAGTATTGACTAGTTATAAAAAGAATTTAAACTTTACATGTTAATCTTTTAAAAAAAAGGGCAACATTCTGAAATTCTGGATACATGATATCTATCAAGCATGGGCCCAAGGTGATACCAGAAATTCAAATGAGGATAAAATACAACACATATTTTGAGTTATAATTTAAGGTCGGAGTTATGATTTTTAATATGGAAAACATTTGAGGTTATACATTTCAAAATTATAAACATAAAATTTTATCGATACTTGTTAGCGTAGGTGGAATGGACACTTTCGTCTCTTAACTAGGTAGAGAGTTCGACTCTCTCTAGGCACGAAAAAAACAATATTGGGAAACCCACCCCACAAAGTGGATCCTACGGTAGTCGATCCAGATTAGTTTAGACGAAACTCCAAATACTAAGTGGTGGCTCCGGTACCAAAAAAATAAATAAACATAAAATTTTTTCCTGAAAAGTTTCAGGGATGGCAGCTGCTCCCTGCTGCCACAAAGCGACACAAACGATTCTAAAAGTTTTTCACTATGAGTCAGACATGGTCAATTTTAGTACCCGTTCAAAATAAAGTAGCATAAAATTCTATAAGATTAAAATACTTATCAACGGCATAGAATTATTATTCTATTATATTCCATTGACTGAGATGATCGAAGATCATAATAAATAATGCTTATCCCCAATTTCCTCCTCAAAATTGATGCTGTTATAATATAAAAAAAATCCTAAAATTTCTCTCTCCCCAACTCTCTCTCTCTCTCTCTACAACTAAAATTGAAAACAAAATCAAATGAAATGACCAATATTTCAAATTTGGTGCACCTGCAAAGCCCTAGAGAGAGAGAGAGAGAGAGAGAGAGAGAGAGAGAGAGAGAAAGAGAGAGAGATACTCACCATCGCAACCTCGAAAGCCTCCGCTGCAAGTTTCTCCATCAGACCTTCAGTCATCTCATAAACAATCCCATCCGCACCTTCTATGTTCAACAATTACCATTAAAAAAATCATACCGACATATAACTGTGCTTAGTATAGAAAGAGAGAGAGAGAGAGAGAGAGAGTGCACCTGAGACGGCACAAACAAGATGAATCGTGTCCGCGAGACGACAGAAGTGAGTAATAGCCCAATCGAAGGCGTGTTTACTGTTGGGACCATGATCGATTGCAATCACAATGTCACGACCTCGTCTTCTCTCTCCTGTTTCTCTCTCTAGCTCTGCCGGTCCTAGAGATGGCAGTTTGACTTCTCTCCACTCGTACTCTTCGTCTTCCATTATCGATTCCATTCTCTCTCTCTCTCTCTCTCTCTCTCTCTGTGGAAAGCGAGGAATTGGCTTTCTTTCTTGTCGAAAAGTATATCGGTGGGGCGGCTTCTTTTGAAACGACAACTGGCGCCACGTTTGCTTTGAACGGGTCCAAGCCATCGAAAAAAGGATCTTGAATCATCACATACATTCATTCCACACGCCTTTAAAAAATAATAATAAATAAATAATTCAAAATTTTAAAAATTCAAATAAATACGATTATGGATCAAAATGGATCGCAAACAATGAATGGTATTATTAGATTATTTATGTTATTAGCTTTTATGAAAAAATCATTTATACTCAAAAATAATATTATTTTAACTAAATTCGATGTTAGATTATTTAAATTCTTAAATAGTAAAATTTTTTTTATTTTTTTCGTATATAATATTTGAATTCAAATTCTTACTAACGGGTATTAGTATTCGGCAACCAATTAGACGATAGTGATTAATGATATACTTTTCTCTGTTATTACTATTTACTCATAGCTAATAATAATATGGTATAATAAAAATAGTGATATTATTGATAAATATTATTATTCGTTATATTTCACTAATAGCATAGAGAATAAATATTTATATAATAAAAATCAACACAACTGAAGACCATAACGATACAACCTTGAACTTTGGTGGGTCGGCTTCATTGTTGAAGAATGAAGTTGAGTTATTGCCGATCTAAGAATAGAAGCCTAAGAATGGGCGACACGAAATCAATCAATTCCCTTCAAAATTTTCAATTAACTCTATGAAAGGCACCACCAATGAGAGTGAACACCACCGGAGAATCGAAAATCACCACTGTAGAATTGCACAACGTGACATCATGTTAAGTAAGAGAGAGCTTGTATAACCAAGTTACAGTTGCCCGTTGAGAAATGGTGCAAAACATCTTAAGTCTCATATTCAAAACTTGAAAATAAAAAAATTACGTTATAATCGTTATCCCTAAAATAAGCTTAATAAGTAATCAAATCAGATTAATCAAAATATAACTCTAAATATCGATTAAGATATCAATAAAAAAGACAGAGCACGCTCTTATACAAGGGATGGCAGTAGGGTTGGATCACATAGGGTAAAGCTACCTCCGGCCGGAACCCCAACCGTCCTACCTATACACTTATGCAGCATTTGTATAAGTGACAAATGGTGAAAAATGATTTGAGAGAGTTAACTTATAAAGTGGATCCTATAGTATTAGAATTAAATTAATCGGATAAAAATCGAATATCGATGATGAAAATAAAAAAAAAAAAAACAATAAGGATGGCAATGACTCCAGGCTGAGTAGGGTAAAATTAACTGTGGCCAGACGAGGAAAGGGTACAAAAGCGTTCACCTAAAAAAAAAAAAAAGGGTACAAAAGCATAATTATGTACATCTTTGTGAGCAAGTGTTACAAAAGTAGGAATAATATTGATATAATATTAATTAAAAATATTACCAAGTTGGTAAACTAGAAATTCGAACCAATAATCTATAAGTTTAGTAACAAAAGACTAAATTCTTTTAATTAAAATATTTAGTTTGAGTTTTAAAAATGAAACAACAGATGTCAAAAAACTTAACTTCTAAATTAAATTTTATAATTATTTGAATCGGATCGGTGAATTTTCATTTATCAGTGATTAAATGTGTATATATATATATATATAATAAAAATAAAAAAGGCTAGGGATCCAAATTCGACCTAGACCTATTTATCCGGGTATTACTTATGGGTATAAATCAGATCCCAATTGAGTAAATTGAAACCCCAATTGTATAATACAACTATATAGCATAATAAAAACTTTTGCATGCACCACTTCCAACAAATCCAAAACTTTATACCGTTGATTTGGTTTACAAAGTACGACAAAATCAAAGTTAACGATCCGATTCAAATACTATGAGACTAATACAAATCATTTTTTATTATTTTCAAAACTCGAAAACTCTTATTAAGAGGTAAAGTGTCCAACCACTCGATCAAAAAAAATTTGATATTGATTTGAATCTTTCAACCATTGAGGGGAGAGGCAAATAGGCCAGATAAATCAGAAAATCCAAATAATTATTAATGTATCAATTCATTCCAATAACCCTAAACCCTAAACTCTAATTCATTCCAAACACATCTATCAATTCCGTTTTCAAATCCAACAAAAACCCATATTTAACCAACGTGAGTTAACTCAACTGGATGTGGAATTAAATTGTCTTAAACATGACCGAGATTCATTTATGTGTATTGAGCATTCCCTTAAGCATCGACTCTCATATGTATGGAGCGTTTCCTGTTAGGAGACCTGGCCTCCGAAAAAAAGCCAATACAACGGTCAGTCCGGATTAATCAGGATGAAACCCCGAATACCGGGCATTATCCAAGACATCATACCAAAAAAACAAAAACCCATACTTAAAAGATAATTCTTATTCATGAATTCATGCACAATTACCAAATTCAGCAATCCATTATCATTGAATTCAGAAATCAAAATCACAAAATCGTTGTCTCATGTTCATAAAAAATGACCTCATAGGCTTAATAAACTCAAATCTATGGGCCTTTTGTGTTAGGACTTTGAAGTGTCCATACTTTGAAGTGTCCATCTTAGAAGCAGCCCTGAAGAATCACGAACTAGGAAATCCGACAAGAAGAAGCAGGATTAACACCACAAATTATGTAAAGCTATGTTCTTCCCTCCATTCTTTTGATGAGATCATACAAAAAACATGACCAAAATTTAACTTGCCCTGCAAAATTGGAAAAAAGTAAAAAAAATAATTTAACTTACCCTTTCACTACTTTATTTTCCCTCTATTAACCCTTCTTTCTGGATGCCTTGGAAGACCCTTCACCCTTACCTCTCTTACTGTTTCCCTTCTTCCCCTTTCCTTTCCCTTGCTTCCTCATTCCTCTTGCATCCTTTTTCATACGCCGATCGACAAGGACACTTCCCTTTCCAACCTTGACTTGAACTCCTTTCTTTGCAACAACTAACTCCTTCTTAGGTCTTTTTGGCATAGCCTTCTTATAAAGTTGTTCGATCATCTTCCTTTTTGAACGATCAGAGATGTCTGCTTGTTCAGAGATGGAGTTTGCCTTTTGGCGAGCCTTGTCAAGTTTCCTCATGGCAACCCGTTTCTTCCGAGCTTTGGCCTCTGCCACCTTCTTAGCTGGACGAGCATTAATTTCTTTGAACTGTGCCTTCATTGCTTCAATTTCCTCGCGTGTAACAGGTTTGACTGGCTGCCGATGCCTCTTTTCCTCTTCCACAAACCACCTAGGCAAGCCCTCATCATCAAACATGTATTTATTGTAGGCGTCATCAATAATCTGCTCCCGTGTTTTCTTCCTCAGCATCTTCTTTGCACAAGCTAATATCTCAGCTTTAGTTTCAATGTCATCTTCATCTGACTCGTCAGAAGAGTCATCACTTGAATCGGTAGCCGGAGCAGGTACTATCTCAAAACCATCCTCTGCCTTCGAGGAAAATTTCTGAGTCTGTTTCATTGCCCCTGTAGATTGCTGAACTTTCTTTGGCTTCCCCTTTTCTGGGACCAAGGCCTTTCCTTCTCCACCATCCACCTGCATTTCATCTTCACTATCACTCCTCTCCAAATCCCCCTCCTGAACTGCTTCAGCAAATATATCCTGACCAAACCACTTTGCTGTAATTTCATCCTGAGTGGGCTTTTCCTCGTTAACTAGCGGTACCATGAGCGGGTTCACATCCTGAGCTTCCTCATCTTTGTCAGATTCATCTTCATACTGAATCACATTTTCGCCATCATCATCAACACCATCACCCTGCACAGTCAGAAGAGAACAGATCTTAATATACATGCCAAATTCACTTCCACAGTATTAGTGGGAAGAGTGACTTGATTCTAATTTTCTCACCCTCATCTTAGATGAAGATGCATGTAAAAGGACTTAATAGATAAATAAATAAATAGTAAAAGTTGTCCATAAAAAGGAACATAATGATAAGGGACAACCTCCAATAGTTGGCCATAGGATTGCTTTGCACGCTTTCTTTGTTTTGTACTTCCATCTTTTCTAGCAACAAACCTCTCATAAGCTTGGTCAAGAATTTCTTCCAGATATTCATCATATCTACTCAAACAATGCATAGTCAATAACAAGTATATACAGAAATTCCCACCTTTAAAAACATAGTATGAATTCACCTTCTGCGTTCGTCATCAGAGTCCACATCACTGTCTGAAGGCTCATGGTCATCCTCCAGGTTTTCCTCATTTTCGCTATCTTCCAAGTCACCACCTTCATGATCATAGTCAGCAGAATCAACAACCACCAGATCCTTCTTACCCTGATACAAGCACCAAATGCAATAAGATCAATATGCCAGTATTATGAAATAAATTGTTACGCATAGTTTATACTACACTAAATAAGCCTGTACTATTGCTGAACAGTCTTCTAGTAATGGATGTAATGCTGGCGTGTCAAATGGCAAGAACTGCTGAAATAGTAATGCAATACAGATCTATATGAATCAATTCAAATAACTAAATAACGCACTATGAGCAAGAGTCCTCATTGGTTTTGTGACTGAAAACTCCGGAGTTCCGAGGTACACAACCATAATGCAAGTGTGGCGGTGGTTGGAGTTGGGACTATGAAATCCAATAACTAATCAGACAAGAACAGCCAAAAAAAAAAAAAAAAAACCAAAGAATGGTACTGAAAACCACAGTCAAGAAAAGAAATAAGAACAAATTCAAATGAGATAGTAAAACTCATTTGCAACAGAAAACCTATAATTTTACGACTCCCAAGATGCTTCATATTGTATCGTTTCTGCAGGGTTTTAGAGATCTTCACACATCTCTAAAAATAGACTATCAATCAGGTTTCATGCATCAGCTGCATTGACAGGTGCTGAAGCAAAAACAGGGAAATATAATGACCTACAGCTTATTTTCTCCAACAATAAGAGGATAAAATTTTATATGATATCAGAAATGACAGCTGTCACGATAGCAACTTCCAAAGTGTCCACAAGCTTCAAAATGTTACAAGTCACATCAGACATCAGTATGGAAGACAACTCAACAATCCCCCTTAGCCATCAACGATATTGCACTATATACAAGTAAAGAAACAACTAGTTGGGAAAACATGGAAGGGCAAGCAGTTTCAAGTAGGAATCATATCCAATCCAACTTTATATCACATAGTCAGGTGAGTCATATAGGAGTCCAAGTGCCTGTAAAGGTAGTATGATCACATAACACAAGCAACATCATAATCACCTAGATCATTGGACGGGTACCTGGCACGCCACTTTTTACGGTACAGGTACGGGGTAGGCTTCTTCGAATCATGATATGGTTAGGAATGATAGCATGGGTCATTCATATATATGTAGAGTGCTTATATATATAAATAAATATATACAAATATAGTTGTGTGATACTCCATAACATGTTGTCTGATATTCTATAACATGTGCTATAACTCTGGATGATTTATATTAATTAGCAGACTCAAAAGAACTGAAAATAGACATTTAAATTTTGGGATGCCCGTGACCTCAATCCAGTTCAAGAATGCACCCTGAATTGGGTGGTGCAACCCATGGCAGACCTAGACAACCATGAGCAACATATTACATATTAGATATAAAGTTCATGCCATCAATGAATCCTAATTAATATACACCTAAAAACTGAACCCTGAATCAATTGGGAAAGAATCATTTCATTTTCATTTTCAATCTGATGACATTATATGTTCAATAGAAATTTTTTTTGGATAGAGTCCGTGCAGCTTCATGTGTGATATAGCAAATATGAGATCAAGAATTCAGCATAGGTTTCACGTGTACCTTGATGGAAGAGAGAGAAAACAATTCTTGGTCTGTGTAACCATCCTCCATTGCATCAATTTGCGTACCCATTGCCTTCCGTGCCTTGTCCTGGAAATTCATAGAAGATGCAGCAGGAATTGATCGGTTCAAACCATTAATCAGTAAACAGAGTAAGTGCGCAAATGCAATGTTTAATCCATAGATCCACTAAACAGATTTATAAAACACAATAAACTACACCTCAAAAATCACCACAAAATACAAACAAAGTTTCACAATTCAAAACCATGGGACCTCAAAATATTACAGTTTAGGGACCATAATTACTTAATGAACTCAATTTGAAGTTGACTTCGAGCATCATGCTGTCAAAAGTTCTTAAACTAAATGGACTACCAATTTGGTTTAGAAGTTCTGGACAGTCCAATTCTTGTTATACCTTGGCAAGTCTCTTAGAGAGAAGTTTCTTTGCTCTTTTCTTTTTGCGCTCCACAGCATATGTCAGCTCTTCCAATTCATTTAACATTTTCTCATCCTCATCCTCTTCCTTCTCATTTCCATCTTCAGCTTCTGAGGTAGTAGAAGCTGCTTTTTGTGAAGGAGATAGTGCCTTCCTTATATGCATCCTCCACCTATAAGCCATTAAAAATGATAACTATTAGTTGGAGAAGACAACTAATTGAAAATTTTCACAACATTCTATCAATATTTCACAAACTTTATTTTCGACAACAAATGAAGGTCTAACATGATCCAATGATATGACAATGCATTAAATTATAACATGGCAATGCGGTGTAGTGCCTTCTGCACAACTACGTTATATATTGTTGTCAACAGTAAAGGAGACTCACTAAAACATAATGGCATAGCACCAGATCAAGCAATTGTTACCATTTATATAGGTTTTCTGATATGGAAAGTTGAACAGAACCTTCCACTTCCAAACAATATCACAAGCCCTACAAGTGGCACATATGTCTGCAACACCAAGTTGCTCCAAATCCCAACTACCTAAGCATGTGCATGTTTCTATCTTTCTATTTTGCTTAACAAAGACCTATTGTCATTAAGATCCTCATATCAAGAGTTCTAAAGGTAAGAGTGGAAGGATATCCCAAAAATCACATTTAAGTTGCAGAAACCAGTATAAGTGCAGAAAGAAAAATGCATAAGTCAATGTTGGTACTGCATCCAACCAAAGCATGAAAATTTTCATAATGGTAAAGCTAAAGACAATGGTCTCTTACTTCAAGAGATGCTTAAAGTCTTGCTTCCCCAGAACACGCAAATCATCGCAAAGCGCTTTAACCTGTAAAAGGCGTAATTCTAAAGTTCTTTACAGCATTCGCAGACAGACATTGCAGTGAATAAAGGTATTATAAAAAATGCAAAATACCTCTTCTGTGGTCAAAGAGTGATCCTTTATTTGCAAACAAGCAGGATCATCAAAGGATATGCAAGTAACTGAACCCAGGATGTCAAGAGGAGTTTCAGAAAAGATGAAGTCTGATGCTGAACAGACTTTCCTCACAATTGACTCTCCATCTTCATACCTGCAGAGAGAACATCATTATAATCAACATACACCAAGAAGAATGTCAAAGTGAAGCAACAGAAGTTTGTAAGTTACTCCTAAAGAGAAAGTGCAGCCAAGGCATTTACTTGCATTAGAGATAATTATTTAAGCACGGATGATAAATATTACTCCCATACAGGAAAAACAGAACTTCCGGAGCGCTACTTTACTTTCTTATCTGGATACAGGTACAGGGTTTCTAGTCTTCTGTTTACCATGGAATAATACCATTTCATCTTCAACTCTTTTGGGGCTTGGTAAAGGCCTCTGTTTGTCAAAATATATTTCATTCGTACTTTTTTGTAATTTCGTAGACTTACGTTGGAGAGTAGTGACCTTTATGGTGTTTGTTTCCTGAAAAAATTCAGAAAAGAAAATAAACTCTGAAAAAAAAAATGTTTCACAGAAATTCTCTCAAATCTTGGATAATATTTTTCAAAAGGGTACCAAAATCAAAGAGAACGTGCTGGATTTTGTTTTCTGAGAATAAAAGGTGAAAAGTTGAAATTTTAGTACCAATAGTTATTTCAGTTAAGAAAATTTTGAACAATTCCAAATGTGGAAATTAAAAAAAAAAAATTGTATAAACTATACTTCTAGAATTTTTTATTTTGTTTTTGTGGAGAATATTGTCAAGTAAACAAACACAACCTTCGGTTGTAACGTGGTCTCCAAACATCATAACAGCTAATCAGCGTTACAGTGGAAGTGTTCTGAAAATTACCAAATGGATATCTAGAAAAAGAATTAAAAGATCTAACAAGGTAATAAATAAAGACCTCTAGGCAGCTTCCATGAGTAGCTTAGATCTTTTCCATTGAGTTTTTCATTTTTCTTTTTATCTTTTTATCCTCAGAGTTTCCCTTAGATTAGTAACTTCTAGAAAACCTTTTGTTTCTTACTAATCTATCTACTTATAAAGAAACAGCAGTCTCTCTATAAAACAGTTTATCATTTTATGTTCCTTTCCAATTGCTTTAACCAACATGCCAAACCAGATCTCCCTTCGTTCCAAACATTGGTAGCTCTTTAAAACAGGAAGCCTCCAGTCAGACCAATTCAACCGTCAACCAGGCAAGTTTCTTGTCCAGAATTACCCACCAAACCAAAAGAGCCGCTCTTTTTTTGGAAAAACCATTCAAACCACTAGTTTGGCCACTTAAACCATTGAACTGATGCCAGCCTAGTGATCCAAACCAGTGACAAGAACTTTAGAAGGAAAACAAGTTATTAGATCTGCTCTGATCACACAAAAGCTCTCTCTCTCACACACACACATATTCATCAAAAGCTTGAAAACGTTAACCCACCTCTCTGACGAACCCTGACCCTCTCTCTCTCTCTCTCTCTCTCTCTCCCCCCCCTCTCTCCCCAATTACCCACCAATTCAACCGTCCAGTCAGACCACTTCAACTGTCAACCAGGCAAGTTTCTTATCCAGAATTACCCACCAAACCAAACTAACCGCTCTATCATGGAAAAACTGTCCAAACCACTAGTATGACAATTTAAACCATGGGACTGATGCCAGTCCAATGATCCAAACCAGCGACAAGAACTTTAAGGAAAAAAAATCGATACATGACATTTGATCTTCTCTCTCTCTCTCTCTCTCTCATCAAAAGCTAAAAAACATCAACCTACCTCTCGAATGAACCCTGATCCTCTCTTTTTCTCTTAGGTCTCAACCCTCTTTGTCATCTTCATCCCCTTCTTTTCATTGAACTGGTGTGGGTCTAAAAATCCGAACCAGTGACAAGAACTTTTAAACGAAAAACCAAAGATCAGATCTGATCTCTCTCTCTCTCTCTCTCTCTCTCTCTCTCTCTCTCTCTCTCTCTCTCTCCCCTTCCCTTCTTTTCATTGAACTGGTGTGGGTCTAAAAATCCGAACCGGTGACAAGAACTTTTAAACGAAAAACCAAAGATCAGATCTGATCTCTCTCTCTCTCTCATCAAAAGCTATAAACATCAACCCACCTCTCTCCTAATCCTCTCTCTTTCTCTTTGGTCTCAACCCTCTTTGTTATCTTCATCCCCTTTTCATTGAACTGGTGTGGCTCTAAAAATCTGAACTGGTCACAAGAACTTCTAAAAGAAAACCAAAGATCAGATCTGATCTCTCTCTCTCTCAGTTCGCCTCGCCTCTAGCACAGTTACTCAGATTTAAGTGATCTGCCATGCCTATTCCAGACAGAGAAAGAGAGAGAGATCATCATGCTTAGAAATCACATGACCATTTCTCATCTTCAACCCCTTCTTTTCTTCAACCATATATTGGGCCACCTCTTGCACCGTTATCTTTTCATATCTAAGTGATCTGCCATGCCTATGCCAGACAGAGGGAGAAAGCGAGATCATCATGCTTAGAAATCATGCACGCCTTTGACAAAATTCCAAAATCACAGTTAGCTTGCATTGGAATCATGTAAGGCTCATTAAAAGAGCTCTTTGCAAGGCAAAGCATGATACATTGAAAGATAATATCAATTTGTTAGACACACTGTAGTCTCAATTTATGTTAGATCCTCAGTTGCAGAACAAAATTTTTGTTATGAATTAGATTAAATTGTTTTTGTCAAAAAGCATCATATTAGTTTATTCAACTTAAAGGGTTTTAACATTTGTTATCTTAAATTTCCTAGACTACAATAAATATTATCATCTCGAAATTATACTTGAATTTGAAATGAGTTGAATTTAAATAAATATATATTAATTTTCTCTAGCTTTCCCCAAAATGCCATGGAATGATTATGATAAATCTTTTACAGTCTCCCACATATTTAAAAATATATATGAAATAATTATGACAACCAGGTCAACCGGGTTCAAACCACTGACTTGGAAATTGATGTTGTTTTAAAAACATTGCAAATACGCATACATATATAACAAGAACGAAATATTATCTTTCCACTGTTTTCTCTTTACCACATGATTTTAATTCGTGTATTTCCCTCCAAAGCCGTCAACAAGCTATTAGTGGCACTTCAATATGTGGCTATGGAATCTTCCAGAATAATTCTATAGGTGTACAACATTTAGGCTTCTAGCTGAGTGAAATATTACATGAGTTACCCACATAAGTGATAAAATGTCTAATATCCTGCTTTTTCATTGAATAATTAAGGAGTGGAAGCAAGCATTTTATTAAAAGGGTAAACAAACTCAATAAAGTCAAACATAGAACATAAACTCACCCATCGCGGTGCCTCTTTTGCTTTGTTGCTCTCAATACATCAATAACCTAAGTTGTAATACAAAATATATGTATGAGAGAGAAGATGTATTGGACGATGGGCAAATACATGTGTAATAATGCAATTCCTGATCACATGAAACCACCTTACCTTACGAGTCTCCGTAGCTCCACTGAACAGATACTTCACATCAAGTAGGCGTGGATCAATCTTCGCCGGGGCCTTGTACTTTAAACCCACCACATATATCTCAGCAGATGTATTACGACTGGCTAGTGGTTTAATAGTGTCAACCTTCTCAAACAACTGCAAAACAAGTTTCACGTTTTAGAATTTTCCACATTCTGCGGAGATTTCATACAGATGTCTTTGTAAGGAAAGCAATATCACCTGCTTAAGGCAGAAGACAACAGCACTGTAGTCTTGTGACCTGAAAACCTACAAAAGGAAATTAGATGAGCAAATCAAAATTACATTTCTTCTGGAGATAGGAGGAGAGAGATGGAGTAGGTCAATGTTTACAACAACAAAAGGTGAAAAATTTCGCATCTCTTATACAATGTTATATTATCATACCTTAATTCTCCCAAATCAATTAACAAGTACATGAGACGAATTCTCAAAAGTCCAAGAAAAACATGAGATTCAAATACAGGGAGGGGAGTGAGAGATTACCAAGTGAAAATAGTCAATAAATTATCATCAACATAAATCTTTCCTATCAAATTCTCACAAATTTTGTGAAACAAAATCCAAGAGAGAGATATTAATATAGTAACAATGGAAAAACATGATCAGACCCTAATTCTCTATACTATTCCAATTTTATCAGGCATCCCCAAAGGGTCGATTAGACCCTAATCCTCCTCAATCAAATAATAATCGCGTGCAACCGATTCAGAAAGAAAAAAAATGGAAATGCAAGCACCATATCAAACTCAAAACCAACACAAAGAAAGAGATTAGCATATCAATCCTGGTACCAAGCCTAATGTTAATTTACTACTACATACGATCAATTCCCTTAAGAAAATAAACATATTATCATATCCAACCAAAACAAAAGCAGCACTTGAGAGACATAATATGACTAAAATTTGGATGCACCTAATTTTCGAAATTAATGGAAACGACATAGTAAACAAAACCACAGGGGAGAGAGAGAGAGAGAGAGAGAGAGAGATTACAAACAACAAAACACTTTCTATCCAAACCTTTCAACTCTTACACCATCAAAATCCTGATAATCCCTAATTCTCCCGATCAATCAACAACCATAGAGTCGAAATCCGCAAAAGGCTACTAATTCACAACAAATACAAAATTAAATTCAAAAACCCGAGAGAGAGAGAGAGAGAGAGAGAGATTGTAGCAAACATCCATATAGAACCCTAACTCTGCCAAAACAATCAAAGTCAATGTCGTTTCATATCTTCAAAACCAATAGAGAATCACAGAGAGAGAGAGAGAGAGAGAGAGAGAGATTACTTTGGTCACAATAGTCCCTTTTGGCGCCAAAAACTCGGTCGCCAACTTTACAGAATCAATGACAAGAGCATTCTGGCTCATAGCCTCAGTCGCCCAAGCACCACCAACATTCGGCGAACCATCATGCAACACCACATCGAGCGCCCTAACCCCATTTTCCTTCATGATTCTCTTAATCTGGGCCCTACACTCGCTCTTCGTGATGTCTTCCTGGAACGCAATGGCTCCTCGAAGGGGTGCGATCGGGTTGAGATCGACGCCGATAACAAGGCAGCCGACGGGGGCTTTTTGAACGGCGACTTGCATCCAGCTTCCCGGCGCGGCGCAGAGATCCAGAACGCCATGAGCTGAGCGAAGGAAGGAGTATTTGGACTCCAGCTCCAGGAGCTTGTAGGCGGCTCGTGATCGGTAACCATGTTCTTTAGCTAAGTGGTAGTATTTGTCCAAACGATGCTTTCCCTTCACTTTACCCATAGTCCTCTCTCTCTCTCTCTCTCTCTCTCTCTCTCTGTGTCTAGACCGTGTGGAACTGAGGTTAGTGTTAGGGTTTTGCTGAGGAGAAAGGAGAGAATTAGGGTTTTGTTCGGCGGTAGTCTTTTTGGGCTACGTATCGTATGGGTATAAAGCCCAATTAGACAAAAGGGGCCTTCACCTTGTGCCTCTATCCCAATTAGGGTTTTTGTTTTCGAGAAATATTTCCTTGTTTTCATTATTTTTTAAATAATAAAATAATACTAGATGGATCAAATAAATTATAAACTAAATAAACTAATTCTCATGTAACAGTCTATATCTGTATTTCTTGATTAATTACTGATAAAACTGTTTGAATTAATCAAATTATTCATATAATTTAAATAAAAATATAATCATTATGCTGTATCCAATCTTGTAATTTAGAATTTAAATTATCGTGTAGCGAAAAAAAAATCACGTAAACATTGTCACAACATACTAAGATAATGATTATGCATGATTTTTATCTATCTGGTCCATAATTCATTTTATCCATCTAATATTATAGAAAAAATAATAATAACGTGATCAAAATTTAACTACTAAAAACATTGAATTCACCACAAAAAAATTTTGTTGTTTTGATATCCGATTTACTTTTCTTTGATATAAATGATCAGTATCAAGTAATCATGTAGGGTTTGATTAAATTTGGTTTGAAACGAGTTGACCTATTAAAGGGTAAAACTCTCCAAATACCTTTTTTCACCATACATAAAACTCGAACTCAAAATTTTACCAAAGAGGTATGAGTATCCACTCGCCAAATATCTAATTTACCATCATTTGCTCTCAAATGTCTTACGAAATTGCCATAAACGCAATCTTGCTCCATAAGCAAAAGCACCATAACAGCCTCCTCTAGGCATTAGGATGAAGATCTATTGTAAACAAAATTTAAACTAAACTCTAAACTCTTTAGCAGCCCAACACAAAGCACAACAAACTCCATAGCCAGTTAAGGCATGTCTAAAGTGATATTTGGTTTACATTGGTGTTGTAGTAAATGAGTTTGAATTTTGCTATAAGAAGCCATAAAAGTCTTAACCTACTCGCTTTCTTAGAATTCAAAAATCCTGTAATGTAGGAACCTATTTATTTCAAATTTAGTGGACCGAATAAGGTGGCTTGCCTGAGCGGTCATCCCAAAAACCTCATAACCTCGGAGTCATGAATTCAAAATCACAATCACTCGGTCTTTCTATGATTTGGGAAGGGTGGTTTGTATCCTTTCTGCCATATTTTGGTTACACAGCGACTGCGAATACCGCAAAAACACACCCACAAAGATTCAAACACAGATCTTGAGAAACACAATTGAACAAGAACTCTTTACTGCTCACATATCCCATTAGTGGGGTAATGATGATAAATTTATGACTCTAACATTTCACGGTAGAAAAGTATGCCCATAACAATGGCGGGATGAAATAGCAATGCCAAGCAACCATCCTTCATCCTTTCGCCAAAAAAATATAAATAAATAATCACCCCACCACATGCACCAATCATCTGCACATAAACAGTAAAAGAAAGCCACACCAGGAGAACCCCCTAAACTAACAACACTCTGACAAATGGTTACTGGTACTAAATTGTCAACTTTGAAAGATAATCATCAAAAATGCCCAATAAGAATTTTCAGGGCTTATGCCTATGAAGGTCAGGTTTGCCAGCTTCCATAACACCCTTTATCTGCCTCTATGTAATACTGGGCCATAAATAATTGAAATCTACATCTTTCACTGATTGCTTGATTACACAATGTAAATACAAGAATCCTTCCAAAAAAATAAAATAAAATAAAATAAAAAATATCAGGTGTCACGGGTTTTAAATCTAGTACTGTCTTCATATTGCAATTCTTCGTCTCCTAATTTGCATATGCTTAGCTTAAGTTTCAACCACAAGCCAAGCGTCAGTCTCCACGAGAACCACTACCGCTAGCAGAAGGCTTCTTTCCACCATATTTCTGTCAACGACCAAGGAAAATATGTATTCAGGCATCACTGTCGCGGGGGGGGGGGGGGGGGGGGGGGGCGGGATATAAACCAAGACTCACCTGCTTCCCAAAGCTGAATGGAATATATTTGTATTTGATCATATGTCGAATTTGGCGTTTCATTGTGAGGAAAAACAAAACAAACCAATACATGAGCAGTATAGGCCAAAAGACAGGAACATCAAAGACAGAGAAGAAGGTCATGACAAATGCAATGCAAAATGCTTTGGTGATCGAGTACCTGAAATATTGACAAAAACAGAAATTACTACTTGTAAAAGTATCAAAGGAGAAATAAAACCCTTGTTGCAAATTCAGGGAGTTCAGGCATAGCTAGGGCACACTCAGCCCTCGGATAAGTATTTCCAGTAACATAATGCACTTACAGTAGCAAAAGTCATCACACAGAAAACATCAAACAAGAAGAACCCTTCTTAAAAGAGCTCCATGCTCGAGTCTAACCAGCAGGCAGGGATATTAAACAATGAGCCACGGCTAGTACTTCACCAATTATTGAGAAAGATGTCATATATAATGCAGAGCACTATTAACATACATAGCTTCATGATGCTGTCAATATCAACATTAAACCATTTCCTTATCCAGATAATCTTCAGCCATATCAATAATCAAAGGAGGTAAAAAAAGCAACATAGAATGGAATTGAAAGAAAAGCAGACATTTGGTGTCACTGGATACAGCTTCCATTTCGGGTTCAGAGCAATGAGAATGACCAAGATGGCACACAATAAGGTGCAGAATAGAAATGTCAGCAGCAAATTTAATGCACTGGACCACGAGAAACATTTCATATTTGCACCACACAAATTACACATATTGCCAACTCCGGAAACAATGGATGTCCACAACTAGGGTTTGGGAATGGTGGGTTACTGCCCATGACATTTCATGATTGTCCAATTTCCTACATAACTAGTTTAGCACATATGAAGCATTCACAGGCATAAAGAGCGTATGTAGCCTACTCATTTTCGGTATTTTCATTCTAGCAATTGCTTAGGCTCCTTAGCATCCAGCAGGCCATGGGAGAACTGGATGAAAACTTGAAGTTGTTTGTAATTAGAGAAACATTACGAATTAACTTTAGGAAACAAGCCATTTGCAATAACCCTATTTTTCACAAATAAAATCCTTCCAATTATGTTTAGACATGTTAGAGCTCACTGAAAAGCCGGCCTCCTCTTTCTATTTCCATCTCTGAAGCTACAAACTTGTGATTCATGAAAAACAGATATTATCATTCCAAATGGGGCAAGAATTATAGATAACATTTATCTACACATAAAAGACAAGTAGAAAGTCAGTGTGATGATATCACTGCCAAACTAAATGGTTCACAACATGAACCTTTGCAAACAAATTAGAGAATCAAGCACCACTAACAAGCCGTCACATGCTCATAGCTGTAAAGCAAGCAGTGGCCTTGCTAACACTGAACCCGGCATGGCTTTCATCTTGGGGAAAGACTATAATAAAGAATGTACAATATTTTCTTAAAAGTCATGGCATCAAGGAGGAAATAAGTTTGGCGTGAAAATATATTTATATAAGATGGTAACCAGTTAAGTGCTAAACTCAACTCTCACGTGTTTAGCAACTGCGATAAAAGCAAATCCTTTGCCATGATTGACTCTAAATGTTAAACATTCCTTGATGAACAAAGGCTATCTGCCTTAAATTCCAAAAATAGCACATGAAATGGGACTTGACCCCACCCATTGCACTGTGAGATGGTAATATGAAACTAGACCAAGCATGCAACTCTTAAGTATTGTGTTTCAGGCATGTCATGAATTTAGCCTCTACTTTTTAACCTTACAGTAATTCGGGAGGATCAAGTAGCCACATTATCGCCCATCTTTAATGTTCAAACTGGTGTTCTTTTTCCTAGTGTCTCAAATTAGAGCCATATACAAGGTAATAAGCCATAATCAGAAAGAATTATCCCCACAATACACTACTTTTCAAATTACACCATTTATGGTTGCACTAGTACATATGGTGACACTTGCAAGTAGGGGCATGATTGTCACAGATTGAGTTGTCCTAGATACCTGGTTATGCAATCTGTTGTGTAAGTAGCACAAAGCACAAAGAAAAAGAGTGATGCGGAGAAGAGGAGTAACGGAATATATATATATAAGCAGGGAGGGAAACAATTAGAGAAAGGAGATGAAAAGCGAGGGAAAAGGAGGAAAGATATCAAATAGAAAGAGAGAAATGAGAGCAGGGATTTTAGAATCATTGGCTTTCCAAAATCGACCTATATGACTCACTTGGGTTCTCAAATCCAACCCAACCAGTCTTCACCATTGAACCCACTGTGACATCACTCAATACATTACATAAAGTATGAGAAGGCTATTTAAATTGGTTGAATAATGACTAGAACCAAGAACTAGATTCACAGTTATATGCAAGAACTACAAATGCAAATATGCCACTGTTTTCAATAATTCACCAAGTTTATTCCAGATTCAATGTCATGAAAATTCGCCATTAGCAAGGCCCTGGCAATCTCAACTCCTTGCCTAGACTCTCTTACTCATTTCAAATGAATAACAATTTAAAATTTGGTAAGAGAGGTTCTTTAAGATAAGAAGGAAAGAAACAGATTTAACAGTATGATTAAATATTCCAAACAATCATAACTACCTTCTTCAAATTCTTTCAAGCAAGACGAAAAACAAGCAGCATTTACCAAAAGTTAATCAGGAAAAGAAATCCCAAAGGATCAAAATCTTACCAGAACTTGAACTCAGGAAGTCGGCGAATAAAGGGCTTGAATTCATCGGACCCTTTTGTTGGCAACAAAGACTCATCCGAGCCCTCAAGCTCGGGATCTACGAGAGGCGATAAAAAGCCAATCAACAAATTCAAGAGATAAATACCAAGACCATAACTAACAATGTAAAACCCTTGGACATAATAAACCCTCAAAGCATAAAGCAGTGCAATAACAGTAGTTCCAACCCATCTAAAAGGTGCGTGAGGGGTTGTTTTATCAAGATAATACTGATAAACCCGTCCTGCATTAGCAACCCATTGGGGTACAGGGGATACAGCTGCCGCGCTATCAGCTCCAACACTCTCCATTCAACAGTTTCCAATCAATACCAACCCAACTGGTTCCAGTAGAAGACAAGTAACAACAAGCAGTTAGGCAATATCCAGTTCATAAAACATCGGATCTTATTTACAAACACAAATTAAGCAGCCAGTATTTGATATTTTAGACTAATTAAACTTTTCTTTAAAAAAAAGGGAAAAAAAGTGCAAAAAACATACTGAAAGTAAAGAAGCTGACAATCAATAGAAGACAAATTACAATGAGCGGATGGTGGAAGCCCAGTTCAGAGAACAACAGATCCCACCAACAGAAACCCTAACCTGGAAAATAAGCATGTGGGTATTCGATATTTTGATTAACGAACACAAAATTGGAAACTGATTATTAATACAAAATGAGCGGATGGAGAAAACCCATTTCAGATAAAAACAGATCCCACAAATATAAACCCTAACTTGCAAAAATAAGCATGTGGGTATTTGATATTTTGACTAATAAAACCCAAATCGACAAGCTGATCGTACAAGACGAATTACAATTAGAAAATGAACGAAACCCAGTAAGCAAAACAACAGATCCCAACAGATAAACCCTAAAATTTGCAAAATTGGCCCGCGGGTAAATCATATATTGACTAATTAAACAAGAAGCCAGTACGATGATACTAGAATTTGAAGAAGCTGACCTTAGGGGAGAGATGTGGGGCAACAGATCTGATCTCTCTTGCCCAAAGTTTCCAAATGTTCACTTTCTATCGTTCCAAATTCCACACACACAGGAAGTTG
This sequence comes from Dillenia suffruticosa, assembly GCA_033439265.1. Lineage (NCBI taxonomy): Eukaryota > Viridiplantae > Streptophyta > Magnoliopsida > Dilleniales > Dilleniaceae > Dillenia > Dillenia suffruticosa. Next base: position 2,036,516 of record JAVTVX010000008.1, on the reverse strand, counting down.
GAGGTTTAAGATGTGGTTTTTGCTTGTTGGTTGTTAAAAGTTACGAGACAGTACGCTGCGGAATAGTCGTTGAAAACAATAGAGAGAAGTTTATTCGCGGTGAAAAGGTAGGAGAGAGAGAGAGAGATGAGATGGGTTTGTGTTCCAGTCACGTGGAACTTGACCACCTCATGTTGGGAAGGGATATTCTGTGCTGGCGATGTAGACGAGACAATCTCTAAACGGCGTCGTTTAGAGATAAATAAGCCGCTATCTTTTTATTATTTTTTATTTTACCATCCTTACACGAATTAATTCAATTCGAATACATTCGGATCCAATTTAGATATTAAATTTTTTTATATTTATTTTTTATTTTTAAAATTTAAATTTAAAATTTTAATTAAAAAAGTATAATATTATATAACTAAATTTAGAAAGTATTAATATAAACACTACCTATAACACGTTTCAAATCAATTCTCTAAGAGATTTCGCAAACTTAAATAATGTAAAATCAATTATGTTATGGAGTGCTTCAAAATGTGTCCGGATTCCCTTCCCCCAATTGCAATTTTGAGCAACCGAACATATTCGAAAGCAAATAAATGAATAATACAATTGAGACAATAATCTTTCTAAACTAAAAGCCTTGATTACAAGCCACTAACACGAAGGGTCGAAAGTCAATTTATGAATCAACGGTCAGTTTTTATAATGAAATACGATATTAAATGTCTTAATTAAAATCTTGAATTCGATTCACGATTTGGATATGAAGTAGAGTGCATTAGTAGGGTATTTCTCTAAATAGAATATTACAAATTCTGAACTAAATTAGTCAGAGTATGATTTTAAATATTGATTTATATAATATAAAAAAGAAAGTCAATTATGAAAATATTATAATTTTTTACTCTTTGAAGAGTTTTTATTGAGTTTTTGGATTCAGCATAGATGAAGAAAAAGTTTATAAAAAAATTTATATTACAATGAATTACCTCTAGTCCTAAGTAGTCTCCTTTAGAGATATGCACACCTTGATTAAAAATCACCGTTGATTTTTTTTTTATATATGAAGATATTTGAATTTAAGATTTTTATAAAAAAAGTGAATGGTATCAGTTAAACTATAATTTATCGAAAAAATGGCAATTCGATAATACTATAACACCCCTAACAACTTTGAAAGTGATAGCATAGAGTATTTATTTAATTTACGCCACACTGACTTTGATCATTTCAAAAAATATCAGCTCAACATTTTTTAATATAAAAATTATTAATAATTTTTTATTTGAAACTTAAGTTTAAATGGATTGAGAAGAGGGAGAGGGAGAGGGAGAGGGTGAGGGAGATTGAGAGTAATTTGCGTGGACATCAAACAAGGCTCGTGGCCCAAAAACCATCCAACAAAGGCATTTTCTGCCAAATAATTGCCCTTGTCAACAGTATCTCTTTCGTTTCAACTTTCAAGCCCCCGCCTCGGCTCGGCTCGACTCGGCTCGACTCGACTCAATAACCGAGCCCGAAGATATTTCATTTCCTTCCGCGCATTCTGGACCGGGGCACGTGTTATTGTATACCCTCTTTTGCGTATGTCTCGCGTGGCTGCGTCAAGGTTTCTTGAAAACGACGTCGTATGCCAAATTTGTCCGGACTAGCTCTTGACCTAGGTTGAAGTTTAACCATAATTTTGTAAAAATTAGTTTAATATGATTAAAATTCAAGGAACATCGCAAAACGACGTCGTATGCCAAATTGCACGTATTATTAGAATAATTAAAATTTAATATGAATTAAAATGATAATTAATAATGTATTATTCTCTTTTTTAATGGGGCTAATTCAAGAAAATTGGCATGGAGGGTGCCCCAAGAAAATATCTCATGATAAAGTGCGGTTGAGAATCATCACTATAGCCCCACAATGGCTCATTCAAATCCTAATACATAGCAAGAAAACTAAGAATTCGATCCAAGTTCAAGAATTTAGTATTTAATCGATGTAATTAAAATATTATACTAAATTATTTATTTTCTTTTTATAAAAATACGTTATATTAATTTTTTTTTATAAATTATCAGTATATGATAATCATATTGAATTCAATTAAATTTTATTTGAATCGGATTAAACTCTTATGAACAAAACTCTCCCGACATCATTATTTCTGTACAAATGACTCAAATCTTAAACTTTTATTTAAGGATACCGGCGTCTAACTACTAAATCAATTAAAAAATACATCGATTGCTTCTTATGCTCCACAAGTCATGAGATTTTCTAATTCAAGCAATAAAATGCAGAACACTTTCCTTAAAAATGGTAAGATAGGAATTACTAAATACGCCTAACTTTTAGATAAAAATTTGAAATTTCATGTATTCATTTTTAATTAAAAAACATTATTAATCAACACAAAAGATAATAACATAGGAGCCTTACATTAATTTGAGAAATTATGGAAAAATATTTTTATTTATTATGAAATAATTTATTTTTGAACAACAAATATATTACTATTCGATTTTCACACTTATATTTTAAATTGCAAGTTAGAAATTATAATTAATTTTTTGCATTTGAAATATAAAGTATTCAAAACAAAAGACCAGTGGAAAAGTGCGAATCAGTGGGTCCTGTCTATTCATCCAGTCTTCCTTTTAGACATGTCCTTTAGACTGCTCTCACCACAAGTTCTCTCTCTCTCTCTACCCCTCTGTAACTTCACTTACCCTCTCTCTCCATTTTCCTTTTTCACATGTACTTCAAACCGCCCTCACCACAAGTTCTCTCTCTCCACTCTCTGTAACTTCTCCTCTCTGTCCCTCTCTCTCTCTTCCAGTTTCAATTTAGCTTGTTTAGGTCTCTGGATCTGATGGTTTAAAAATTCGACTCGACTCTCCCTTTTAAAGTTATTCACTTGGCGTTCTTCGCAATCGAAATCCAGGTAATTGTGAAAAAAAAAATTCAGCTGAATATTTACGGAGCAATCACGTAATTTGAGTATTTGGGTTCTGATTTCTGGAATTGCCTGGTGCTCAATTCTTGATATTTCGTTTAGAGACCTCTTCTCTTATCTATGAATATGATGAAGTTGAACTGTTTGTAAAAGAGCCAGATCCGAACTGTCGTTTCGCTAAAAATAGTAACTTGTTCCCTCTCTCTTTCTATTTTTTTTCCTCTCTCTGTCTACATCTTTTGGAACTTGTTTGCATTCAAGAAGTTTGTCTTCTTGCGATTGATACGTGTTGAATTTAAGTTATATGTAAATATGTGTGTATGTATATTATATTATATCCCTTGCGAAATCACAGCTCAAGAAGGGATTTTTCAACTTTTTTATTACTTTTTGTGCTGTGGGCTTTTATTCAGTTGTTAATTATACAGTAAACCATGTTCAGAAAAACAGTGTCCTCTTTCCCGTACAAATGTTTAAATCCTTCTTGGGTTTTTCATTTTCTTGTGCCATCTAAAACTTCTGATGTCTTCCCCCAACCACCCTGGTGTTATGGAATACTCCATTTTTTTTTTTTTGGGTGTGTCGGGGGTTTTATTTTTATTTTTAAAATAATAGTGAGAATTTCGATCACGTTCTTGGTGTACATCTATAAATTTATTGAGTTATTCTGGTTGTGCACCTATAAATTTATGGACATCAGCAATATCTCAAACACTATGGACAGATAGGCTGAAAACCTGCTCAAAGCAAAATCCATTTTGTCACATTGAATTATAGAAATTACCACGTGAGGAAGTTTTGGGTTTTCCCGTCATGTTCTAAATCATTGACAGTGGAAAGAAGATTCTACAATCTTAGCTTTGGAGGGTGTCATGTGGAATAGGTCAAGCTGCCTATTAGACGTGTTTTAGGTTTTGCTTAATGAGTGGAAGGAAGCTAAGGTCTGACTAGGAACCCCTCAATCGGCTATAGGTTGATTAGAAGGTGCAGTTTTAAGAATGCTAGAAAGGTATTTCCTTTTACACTTAAATATATTCTAATGTGCTTTGTATGAGAAACTTCCATGTAGATTGAATTTTTAAGCTTTTCTATTTTTGGGCTGCATGAAGAAGTTAAGATTGGAAACTTTGCATGTTCAAGTGGTGGGGGAGTTGTGAAACCCGACTTTTCTTCATTGGTTCAGACAGGGATATTACTAAGTTAGACTGGAAATGGGAGCTGTATAGGCATTTCTATGAATGCAAGCAGTGAAATGAATTTTAGGTGATAGTGTGAGACATTGTTTTAAAAAATATTATGTGGCAATTTGTTTGTTTGAGTTCTTTATCTTATCATTTGTTTGTTTGAGTTCTATTTCTTATCATCTGTTTAGAATGCTTAGGATGATCAGTAAAGAAAGAAAGATACTTTGGATTTATATTCATGATCAGCAGAACACTTATGCTAGTGGAACTTGGTCATGTTCCAGACACTGAATCTGCTTATTGGACTGGGTTGTTTACAGGATTTTCAGAGAAGGATTGTCTGTACTGCATCATTATATAAACCCTCCAACTGAACATGTCTGATCACCAATCAATTCGTGACAGTGATGCTACAACCAGTGAACCAGTGCATCCTTATCAGTCTGTTTGGATGGGCCATTGGATGCAAACAGGCTGTAAAGCAGTGCGCGCGGGTAGTCGACACATGGCTATTAGCTATGGGACCAAGGAAGATGGGCATGATCTTAACTTCAGAAAATTGAATAGTGAGCCGGAGACACAGAAAAACACTTTAAACTCTAACAAGGGGTTCAGAGCAATGACAGAGTCCAGAAGAGATGATATCAGCAATGAGAGTCTGGCGTCAAGTTCCAAAACATCAGGGAAAGGAAAATTGGATCTTCAGCCATTTCCAATCTTTAATCTATGTCAAACTGGAGAAAGTAGTGATGTTCCAACAAATGATCATGCCCCTAAAAGTGAAAGACATGCAATCAGCTCTCAGCTCAACAAGCTGGGTTTCGGTCCTCTTGCTATGAGTAATGTTAAGAATTCATCACACTCAGCAATTGCGTTGGGTCCTGTTCACATGGAAAGTTCATCAAAACTATGTGATTTTCTGTCTGAATTTGTTCCTCGTAATTCCAAGCAGCAGGCAAAATCTTCTAACTCAATTTGGAATAATGCTTCAGCTGCTGAAAGGTCTTTACAAGATGATATTGTGGGTGTGCCATATAGATTCAACAGGGGAGGTGTTCAAATGCAGCAGGAAATCTGTCAATCTGAGGCGATTCTAGCAACCAAAGAGCACTTTGCAAGCACTAGTCTAGCACCTTTGGGACATGAAAACAGTAATTGTCACAGTTACTCTTGTGAGGAAAAGATGGATAATCCTACAACCAACCACATCACTTCATTTTTTAATATGCCTATGAATGATCCATCTACAAGCAGTAAGCAGTCCCAACCTTTTTGGGGGGGTCAACACCAGAGGATACACAGCCATTCTGGTACTGGATTGTTTCCAAGCCATTTCACTCCAGAGATGACTGGTTTCGGACATCTGTATCATGATTGCTATCCGCTACCACCGATGCCAGTCTCTGCTCATGATGGTGAGACCATGAGAATATGCACCACTGTGGACTCTGTGCAGGGATATTCTGGAGGTTCTTCAAAGTTCTCCCAAACAACTCGCCATCTGTTTATAACTCAAAAAAAAGATATAAATTTGTCTAAAGGAAATCAAATTTTCAGAGATTCAACTGTGGCCGCCAAGATCAGGGGAAATCCATTCAGTAATTTCCTTAGTTTATCCCCATTCAATGGTCAGCGTGGAGTGAATCTTCAGCAGCTGGATAGCTCTGCAGAAAGTGAAGAAAAAGAAAAGGTGGAAGATGTGAAAACTTCTTCACTGCCCGTGAAGAATGAATCATCGGCTGATACAGATACACTCGACATGGATGCTTTCCATGATGACAATTCTATTTCCGGTACTTATTATCTCTTATGTTCCAGTCATAATCGTATTGTTAACTACATAAATTTAATGAATGGGTCAGTTTGAGGCATTTTGTTATTATTATGCAAATGATGCAATTGTTATAATTTTCTGTTATTTTTGCAGGTGTTGGCATGGTTCAATCCAAGAAGGTAAGGGTTTTGCAGTCTACCATTCAATTGAATCATAGAGCATGTCTTTCATTTCTCTTGTTTCTTTTCATTCATGTTCTTGGGCATTCAGTCCTCATCCTTGATTACTAAAGCAAGAGATAGCTTGTTCAGCACAAACAAACATATTAAGGATTGTTTCCTGCAACTCAGACTGCTGGAGAATGTTGAACTAGAGGACATAGTGTAGAATAAAAATGACACATTGGTAGTCTAAACTTGATATATGGAAAATTTTAATGTTCACTCAAAAATTTGAATAATTCTACAATCATACATGTTAGGAAACATACGTAAGGTTGCTTTTGTAGACTGAGGTGGAACAGAGATAGCCCTCCTGCTCCTGCTGCAAAACTTTAGCAGAATTTTCACCATGTTCCTGCAAAAAATTACCAATGAATATACATGAATAGCTTTCACTTGCAAAAAATTACCAATGAACCGAGAAAGTCCCCATAGAGTTGTGTTGCTTGATTTTGAGACCCTCCATCTAGACGAGAGCAGTGTATAGCCTTCACTTGCATGAATATAGTTAGACATTATATCATTGTCCATCTATGTGCACCACATCATTTATAGTTGAAAACTTTTCTACTTCTACCTCAAGTCCTGAGCCAAAGATGTACTTTTTGCATATTATTAACAGCGATCTTTGCAGGAAGATGAGGCAGCCCAGAATCAGACAAATCCTCAAGCTACTGATAGGTCCCATAAATTGGTCACATGCAAAGTTGAGTTGCCTGATATTAATCAAGAACTTCCTGCCTCTCCTGCTCCAGCAAACTCAACAGATGAGATGGAACCCAGCCCATCAAGAACCCAGAGTCTGGAACCCCTTCTTGCTAATACTGAGCAACCTATGAATTCAAAAGGCAGCTCTTTCCTAGATGAACTGATAGGTCCAGAGCCTAGCTGCAGATGGGTTAAGCGTCTTAAGTTGAGTCATTCAGATTCCAGTCATGGAACTAAGATTTCAAGGGGGGAAACCTTGTCCCAGGAAAATGTGAATAAAATCTTTAAAAAAATTATGAAAAGCCGCCAAGCTAGCTCAGATCCAACATTGGTTAAGTGTCCGGGTAAAGAACCTATGGTATTGGATGACTCTACATGCTCATTAAATAAGGGCAAGTCAAATTCCATAGACTTGGTGAAGAAAAATAGAGATTTAACACTTTCAAATTCTTGGATTCGAAGGTGGTGTCATAAACAACCACTGAAGAAAGCTGAGGCAACGGTGGCTTGGGAACCACAAAGCTCCAAGGCAGTAGCAGATGAGTTTCAAAAGAAGCAATTTCCTAGTATTGCGGCAATGGCACTTATGGGGAAAGCTATGCGTGGTTTTCATCCATGCCAGCTAAGGAAAAAGGGGTCCTTTGTTGTATGGAACACTGGGCGGTTCTCAGAGTAGGGTGGATTTCACAATACATTGGGCAATAAGGCTGAGATGGGTGCCCTTCATATATGCTAATTCACTTGGTTGCAATTACCTGTTGAGGAAAGAGGAGATGCTGGCTGTGACATATTGAAATAGCCTCATTATAATGAGTTTTGATGCCCTTGTGTCGGTATGTGTCATTCTGGCTCTTGATTCTGGTTATTGCTTTGTTCATATTAAACTTTCTAGATGTGTGAATTGCTAAATATTTATGGAGTTCTGCTTCAGGAACACGACTGACTCGATTTTGTAAGACAATGGCCCCAATTTCAGTCCCTTTAAATTCCTCCTCCCCTTTTGGTTTAGGTAAAGCTTTATCATCTTCAGGGTATTGCATTTTTGGGAGATCTGGTCTCAAACAGTGAATGAAAAATGATATTCGTAGAGCTGAACCAATTTGCTATTTTAATCAGGTACAACACATTTACACACATGGTTAGGATCACACACCAGTATTATCAGGATCTATAAAGCACGGTGATGGACACGGAACATGATGCACAAAACAAGCATGGAAATTGTGACAGGGTAAAGTGACAAATTTTACACTCTAAGACTGTCTCTAAGTGTTTGTGCAACAGACTAAGATACTATTTTTGTGTCTTGCATATGTTTTGCACACAAACTAAGATGCTTTTTTTGTGTCTTGCATTTGTTTTGCACACAAACTGTTTTGTTATGGCTCCCCAACTTTCCCAAGGGGACATAGAAGAGGGAACTTTTCTGGTTCTACCGTGAGGAAGAACTTTTCTTTACCTCTTGTTTGGTTCAGTGGTAGGTGCCTGAAGTTCTACTCTTGGAACATGTTGCTTTTCATTTGTCACAGATCATTGCTCTAGTGTACAATTTTTTTTTCTAGAGATCAAAATTGCTTTGGCTTGTGGTTGGTTTGTGGCTGTAATGGACTTACGAACTATGGGTATGGCCTTGAAGATAGTGTTGCTTATAAAGGAGTGGCTTTTTAACATGTGGCCAGCAAGAAGCTGAGATAGGGACCATGCAATCTATGAATGACCTTCTGATCTCTACCAAGAAGCGAGCATTCCCTGAATTTTGATGGACCAGCTGTTTTGTTAATAGGGAAAAATAATGCAAACCTTATGTAATTTTCTATTCTGACGGGAGTTGTACACCAGAACAAACTTGATCTCTTTCGATTGTTGACCTCTTTTTTAGGTTTAAGACAGAGATTCTTAGCTACATATTTGTTCGTTTGATATCACAACATCTCACCGTGAGATGTGACAACCAGTCTGTTCAAGAGCTGATTCAAAGAAACTACCACCATTGATGTTCGAGTCTATGGAGGGAGGAGCAAACTGCATGATTATGTCTCTTAAGGTGAGCATCCCAACTAGTAGGTGAGACTCATCAATGAGAAAGCCGAAATTGCTCTTTGCCTCTGCATCTTGTTGCATAGCTCGCCCTTGTCGGTTTTCTTGTTGGTCACCAGTGTGTCCATTGGTGGAAGAAAATTGTTTCTCAGACAGAGTTCCTGCGGAAAGAAGCGCTCCAAGGTCTCGTTCAATCGTGGGATCAGACATTGCCTCACCAGTTTCTGGGTGAATGAATTCCTCCATGGTTAACTCTCTACAAAGTGTGAAAAAACATGTAATTTATTCATTCTTCTTGTAGAAAAGTACAAAAAAGGAAAATAAGAGGTCAACCGTGTTGGTGGAGGCCATGATGGTAACGCAGAGAGGATAAACAATGTTGGTTACCCCATTCACTACTTCAATTGACTATAAGAAAGAAAGGTTAACATACTTTCTTTCATGGAATAGATGTTCATCATCCAAAAGAACATGAAGATCATGTCTTCTCATGAACCCAACAAGTGTGTTCGATTCACGGTTTACAACCGTGATTGGACCGACTTGATTTTCCGATAAAACGCACAATGCCTCTGCAAGGCTTTGGCCTCCATAAACACGAATGGCATTTCCTTCAATTGCAAACCTATGCAAAACAAAAATGAGTAAACATGCAATAAAATTGAAGGGAAATTTTTCAAATCACCATTTTAGAAGTCTTGGTTCGACGAACCGGAATGCAGATAGAGGCTTTTCTGCAATGCTATCAAACCATTCAAGTCCACTAGATTGAAGGAGCCACTGTACTGCTGCATTCTACTAGAAAACAAAAAATACAATCTTTTAATGTACTATGTAATATAAACCTACTAATTATATATATATTTTTGTTTGTAAACCGATCAATATCGAAGTCATATTTCAATTAATTTGATGCGAATATTGTTGGGTTGAATTTATGAGAGTTTTTTCAATATAGTTTTTTTTTTTATTTTTAAGTTTCGAATTTAAAATTTAATTAAAAAATATATAATATTTTTATCTACTAAATCAATTGTTTATCGGTCCAACCAATGAATTCTAATCTTTGTAAAATATAGGCTAAGAAATCACCTGCGTGACAAAGCCCATTACTTGTGTGTTGGGAGGCTCTACGACTGACGCTACTTGTACCGGATGCTTTGAGATCAATAGCAATATATAGAGAGGGGTTTCATCTAATTTTACTGGGAAGGACTCCCATAAAAATGACTTTGCAAGTTCACCTACCAGTTTAAGATCAAGAAATTTCTACCTAATTAGTGAGGTCAACAATTCATTATCCTGGCTTATCCACTAAAGACATTTAGCTGCCAAATAGAGGCACAACAATACTATTTCTCATGAAAAATAACGCTTACTATCTTAGTAATATGAGCTAATATCCATTGGCACTAAATAATTTTATATGATGTCGGATCATAAAATATTCGTATACAATAATTACTTTGCAATGTAAATTTTGAGAGAGAGAGAGAGAGAGGAAACCTTGGTTTGGGCAATTTGGGGGTTCTCATCCAAAATGGAGAGGAAACCATTGACGCCATCCTCACTGTCATCACCATCTTCATTTGCTAGCTTCAATTTCCTGAAATTTCTCTTTAGGAAGTCCAATATCTGGAAACTAACCAAATTACTAACTGGGGTACAAAATTTCTAATGTATATAAAGGGTACAATGGTTACATTACCTAAAGACACCAAAGGACTATGGTGGCAAAGTCCACAAAGCCAATGTAACGATTAGAGAACCTCGCAATGGCATTAGAGCCCAATACCTCATCAGCTATAGGTACACCAAACACATTCTTCTTTTGGTGCAACAACCTAATTGCATCTCTCAAACAATCCTCAGTCTTCAGTTCCAAAACTAACCAATCATAAAAAATCTCAAAATAGGTATCTCAAATATAATCAAACACGATAAAAGGAAAGTGAAATACTCATATACCCTGATAGTAATCATCTTAAAAGCATCTTCATATTTACATTTTCGAATATTAATATAGTATTATAGGAGATTTTTCTTTTATTTTTAGATAGAGATCACGAAAATTGTAAAAATATAAATATGTATGATAGTTTGAACACTAAATCTTGACCTTGGGAAAAATAATAGAGTAAGGGTTCTTTACCGCGCGGATGTCACTAGATTTTTCTAACACATAGGTTGCTGTTAGATCGCTATGTTAGAACGTCGTTCAAGAGTAATTAATTATTCTACTTATTTTTCTCGCAACAAATAATACTAGTTATCAGGCAGGCTTCCATATATACAATGAGCCATATATGACTGATATTTGAATAGGACTTGCAAAGTAGTCTTTTACCACCCTGCACGTTTGAAAGTATAAATACCCGGTGAATTTCTGAGGCCAGGAATGGAATTGATGGGAATGCGATTGAGAAACATCTGAAGAACACTGCCTGAATCAATGGCTTCACCTTTGGGTTGATTCTGATTTATATCTTGAGAAGGAGGATTACCATGATTCTGAGATAGGCTATTTTGTGATCTTATGCTCTCTCTCTCTCTCTCTCTAACAATTTTATGTCTTTTGTTTCAGATTTCCCAGAATTCAATTCGCAGGATTTCTTCTTCCATCAGCTTCCTGATGCTGATTCTATTGTCTCCACATAAATGCCATTTTTCGGTTTTCGCGACGTGTCCTGACTTGAATTGTGCATAAGAATTTGACATTGTCGGCCGAGTGACACTGAATCTAAAGGGGTAGCCTGGCATTGTTTTTGGTCCGATTGGAGGTGGCAAAACAAAGCAAAACGACGTCGCTTAATTTAGTTAAAAAATTTTAAACCTAAAATAGGACAAAATTAACTGAGGTATGACTCGGTTGAGTTTTCCCAAACAGAGCCTAAAGCTACTATCATACCTTCTGTCTCAAAACAAGCAGCCATAGCCGCCGTACACTGCGAAGTGCATAGCAACGTTAAAACATGATACTATAAATAGGGAGTAAAGGAGACTGGTAATTTATTAATGTTTCAAATTTCCATTTAAACGAGATGCCAGGTGAATGAAGTCCTCTTCAGAGCATGGAATAGTTAGACTACTCCTTGGGTAATCAAAGCCAAACTCCTCTTCTGCCTTCCTCAACAAGTCCCGAAACAAAGGCTGCTCTAGGTATGATATTGGTACCACAAATCTCTTGTTCTTCTCTTCCTCTCCTACATAAATGGCAAAATGCCCTTTTGGCACATTTGATGATGTTGAGACTTGATGCAATGTTTGGCACCAACTCTTGAATGGAGGCCTCTGAAACATTTGTTTAGCTTGAACATGAAAAACCATCTCGGCAAATTGTATTGGTTTGTTGATATGAAGTTTCGATGTCTGCAAGCTCTACGATGATCTATATATATATATATATGTGCAGATATTCTCTATGCATCATTGGATGTAGATATGAAGGGTTAGTGATTTTGGTCGAACTATATGTTATTGAATTAACTCAGTGCAATTATCTTGGCAAAGATACTTTGCATTCTTACTTGTTAGTGGCAGAAGTGTGGCACATCACATGCCCAAGATGTCATTGAGAGGCCCCACATAAAGCTATATATAGATAATTGGCGACTATTCTTCGCATATATATGGTGTATCTCTGAATCTCTCACATTTTCGACATTTTCTTGACGTCAATTCTTTAACAATTTCTTTATCTAGATTAGAGAATTTGACACGATTCATTTATCATTTTTTTTTTTATATTGAGAAACACTGTACTGGGCTTTCTTTGCCTATAATTCCCGTCATCTCAGTGTATTTGATACACCCTCTGTCGCTTTCGTATAGACCTGACGTCCATTCACATGTTATCATCCCTCAATTTATAGACAAGGTGCAGATATTGTTGCATGCGCCTATGAGATCTTTGTTATGATAGTTGGCTGTCAGTATCATGGCAGCTACTATTTGGTGCAAGCTGGTGCAGCGGCCAACACCGGTTCTTCTATTTTCACTGCGTTTTACCACTAAAATTTTTCTAGGACAAATAGTATTTTTCGATACTAGTACCTAAAAATTTTAGCCTTTGTAGTGATTCTTTGATGTACGTTTCAAACCTAGTCTTATATTGCTTAAAGTATGGGCTATGCTACGTACAATTTGTTGTTCATAGAAGGAATTTTGAAAAATCTATTAATTGCGAATGCGAAATGGATGAGATACGTCTCATGACTAGTAAGAGATGATCAAATGATAAATTTCAAGGGTGACAGAGTTTTCCTAATTGGGAGGGGGGGCATTGGAACCCCATCCCCCAATTCATAACTTGCAAATTTGTTCATCACTTGTTAAGTTTCTCTTGAGAGGCAGCAGAGTAACTTTCAGGCTGTCACTGACAACACCATGTACCTTGTGATTTTTATTATTTTCATTAGACTGGGGTTGGAGAATTTCTGAAAATGCATTATGGAATAGTTTGGAATTCGTTAGACTGACTGTCTATCAGGTCTTTTTCTGTGTGCCCCGGTTTGGTAAACAGAAGATAATCATCTTCTTTCCTTAATCTATGTACAGTTCTGTCGCATATCTGGAATAGTATAATAATCAACCTGTATCTTTCATTTTATTTTTTTTTCCCTTATAAAGAAGCTTATCTAAAAACAGAAGGGAACCTTCCTGCATAATTACTGCATTAATGTGAATGCACTTTCTCTCTTCACATGTTTTAGTGAGATCTGGAAATATAACAACAAAATTCAATCTTTTTGCAGTATCGGTTTTTAGGCTTCCAAAAATCAATTCTACACTTCATATTCAACTAGGTAGAGCCAAGAGCCTCCAATGTCTGCTGCTCATCATGTTGCATTTACATTTTCAGAAATGAGGAGCCCATGTCGTGAAGTGTGTGTCAGCTTTGAACCTGACATGATATGAAACTTTGTAACTTATGATCGTATAAATTTTTCATAATTTTATTGTGTAATAGTGTCCATATTTCATAGGTTGCTTAGACAACCGGTACGCCACTTGTTTTTACTTCACGAAAAATGGATCACTTTCTTTGTTTCACGGTCCAAATGCGAATATTTGATCACCCATCACCCATTTTCTTCCTTGAACTTTGAATATCAGAAGAGATTTTCACTTTTCTCTTTTGACCCTCTCGTCACAATGTTCCACATCACTTCCTTTTCAAATTCATGTATATACATTTAAATGGGGAAATTGTGGGACTTGAGAGAGAGAGAGAGAGAGAGAGAGAGAGAGAGAGAGAGAGAGAGGGAGAAAGTTGAGAGATGGAGGGAGTTCAGGTGGCTTCCTCAAAAGTAAAAAAAAAAAAAAAAAAAAAAAAAAAATCTCTCCCTCCATTTTCTCTCTCCATTCAAATTCAAAAGAAAGGAACGGGTTTGGGTTTTGAGTTAGATCTACCCTCATGAACGGATCCGCACCTATTTCCAACAATAAACAATTTAAGGCATCCAACCAAATCAAACTAGCTCAATTAGAATGCTTAGTTCCTAAACCAAGCCCAATTCAATTTCTATTCTCTTTCACAGAAAAAGTGTCCACACACCACCCTGTGTTGTTGAACATCAAAATAACAAATGGATAACATTATTTTTGTTCCTGAACGATGAGAATAGAACGAAATGGAGTCACTAGGCATGCAATCCAACACACCTTGATCTTCTTTGTCTCTCGTGTTAAGCCCGCATGCCTATATTGAGCAAAAACCATGAGCATATCTTCTTTTATAATCTGACCCATTAAATAATGCACAATTCTCTACAAAACAATGTATATTAGATAGAAATTCAAAATTTAAAATATACGTGAATTCACTGATAAATAAATTGAAAATCTATGAAATTACGAATATTCAGATCATTCGACTTGAATATCTGTAAACACGTTTATTTCAAGTACTGAATTAATTAATTATTTACAAAATTAGGAGCATATTAATCCAAATTATTATCGATGCTTTTCAAGCATACAATGATTCATATCTCCCGTGTCATTGAATCGGCTCCCACTACGAAGAAAAAGAGATTGAAGATTTTGGTGTATAATTAATTAGAAAATTTCCTTAAAATGATACATAAAGTAGAATCATGAATCAATCAGTGAAAAGCTAACAAGTAGCTTAAGAAGTGCATGCGTTATCCGCTCCAAGACTTTTGACAAAAGAAGAAGAAGAAGAAGAAGAAAGAAAGGATCAATGAAAAGAAAGAATAAATGCTTGTATACAAGGGCATTGAATTATAGAGACCATTTTCTAGTATAGAACTTAGAATAAGAGACTTTTTAACACTTGAAAAAGCATAATGCCACTTTTAAAGCCATGTCTCTCCACTATATGATTATGCTCTCTCTCTCTCTCTCTCTAAATTATGGTGCAAATGGAGCCCAGAGAAATCTAATGTGGTTTGGATTATATTAAGATTAACCTTTGAGAGACCAATCATTTATTAAATTTGTCTGCTTAGTGGTAGAGTCCCTTTCAATTTCTTGGTGTGGTGGAGTTTGTTAAGACTTGATCTGCTTCTCCTGCGTGCTCTATTATCTTTTTTTTTTCTTCTCCTTTTTCTCTTTTGAAATTTGTTTGATAATGAAGTAGAATCTGCAAATTCTTTTGTGTTCCTTTTGCTGTTTGGAGACAAGGGTTCTCATCTTTTGGTGCTCTCTTCTTTCCCTTTAATCAGTGGGCAACATCTCAGGAACTCTTAGGGATTCGAGAGGCCACCTAAACAACATGAGAGAGAGAGAGAGACAGGATTATCAGGTTAACCATGTCTCCTGTGGGACATTTTTGTGTTGATGCCTAACACAAATGAGTGCGTCGGATTCTGCTTTTACTTTCCTTCTTTTTTTTTTATTTTGATTTATGGGTATTATGTATTCTGGGATTGTAAGTTCAAAGAGTTTCATGCAAATAATCATTAAATCTTTTGATAGAAGCTTTAATCTAATATCCAATATTTGGATTTTCAAATGATACCACTCTGCTCCAGGAGTAATTATGAATTATATTTATATATATTTTTTATTCTTAATTTAGACAAAATTGGGATTTTCAAATAGTCTCTGCTCACACAATCACTAAAACAAATCGCAAGGGTCCATTTCTCTCATTTGCTTTCAGGTTGATGTCACTATCATTGGTGCCCAGAAGAACACTGGTTTTCTAGGTGAAAGTCTGCGAACAGGGGCTTCAGACTCTGAGAGAAGACACATGGCATGGGTTTGGGGGGGAATAAATAAAAAAAATATGAGAGAGAAAAAAAAAGAAAAGAAAAAAGGAAAGATGAAACATAAATTATTGGCGGGCCTTTTGAAGATTGCCGTTGAAAGTTTGTAAAGGAAAGGACGTGGCAGTTTCTTAGCAAGTAAGAAATTGGATAGGATCCAATAAGAGTGGGGTGCTGCTTTAACTGCCTTAACTACTCAATTTTCTTTCTTTCTTTTTTAATAATTCTAAAAGTTCGATTAATCCGATTTAAATTATAAGATTTAATTTAGAAACTAATTCTTCCTGTATCTATTTTTTTTATAATCAAAATCATGATTTTAATTAAAATAATTTAATATTATATCACTAAACTCATATTTTCGATAAGAGGGGCTTGCTCTTCCGGGATTTTTTTTTTATCCCGTTATATTACTAAGAGTCCAGGGATAAAAGAGAAAAAAAGAAGTATTGAAAGTAAAATTAAAGAGGAGAATATGTGGGTCTTATGCATTCGATTATGAAAATTCTATGTACGTGGTTAACGTACAATCGGATTATACGATTAGTTTAGTAGAATGAAATAATAAATTGTTCAATTAAGTTTTAAATTTAAAATTTAAAAATAGAAAAAAATATGTTTGAAAAGCCACTCCTTAAATAGGACCCCGCAGATATTCAAACCAAATTAATCGGAGTATGGTTCCAAACGCTCATGCGGTACCCCAAAAAAAAAAATTCTATGCACGTATGGACTGAGTTTGTAAGCTTTTTATGCTGTTTTCATATATATATATATATATATATATGATCTGCCTATGATCTGGTCCGATCCTGATATGAGATTGAATTAGATAGGACTTCATGAACTATGGTATTTTAAAAGAAGTTTGAATTTACCCTTATAAATTTGAGTACTACCATCTTATAACTATAGTTAGTAGTGTGGATTCAAAAGTTTGAACTTTGAAACTTAGAAAAAATAATCTATTTTTATTAAATTATTATTATTATTTTAAAATAAGAGCATACCCTGGGCAATTGTATAGGGATTAGACGAAGGGATATACTTATGATAATCTTGAAAAACATAAATACAAAAAATCCGTTATATTTTATAATTTTTACGATCGTTTAATATAAATTTGTTATCAATTTTTATATGAAAAAATTAAAATAATAATAATAATAACAATAATAATATCTTTAGAAATCCTTTTTTTTTGTTATACTGAATTTCAAATTTAAAATTATTAAATTGGGAGAGAGATTATGATCATTGGACTGTCCCTCGGATCTTTGGAAATCCTTATAAAAGTATTGTTATGAGATAGTGATTTGAACATTCAATAATAAGGCCTACTTGTTAGTCTCGAAAAGAATAGAAAATAATTTTTGGATGTAATTTTTGGCTAGCTGTCATTATCAAAAGATTTCCTATTCAAGATTGACTAAAATATTTGAAAATTTTTTCTATGAAAATATTCTTATGAAATTTCAGAGAAAAACCCATCTGACAATATGTCAACACATATGATAGAGATTTCTTCACAACAACTCTCTGCTGATCCGGCCACGTAACATTAAATTTTTTTAATCAAAATTTCAACTTTCAACTCTTAAAAATAAAAAAAAAAATACCAAAAGAGTCAATTTCTAAATTGAGTCCTATAACTGTTTAAATTAAATTAATTTGGATTGAGTATTCTAAATAAAAAAAAACTGAAAGAGTCGATCTCTAAATTGGGTTCTACAACTATTAAAATGAAATTAGTCTGGATCGGATACCGGTGGTCAAATAAAAAAAAAAAAAAGAGCTCTGTAAAAAATTTATTCAATAATCCTTTGGCATGCAATAATTCAAGATTTTATGGATAAGATGCATAAATTTGTTCAATAAACTGCCACTACCATCCTTGATTTCTTTTCAATAAGCTATTAGATGCGAGACGACCGGCAATTCGTGTTCTCATATATAAACATATTGTATTAATTGAAAATTTGTATAAAAAAATTTGGGGTTACAAAAACACAACTTATTTATTTAAACTCATATATAAATATTTTATTAAATAGGTTATCCGTAAAATTTGATTTATTTAGTTTTTTTATGTATTTAATATTTATTGCATTATTTTTATGTTTAAATAATTTATTTTTACTAGTTTAAATGATCATAAAATAAGAAAAATCAGAAAAAGAGGTAAATCGGTGTCACCGATTAGTCTAGTGAGATATGACACTACATCCTTTAACCAAAATTTCGAATTTGACTCGCAACTTAGACATTGATCAAATTACGTTGAGAATGTAGCTCTCTAAATAGATCACTATAAATCTCGAATCAGATTAATTAAAATATGACTCTGTATACTTATCGGTATAATATAATAAAAAAGTCCATCTAAGTTAAGAGGGAAAAACAAGGAGCGGAGCATATTCTATTTCAAGTCTATAAATAGCTAATCCAACTAAACCAAGACACTCCATCAGAAAAACAGAGTCAGTCACTCACTCACTCTCTCTCTCTCTCACTCAAATCTCCCAAAAAGAAAAAGAAAAACAGAGCAAAAGCAAAGACAAACAATGTGTAGTATGCAAAATTTAACTCTCTTCTCTTCTATAGCCTATCTCTTGTCTCTCCTTGAACCCGGGGACTTTGTTTTTGCTCTCTTCAACGCTCACTTCTCATTTGAGTGAAACCTTTGATTCAAATTTCTCATCCCAATTTCCCAAAATGAATTCAATTAAGATCGAGTGTGTGAAGGCTGAGAAAGCTCGGAATAATCGACAATTTAAGAGGATCACGAGTTTGTTTCGATTCGTCGAGGTTTTCGTCGTGGCAATGGTTCTTCTTTCATGGGTTTCCAATCAACTTCCAACTGCTTTGAAACATTCGACTGCTTATTTTCACAATTTCTCGGTAATTCTCGTCAGTCCTCGCTTCGTTTTCGTAGTTGGTAACATTATAGTCTTCACTCTTTTTGCAAAAGCAGGACAGTTTTCTTCTTCTGATCAATCTTACAAGTTCTCGACAAGCAAAATATATGATGAGATTGTCAAGAAAAATAAGAAGAAGCAGAGGAAAATCCGCCGAGAAAGCTCTTCGGAAGAGATGGTGAGTTCTAACCCACCAATGAAGGAGAAGAATTTTCGGAGGACTAAGTCAGAGAATTTGAGGAAAGAGAAAGACCCGAAAGCCCGACCGCAATTACGACGATCGGAGACAGAGATTTTTGAGAGAATTGAGGAAATTAGTGGTCAAAAAACAGAGGAATCTGTTTTTCCAGACGATAGTTTGAGCAATGAAGAGTTCAATTCTAAAGTAGAAGCTTTCATTGCCAGGCAACAGCGACTCAGAAGAGAAGAAGAATTTTCAGCTGTTTTTGTTTAACATTACCCATTTCAGATTTTCATCTGAAAAATTTTTAAATGTTTTTTTTTTTTTGATTTTGTACAGTTTAAAAAATGGGGGAAACCTAAATTTTATCAGCTATTTATCTAGGAACTATGGTTTTTTTTTTTTTTTTTTTTTTTTTTTGAGTGTATGAATGTGAAAAGGTTGGAGTACAGTGGGCTAAGTTGTTGTGCAATCACTGTTAAAATGTCTGATGCTAAATTCAGATACTTATTCTGTTTTTATGGAGTATAAATGTATATTTTCCTGAAGCTAGATTTAGATAAGAGATTTGACATTGGGGGGGGGGGGGGAGAGATTGAGAGAGAATATATTGTCTTTGCAATATCTTAGAGAATGTATTCCTTAGGCAAATTCGATTTTCCCGTTTATGCTTTCCTTGAAGCCAAAACTTTTCATCTGGTATTCTGAAATCAATTCCATGGAACCAACAAACTCTCGCAGCAATTCAGCGATTCTCGAATTCAACTTTCGAAAATGAAATAATAAGTGTTGAGAGAGTTAATCTCTAAATTAAATTTTGTACTTATTCAAATCAGATTAATTAGATTTTCAGATACGAGTAGTCAAGTAAAAAAAAAAAAATTCCTAGAAAGTTAAAAGTCTTGGGAAAATGAATTCATATTAGACTAAGCTTTTAATTTAAAAATTATTAGTTTTAATAAAATTTTGTAAAAAATTTTATATTAAATAAAAATATTTTAATTAAAATAAAGTTGAGGTGTCACAGGTATTATAATTTTGGCACTCACACACACACACACACACACACACACACACACACACACACTCATCCTGAAAACTATTAAGACTTGAATAGATAAATTGACTTAAAAAGCCATTAAACCAAAAACCATAATACCCGGAAATTTCTTGGCATTAATAATTTTCTGTGTTCGAAATGTTTCGGAAATATTTTTTTATGAGATACTAAATTAATTAATATTTACACAAAACTTCATATATTTTATATATTTATATATTTTTTCATATTTAATAACTTATTTATTTATTTTATTATAACTATAATTTTTTATACTATTTGTCTTATAATTAATAATTATATATTTGATCGTTTTAAATTTTCATTATAAAATAGGGTTATTATATTATTTTCTTAAAATAATTAATATATGCTTAAAAATTTTTATATTTTTTATATTTACATATTTACTTACGATTTCATTTTCTGTATTATTACAAAATATTATTTTCATGTATCGTTTTATATCTATTTCTATTTCTCTATTTTCGTTTCCATATAATCTAGACCAAAAATCAAGTATAGTATGATATAATTTTCTCAGTTTGAAAAAACTATATATCTTTCTTCTTAGTTTTCGATAATTAAAAAGAAAAAGAAAAAAGAAAATTGTGTAAATTTCTTCATTATTTTTTACTTATTCTTTTTTGAAATTTGTTTTTTGTTTTATTTTCATGTGTAGAGTTGAGTGGACTCTCAAGTTGGGTTAGAATAAGAGCTTCCGATCATAAACTCCAATCTCTACCAGACTTTACAGATAGTTACATATCTTTTAGGTTAGATTATACTCTTTTAAGAAGCAATGGAAGATTTTCCTGTTCATGTCTTTTTAGAAAGGAGGCAACATAACCCTAATTAATTTGTTTATCAACCACAACAAGTCAGTCTCACAAATCTTTCTTTGGAGAATTCCCATTTTGAAATTTGAAATTCTTCAATGGGTGTGCTTTACAATTTGGAGAATTCATGTTTATGATGATTTAAAATATGTAGTAAGAAGTAGGTATATTTAAGTAAACATGAATCTTTCACTGGGACTACTTTATCTTCTATAGTTTCTCCTAATTCTGACGCACATTATATTAAAAAAATAATACAATTTATGTAGAACTTGGGTTTTGAGTTATGTCATTTTTATTTTTTCTTTAACCGATGAGTATTTAGTAATCAATTTATTAATTCTGATTAAATTCGATTCAAGTTAACTATCAGACTTATTAAACAGTGAGCTCTCTCATCGTATTTTTTTATTTTTAAGATTGATTCAAGAATTTGATTCAAAGAATTTAGTACCCTTATCATTATACCAACAAGACGCATGTGGTTTTGAGTTATGTATATCCATTTAGTTCAATCCAACGGGGAGATATGGTTTTCCAGTTTAGGGTGTGGGAATTGCGCTTGAGGTATTTGCATGGACCCTCATCCCTTTTTCGTTACTATATACTTAACATGGATTTGGCAACTTTTGGGGCAAGTTGGTTCGGGAGCCACATGTTAATAAAGTAATGTTGGGAGTTTAGCAAAGGGAGATGAATCTCTCCTACCTCATGCTTTAGAGCTTTGTTACTCGGATTTGACACAAAAGAAGAAAAATAATAATCTGAGTCAGGAGAGACAAGCATAAGATGCTTGTGAGATGATTGTGCTGCATCAGACATTTGGGCCATTCTTTCTTTCTTTTCATTAGAGAGAGAGATTACTCATCAGTGCAGCAAGTTCTTCCAATGAATATGGACAACGGAGAAAGAATAGCATCAGACATTTGGGCCATTCTTTCTTTCTTTTCATTAGAGAGAGATTACTCTTCAGTGCAGCAAGTTCTTCCAATGAATATGGACAACAGAGAAAGAATATATATATATTTACCTGATTAATTAGTATTTAAATTTATACTCTAACTAGTGATTTCTTAAAGAGAAATTTCTCTTAACCTGATTCTTTTCATTTCTGATGTAAATAATACAGACATTTCTGAATCGAAGAAGTTCCGTTAAAAAAGTTATGGAGATTTCTAAATTGAAGAAGTTCAAGAAATATGAACGTTCCGAAATTTTAATATTGTAATTATTTTATTTATTTTTATCAATTTTATAAATATTTTATTTATTCCTGTCTTCTATATTTTTGGATTTAACCTCATAAAATCATTTAATAAATAAGATTTTTGTATAACGTATTGTATATACAATATATGAGTTATTTTCTCTCGATATGTTTTTTTTATTCCCTCTGGTTTTCTGATTTATCTTGATTTTTCTAACACTTGAGAATCAAATCTAAGTTTTAATTGAAGAATTTAACATTTTTTTTAATAAACCAACTGTCCATCAACAAAAAAAAACCTAATTTTAAAATGTTTTCGTAGTTTAAAGACTGAATTATACATCATATCCATCCCCCCCGGGTGGGGGGGGGGGGCCTGACTGGCCCAGATAGAATCAAAGGGAGCCCAGATAGAATCAAAGGGAAAACCAAAATGCAGCTCCGCCGTCTCCAGCCACAAGAGGTAACAATGGATGGACAGACAAAGTAGACCATACAAACACTTCATGACAAAGTTCAGTTAGCATAGGAAAATCCGATAGGCAAAGCCATTTCACTAAAATCCACATAAAATTGGCCAAAAATAACATTGAACAAATCACTTTCCTAAACTCTACTCTTCCTCTATTTATCCATCAAAATTTGACATCTCCCTACCCAAAATCCTGAAAACCAAAATGTTGGACCCTAAAATGTTATCCGAGATCAACATGCCCTCTGCCAAAATCATCGTCTCCACCGCAGCCTCTCTAGCAGCGTCAGCCATGGTCATTAGGTCTGTTGCACGCGACTTAGTACCCGATGACCTAAAATATTATTTCACATCAACTATCAAAAAATTTTTCAAATCTTTCTCTAACCAGTTGACACTCGTCATTGAAGACCATGATGGTTTGTCTAGTAATCAAATGTATGAGGCTGCATCAATGTACTTGGGCACGAAGATTTCTCCCTCTACAAGAAGGCTAATTGTGCGTATGCCTGTCAAGGAGAACAAAATGTACTTCTCTGTTGCAAGCAATCAAGAGCTAATAGATGTGTCTGATGGGGTCAAATTTAAATGGAGACAAGTCACTAGGCATGTTGAATATCAACCATATCAGGGGTATCCTGGCCGTCCATCACCATCAAAAATGGAAATTAGGTGTGACTTTTTTTTATATATTTCTCATTTTTCCATGTGATTTTCGTGATATTTTGGTGTCTTATTTTTGAAAGGAGTGTCCCTTGTTTTCTTTTTTTTTTTTGGTTTTACAAGATTTGAACTTGGATTACACATTATTTCTGAAATATTCAAAACTATAAACCAGGTATCTGGAGGTGAGTTTCCACAGGAAATACAAGGATATGGTTGTGGAGAAATATTTTCCTCACATTTTACAATCATCAAAAAGAGTAAAGGAAGAGAAAAAGACATTGAAAATTCACACATTGAACAACGATCAGATGCGGAGGTACACAGGGGCAGCAGCATGGACCCCAATGAGCTTAGACCATCCAGCAACATTTAACACCATAGCAATGGAACCCAGTTTGAAAAGCACCATAATGGAAGATTTGAAAAGATTTGTGGAGAGAAAAGAGTATTATAGAAGAGTTGGGAAGGCATGGAAAAGAGGGTATTTGCTCTATGGACCTCCAGGAACAGGGAAATCCAGCTTGGTGGCTGCAATGGCAAATTATTTGAACTTTGATATTTATGATTTGCAATTGACTGATGTCAGTGCAAATTCTGAGTTGAGAAGGTTGTTGATTTCCACTGCAAATCAATCAATTTTGGTTGTTGAGGACATTGATTGTAGCATTGATTTGGATGATCAACAAGTGCAAGTTCTACCAAATCCAGAAGCTCAAATCCAAACAAGTGCTAGGACTAGACTCAAGAAGGATAGAGACCAGGTATTTGCTTTCTAACTATTTTTGGATTTTCATAGTTTTCTATTTTTGTTTTTTTGGTATTAGATCACTGGTATCTGAAATTATATTTCGAACAATCCGGTTCAGGCGTATGTGGGGGTCCTATTTAGGAGGCAATTCTCCTGGCATCATTTTTTCATTTCCAAATTTTAAATTCAAAATTTGATTAAAGAATCTAATATCTCGTCGCACATGTTGTTTCTATGGTCATCAAACAAGATGAAATTCTCATAATTCTTTTGTTTGTCAGCCACAAGTGACCTTATCAGGACTACTAAATTTCACAGACGGGCTATGGTCAAGCTGCGGAGATGAGAGAATTATAATCTTCACAACAAACAAGAAGCACAAACTAGACCCTGCATTGTTAAGACCGGGTCGAATGGACATGCACATTCACATGTCCTATTGCACTCCTCGTGGATTTGAAATCCTTGCAAACAATTACCTCAGAATTACAAACCATTCGCTGTTTACAGAAATCGAGGATTTGATAGAGAAGATTAACGTGACCCCAGCAGAACTTGCCGAGCAGTTGTTGAAGCATGATGATGCTGACATTGTTTTAGGAGGTGTAATTCGTTTTCTTGAAGCCAAGGCACGGGAAATTGAAGAGATGAAAGTGAAGAAAAGGACTAGGGAGATGATGGGTGCACCAGAAAAAACTGAAGAAGATTAATTTGGTGTCTATAGACATAAAATTCTAATTTCTCCATTGGGTGAAGGAAGAACATTAATTCCATCAAACTTTTAATCTCGCCTATCATAGAATTGTAAGACTATCACATTGTGTGGCACATACAAAATATTCTGTTCTAGCACATTGTAAGAGATTTTTATGAATAAACATGAACATTATACAAAAACTTACAAATTTCTTACATGAAATATTCCTTTTTCTCAACTTACTATTTTCTTTTCTTTCCTATACTTTTCTTTAAAAAAAACTATTTCTATTTTCATGTCTTTGGTTGTAGGACCAAACATAACATCCCTAGTATGAGAGAGAGAGAGATTGGAACAGCTATGCTAATTAAAACTATAACCAACGACTTGATCCCTCCAGAGCTTAGATGGTATCTCTCCTCCATCCGAGGTTTCATTAAGTCCTTAAAGAACGAACTGCACTAGTCATAAAACAGGAACAAGGCCTAGCAAGCAGTCCAATGTACGAGGCTGTCACATAGACTTGGGATTCAAAATGATCCCTCGGCGAAAAAATTAATGGTTGATGTCCCTCCATGAAGGCAAATCGAGGAAGAAGAAATTTACTTTTCAATGGAAGTCCATTGAAAACTGGTACTAGATGTCTTTGAAGGCGTTAATTTTCAATGGCAGTCAGTCTTCAAACAAACTGTTCTTAGTGATCATATAGTGACAACGCGACTATTAGAGCTTAGCTTCCATAGAAGTCATGCAGACTTAGTTATGGATCGATATTTCCCTCATATACAAGGGCTTCAAAGGAGGTGAAAGATGCGAAGAAAACCGTGAAAATTCACTTTTGGAGAGATGAAAGGTATCAAACAGGGAAAAATAGTCGGTGGGTGTGGATCAATTTTGATCATCCTGAAACATTCGACGCAATTGCAATGGAGCCAGAGTTGAAGAAGATGATCATTGATGATCTTGACAGGTTTGTGAAGAGAAAAGACTTATAAGAGAGTTGGAGAGGCTTAGGGTACTTGTTGTATGGTCCTCCAGGGACAGGGAAATCTTAGTTTGATTGCTGCAATGGCTAATTATTTGCAGTTTGATGCCTTTGATTTGGAATCGTCTTCTGTTCTTGTCAATTCTGAGTATAGGAGATTGCTGATTTCTAACCCTAGTAAATCCATTTTCGTGGTGGAGGACATAGATTGCAGCATTGATTTAGAAGATAGACAAGACAAAATCTGGGAAACAAAGAGAAGCCATCTTCTAAGGTCTCAACTCCCAAAGAAAAGAGCCCATGGCCAGGTATTTACATTCAATAATTATTTATTTCAAACCTAAACATGGGCAGGGTCTTGTTGAATTTGAGCCTGACTAAGCATTGTTGAGACCTGGTCGCTTAATGGGCTCCAATTGAAGGGAAGCTTCTCCCTGTCCCACCGTCCCACTGAAAACCGACTTTATTCATTGTTCATATTTCTTTGGTTTTTCAAAACAACCACCCCCCCCCCCCCGGGGGGCAAGGGGCTTCCCCAATAGTTCTCTTTCCCGGGTATTTTCCTGTTTCCAGTAAAATTCATGCCTTGACTAAGTCATTATTTCCATTCCTTGACCCCAATCTCCCCTCTCCAACAGCGCTTTTTTTTTTTTTTTTTATGATCGATATATGAATTTTATCTAATTAATCTAAATTTAAATATTATAAAACTTATTTTAGAGATTGATTTTTTAAAATATTTTTTTATTATTTTTAAATTTGAATAGGAGATATCTGATCAATAGAATATTTAATTATTTAATTTAAAAGAATTCGGTGGCGTTTGCTTTTCGGAAAGTTTAGAAAGGCAGCCGGTCCGGGACCTGAGATTGCTCAGGCTAACGTCATACTAGACTCTCACACGCAACCCTCCAGCCAATTGCATTCCACTAGAGCAAGGGGCGGCGAAAAAGTTGTACCCTTCTTTGTTTTTTTGCTCGTCTCCCCGAGTTAAAGCAAGAGAAATAAATTTTATAATAAAGGGTTTGTATTAATAGGCTTACTCAAATTGAAGCGGTAATAATTCAAATTAAAAATTTTCTAATAAATAAATTTTTATAATTATTAAAAATATCATACATTTTGATAATATTTTTTTTTATTTTTATATTTTTAATAATAAATTTTTTATATAAACTCAAATTATTGTAATATTTTATTTATAATAATAGATAATTATGATTTTATATTCTTATTATTGTTTTTTATATTCAAATATTTTTACTATATCATCCGCAGAGGATTAAAAAAAATATCTTTAGTTTTTATATTTTTGATATAATATTAAAAATATTTGAATAAGATTATGATACATATTAAAGATAAATTTAAATATGATTCTGATACCGTATTATAGAAATTTTATCATAATATTATAGTTATATTCAAATATATTTAACAGTAATAACGTACAAACATATTTAATGATAATAATGTATCTCTCAAAACAAGATACGTTTGAAAATACTTTTAGTTGAATTAAAACATATATTTTTTTATTAAAATTGAAATGGTAAATTATTATTCATTAATTCTGTGTCCATTGGTGTATTTTTTGGTACTATTATCGTATTTGAAATTATATTTTAATTAATTTAATTCGATTATCTATAAATTTTTATTTAGAATACGACTCTTATATTTTAATTTTTTTTATTCTTAAATTTTAAATTCAGATTTGATTAAAAGATTTAATATTTTATCTCATTAAATCGTTTCTTTGTCGTTTACATTTGTTAGTGGATGTAAGTAAATTAAATTTGTTGGATAACCCTGATCCTAGAGATTATTGAAAAACCCCGAAAAAGGAGCCTTCCAAGCTATAAAGAACTCCGGTCTTCTCAAGAAATTTCCTAGCACCCACGATTTTGAGTATGAAGTATAATATCATATTGATGGTGGGAACATAATTTTCATCCTGCCAATTAATGTGAAAAAACAACATTAGTATCAAAAGGGGTCCATTTCTCCAACTATTTTCATAACCTTCTCCCAAGTCTTCTCTCTTCCCTGCAGCCACCCCCGCACCCAAGTGTACTATCTCTCTCTCTCTCTCTGTGCAACCCAAAAACCAAATCATGTTACCGCAAAACATGCAAATCCCCTCGACAAAAACTGTGATTTCGGCCGCAGCATCGGCTGCAGCAACAGCGGTTCTCCTCCGCAGCCTAGCCAAAGACTACCTTCCCCATGAGCTCCGCCACTACCTCTACTCAACCCTCAAAGGTTTCCTCTCTACCTTCTCTTCCCAACTCACAGTAGTCATAGACGAATTCAATGGGTTCTCAAAAAACACCCTCTTCCAAGCCGCTGAAACCTATCTGGGCACCATAATCACCCCCTCCACCCACCGTTTTCGCGCCATCCTCCCTGAAAAGGCTTCCAAAATCTCCCTCCTCATGGAGCGAAACAGCGAGATCATTGACAATTTCAACAACATCCCCATCCGCTGGCGCCTGAATGCCAAAAAGATCAGCCCCAAGTACGTACATCACCCGGGTGATCCCTACTACAACCCGGCCCCAATATCCGATATCAGGTAAATTTTGTAAAACTACCGTGCACTTCTTCAAGCTTGCCAAGGAAGAGGGTATTATTACTAGGTAACCCATCCAGCTACCTGAAATTTATAAACAAGGTGGACTCGAGCTCAGGATCTGAGGATCTGATGCTCCTTCTGTTACCATCTTAATTTCGTGAAATGACCATTCATTCCAAATGTTTGACCTTAAACAAAGGTGTTATTAATTTTTTATTTGTAAGAAATTTTCTTCATGTTGTAGCTAATATGTTCAATAAGTTAAAATTTTTAAGGGGAGAACTCGAGATCAAGAACTTAGGGTTTTTTGCTCTGATACAATCTTAAGTTTCGTGAAGGGATTTTATTAATGATTTTATATGTTAACAGGTACTTTGAGCTGAGTTTCCACAAGAAGCATAAGCATGAAATTTTGACAAATTATGTGAGGCATATTCTAGAGAGGTTTAAGGCATTGAGGGAAGAGAAGAAGACCTTGAAACTGCATACCCTGAAGTACAATAGAATGAGGAGTAGTAGGAAGAATCCATGGCTGGCAGTGAATTTGGATCACCCCGCGAATTTTGAGACCCTTGCCATGGATTTAGATGTTAAGGAAAGAGTGAAGGAGGATTTGGAAAGGTTTTTGAAGCGGAGAGAGTATTATAGGAGAGTAGGCAAGGCTTGGAAAAGAGGGTACTTGTTGTTTGGGCCTCCTGGTACTGGGAAATCTAGTCTGATTGCTGCCATGGCTAATTTTCTCAATTTTGATATTTATGATTTGGAATTGACTGATTTAAGGGACAATGCGGAGCTTAGGAGGCTGCTGATTTCCACTGCCAACCGGTCCATTTTGGTTGTGGAGGATATTGATTGTTCTATTGAGTTTCACAATAGGTTGAGGAAAGTTCGGGCTGCAAATTCTAATCCTTTCGCTCCACAACAGAATCAGCCTGAGGTATTAGTTTTTTTTTTTTTTTATGTTTGATTATTAGTTTTCTGATTTCCCAGTCTAGTTTTTTTGCATAGAAATGAAGGGCAAAAATAGAACTATATCTTGGAGAGCTAGGATCATATTTTTAATGCAATAGTCTAAGCATTGATCAAAATCAGATGAGAGAGAGAGAGAGAGAGATACTGTAGACTGGATTCTCTTTCTGATTTTTAATCTTCTTTTCTTTTTGACAGTAACCCAGAGCCCCATTCTTTGATTAGTATCCTGGGAGTGAAATCTTTGCAACTGTTACCAATTCCATGTTGAGAGCTGTTAGAGAGAGATTCATTCGGATGGTTTTTTATTCACACTGAGGCACTCAAGCCATTCTTGTTACCTAGTAAAGATGCCAAATTTATGTAGCCTTGGTTTTGCTCCTAAGGTAGAAAATTTCCTAATTATTTCAGATCTAGTACTAGGATCCACTATCACTTTGGCAAAATGTGGTATTAAAAATGCACAACAACAGAATATTTTGTAATTTTTCCCCCTTTTGTTGTACCAGCACATCTAGGGATAAGTTGTGTTTATGTTAGGACACAGTTGTTGGGCACAATATATTATAGCATGTTACAACTTATGAAGTCTATTTTAAAATTTCACCATGCCGTGTCATTGTATGTCTCTGTCGTGCCCTGTGTTTTGTGTCCATGTTCATGTTCGTGCCTCATTAGTACCTAGAGTTTGGATAATGAAACTAGTTTATGTCACAATTGCTTACTCTTCTTTTTCTCCCCCTATTCCTAATTTCAGCATTTCTTTTATGGATTCTCCTTGCAGATCACACTATCTGGATTCCTAAATTTCATCGATGGACTATGGTCGAGTTGTGGCGATGAAAGGATCATCATCTTCACTACCAACCACAAAGACAAGCTTGATTCTGCACTGCTGCGTCCAGGCCGTATGGATGTACACATTCACATGTCCTACTGCACCCCATATGGGTTCAGAGTTCTTGCTTCCAACTATCTTGATATAGAGCAGCACTTGCTTTTTGCAGACATCGAATACCTAATAGCTAATACCAAGGTGACTCCAGCAGAAGTTGGAGAGCAGCTATTGAAGCATGATGGGTGTGAGAATGCACTTGGAGGACTAATTGAGTTCCTGGAAGAGAAGTATGAGGAAAACCAGAAAGCTGAAGCTAAAAATGCCGAGGAGGTGAAACTGGAAGAAGCTTCGATCGAAAATGGCGAGGTGGATAAGAAAGGGAAAGGAATTGTGAGTGAGGAAGGAAGTGGGGTGAGTCAGGTTATCCAGGAAATTGCTACAATGGCTTAGAAGAGGAGGCGTGAGACTACAATGGTCTAACTTTTAATTTGAACATTGGGAGTGGGGGTGAATGAAGGGTTAGGGAAGGTCATGTTTAGCAGTATTCTAATTAAAATAGAAGTAAAGCTTGAAGCTGTACGAGTCTTATTAAAGTTGCCCCCAGTTTGTTGTCGTTTTGTTCCTACTAATATGAGAAAAACCAAATAAGTAGAAAATTAAATATATTGATTTAATGTAACAATTTATATCATCACGTTTTGAAATTTTTTATATTAATTTTAAAAAATATTTTAATTAATTTAAAAATAAGACTGTTCTGTAAAATATAATATATAATTCATTTAATCTATTTAACATTCTCTCATTAACCAGTCGGAAGTTCTTTTTGGTTGCCATCAAATTTTTGAATTTATTGAATATATATACAAGTTTGGTATGCAAGTTAGTATAATTCAATCATATCATAATTATACTTTATTTGGGGTTAAGGACTTCAGATACATTTATACCCAACGTCTTCCCCTTCCCCCTTTTTTCCATTTATAAATAAAAAATATCCCTTCCCCCTTTTTTCCATTTATAAATAAAAAATATCCCTTCCCCCTTTTTTCCATTTATAAATAAAAAATATCGATATTTGATAATCACGTTCAATTTAATTAAATTTTATATTTATACGAATCCACCTGTCCCATTTTAAATAATAAGTTTACCGAAATAAATATATGAAAAAAAATATTTATTAGTTTTGGAAAAAGCATTCCTTTTATTTTAAGAACACCTTTAAAATCAAGTTGCTTCATCTGTTTTCAAGGGTAAAGCAACAAAAATAAAGCCTATGACTAAAGTTACAGAAAAAAAAAATACAAAACACCAACCGGACAGCGACACAATGTTATATAAACTATCCAATAACAGGCCACTCAAGTGTCTAACAAGTATGAGATGAGTGTTGGGGCTCAGACTTGTCACAGACATACATCCTGGGGTGTAAATTTTACAAATAAATTCAAATTTCCATCAAGAAAATACAATTAAGAGAAAAATTTGCAGGCTAGTAAATAGAAATTGTTTATGTTATAGTTCAATAATAACCCCTCTAGTAGAACCCAAGATTCAATTCTTCTTCTTCTGTTATATTTTACGGTAGGGAAGGCAAATAAGACACAGCAAAAGTATCAAAATATAAACCCTAGATCTCCTTAGAACCACTCACAGCTTCTGTGGAACTAAAGGATTCTTGATTACTACATGTAAAGGTGGAAGTATAGTCAACTAACAGTCCTTGTCTATAAGAAAACTTAGAGCAATAAAGATCCCCAAATCATGCGCCTGAAACACAAGGAGAAGCTTCATTAGAAAAACAATAATTATAATAATTTAGAAAACATAATAATTATAATATTCATGATGACGATAGTTTTGTGTTTAACTGATAATTTAATTTAAATTGTACGCCCCAAACATTTATCTAAATTTATAGGCGATTGAATCATTATAACTCTCTTGTAATAGCCAAACTAATATGATGCTTCCTGATGTTGTCACATATTTATATTTCTAACACTGTTTCCAGATGACAAAAGCCCAGGCATGTGCCGAGGGAGCTTAGATATCAATGAGTGAGCAGAGAAATAGCTAACTCCATGGATCACATTTGCTGAACTACAAAATTATCTTTATCTGGATATTTATGGAAAATTTGGTATTTTTAGAAGTGGGTAAACTATACAATGGTAGAGTATATGATGCAAAGGAACTAAGGCAACGTCTCCTACAATCCGAGGAATAGAGGGTAAAGAGTGCAACAAAAGCTCTAGAGTGGATATTAAAGAAGCTTAGAGGTCAAACTTAGGGTCTGTGGCTGAAAGAGAAGTGCAAAAGAAATAAGAAGAGGAAGAGGCTCCTAAGCAACACCAATGCGAGCAGACCACTGCACCAGTTGCCCTCCTCACCGGATTAGCACAGCATGCCCTAGGGTTGGGCTCCTATTATGGTCCCTATATAGCCCAACTACGTTTAAGACCGAGCTTGAGCTCCCAATAGTGAAGAGCCCTGCCAAACCTGAAAACTCCCTTAAACAATACCAAGTCTAACTGAGCCCAACACAGGCCCAAGACTAACTTGTCTGACCCTCAATGGGCCTTGTCTGTTCTCTACAAGTGTATTGGTATTATTTTCTCATTAATTTATTTTGGTTCTCTCCTGGGAGGAGAAAGGTCAATACTCCTTAAAGGTGTCGGCAACACCCAAAGAGGATGAGCCTAACTACTCCATTCATCTATTTCTTCTTGTGGCCATAAGAGACTTTAAGCATATACTGAAATATCACAAGGAATAGGTGATTAAGTAAAGCAAAGCATGTAACACAATGGCGTTTAATCAAAAGGAAAATGATTGGCAAAGCATCTCACATGATGCATTTATAAGCCTTGGGAAACTTAGATTAAGAAAAGATCAAATTCCAAGTTAAATGAAATGATTGGATACTAGCCTCAAAAGTAAGAGCCCATATTGCTTAAAAGACGTATATGAGTGTGGATCCCTTGAGATGTTTCACCAAGCTTAGCGGGAGCTCAAACAGCCATTTTCATTTCAATCTTCTCATGAGGGTCATAACCTATAAGCTTGAAATCAGATGCCACAAATGAATCTATGTTTTTCTTCTGGGAATTGATCTTCAAAACCTGCAATATGGAACATTTCAAAAGGGAGGCCAATAGAAGACTGAAAAAGAAAATTGTAAAGCAGGTGTCGCAACATTTGTACACTTACTGGAAAGGGTTTAGGCAATTTTTGAAGCTGCTCTTCCAGAGGCCTAACATGAGTGCGATAGACATGAGCATCACCAATAACATGGACAAAATCACCCGGAACAAGCTCTGCAAAACATAAAAGGATAATTCAATGTGGATTATTAAGATGGGTAAACCAAGTATGAGATGACTAACATCATCATTTTCTTTTTGGACAGCAAAGTAACTTCATTTTCTTAAGCAAGTACTTTACATCCTTTCTCATAAAAAATAGAACTTGGCCATTTCTACAACTAAAATATCTTAGGCCAACAATGAGGCCCTCCACCTCTGCACCAAAGATATTTTGTAAAATCTGAGGTCCTTTAACTACTAATAGCTACACAACTATTAACCAACACCTCTGTACCAAAGATATTTTGTAAAATCTGAGGTCCTTTAACTACTAATAGCTACACAACTATTAACCAAAGATTTCTTACTCCTGGATGACAAGTACCGAGCTAACCTTTTCATATATTTAGCAAATCGGCCAGTTAATGAAACATAGGGTTTGGGGGTTTATGCATACCACAAACATGAGCAATCATGCAAGTCAATAGAGAATAAGATGCGATGTTGAATGGCACACCCAATCCCATGTCAGCAGATCTCTGATACATTTGACATGACAGCTCTCCATTTGCTACATAAAACTGCAAAATTAGAAATATGTATGTTATCGAGGATAAAGATCTAATAAATGACTAATAACTGATCTGATCTTAACTACTGACCTGTGCAAACATGTGGCAAGGTGGAAGTGCCATCATTTTCAAATCAGAAGGATTCCAAGCCGAAAGAATTATCCGTCGATCATCTGGATTATTCTTAATTTTATCAATGACATCCAGTAACTGATCAAACCCTTGGCCAGTGTAGTCCGCATGCATATCAGTGTACCTGCAACAAGACCAAGTACAAACATATGAACCTCACTTCTGTCACCCAAAGTTAAAATTGACATTGGAGCTCCGTTGAGAAGATTAAGATAGACCAACCTAGCACCAAAGTGTCTCCACTGGAAACCATATATGGGCCCTAAGTCACCCTCTTCCCTGTCTACCAAGCCAATACTGAAATACATAACACCAATTTTCTTGTTAAGGTGGCATCGAATATAGCATTTATACAAGCTAGAGTACCAATTTCAAGGTCAAACACTTGCCTGTCAAGATAGTCTCTGGACGCATTCCCATCCCATATGTGAATCCCTTTTTCCTGCAAATCCTGTTAAGACAGATATCATTTTAGACTTCTTGATTCCATTCAAGTGGAACGTGTATGTGCTTTGTGAACGAGAGAGGATTTGCTTGCATTTTTTGTTAGAAAGGAAGAAGTAAAGATATTTTTTGTATTGCACTGCTACCACTTTCAACTTTGAGATAAAATAACATGTACGAGTGGAATTGACTTACTTATCAAGAGAAAAGAGTTGTATTACTGACTTTAACACCAAGCAGGAAGGACAAGCTTACAATAGATAACAATTCGTGATTAAGACACAATCTCAACAAATTTGAATGGTAACATACATGGCAACAAGAGAAAGGCATTTCACCTGACGAAAAACAAAGCCTGGACATTTCGAGAGAGAATTCATACATCACACCATGGGGAACACAAGACCAAGCACAAGGTAGATACATCAATAGAAATGTCAAACTATTATTATTCTCTTAAATATGTATTTCCATAACATGGCCTCAGAAAATTTAGAAGTATTGTACCGTGATTAGAGCACACACTTTTTTCAAAATAAGAGTCAGGTATGAACTGCATAAAATGAATATTTGCTCGCAGTTAATTCATTATGAATAAACTAATATGGTACACTGGTGAGTAGCTGCCATAGTTTCATATTTATTAACTCCTATATCGTCATGGCCATGTCATGCTAGACTGATAGATAATCAGCTAAATGAATGGGAACCATCTCATTCTCTAGTTTCCAAACAGTTATGCACTTTTGCCAAAATGACTACCTCCAAAGATTGTTAAAAGGTAGACAAAAGTTCCATGCACGGAAAAAAAAATCATATAATCAAATAAACTAGCTACCCTCATCTCTTTTCAACTAGAGAACTTTCAGAATATTTTAAAACACGAGCACACTTTGCACTTTAAATATCTCTAGCCAGAGCATAAATAAGCTCAACATCAGTATAGTCAAAGACTGAAGGGGCTACATGAAAGCCATTGGCTAAGTGGTAAAGTGTGTCATAGTAACACATTCAAATCATGAAATATTTGTTCATCATGAACAACAAAAATGAGAACCAGAGCACTTAATCTACAACTCAGCAATTATTACCTTGGCATTTGTTGAGCCACT
The DNA here is from genome assembly GCA_033439265.1 of Dillenia suffruticosa. Lineage (NCBI taxonomy): Eukaryota > Viridiplantae > Streptophyta > Magnoliopsida > Dilleniales > Dilleniaceae > Dillenia > Dillenia suffruticosa. The sequence goes on along the minus strand of JAVTVX010000008.1, from coordinate 2,000,684 downwards.
TATGAACCACAAAAGTTCTTCAACAACTCCTCTCCAAAAGACTTTCTGCCAGACCAAATGAGAACAAAATAGTCAAATTATAACAAATATGAAAGTCATATGACTTCATATATATGAGCTGGCTTTGTTATGTGGCCCACACTTCGGTGGTCTATGAGAAATTATAGCTTAGAAGATTTGAAGAGGGATCAGAAAGCAATTGTGAAGTAGTTCTTTTTTTATTTGTATTGCACTGTTCATTTTAACTTCTAATGATTTTTTATCCCTAAAAGTTTTGTACATTCTTACCTATATCTACTACATATTCTTTTTTATCAGAAAAACAAAAAAGCTGACTTTGTTATGCATAAGTAACATTGTAATACAAATCCATATTGCTATAATAATATCCCACCAAAGGAACTAATAAAATTCATAAAAAACTGGAAATAAATTACATGCCTTGGTGGTCAAAAGTGGAAATGATTTACGTAGATTGATCCTCATCTGCAATTGGAATACAATAAACAACACAATGCGGAAGATAGGTATCAGTAAAATTGAATACGCGTGACAACAAAATTTTATCTACTTTAAGGGGGTGGGGCCAACTTTAGGCAGCGTTATTTTAGTCTTACCTGGCAGCCAAATTTGGACAGGGTACCCGTCCCTGTCCTGTCATCTTTGAGAGCTCCACTTGAGATGATATCTTCAACCAGTCTAAGATACAAATACTCTTCATGCCTTTCAAAAATCATCTTAGGCAAGAAAGAGAACTTGTTGGCTTCAAACTTGACCGAATCTGACTTACTACTGACTGTTTGACCATTGTCTTGACCAAGTGATTCAGCAGTGGAATTCTTCACCCGAACATAAGTTGCAAATGAAAATCGGATGTTATTTTCCACCAAGGGGAAAGATGAGTACCAAGGCTGGAATATAGAGGAATCAATGGGTGGGATAAAAGTATCACATTCAATGCTTGTCTCAATTTCTGTAATGTGAACAGCATCACATCCAGGTGCATTTAGAGCTTCCCTGCATTCCAGAATTTATGATTGTACTAAGGGAATTTGGACTGACGATTATATGTTCACTGCATGCGAAAGAAGGAAGTGCTTACCTTAATATCTGGCCACCGCCTATAACAAAGACTCTTTCAATAGACAGACAATAGGGAGATGCTGCTAGTAACTCCAAAGCTGAAGCCATGCTCCCACATATTACAACATTTTCGGCAGTTGCAATGTCAAAACTCCCAGAACGAGTTAGAACAACATTAAGACGGCCAGGTAAAGGTCGATACTCGGAGGGAATACTTTCCCAGGTTTTTCTACCCATTATAACAGCATTCTTTTTTCCAGAATCAGTTGTAGAGGTTGTGAGGTCTTTGAAAAATTTAAGGTCGGAGGGCAATCTCCAGGGTAACTTTCCTTCTTTGCCAATACCCATATCTGGGGTGGCAGCCACAACAACTTGGTAAGTCCTCAGAGGAACAGGTACCGTGTTAGCACTTCCATTGGAAAGACTTGCAAGATTATCCCCAGGCATTATTGAATGTAAAGCTGTAGAAACACTAAAAGCTGTTCATTCAAAATTGAGGCTGAAAAATCTACTTCTGCAGAAATACGGAAGAACCTGAAATTTATGGAATAATTAGAAACCATTAAGCCATACAAGACAATCAATAAGCTATTCTTTTGCAGAATACAATAAATGCAGCTTCCCAAATACAAAAAGCCACTGTAGATTGGTTTTAAGACTGAAAACAAGTCATATAAATAGTAAACACTGCAAAACATGGTTTCAAACATAAAATCTGAAAACTAAAAGATCATTTGGGTTACTGCATGGAAGGAGCCTTTAACTTAAGACAACAATACTGATATTTGAATAATCTGAAATGTATCATAAAAAATTTTAGTATGTAGTTAAATGGGCATGTAATGGCGATAACTCTCATAAGAATAGATAGATTCATCAGTCCAGACAAAATTTTGGCCCAAGGTATAGCGAACAGCTAAGTAACACGCACTGCTGCACATTTGAGCCAAATTTTACTCCATCTGACATTTTATGCCTTTACCCTTTTGTCCGTGACATTTTGGTCAAGGAACTTCCATAGCCGGGAAAAAACTCTTAACCGCTATGGCATATATAAGCCACGAGTATTGCCAAACACTGTGTGTGTGTGTGTGAGAGAGAGAGAGAGAGAGAGTCCCACCATGTGCGAGTGCTCTGGTTAGCATTTGCCTTAAGCTACAAATCAGCAAGGACAGCCATCTTCTAAATTTCTTTTTGATTGCAAAAATCCATGCTCTAAATTTGCTCCAATTTTACTCCATTATCCTAAAAATAGTTTACCCTTTTCCCTTTTTTCATGATAATTTGGTCAAGGATTTTCATAGCCAGGAAAAAACAATAATCGATATAGCACATGTAAGCAGCAAGTACTGCCAAAACACTCAGAGAGAGAGAGAGAGTTCCACAAGATTGCGGGCGTTATAGTTAACATTTTCCTTAAGCAACAAATCAGCAAGGACAACCCATCTTCTAATTTTTTTTTTTTTTTTTTTTTTTTTTTTTTTTATAGAAATTAGCCATAACATCTTATTCAAAATTTGCCAGATTACCAATTAAGCATCCACTTTACAACTCATGGAGTCATACTCTAAACTTTTCCAACTTAAAATCAACACGCTAATGACCCCAAAAAAAAAAAAAAAACGAAGGTAATACATAATTACAGCGATCATTCAGTTACTCAAATAAGGCATTTCCAATGCCTCCAAATCCTACCGACACACTACAAACCCTCCACATTCATCAGAAATTAAGTAAGAAAATCACTAGCTCTTCATCCTAACACTACAAGTAACATTCCATTCACAATCACGTGTTCAGTGTTCACAATTACCACAATATACGCCGCAGTTAAAGTTCATAAAGAGACAAAACACGCAACCCCAACATAGAGAGAGACATAGGGAGAGGACAGACCTGAAAATCATTTCATTCACAAAATCATTCAAAACAAGAAAAATGAAACATATATAATTATCAGACTTCACCGACAATTATCTCAATGCAAATCAAAAGTCAACTGATTCTCACAAGCAATCGATTCTAGAAAGAGAGAGAATCGAAAACGACTAGGATCAGAATAAATGGCGTACCGATCTAAAACCGAATCGAAAGAGAATCGCAATCTTGAATCAACTTTGTACAAAATCCTATAAAACTTTGAAATTTAGGGTTTTAAACGCCCACAAAAAAAAAAAACCGATACTATCCCTTCAACATTTTCTATATTTTTAAAGAAAGTGAGGAGAAGAAGAAGAAGAAGAACACCAAAGCAACTGCTTTCTCTCTCTCTCTGCTTTTTACTTTTTCTTCCCTCTCTAGAAGAAGGGTAGAAAAGAAGGGTAGAGGGAAGCGGCAAATCCAAAATGCACAAATGACGCGGTGTGTCGCCCAGGCCTTATGCCGCGTATATATAGCGAATTTTTATTTATTTATTTATTTATTTATTTTACTGAAATTCCCAAACTACCCTCTCTTGTTTTACCTCTTTCTTTCATAATGGACGTGCTTTGGAAATAAAATAATTGCTGGAGTGGATATAGTGCTTATCCCTTCAAGATTAATTGGATTATTGAAAAATATGATAAGACATCTCTCCAATCAGGATAAATCATTTTCTATTTTTCCTTTTTTTATATATAAGAGATATTCGAATTTCAGAACTGAGAAAAAGAATGATATTAGTTGAATTATAATTTACTGATCATTTTTTATTTTACTCAGAATCAGAATAACAGACTTTGAATCATAAATATAATTGGTCAAGCGAATATGTCTCCGTCGATTAAAAAATTCTATTAAAATGACAAAAAAATTATAAAATTTTTAATAATTTGGATGCACGATTTTCATTATATATTTGTTCATCTTGTTGTGAATTTTTTTTTTTTTTAAAGAGACCTATCGAAATATACTTTTTCACTATTTTTTTCCAATAATATTTTATACCATTTTCGGGTATTGTTCATGGCTTATGAAATGTGGAAATGATAAACTAATTATCGGCATTTAAAAATTCAATTTTTTTGGGTCAAAGATAATTTTTCCTTATCTTCTTTGAATTTATCTTTATTTTATTTATAATATTTTTTGAATATAATTCCTTTTTTAAAAAATAACATTTTGTAATTAAAAATCAAATTTATATATCATATAAATAATTTTTATATTAAAAAATTCATCTAATTTCAGTCGAATTTAATCAGAACTTTCTCAAATTATATATATTAATCCAATATAGGACTTCAATCCTCGACGTGGGACAAATTTAAACCATTTCATCAATTAAGAATCATGCATCATCAATTTTTCTAATTTTATTGCCAATTTGATCGGCAAAGATCAAAAGATTTATACTAATTTTAGTAATAATGATGACAATGCTTAATATACAAGTCTTGCATTTTTTGTTGTTAAGGATTTATGGAAAATTAATAACTAAAATTCGAAACTTAAAAATAGAAAAAATTATGTTAAGGAAATTTTTTTAAAAAAGGGTTCAATAGTAATTCGAATCAGATTAATTAGTGTATAGTTTCAGATATCAATCGATGATCTAATCTAAGCCACAAAAAAAATATTAAACGAACGAATTTAGAAACACTTCACCGTGACAAAGATAAGCTTTCATTGTCATACATAACAATAATCTAGTCATTGAAAGCAACGTTATCGTAACGAACATGAATAATTAGATAAAGTGGTAGGCAAGAATTGTTCATCACAATAAATGTAAAGGGAAACAATACCACTCATGGCTCCGGAGAATAATCCTATTCTCATTTATTTTTCCAATTTTCGAGCTTGATTCCCTCTGAACCAAGGCAATATTAGGCCATTTGTATTTGCCTGTTTCTCCCACCGACGAAGCAAAAGGGGGAGAGAGAGATTGGAGATTCACTAAAAACATATGAATATCATGGTGGGTTTTTCTTTTGACTCGTTGAGAAATAAACCATGGAATGGATTAAAGGTGATTAAAGTCATTCCTGGGGCCGACGGCAATCAACCAAACCTGTCAATTGTCTGGGTAGAATGATTGCGATATTAAAATTTTTAATTAAATTTAAAATTTAAAATTTAAAATTTAAAAATAAAAAAAATTATACCGTGATAATCATATTCTAAGCAAAATTTTTAAATATCGAAATCAAACTAATCAAAATTTAATTTTAAAAATTAATCAGAATTTGATTTTTGATCGTATTCCTGATCTTTTTTCTTGGGGTCTTCTTTTTCTATTCAAAGCTTTCGGGTTGTTGAAAAATATTTTAAATGGGTAGATACTCTGTTTCTCATTAAAAAAAATGTGGGTGCTCACATTGGTCATGTCCATGACAAGATGGAAGTCATAATTAAGACCACGTTGTTTTTTCCAAACAATGATCAGTCAATCCAGGGCTATATTTCTAATTTCTCACCTAATCCTACTACAAGTCTGAAATTGAATAACATCTCAGGGAAGAATAACCTTATATGAACTAAATAAATAGAAAAATAAATAAAAAAATTCTATATAATTATTCATATTAATATGTTTTAGCCAACTCTTAATTAAATCATTATATTTTGATTAATTTAAACAAACAATAAATAAATATATATATATAATAGAAAAGACCCAAAAAAAAAAAAAATCATGTATAACTAATTTATGAGTAAAGGAAGGACTACCCATCATGTGAGTTAATTAGATTTGAACCAAGAGGGGGGAAAAGGGTAAAAAGAATAGCTCTTTCCCTTCATCACCATATTATGAGTTTCAGCGGGACATGGCTGTCTTCTTTTATCATCATTATCATTCATTTCAAGGAAAAGAAACAAACCCTACATGGTCCCAGGGAATCTAGGGAAGAGAAAGGGAGGGAGTTTTAACCTGAAATTGTAATAGGAACAAGATCAAATATGGGTATGGCCCCATGTGAAATTGAAGGAAACTTTGAACATGATGTATAGGGACAAAACTAAAAAGGAGAAGGAAACTCCACAGGAAGCAACTCCAAAGAGATCACATGAATCATACTTCAAATCAACGTTCAGTGTTCCTAAAGGGACTTACCATTCACGACAAGGATCATCATAATCAAAACCATGGACACTTTTAGGGTTTCGGCTGAGCCCTAAAAATAGGTTGCATGTTCCAAAAATGGAGTGGAGACAATGCGTGTGTTTTTTAAGTGTGTGGGTGTGTATGCACATGTGCAAGGAGGGAGAACCAGAAATTTATAATAATGGACAAAATGTATCAAGCATTTGCAATAAATACTTTCAAGGTGGGGAAGATTATAGTTTTAAGTGGTATGTGAGATTTTTATTTTTCTCAAGGGGTGCCCCCACCGGCCGTAGGCCACCCCCTCCCTTTGCCCCTGCACAGGTGACAAAGATGGAGAGATGTCTACCACATCTGCATAATATGAGGACTAGGAAAGCAAGGAACAACAGGTGTGGCGACAAGAAGTGTGAAAATTTTGGACAAACTCGATCAAGGATCTTTCTTCCCTGACAAGGATTTGAATTGACAATTGAACCAAAAACATAATTAAATCAAAAATAACATTATTGTCTATTAAAAGGCATGCATGCAAAGCAAAGTGTACATCAAGATGACTCCAACAAACCTAGAAGATGCATCAATGGGTCCAATCTCTCTTGGATTCCCTTAGGGTGCACTATCACACAAAATTCACCAAGGAAAAGCAACTCTTCAATTTTTTCACGACTAGAGCACCACAATTAAAAGACATTAGCATCAGAAGTATTGGAATGGGAGATCTTTAACAGTATCTTGCATGTATAAGTCAAAGACAAGCTCTCTCATTTTCCGAAAGATGCACAATGGAAAAGGTACAATGAACTTGCATAACAGGCCATAAAATCTAAAGGCCTGTATTTTTTTTTCCCGATGGGAGCGAAAGAGAATAATGAAAAAATGATTATGTTAGATGGATAAAATGTATCAAAAAATAAATGATTTAGATACCTTGATTTTATCATTCAAAATGATAGCAATATAGATGAAAATACAAATCATAAAATTTAAACAGATTGGATAAAATAAAGAAATATATCCGAAATTCTTTGTGAATGCATGATGCCACTGTATTTGAAGGGAAAGGTTTATAGAACCGCAAGTGTTGAGCTATTAAACAACAACAATAACAAAAAATGAATGTTTAGGTGGATGTATGGTACTAGAAGAGATAGAATTAGAAATGAAAAAATTATTAAAAAATTAAAAATTAGTTCAATTATAGATAAAATGTGAGAATGTCGTCTAAGATAGTTTAGATATATACAAAAAAAATCTAAAAATATACCAGTTAGAAGAATCGAACACTTGAATATAGGAGATTTAGTAAAACGTAAAAATAAACCGCTAAAAATTTGATTACAAATTATCCGTAAACATATGATAGTTAGGTATTTAGACGAAAAGATAACTTTTGATAAGAATGAGTAATATAAAAAAATCCGTACAAATTAAATTATTGTATTTATTTATTTATTTATTTATTTATTTATTTTTATCTATTCTTTTTTTTTTTTAACGAGAGAGAGAGAGAGAGAGAGAGAGAGAGAGAGAGAGAGAGAGAGAGAGAGAGAGAGAGAGTAATCAGCCTTTTTCAAAGAAAGGTTTCAGGTAGAGTGCCATAGGCCTGGTAAGCTATCACCAAACGTGGCTGACATCTCAAAAAATGTGAAAAGTTCAATCCAGAGGATACACATGTAGTTGCGTTTCGCCGAAAAAGAGGACTAAAATAATTATGTAGCAATCAAGTGGATACATATCAACCGCTCTAATACCATACCTAGTGCCGATATCTTTTGACAATTCATATGGGATAATAAAAGCTAAATGCATCTAAGTCACAGAAATTCGAAGAATCTCAGATGGTCTTCGAATGTTTCACCATGCCGAATTTTGGATACCGATCCATCTTCTTCAACCTACAATCATCGGTTAAGAAAATGTCATTTTTCTTTAACTCAATTTGAAGGAAATTGAAGGGCAAGGAGTACTAAGCAATTGAACAGATAGAAAGTCTCTTAGTTTAGCTTATTGCATCTGGACAAAAGGCAGAATCAAGGAACAAACAAGTTTAGATGTGCAAATTTCCTTCCCTATTTTTGCTGCTGTTATCATTAAGAGAATACAAGATCTCCACTACTGAATAGGATTAAACCTCATGTGTTAATGCCATTTTCTCTCAATTGGTTGAGTATAAAATCCCTTATGCCCTCTCATGTGGTTAGGCTTCTGCTCATCCTATTTGTTTCATCTGGACCTACTGATAATATCCCCTTTGATCAACAAGTCACAGAGCATGAAAATGGTAAGTATTTTTGAAGATTCCTTTGGATCCAACATAGGATTGGCATGCCTTTAGTTGCAATATTACAAATTTAAGTGGAAACAGACAGAGAAATCAAAGCAACATAAACTAAATAAGACTCTGGGTGTTGGTGGATCACATGAAAGGAATTGTCAAGTACAGACTCATACCCAGTATTCAGGGGGGCGCATCTTAAGATTGTAAGTTGAAGCCATGCTCATGCAGTAAGCTCCTGCATCATGAACTACCAGGCCAGCTCCCTGAAAATCAAAATCATGTTCAGTAACTCATCCTAGAGATTAGCAGCAGATCAACATTAGAGATCCATCATATACCCTAGTTGGAGTTGGAAGTTCTCTATCCTTTCCAAGGAAATCTGCTGATTCACAGACAGGGCCCACCACATCAAAAGTTGAGATCTCCGCATCAGACTGAGGAGGGGAGACAAGCTCAATGTGCTGCATGTAAACTCATATTAGCCGTGATTATATAACCAAGCAAAGTATTCCGCAGTTAAAGGTGTACAATCAGAAAAATGGCTTGAGACTTCACATCTAGCACTCTTGCACAAAAAGAAAGAAATAACATGCATCTTGAGAAGGCTTTAGACTTACTAATGGAATGAAGTATAATGACCTGCATACGTGAGAAAGAAATAAAATTGCAGTTAACTATTGTGCGCCATTAACAGCATATCGCTGAGGACAGTTGGAGGCATTCGGGTACCATATTTTCTTCTCTTCTTTCCCCTTAAATCCTCTGTTTTTTTCTTATTCCACTTGTAGTATTTTTAATCTAGGATAAAAAAATTTTACATAAAGATATAGAGTTTTTCAAAAATATAATTTTCCATAAATGTGGGTGAAGTGGTCAATCCACCAATAGATTTGGGCATTGATGCAATCTCTTCAACTCATCCTGTGGAGAAGAGGTTGCATCCAAACACAATCTCAGGGTGGGTTAGTTCCGGTAGAGAACAGCAGCACCACTAACAACCCAATAGATCAAACAGCCCAAGATTCACAAGGTCGTCGACAAATTCACGTATTCCTTGCACAATAACAAATAGTAAAGACTAAACAATTTAGTTGGCAAGATTAGGTCAAATATTATTCCAGAGCAATATTTGTAATAGGAAAATGTGCCATTGCCATTCAAACTGAACCAAACATGTCAAGTCTATACGAAAAAGTATTTGAGGCATTCAATGCTATCCAGATTCTAAGCTACACCTGATTACTTAAAGAACTGAACTGCAAGTCCTGATTGAGTACCAAGGGTACTACAAGATTTTTATCTCTCCCTGAGTTGCATCTAAATCCTTTTCATTTCATATTACAAAGTAGAATATTTTTCCCTTTACTTTATCCTTTTGAAGGACGGATCGCAAATCAACTTTCTTCAACTAGGATAGCTAACAGCCAGTTATAACAATAAAACCATTTAAGAAAAAATATATTTTCATGTTCTCTCATTAGAGTTCTTTTAATCAAAATATTTCAAACATGGCTACTAGATTTACCAATTAATATGGGAGGCTCTCATGGAATAACAAACTTTTCTAGTAAGTTCTACACCCCTTTTCACCTTGGCCTTCTATTATTTGCTACCAAAAGAAATGCAATTCGTATCTTCAATTTTACATGGAATGAAACAGTAACACTATGGGAAAAATAGTTTTATTCATCAAAATAAAAAAGTAACACTTTAGGGAAAATATAGAAAGGAAATATTCTCTGTTAACACAAGAAGCACTAAATAAAAAAAGCAGCACCAAAAAATATTTAAATAAGAAAGAAATTAAGGAAAAAGAAAATGAGAGAACGATAAATACACTTACTTGGTAAGCACCATAAAGACTAGGGCGGATAAGTTCAGCCATGCTGCCATCAACCACAATAAAGTTCTTTGTTCCATTAGTTTTGATACCAGTGATGCGATTAACCAGGCAGCAAGTGTTGGCAATAAGTGATCTTCCAGGTTCTATAATTAGGTTGAGACCTCGTGAAGTAACCAGGGCCCGGACCTATCAGATTTACCAGATAAAAAAGGTTAATGACAGGGTTGATTAACGACGATAACAACTCTGCTTTTGTAATGCCATGCAGTTGGTCTATTAAGGCTCTGAATGACCAGAGGGCTTCCAGCTCTTTACAAATTTCAACAGAATGAAGAAATTTTAATCTTCACACAGATATTAGCAGCTTATAGTTATTGGAATAGTACTTTGACTAGATAGTCGCAAAGTGTCATCTTCACAAGGTGGGAATTGAAGTACTTAACATGCCTAAACCTGACTTATGATAAAATAGTAATCAGAATTTCCAAAAGCACAAAGTAAATCAGTGAATCAGATTCCATCAGGCACAACCTGAGAGAGTAAGAAGAGGATGGTGATGAATGAACATCTGTTATAAAAGTGGTAGTCAGTCTCCCAGAAAGCTTTTGCTAAATACAAAAATATCAGTAGTACAGGCCCAGTCAGCATTAGCCAAGATAACGATGCTCAATAGAAAGCATCTCGTTTTGCTACACATGGTGCCTGCCAAATTGCTCTAAAGTTAGAGCTCTCAACTCCAAACAGCAGATCATTGGATACCTTAGGTAAATATACACTAATAGCATGTCTAATGGAAACTCTTCTGGCAACCAACAGCAGATGCTCAGAGAAGTAGGATAAGAAGTAAAGCGGTGTTGCTTCTTACAATGGCAAATTTTAGTCCTATAACAGCCTCAATTTATACCAGCAAACAATCAAGGTCATTAGTGCTAGAGGTGAAGCCCAACTTCTGCTAGATTGGAATAATACCTATGAGGATTCAGAATAAATTGCTAGCCCCACCATATTTGCCATATCTGGATGAGTTTTTCTTCACACATCATCTATGGAGGTTAATATATGCAAGATGACTAATAACCACTCATTTCCCCGGAAGAGCAAATATACATAATTTTCTGCATGTGTATTAGTTGACCACTTAGGAGGCATGCAATATGAGGGAACAGGATTTGTTAGACTCACAGTATCAATTAGATCCCGGGGAGAGGGAAGAACAGCACCAGTGTGATAATAATCAATCCCAAGACCACCTCCAATATTCAAGTATTCAATGTCAAAACCTTGAGAACGAATTTCATCTATATATTTTACCATAATGGCAGCAGCATCCCTAAATATGTCCACCTGAAAAGCGAAAAAATCAACAATGAGTGGCAAAGGTTTTCATGCTCAATAAAAGTAAATGTGGCCTTTTTCTTTCCTCATAAACATGCAAAAGATGTAGTCAATACTGTCTTTGACAATGAAGCAAGATCATTTAAATTGGTTTCAAGAACAAAATCATTACATTGGGATAAGATTCCATAGAAATTTAGAATTTGGGCGATATTACATTGTAAGATCATCTGGATAGAATCAGAATCATAACTAATGCAATGAAGCACTAGATGCTTGGAGAAGGAAGTTAAAGAATTATCAAGAATATGCATGCATCACTTTGACATAAAAATGATCAAGAATGAAGATGAATTTTAAAATGTGTTAGTATGTACATCAAAGCCAGCTTGTTCATATTTTTCCTGCGAGATAGCAATGCAAACTAATAAATACGTTAAAAAAAAAGTCTGTAATCCAACTAGAAACCACTGCAAAGAAACACAGCAGCTGTTAAGTTACCTTTGTGATGGTTGATCCAAGGTGGCAATGAGCCCCAGCAAGTTTCAGCTCATTGGGATGTGCCTTCACAGCATCTAGAAACCACTGCAACTTCTCATTTCTAATACCAAACTTTGAGTTCTTATTACCAGTAGCAACATAAGGATGGACCTTTAAAATGAAAGAAATTAAAAAAAAAAAAAAAAAAAAAAGTCAGAAGTGATGTCACATTTTCCAGAAACCAGCAGGAGCCAGAAGGTGGCAAGCACATACCTGAGGATCAACATCAGGATTGATTCGAAGTAAAATATTGACTCGGTGCCCAGAAATTCTTGAAGCAGCTATAATATTATCCAAATCAAATTCACTATCAACATTAACAAAAACACCTTCTTGAGCAGCTATCACCAGCTCCTCCAGGAGTTTTCCATTTCCATTGAATACACACCTTTGTCCAGACAAAAATTTACAGAAAGTAAATAAGTTAAGGAAATACTGCATCAATTCTACTCATTGCTCCGGAATACAAAAAAGAAATACATAAAAAGAAATAAAAAGGATCCTTTTGCAAAGGTCCCAGAATTAACTACACTTGGAGTTCAAAATTAAAGCAAGGCCAACACTTTGAATATCAACTAGAATTCAATCCACCAAAATAAGAATTTCAGAAAATGCATTTTTAAGAACATGGGAAAGATGGGTCTGCTCTTTTAAGGAGTTTGAACTCTGTCTCAGAATAGGCAATTCTATCACTTCTTACAAACACTTCCAAGGAGGAACACTTTTAACACCAATAATGTCCATTTCCAAAGACAACCAATAATTCAAAAACAATCAAAATCTAGAGAAAAAGTTGAAATACTCCCACACTTAGCACAGATGTTCATTTGACTACGTTCTAAAGAAAAAGATAACGCCAATTGTTATATGAATTCTCAGTCTGGCCGGGGGCAAGGCCAGAAATTTATATCAGGTCAAAGTACGATATGCATAACTTTTATGGGACAAACAACATTTGAAGTGATAATTCTTTTTAGAAATTATGTATATAAATTTTTGTTCTGAAGCTTTCAGGGGTCAGCTGCCCCTGGTCTGAGCATTGATCTGCACAATTTTTCATGATTTGCAAAACGTAAAGAACTCATGAAAAGGGGGGAGGGGAAAGGAATTTTCCAAAATCACAAGGTAGGGTTTAATTACTTCTTGGGATCAAAACCAGCACGAAGAGCCAATCTGAGCTCATTTCCACTAACCAGCACAGCCCCACAACCCAATTCTCTCAAATGCTCAAGAATCTTCAAATTATTGTTGGCCTTAATCGCATAGCCAACAATCGAATTCAATCCCTCCAATGCCTCTCTGTAGGCCTCGAAATTTCTCGTAATCTGAGGCTTACTGTACAAGTAGAAGGGTCTTTTCTCCACCGAGTCAATCACGTCCTGCACTTTGACATCCTCGCAGTAAAGGAATCCATCTGAGGACTTTTTGAAGCAGTGTTTGAAGTTTTCCGGTGCTGCGGTGGTTGTGTTGGAGTCCGAGGTGAGGACTGATTTAAGAGTCAAAGTTAGGGTTTTGGGTCTCGATTTGAAAGTGAGGAATAGGGAGGGTGATGGCGATGATGAAGAGAAGGGTGTCTTTGAAGATGGGGTTAGGTTTTTGGGGAGAGAGAGACGTTGAGAGAGAAGATGACTAGCCGCCATTGGAGGGAAATGGAGCGAGCTGCGCGTCTGTCTGCTTGGGAGAAGAATTGAGGGGCTTTATTTTGGTTTTGAGTTTTGACTGGCGTTCGAAATGCAAGTCGTGCCCGCTACCCGACCCGACCCGACCCGTTGACCATCAAAGGACTTGGATCCAAATAGCAACTCCAATAGGACCGGACCAAGTGAATTCTTGCCGGTTTTAAAGTTTTTGTGTTTAATTTGAAATATATTTTAATAATTTTAAAATTAATTAAATTTAAAAAAATTATTTTTAATCGTTATAAATCGTTATATAAATTTTGATTTATTTAATTTTACTAACATAATATTATCAAATCTTTCTAAAAAAAAGACTAACGAGAAAAAAAATCATTATTCATATTACCATAGAGTCGAATTTCTCGGACATAAGGAGATATTTGATTTATTATTAGAAATTGTAATAAGTATGATTTTACTTAGATTTTCAAGAAGATTTAATTTTTTCCTTTTTTTTATTTTGCTTATTTATAATACTTTTTGCGCAACATGAAAAATATTGTGCAAAAAATATAGTATTTTTGAAAAGAAATTAATTTTTTTAAAAATTATAAAATAGACTTATTTGATATGAAAATGCAGCAACACTAAATTTATTATAAAGATATTTTTTAATTTATTTCTTATAATTTTTCAAAATCATGAATTTGATAGAGAAATCGCGAAATAATTATAGCTCAGGCTATCCATACTTTATTTTAAATTCATTAATATATTTTTATAATTGAGAAAATAATATTTTAAAAAATAAATCTTATTTATGACTTCTCAATCTGACTCATCCACTTTATATATTCCTAAAGTCACGGCCTTAGATGATAAGAAATGAGTTATTAGCACATCTTTAGCCACCCCACCAAGCAATATCAGACACCCCCTTGCGGACCGAAAAGCACACCAACTTCAGCCAAATCCTTCACTTGAACCCAATCCGCCAACCCCATCCTTCAAACTCTCTCTCTCTCTTTCTCTTTTACTGTATCAATCAATATCTGGATTTATATTACGACTAATCTGATTCGAACATTTATCAGATTTATTTTAAAAGATATCTCTCATAACATAATTTTTTTTTTTCAAATTTTGAATTTAAAATTTTATTTAACGAACTCTTATCCACTAAATTGATTATTCGTTGATATCTTATAAACCATCTTGGCCTTTGCAATAATTCCCTCTCATCGTAATATTGAATCTATCCTCAAACATGAATTTTTCAGACATTGAATCCTCTCAATGACCCTAACAACTTTGCAAACGTTGTTGCCTTTGTCCAATGTGATCAACTGTCCAACTGGACTTGACCCACCAAGTGTATTAAATTAAATACATCACAAAACAGAGAGAGAATCTCAAACCTTTGTGCTATTTAAGCCTCCATGAAATGGGAGGCTCTGTTTTCGGTCCTTGTATATCCTTGTACTGCATTTTGTGTGGAACGAGCTTGCAAAACGGGCTGTGATGCTACATGATCACATACTATTCCTTTTTGTATAATTTTTTTCTTTAATTAATCTTCTATTTGACTAGAAAAAAAAAATATACATTACTCACAAACTTAAACAATGTAGCCAATCCCACTTCTATCTGAATCATGCTAAAGCTTCACCATGCTAGAGTCCAATAATCAGTAGGAAAGTAAGTGGAGCTCCACAACTACAAAGATGCCCTTTTGATTTCCTTCATGAAACAAGTGAGGCAAGCTTTGAGATGGGGTTTCTCTTTTGACTTTTAAAAATCATAATTTGTTTCCATTTTCAATTAATCCATAAAACAGAGCATCACTAACAACACAATTTTGTTACTTAACCAACCCTTAATTAGTCCGATGGCGGAACACTGATACTCTTCAAAAAAATTTTGAATTCGAATCTTATGTATAGAAAAAATAAGTGTTAAGAAAAATTCGTCTCTTAAAAATTTAATACATTTAGAATCAGATTTAGTCGGAATAATATGATTATTTTACATCAGTGGTTCATTCGCTCCACTCTGCTCCCGGTGAGATCCTTCGTCTATTAAAGAGAGACTTGAGAGAGGCATGGCCTCTCTTAGAGTCTAATCTTGCTTTCTTTAATACAATTTTGTTACTTGAATATTGGGTGAACTCTGGCCAACTTGTTCATGACTTGTTTCCTTCTAATCATGCCTTCACGTTTAGACTTGGAGAGCTTATAAATTCTTTTTTTTTTCCTTATGCAGTTGTAGAAAGGAAAAGGCCTTATGCTAAAAGCAATAGAATAATAGATACTCCCAACTAGTTTTATTTTCATAAAAATATATATATTTTTATAAAGAAAAACGCAAGGATGGAAATTTCCTTAAAGGGTAATGCTTTTTACCATCTGATTTCCATAAACTCACCCTTACTAAGCTGAGTTAGGGGTGAAAGAGAGGGCAGAATAGGTACATCCAAAATATTAAGAAAAAATATTATATATATATAAGTTTTAAATTTATAATAACATTACATATTTTGTTACTTTGAGTCTTGAAAAGGAAAAAATCCATGGAGAATTTTAATTTTTTTTTTGGGAAAAAAAAAAGTTTTGTTTGGATACCATTACTATCCTCTTGGTGGTTGGATTTAAACTATCCCAATAATAACATCTCTCTCTAATTATAGAACCTATCAATGGAACAAAATTTCCAACTCTCCTTACATAGCAAACACTCTATATTCTCTCTCTCTCTCTCTCTCTCTCACATCGCTGTCATTGCTGCTGTCCAAGAGAAAAACTGGGTCATATAAACCATTTCTCTCTATGATGACCCCTCTCTTTCTCTCTCCATGAACCCCCCCCCTACATTCTTGTTGGAGGTAATCTCTCCCCCATCGTTCTCCTCTCTCTCTCTCTCTCACTTGAATTTGCTATCAAATTTCAATTTGTATGAAACAAGCTTCTATCGCAAATTGTCCTTTTTTATTATTATCTTTTGTGTTTCTTCTCTTTGATTTCATTTGAAGGTACATGACTCAACGTTCTACCATTAGCATTTGCTCTAAATGCCTTTCAAATCTCCAACAATGATTCTAATCCAATTTTTCATCTTCTTTTTAGGTAATTAGCAGCAGAGGGCATCAAAGTTTTGGAAGATTGACATGATCAATTAATCATTGTATATTTTATACTATTTTGATTATTTAAAAAAAAAAAAAAAAGTTAGAGCTAGCTCAAGATTATGATCATGTGTAGCGAGGTATCTGGGCCGCTTGATCGACATGTTAGGCTAGCTGATAGCATGTCTGGACCACTCGATTTGCATGGCATTCAAAGTATGCTCTCCTTTTCCTCTCAATGTATTATTAAGCTTGCAACCTTGGGCAACCCTCCCCGTAGATTTTTTTTTTAATTATTATATATAGTTTTAAAATTATAATATCTAATATTATTTTTTTTCTTAAAAATTATAATCTCGCTCCTTAAAATATGATTTCAAATATATTTTGTATTATTTTTCATATTAATTTTTAGTGTTGCCTCCGCAATTAATATGCCCTTTCATACATAGTCATCATTTCATGGTTTAACCTAATTTTTCTACAAAAACAAACTAAGCCTTAATCCTAAATTTGGGTCGGCTGTTTGACGCTAGTATAGGAGAAAGGAGAAGAAAAAAATGTAAAAATAAATTATGCATAGAAGATGATGATGATGATGATGTAGCCTAATTTTCCTAAATGGTTTTTTTTTGGGGGGGGGTGAAAATTCATGTCAAAAAGAGGGAAACTAAGAGATCTTTCTTGAACATTTTGGTTTTCTACTTAATTTAGTATTTTTTTATTTATTTTTGCTGATTTAGGCCTTGAAAAACCAGACATGGATCAATGCTCAGAGGATGAAAGGAGGATGATTAGGGGTCTAAAGAAGAAGGCCATTAGTGCCTCTTCTAAGTTTAGGCACTCCTTGAAAAAGAAAGGTAGAAGAAATAGTAAAGTCATGTCTGTAGCCTTTGAAGATGTTCATGATGCTGAGGAATCACAAGCGGTTGATGCCTTGCGCCAAGCGCTCATATTGGATGAATTGCTTCCTGCAAGGCACGATGATTTTCATATGATGCTGAGGTAAATTTCTCTCCCTTGTTTCATCAAAATCCTTGGATTTTTTTTCCTGAGCTCGTCTGTATTCTGACAATTCAGATCATGAAATGTCAAAAAAACATTGACTAGTACTGATGTTTAGAGCTTTTCATGCAGATTTTTGAAGGCTAGAAAATTTGATCTTGAGAAGACAAAGGAAATGTGGGCCAATATGATCCATTGGAGGAAGGATTTCGGTGCCGATACCATTATGGAGGTATGTATTATTTTTCGGATTATGTCAATAAATTATAACTTAATTAGTATTATTTCTTTTTCCTTACAAGTCTTGAATTAGAACTTCTTCTATATGTAATAAAAAAAAAAAAAAAAAAGATCGGGGTTATAACTTTATTTACAGAATTTGAAAAGTTAAGATTAAATTCAACTGAAATTAATGAGAATTTTTAATATAAATAATTATCATTATCATAATAATCATAATTTTTTTAAAAAAATGATAGTTATTTGCAAAATCTTGTATTTTTGAAAAAAAAAATTATACTTAAATAAAATTATTTTAAATAAAATAAAACAAAATAAAAGTAAATTGAATTTATCCGAAAAGAGTATATGATCTGTTATATAAGATTTTTAAAGGTCAATTAAGGGTAAATAAGATATTTTGCCTTCTAAATTTTTAACTTCGCCCCCAGGAAAATTTCTAAGACTATTATTAACGAACAATCAATTTTTTTTTTTCTTTGATAGGAGTTCGAGTTTAAGGAAATGGAGGATGTTTTAGAATACTATCCACAAGGATATCATGGTGTGGACAAGGAAGGACGACCCGTATACATAGAAAGACTAGGCAAAGTTGATGCTAACAAGCTCATGCAAGCCACAACCATGGAGCGCTACGTTAGATACCATGTACAAGAGTTTGAGAAGACATTCGCTATAAAATTCCCGGCATGTTCGATTGCTGCCAAAAGGCATATCGATCAAAGCACCACCATTTTGGATGTGCAAGGAGTGGTATGTGAGAATTTTTCTTCCTATTTATTTATTTATTTATTTTTAACTTGAATGATCTTTTTTCTTTAGGGACTTAAAAACTTGAATAAAGCTTCGAGGGAGCTTCTCATGCGGATTCAGAAGATCGACGTTGACAACTATCCTGAGGTATTGCTTTCCTCTCCACGCGAATGTGCCATAAGTCCTGTGAAGCAAGAGTCTACGCCATTGGATGAGGCGAAAGTTAAAACTTTATATCAAAAAACAAAATATAACATGCCTTTGAAATTATCATTTTAAGGTATAAGAATTATAAATTTTCGAGAATAAATTTTATATACAAATTTCAGGAAGAGGGTTGCCCCTACCCCCTCATTTTGCCCCTCCATTTGATAAATTCAGACATGGATAAACCTCTTGCGTTGCACTGTATAGAGGACTACACTTACTGATCATTCACTTGCAGACATTGTGCCGCATGTTCATCATAAACGCGGGATCAGGGTTTAGGCTTCTATGGAATACTGTAAAATCATTCCTCGATCCAAAGACCACCGCGAAAATTCAGGTTCTTGGCAACAAGTTCCAAAGCAAATTGTTGGAAGTGATTGATGCCAGGTAAAGTCTTCTTCTTCTTCTTCTTCTTCATCAAATACAGTTTTTTTCTGTTTTTAGTTGAGCTTGTAGACCAGCATTCTTTTTTGGTGACAGTGAATTACCAGAGTTTTTGGGAGGCACTTGTACTTGTGCAGATAAAGGCGGTTGTATGCGCTCGGATAAAGGTCCATGGAATGATCCTGAAATACTAAATGTGGGAATCTTCTGGTTTTAAGTTTGATTTTTTCTGGGTTGTGAATGTTGTCTTAGAATTTTCATTTATGTTTTTTCATGTTATGCAGATGGTCCATAATGGCGATGCTATGTGCAAGACCCTGACTGTCTGCACTGCTGAGAAAGTATCGTCCGAGGATGAGAAAGCACACATCAAGGTAATTAAGTCCTTATACATGAAGGGCAATTCTACCCTCAAGGGCCAGTAGATGAATTAGGATAATCCTGACCGTCTCAAATTTTTTATTTTTGAAGAACTTTAGATACCAAAATTAATTCTCACGGATTTAACATGCATTAATTCTGTTAATGTTAATATTCACAGAGATTGATAGAAAAAACCTGTTTATAAAATCAGATTTTTTTTTTTTGGTCTTCCGATTTAAGCATTGCAAGGCCCAATTTAGGGGCTATCTCTCGCGGAGCCTATTTTTTCATTCTCAAACCTTAAACTCGAAACCTTGATTAAAAGAAATTAGTGTTCTGCCATAAACTCGCAGCATGTTGATTTATAAAATCAGATTTTTTGTCTATATTTTTCTTTTCTTAAGATTTCCGATAGTTTTCAAGATTAGGGTAATTTTGAGATGTAGGGCAGGTTACTTACAGCACATGTCCAAAGAAATTAATATCAATACTCGTAGAAATGATTAGAAAATTCTCCTTATGAAATCAGATTCTTTGTCTATATTTTCTTTCCTGATTTTCCATAGTTTTCAAGACCAGAGGAATTTTGAGATGTAGGGTTGGGTACTTGGGGCACAGTTATAACCCAGAAAAGGGCAAAGTTCTACATTAGACCACAGTTTTGTGCAAAAAGAGCCTTTTTTTAGACCAAATTGATATACTTTTTATGTCAAAAATGGTACATTACGTTAAAATCAGGACATATTACCCTTCAATTAATTGCTTGACGTTGTGTATAATTTGAATAATGAAGGGACACACATCAGTCAACTCAGAAACAGCTTGCGAGGCAGATGAATGTTACCCTACAAGATTTTCAAGGAAATCAGGGCATCAACAACTCTCTCCTGTTCATGAAGAAGTAAGTTTTTGTTGTTTTCATCTGTCTATAAGACTTCAGATGCCAAACAAAAGATATAACTTTGACACTGAATCACAACGAAGTTATAAAACAGTTTACATTGTTTTAAACTAAAAAGTGTCATATTGTATTACATCAAACAAAATATATGTACGAAATAGATATATTCTTTTCTAAAAGTTTCTATACAAAATAAATATCGGTACAAAAAGATTTTGATGAAGATATTTTCCTAAAATGCTTTGTTGGAAACATATGCAGACTAGTGTAAGCAAAAGATGGGGAAGTGCCATTGAGTTTGATGGTGCTACCCCTGTGGTTGACAAGAATGTAGATACAAGTTGGCCAAAGATGGAACAAGGTACATAAGTATTTCAAGTTATCTTAATCACCTTAAAAAGGTTGTCTTCAAGCCTTAAAATGAAACATCACTGAACACAGATTGTTTACCTAAGCAAGTCGCGAATAAGGCAACGGAGAAAAGAAGCAGTCGCATTGCATCAGGTCTCATGACAGTTGTGATGGGCTTAGCCACTTTTGTTCGTCTATCACGCAACATGCCTCAAAGGATTGCAGAGGCTGCTCTATATTCGGGGCCTATGAGCCGTGATGAACCAAACCGCTCGGCTTCACCCTCTATTTCCTCTGATGAGTACATGTCCATTTTGAAGCAAATGGCGGTCCTAGAAGCAAGGTTGAGTGATATTGATGCAAAGCCTGCATTTTCACAGGAGAAAGAGGAAATGCTGAATGCTGCTTTGAGTCGTATCAGTGCCTTAGAACAAGAACTTTCAATGACCAAGAAGGTGTGCCTAAAATTCCTTGACCATACATGTTAGTGAGAGAGAGAGAAATAATCAACTGAGAATTAGTGGTTTTCAGATTTTTCATTTCTTTGTGCAGGCTCTTGAGGATACCGTTGTTAAACAACAAGAACTTCTAGCTTACCTTGAAAAGAAGAAGAAGAAGAGAATTAAGTTTGTAAGTTATGACCTTTCACCCAAAGTTGCTTCACTTGATTTTAATAATTAATATTGAATAGGACTACAAACAACCTGAGTTAAACTAAATTCAATGGGCCAGAGTTATGTTCATTCTAAGTTTGTCAAGCTAAATGAAAGAGCCAAGTAAACCAATTAACTAGCTGAGTTACCAACTGCTCACAAATAGCTTGGTTTATTTGTAATGTTCGGCATATATATTATGATACATGGCCTTGAAGGTTCTGATTGTGTTTGCAGAATCCATTCTGCTGGGGAGGTCATAGGCACTAGACGTTGTACGCTGTCATTGCAAATACAGAAGACAGTTTCAGCCCTTATTTTCATTCCTTTCTTTTGTACGACTTCCAATTGTCATTTGTACAATACATACATTTTCACAAATTGTTTGCAGTGGTGTACATCTTAAATAAAATTGGGGCATGGCTAAGGTTTCGCAAAGATCCCCCCATGCCAACTTTTAAATTCTTGTATTGCATCGACATTTATGGAAATGAATGTCTCTGTCGAGTTTTGTGACCATGCACAACACCTCACTTCCATCCATGTGTAAAGACCAGTGATTGAAAATGTAATATATGTTATGGATTTAATGTAGTGAAGTGGATAAGAGTTTGTTTCTAAGAATGTAAATCAAGGACATGAGAGGGATTCATAGTGTTCATAAGTTATCAACAAAGCCAAACAATTGCAATCAGAACAGAAGAAAGTGGAGTACAAACTCCGTACAATTTTTTTTTTTCTTTCACAAATTGATATATATTCCCACTCAACAAAAAAAGTTAAAACTGGTTAAATCGTTAGAACTTTTTGTAAGAACAGTGATTGAACTGGGGAATTTGATCTACATTTCTCAATGTCTCACACAAAATATAGACAAGGAACAAATGGGGAGACAGGCATATCCGCGCAGTAGAATCTCTCAATCTCTCTCACTTCAGAAGCAAAACTTCTTTTTCTGTGAACAATGCAAAAGAAAAGTTCGTGAGCAACAAATCATAGATGTAAGAGAAAACTGAAGTAGAAGGGGAATTTGCTTGATTTACCCTAAATTTGGCTTCTTCTTGACTGTCAATGTAAGCCAGCAATTCCTCTTGCCTCATCAAAGCTTCATATAAAGCCTGCTCAGGAGAAAGCATACTAGAAATAAATACTTGCAACACTCAAAAACGAAGAATTTTTTTTTTTGAAATATTATGGCAAATACCTTTTCTAGGATAACAATGTAATTTTAGTAAAGGTCACTGATTCACATTATGGCAAATACCTTTTCTAGGGCTGTGTGATACAACAATTATTTACGTAAATATGTAAAATATTTCCACAAACATGAAATATTTCTGTACCTTTTTGGTAGCAATGAGCTCTGCTTCTAATGCATCCACACGGCAAACAGCAGCATTCAGCAACTCTTCTTTCTCATTTGGCATTACCGATGGCCTTGACTGTAGTATATCCACCTTCACCTCAAGCTCACCCAGTCTCTTCAATACAGATGAGAGAAGATCAGCTTCTGTAAATGCTGGCATTGGTGAAGGTGGACGGAACTCCTCCTTTGGTGTTGCATCAATGGCAAGTTCAGCAGCATTTTGTTCTTGAGGCGAAGTCTCTGGAAGCCGCTTCGTGATACGGCAAGTCACAGATTGGAAGAGAGTGAAAAGGGTCATAATGAAAGCCATAAACACTGCCAACATCCTACAATGAAATGCTTCTGGAGGCTTTCGCACATCAGGAAGGGGAAGTGCTCCTGCACCATCTCATGACTTATAATGTCAGGCACAATAATTGAATTATGAAAACAGGATAATTGAAACAAGCTTATGTATTAGTGGTTTAACCTTTGTAAGAATGAGGCCTTCGAGGTGATGGCTGCTTCTTCCAACTAGCATCAACAGCCTTGTCAACCATAGGAACATACTCATCATATGCTGCATGTGCACCACCAAAGGTTGCATTTCCAACTGCCTTAGCCTGCATGTGAATGCATTAAAAGTAAGAAATATCTTCTACATATGGAATTAAGAATAATGTAACTCTTTAAAACACAAACAGGGTTGTGTTACAACTTTCACTTGCTCAGATGCTAGAGAGTGATGATGAATGCTAAGTTACAACCAATTGACTGAAAACCACATCTACAGATGCACAACCATGAGATGAGACAATAATTGCATCAAGAAATTACTTAAATTTCACTATTCACAAAACTCCTGCTTGTGATCATAGGTATTTGTTAAGTCACACTCAACACTCAAGCATTATACACCAACCACACATTTTATAAGTTAAGCAACCTACTTCTTCCCGAACAGGAGTCAGCCGAAGATGAGAGTAACTCCTTGTTGCTTTTGGTGAAGCAATGTCTTCAGCTTCAGATCCTGACTCAGCAGTTGATGTATCACTACCTTTTAACTGCTTCAAGACAGCAACCAAACAAAGGATCTTAGCATCAAAGTGGCAAACAAAACCATTGAACTATAAAATTAAGCTGTATATAATATACAAGATGTCTTACCATTGGATAGGGTGGTTTAGCATAAGCAATTACCTTCCCATCACTGTTTAGAACTTTAACTACCTGCTTGGCAAACCGTGCTTCACCATTTACATTCATCTGCAAAAGAACATTCCACCTTACAAAGGTCTAACCATACACAATCACAATCAATTATTGCATAAGATCAAGCTCTTTGAATCAGATAAGAACACAAAGTACATGCAGATGGTCCCCAGTGAACCATAATGGACATAGAGAATGTTTATGGTTGAAACGTTCTAGTTAAAATATACAAAGATTTACACTCACAGCTATAAATGAACTTATCCATGCCTAAATTTGTTGATGACCATGAGAAAGAACTTCAATAACAGAAAAATGGCAAAATGATCACCATGAAAGGGCAAATAAAACCATATCTCCGTAGCTGAAAGGTCTACATATCCATCTTGATGCACTTCTTTCTCAGACCTCAACTACCACTCTTTAAGTTCCAAGTTTCCAACAAAGTGATCAGGCATTAGTGGATACAACTTGTGCTTGGAAATTTCAACCATGTTGGACATGAACAGGTGCATACATATCTTAAAAAACAGGTACAAAATAAACAGAAGTTCTGAAAGAAGTAAGAAACCTTATATATATCAGGGTTCTTCCACGGCCCCTTATCAGACCTGAGACAGCCACCCTCATCTGCACAGGTACAAGTACCACCCAGGAATTCAGGCAACTCACTGCAAGATGCCAAAATTGTTTGTGAGATTCATTGCCGTTTAAATGGAAAAAGAATAAAGGTGGTGAGCATATCCATAATGAGCCACTGTCTATATTACTTGGCATCAATAACTTCAAGCAGCTTGCTCTGGTACTTGGTTCCCAGAACCTACAGAAGTTAAGAAATTAAGAATCAGGAAGGGAAGCGAGAGAATGTTCAGCACCTCGAACAATTATAACATTACACTTAAAAAGGAATTGGACTACAACATACATGAATTTTTGAAGTTGTTCTGGGATCTAGGAAAGTCTTTACAGTGCTCCATAGCAACCTAAAACCAGGACCAGCATTGATGATAAACATTTGGTAGAGCGTCTGCATCAGAAAAAAGAGTTACGCACATCAGAAATTGATAATTGTGTTTCAATAAGCAGTACAGGTGTTAGAACCTGGGCAGCCAAGATATTCCAGTAAACCGTACCTCAGGGTAGTTGTCCCCATCAATTTTCTGCAGCCGAATAATAAGATCACGTGCAGACTTCGTCAAATTCTTCAAACCCTGAGAAATCAACCATGAGAAAGAATAGAACAGTTCTCAGTTAAAATATTCACCATATTACCAACTAAGACTTATGCTTGAAGAGAATCTAAAAACAAGAGACTTCAGGGGCATACCACGCCCTGAACATCTAAAATTGTTGTGCTTGAATCTATGTGCCTTTTTGCAGCAATTGTACAAGCTGGAAACTTGACTGCAAAACTTCTCTCAAACTCCTTGACATGATACTTTATGTAGCGATCCATGGTAGTAACTTGCATAAGTTTGGCAGGATCGACTTTTCCCAATCTCTCAATATACACAGGTCTTCCCTCCTTGTCCACACCATGATTGCCATGAGGGTAGTACTTCAACACGTCATTCAACTCTTGGAACTCAAAATCCTGAATTAAATATCATCAAGGGGCAAACAAGATTAGAGAGATGCAAATGCCATCCGGCAGTCAGGAATACCAAATCAATAGATGCAGGATTCAACTTCAACAAGAAAGAAAACAACTTCTATATGATAGAAACAAAAAGGGACTATCTAGCATGCCACACTTCATAGAACATAGATGTAAACAAATCATGGTGCTTGCATCCCATCTAAGATTAGTCTGGAAGTTTTCAACAAAATGCCAAAGTACGCTACCTCCATAATAGTGTCAGTACCAAAGTCCTTCCTCCACTGGAGCATTTCAGCCCACATTTGTTTTGCTTTTTCCATGTCAAACTTCCTAGCTTTCAAGAACCTGCAATTATAAAATCCTTAAGAATTCTATCGACAACAAACCTGAAAACCTACTTGAACATTTAATATGTATAATGGAAGGAATAAACGCAAATAACAGATAATATCACCTCAACATCATGTGATAATCATCATGTTTAGCAGGAAGCAATTCCTCCAAAATCAAAGATTGGCGAAATGCATCTACAGCCTGCAGCTCCTCAATGTCTCTAACATCCTCAATGGAAACGGAGCTGACCCGACCATCACTCTTTCTTCTACTACCCTTTTTCTTCAGCGAGTGTTTGAACTTAGTTGATGCCTTTATTGCCTTCTTCTTCAGGGACCCAATTCTTGTCCTTCGCTCATCTTCAGAATTCTCAAAATCAGATTTCCTTTCCCTTCTCTCTTCATCTCTAGAGAACCCCTCAAAGCCTGTTTCAAACACAAGTCTGTTCAATAAAATCCACAGTCGAGACAAAAGCTCACCAACAAACAGAATAGCTCAAGAAATCATCCGATTAAACCCTTGATCAAAACCAGAAATCCCCGGTAAGATAAAAGGTTCAAACAAATAAAACGTTGAATCTTGAGAAGACATCTCCAAGTTCCAATGTCACCACAATCCGAACCAAACCACACAATCCAGTTCAAACAACTCAAGAAATCATCAAATTAAATCCTTGATCAAAATGAAAAATGCCCAGGAAAACACAAGAAAACGCTGAATCTTTGGAAGACATCTCCAAAAGATCACAAGAACACAATGAAATTTAATAGTGAAACCCTAATCTAAGCCAAGTCAACCCAAGGGGGGAAAAGGGAAACCCCAGTTCCAATGTCATCACAATCCGAACCAAATCGCAGAATCCAGTTCAAAAAATACCAATTACAACAAAACACAACCCAAAAAATTAAAAAGTAATCAAGAACCAAATATCACAAACAGCAAAACCCTATTTTCAGCAAATACTCACACTAAAACACAAAACCCACCAAAACTGAGAGATCAGAGAGAGAGAGAGAGAGATACTAACATGGTCTTGCAAATCGATCCAGCGGTCCCGACATTTGCTCCCTCAAAAATTCAATCAACACATCAAATACCCTACACTAAAACAAACTACATTCAAAAATCAAAAACCCTAAGAAACAATTCACAAATCGAAGAACACAAAAGGAATGCAAGCAGTACCGAGAGAGAGAGAGAGAGAGAGAGAGAGTCGTTACTAGGCACAACTATAGAGAGAAAAGAAATGCTTGGGGTTTCGTCGACAAAGAATTTTATTAAAAGCAAGGGTTTGAGTGTTTCGATCTGAGGGAAAAAAAAATATATGTAACGGAATTTCTACCGATTCTTTCTTCCCTTTCTATTCAGAATAATAATTTTAATAAATAATTAATAATTAAAAAAGAGGTAAAAGTCTACGGACTTTGCCGGTTCATATCAGTGTTTTGAAACCGGACCAAAATACAAACCGGTCGTGTTGAGGGATTAATGGGTTACTGGGTCAAATCGGTTGGACCAGGCAAAAAAACCAGATAAAGTCATCATCGAGTATTGAAAGAGTACGATAGCTTGTCTGAAAGTGGGACCCAAAAGGAGTTGTTGTGATTGCCACGTGGCGTTTTATACGGCGTTGAATGGTTCTTGATGGAGAGGGAGGAATCTTGCAGGCGATGCCGTGGTGGTGTATCTGCGTTGGTGGAACAATGATTTCTGACCTCGACTGGAGGAGAATTTATGATCACGTGTGCTTCTGACCACCGAATTTATTGTGTTCCAGTTTTCCGGACATCCTAAGAGTTACTCGAATTACTTTGTACTTTACTTTTGAAGTTATCCGAGTAACAAATTCTTGCCCTATGCTAAGGAAACTAAATAACATAAATAATAGAGATATCCTTAAAATTTGAATATCATATCTAAATTGTCCAAAAATATTCTAATTAAAATTTATTAAATCTGAATATCGATAATAATACAAAATAAATTAAAAAGATAATTATCGATAAAATTTAGAAATTTGTTATGATATAATTGAAAAGATTTGAAACCTCTTACTCAAAATATTCCATTTATCAAAAATTTCTCGATTATTTATATTTTAGTGGGATTATCAAAAAAAACTCTCAAAAAAATAATACTTGTCGATCCAATTAAATTGGCAAATTGGGATTAATGATAATGCTTAGCATCATGAGTGAGTAGTCATACCGGAGAGAGAAAATATATATACACCAAAAAAGTTAAAATTTAGGTTCAATTGATAATTGATAGTGTGTTTTTAAAATCTGAATAAATTTGATATTGAAAGGCTGATTTATAATAAAATTATAGGATTCATCCCATATATAAAGTGTTTCTCAGCTTAATGTGGGGGTAAAGAGAAAATGAGTGTATATGTATGCAGTCTTTCATTTATATTTATAGTAAAATCATAAATTTATAAAATTTTTAATTATATAGTTCAAAATTCAAATTTGTTTAGACTGAGGTAGTAATTTTTGCATGGTCAAACCTAGTATGTTTGTTCAAATAAAACTAATTCCAACTTAAGAAAAACTTGCAAATGGTGAAGAGACTATGTTTTCGAGGCACACGAAAGGTTGGAAAACTTAAGCTCGAAGTACGGTTCCAAAGAAAGGTTGGAAAACCGTCTTTGCACAATCTGCCACAACTTCCGACATGAGCCGCATTCATTTGGATGTTTAGGATCTAACATGAACCGCATTGTTTTCCTTACAAATTAAATTTAAAATTTAAAATTTAAAAATAAAAAATATTATATTAAAAGAGTTTCTTCTAAATTTGGACCGATTACATAAATGATATAACTAGAGGATGTTATCCTAATCATTCAGTTTTGAAACCAAAATTAGAATTATAATTCCAATTCCACATTTGATTTTTTTTTTTCCGTCAAATTCTAGTTTCATTCGGTATTATGAGCATATTTATTAAAAAAAAAAAAACTACACTCTCCACAAAATTTTAAGTTAAAAAAGTATACATATAATTATAAAATTATAATATTTGGGGGGGAACTATAATTGAACTCTCTATGGTTCTGATGCTAATAGTTCATATTCACACTTTTCATGTGAAAAAATCTTTTTTGGATAGAAAAATGCCATTTATTAGCATAAAAATTTATTATTTCATAATTATTTTACTATATATATATATATATATATATGAAAGGAATCTTCTCTATTTATTGTACATTATTTATTTTGTTCAAGATTAGGGCCATTGGTCCCGTGGAACTCCATAAATTTTACTCTCCTCCTGTTAAGGTGTATCGCTTTTTGAAATATGATATTCGGAATATGACTTCTTTCAAATAATCAAATTTTGAATGTTCCCTACGAAATACTTTATAATCTTTTGACCCAAAAAAGGCATAAAAGCAAAATTCCCCTTTAATTTCTTTATTTAGACTACTTTAATTAATTAATAGTAAGATTTCACACACACACACACACACACAGCTCCTTGTGCTTTTGATTTTGTGCTTGATTGAGAATTGAAGTTGAAATTATGGAAAATTAATAAAGAGATTAAGAGAGAAAATATATAATAGTTTTTTTTTTAATTTCTAATTTGAGTAGTTCCAAATTTTGAGAGAACGAATCGAATCCAAAATTTTTGAAGATGGAATCATATCTCTTAATTTAAGTATTTAGCACAACTATAATGTCTATTTTAATTAACATACTTATCTTGATAGGACAAATCAAATTTAAAATGTTTTAAATAAGAAAATTGAGTGCCGTATTACTCTATAATTTAATTTTGTAATTAAATAAATTTATTTTGATCATTTTTAAAACTTCTCATATTAATTGAAAAAATAGTACGCTACTCCTTAATACGAGTTGATACTATAATTAGTAACAATGAAAAAAGTACATATCCTAATACATAGTTGGTCTAGTGGTGAGACACCGATAATTCTTAAGTAAGATTTCAAATATCGAGACGAAATAAATATCCAGACAGTTTTATCTGTTAAGAATTCAATTCGATTCAAATTGGATTCAATCATGATAAAAAAAAAAGTACGATACTGATCACACAAGAAAAGGAAAAAGAAAAAGAGTTAACCCCAAAATGAAAGAAAAATTGGTAGATGTTGTTATCAAATTTGTTTGTTTGTGTGTGGTCAATTGTGACTTACACTTACCCACAATAATCTATGATCATAAAAGGTTGCAGAGGTTTCGATTTCATGGTCACATTACCTAAATTGTTGGCAAACCTTCTGTGAGATATGTGTAGCTCACCAAGATAGACATCAACTAGAAGAGAGACGTTGGCCATTCATCCGAAATTGACTTTCGAGAATGGGAACTCAATTCTAGACTTTTGGACTTGGCAAAGCATCCCTTTCTTGAACTTGTCAAATTAAGCAAAACTTGGTGACTTATAGCCTTACAAAAGAAGAGCAAAAGTTGGTATATTAGTGTTATATTATAACCACACGTTATATCAATGAGCTGTAACTCAACTGCCATTGTTCCTTTCTCTTAGAAGTTTCGAGTTTGAATCTTCCCTAATGTATAAAAAAAAAAAAAATACCACACACTATGATATCGAATGTAAATTAATTATAATATCATTTAAATTATATGAATCAAAAATCAAGTTTATCGGATTTTATATTAAATTATCGGCATATTTTAACAAAATCCAAATTAGTCGAAATTTCTATATACATATTGTTACATAAAACTTGATTTATTTAGTTTCTAACTTATTTAATTTATATAACATAATGCTTAATTACATTGTGAGAGTTTTCATCATATTTAAATGAAATTTTTTTTGGGGCATTAAATCATGAAGACTAATATAAAACAAATATAGATGATCGTATAATACATATTTTTTGTTTTCGATTAATAGAAATATTTTCCAATGAACTGAGAAAACCAGAGTAAATTTTGAGAAAATAACTGTATATTTTTATTTATTAATTAATTGTCAGCAAATTGACATCATCAAAGAATTTAAAATTTATTTAAAAATAAAAATATTTGGTAGAAAGGCTATTCCCTATTCACATGACAACCTATTTCATATCGAATGAATGTCTATATTTTTTATTTCGCTCGGGGTTCTCGCACAGGACTGTCAAGCACTTTGGTGGTCTCAGGACCGAAACCGGAGAACCCAAAAAATTCTTCTTTTTCACCCCTTAGTTTGCATGCAGGTCTCTAGCAGTTGCAGATGTGAGGACAAACAGGTGACAGAATTCACGTGGGCATTGGAATTCAGCAGAATCTGACCCAAATCTTTGTCGACAGATCATCCTGCAGAGTCAGACAAATTAAAGATGATGAACCAAATCTTGGTCTAGTCTAAGGAGGGTCAAGCCTTGACTTGGTAGTAGATATCTCGACATTCAAATGTCTCCCAGAGCACCAACTATGTTTTCTTCTACAAAGAAAATACCCAGAAAAGGAAAAAAATCAACCCAGTATCTTTGGATTGAATCAAGAGGAAGACACCATTTTTGGAAAAATATATTCAAAAAGGAAAAGACCAAAATTACCAAATGTTGTGAGACTTCTTATTTGTTCAATGGTATTATCATGTCATGTGCCTCTCCAGGGTATGCTACCATGAAATGATTAATGAGTCTGTAAATTTGGAAATTCTGTTATTTGACGATTTTTGAGAAATAAATTTTAAGAATTTTTTTCCTCGACCCATGATGAAGGGGAGCAACTCTTCCCCAAATAACAAGTTGGGAAGTCATCTTCACAGAGACTAGTGCATGAAAATTTTCACGTTGAAGAATAAGTGACCCGCAACTAGAAGGGGCTAGTTCTAGAATGTCTAATTATTTCAAGGGTCTCTCCAAACATTTCAGAGTTAAGGCCCACATATAGTTGTGATAATTAGAAGTACCTTGAGTTTGGCACGAGTTCAAGGTTGAAGTATTAAGCCGTCTCACAGCGCCCTTGTACACATGTTAATTCATCCTCTGAAATCCAAATCCCGACATCTGAAATGATAAAAACATAGTGTGACAATTTGGTATATATTCCAGAATATCACATACAAGTTCCCCACAGGAAAGTTCTATGCAAAAATGCAACAAAAAAGGGATTCCAATTCTAAACAATTACTTGAGCACGGGAGAGTTCAATGCAGTCTTAGCTTCATAGAAATAAACATGGAATCCAAACCAGTTCGGTAGCACTGTCCAAGAAAAAAAAATAGAAGGAATGGTAACCACATGGAAAGTAAACATTAGAAAGAAGGAATAAGAGAAAAAGCAATACAATCATTAACCCAAAATCTTGTTGTAATCCATGCCTTTGGTTATGATGGACAATACAGCATAAACCTTAGCTACTTGGGTGTCCTCCATTTATTTTAGATCGAGGGACACATCTGAATTATGAGATTGATTGCACCCACTAAATAAGTATATGTTCTGGATCAAGACTTGTGAGTTACCAACATCATACCTCATATATGTACCCACTAGGAAAAAGGAAGTAGATCATCTGGAAAGACAAGCTATAGAAAGAAGCTCCAACAGAGAACCAGGATTGCACCTATTATTCTGCACTTGTGATATTCCAAAGAACATCCCTTGAGAATTCACCATGGCTCATTTTCTCAAACTCCTGCAACAAGCAATATCAACTAGAATTTTGGCTTTCACCATTACAGATCGCCCGTATATTGGCTCCATCTAAAGAGGTCATCTTCACTGTCATCAGACTTCACAGGACTCCGAACTTCAGCAACATCTGCTTCCATATCTTCAACTCTGTCCTGCTTAGGCTCCATTGATCCCACCTCCTGCTCAGTTTTAGCTGGTTCATTCACAGTTGCTTCTTCATCCTGCAATTGCAAAAGTGTCACAAGATTGAAAGTAGCACTTATACAAATCCATCTACAATCACCTGGTTATAAGACGGAGATTACTGAATATGAATTAGGCATGATTAGAGTCATAAAGAACCAATCCATGTATCAGATCAGAAAAACACCATGGAAAAAGAGGGAGGCAGTAAGGATTATAGTCACTCCCGCAATTTTTCTTTTCTTTTTCTTTTCTTTTTTTTTCTTTTTTTTCTTTTTTTTCTTTTTTTTCTTTTTTTTCTTTTTTTTCTTTTTTTTCTTTTTTTTCTTTTTTTTCTTTTTAATCTAGTTACGAGTCCAATATGACAATGAACAAACCATAATATCTGGATAAGATATCCCAACATTCCAACGCATTCCATTTCAAGGTTGCTGTAAATGCAAATCAATGATTTGATGTCATTACTGGCCCACGTAGAACAAAGTGTGTAAAAATGGAGTAAGATGGTAAAGATTCAAGTGGTAAACATTAAACAGATCTCCATCTGGCATCCTCCATCCAACAAAAGGTCCCATCAGCATATATGCATGAAGAAACTGAGTTCACTAGAAAAACAGAATAGTAAGTATCTCCATTAGCAAGGCCTAGGATGATTGTCAACGTGGGAAAGAGAATGGTTTTATCTTAGAATGTCCAATTTGAATCATTTCACCAAATATCCTCATCCAGTTCTTTCAAAAGCTTAGAGAGGAAACTGAAAGAGATAACCAACTGTATGCAATAATCCAAAACTTCATAGCTTTATCTGCATGACTCTGCCTCCGGTGCCACAATTAGATAGGTTCAAGGAGTTCGATTTTCTATATAAAACTTCCAGTTGAAACATCTGATCAACATGTCTCCAGGAGAAAGAGGAATATATAGGGAGACATACATTGGTTTCAGGAATAACTTCATCCCTTTCTGCCTCACTGTTCCTGCTAGATGAATCATCTCTATCTTCTGCATTTGCAGCAGCCTCCTTCAGGCGCTCAATAACAAACTTGAAGTGGGAATGGTCTACAAGAGAAGCCAAGCCATAGTCAGTTCCAATCAAGCTATCCACTGTGGCTTGCATGCCTTATATTTGCATGGTGCAAGTACAATGACAAGTTATGATTCCTAAACTTTACATACAAATTTAGTTTAACAGTGCTTAACTATGAAGTGTATACATGTGATGTACTATACATTTGATGTACTGAAACATCAAAAGTTAAATTCTTAAGTGCATGAAATGAATGTTTTCCCATGAGATTGCAATAAACAAATCGATACTAATTGAGGTGGGAGAAAACATTTTAAAATTGCCAAAACAGTAAACAAACAAACTCCACCATGGCTGGTCCCAAGCCCAGGTAAAGGAGGAGGGTTACGATAGGTTGACAGCCAATGTAAAATCCATGTCAAAACCAAAATGAAAGACAAAATTGCCAAAAGGGTAATAAGTAAAATATATATATTAGGATAAGAAAATAGGAAAACCTCTGTGCCTACAGTAATTGCAATCGAGCTTTTTCTGAAATAGATTCTTGCCAACAGCACTTCTTCCTCAAAAAATGTTGATAACAATGGATTACATGTAGTGAAAAGTTATAGCCACTTTTTGGTGATGACGCAAAGTCATGAACAGACAACAGAAACTGCCAAGCACTTACCATGGTATCCTATTGAACAAAATATGGTGACAATGAGACCATCTATTACACATATATAATGATGCAAGCATGTATATGGTAATAATTTTTTATAAGCCAAACCAATTGCCAAGGTTGAAAGAGTATAAGATGAAAAAGAGCCATGTCCTTTGCTTAACAAAATTGAAAAAGACATTCAGAATGTATAATCAGTCGAGAGGCAGGAGTGCAAACAAATAGGAAAAGATTACCTTTTGCTCGGTGAGTCAAAGCATCGGAAAATCTCAAAGGATGCTGGCGCTCTTCCTTCTTAAATTTTGACTTAATTTGACCACGTGTCCGGGTAGGAAAAAGTTGTTGTATCATGGACATATCAGATCCAAACTGCCGAACAGCCTTTACCATGGAATAAATTGCATTAGTTCAAACTCAATGTCTAGATCATCATGCCAAGAGTGCAAACCGCAAAATTATGCTTCCAAAATAAGTTTAACATAACAAAGTTAACAGTGTCCACACTTTTTCTCTTTGTGGTTGGGGGAAAAAACTAGTGCCAACATAGGTGGTCTTAATTCAGTGAATTGCTATTTTTGTTTTCAAAAAATAAGTATTCTTAAGTTCCTCTTTTCTGGCAAGGAGAAAAATCATAAAGACATTCGGAAAAACATAAACAACCTTTCATCCAAAGTTCATGCATAGTTTGGCATGATTTTACATCATGCTCTAAAAAGTCTTAATTTTGTTAGGATGTGCTCACGAGAAAAATGCTGGTATAAATCATTTCAGAATTATCATGCCCTTTCTACAGAAGGAAACCATTATATTATGGTTGTTGGTTGATAAGTTCAGTACAATAAAAGAATCCACCAAGAGAAATTACCAAGAGAGGAAAAAGACGCAACCATGATTCACAGAATTCTTTTATAACTGTAGATGTTCAGAAGTACTACAGCCAATGCAGTGAAACATTTAGTTTATGCCAACAAAAGGAGAAAAATATTGCAAATAAGATAATACCTCATAGAACAATTCTGTTTCTTGTTTTGACCATCTGGTAGAAGGTGCTTTATCCATGTAGGTCTGGTAGTTAAGACTTGACTTGGTTGCATTTTTTACTTGATCAGCCATTGAGCCTCCACCTACATCCCAAGCATAGTCCTCTTCATCATAAGGCACATCGTCATGAACGCCATTATCAGATCTACAAGTGAAAAACAAGTTCAGAAAAAAAGAAAAACTGTCAACCACAGCTCACACTGACAATTGGATACTCTGGAAATGATGCCTCATCTCCTAATTGAAGTCAATGAAAGGTTCTAACATGTAATCTGGTGAGAACCCACTATCTTGCATGCAAATATCTGATAATGATAAGTTGACAACAAAATAAAAGGAGTCAGAGCATAGTCTAGCTTCCCTATGTGACCACTAGAAATAATTTCTATACTGGGATAGCTTAACAACCACGAGAAAGAAACATGCTAGTCATTAGACAGCAGGCTTATCTTTCCATTTCACGAACATACTCAATCATTTTTACGAGGCAAATTCCTTTTCATTTTTCTCCCCGGACAAGGCAAGGAAGAAGAGAACTTCAGCCCCAACCTACCGGTCAAAATCCCCACTTTGGCAAACATTAGCCCAAAAGCCTAGGGGTCCCAAACACCTTCTCTGTCAGGTATTACGAAAATTTCTTGCATTCTCTATCTCCATCATGTGACCATTAGTACATCTAGATTCCACAGTATTGTCCATGGATTCTCATTTTTAAAATCCGAGGGGCCTCTATTGATATGACTCAGTATAGCACCAAACATTTGATATTTGTGGGTCCTTTAAGAGTCCCTGTCATTCATATACCACTTTATATTATATGGTAAAGAATTATGTTGCCCCTTCTTATAAAATAATTGTCAAGAAGTTGCTTTGAACGTTGAAAAGTTATAATAATATCAACCAGGACATTTTTTTTTTTATTTACAGTAAGGTAACATGAGGAAAAGTCACAATTGTAAAGTATTTACATCAAGACAACTAGGAAAGCAAGATGAAGAAAAAAGAAACCTCAAGTACTAAGGGGCCTCTCAGAAGTAAAATATTTTTTAAAAGAGAATTTTATAAGGAAAAGTAAGAAACATAAAATGAGCCTTTTCCCACTGGCAATATGACAGAAATAGAAACAAGAAAATGTAAATAGTTGTAATTCTGGTTTTAGGCAATTATACCTCTGGCTCTGGCTAGTTTCAGCTGGTTTTGATTTTAAAGCCTCTTTCTTCTGCATAAAAATAAATTGGGCTTAACAAAGAAGCATCATCTCATGAATATTAAAAACTCAACCAAATATAACAACCGAAATACCAGAATCACCATTTTCATAGGAACAGGATGAAAAGCATATAAAAAGCATAAAAATTATTTGGAAACAACAAAGGTACCATCTCTCGTTCTCTCATTTCTGCAAGCAAAATAAGATCCTTTATTCGCAACTTTTTAGGATCTTCCTCTTCTGCAGTCTTAAGTAATTCCATGTCCACTAAAAAGGTAGAATAGAGAAGTAAACTAAAAATGTTATGTTTCAAGAAAGATAGGAAAGAGAACTGCAGAAAGCACTATATGAAGTAGGCAATTACCTCGTCTTCGAGTGCGCCGGGTAGAATGAGAAAACTTCTTAGGAGGTTTTTTGGTTGATTGATCTTCTGACTGATTTGGTGCTTCACTGGCCTTCCTACGCCTTCGGCTTGGTTTTTCATTTTCCTTCCCAGGATTTATTGAGTTCCTTGTAGCTCCTTTTTTGCCCTGCCCCTCTTCTATGTTATTCTGGTAATACTCGGTCCCATCATTTTCTGCAGTGGGATCTCTATCTGGTTCAGCAATGAAGCTTTCATCACCAATACCTTGGTCTGGCTCAGCAGCATGTTTCCGAGATGCTATCTGCTTATTGGGCCTCCTTGATGATGAACCACCAGTAGTTGCTCCAGCATTTGTAGATGCTATCACCACGTCTTCTTGGGAAATTTCAGAATGACTGGGTGCTGTAGGAGTTTTTTGACTTCTTCCTCCCTGAGGCACAACAAAATAGCAGAAATAAGCTATGATTGGATCTACAAATAGAACTATTAACATTGAGGCATCTCCTTTCTCCCCCACCTTTTCTGCTGGCATGCCAAGAAGGGCTGAAGAATCCATGGCTTCTCCACCAATGTTAGGATCTGCATGCAAGGTCTGCAGAACACTTGTTTGTTCTTTAACTATAGGCAGCTTAGAAGCAATGTCTACCGGAACAGAATCAGTGAGCTCGATAGCTGAATAGTCAAGAATGTCTACAGATGAGAAAGCAGGATACGAGCTACCATCAACAAATTCATTTCCAGAAGAAGCCAAGTGAGAGTCTGGTGGCTGTGAAACAAACTCCATATCTGATGTGCTGCAAACAGGATTATCCTTTTCAGTTTGTTCAATTAGCTTAAGTACACCATCACTTCCTGATGACAAAAGAAGGGTACATTCAACTACTGAACATTATAACACGTAAAGATTCACAACAAAGCAACAGTATATGGTGTATCAAGTGTTATAATAACCTCAAAAAAATACCTTGGGTTTGCAGATCACTACCGCTATACATGTCAGTGATTGGATCAAGGGTTGAGGAAATTTTAGCATCGTGAGACCCATTGGCTAAGAACTCAATGTTAGACAGATGTTGCACACTTGGCTCCTCTTCTGCTTCTTTTTCATTAGAAGCATGAATATTTGAGGTCTCTGAAAGCAAAAGGCAGCCCCAAACACCAATTTTAGGAATATGGATTAAAGAACTTCTCTGAAGAGTAGGAATGCGCATCAATCTCAGATATGAAATTGCTACAAAGGTAATACCCTTCGAATTCTGAGAAAAAGATACATGAAACACCAGTTTAAGTGTAACTCACCTGCTGTAGTTGTAGTTTGAGAAAGGACATCATCGAGATAAGCCAACTCAAAAAGAATATCAGAATTCTGGAAAAAAGAAAAAAATTATAAATGAAAAACATACAAATGCCCTTACATACAAACACTAGCAATAAAAAGTTAAAACATAAACCTGCACCATCCCAACTGATTTTTCAATGCCAGAATTCCAATTTTCACTGCTATTGACCCCGACATCTGCTATACCACGACCACTAGCAGAGGCAGTATTCTCTCCAGTTCCAACATCTTGGGATGTTGGTTTCATGGCTCCCCAGTGCGCATTATCAGAAGATGATATAGCTCCTGAGATCATATCCTCATTGTTTTTCAACAACTCAGATGGTTCAACTAATTGTGTGGGTTGTGACCCTTTAGAAGGGGATGCAATGCCAAGAGACTCTTCAGTGGTGGCATTGGAGACTATAAAACATGCTGAAACACTGGATGTTTTACAGGGCTGAGGCTTTGCTTTGGGCTGGAATTTGCCTCCAGCACAAGCTGCGCCATTAGATATCACCAAGAAGAACTAAATTAAAATGAAAAACAAAGACAAATCATAGTATGATAACAACAACAACAAAGAACGCAACCCCAAACGTCAAACTCCCAGGCATATGGAGTAGAAAACTATGGTATGACTAGAGACGCAAATCAACTGCAGATTCAACTTTACTGAAACAACTGCCTATGAATGAAATTCAATACTGATACTGCAAAATGACGAGGAAAGAGCCAGTGGAGATCTAACTAACCTGTCACAGTTGTAGGTTGAGAAAGGATATCGTCAAGATAATCCAACTCTGGAAGAATATTTGAACTCTGGAAAATAAAAAAAAATAACAATTAACTGCCAGAAACATATTAATCCTCTAACCCAAAAGACATCAATCCTTACCTGCCCAGCTGATTTTCCAATGCTAGAATTCAAATTTTCACTCCCTTTAACCTCCATTTCCGCCATACCCAGAGCCCCAGCAGAACAAATATCTTCTCCGTTTCCAATGTCTTGGGATGTTGGCTTCATGGCTTCTGAGGGCACATTATCACTAGACAATCCAACCACAGAATTCATTACCTCGTTCTTTCTGGTAATCTCATTATTATCCAACAGCACAACATTATTAGATGATCGGTTTAATTGTGTTGTTTCCAACACTTTATTGGCAGCATTAGAAAACCCAGCAGGGGCTGACAAGTTCGATGTTTTCCGTGGCCGTGGCTTTGCTTTGGGCTGGAATTTGCCTCCAGCACGAGCTACAAAATCAACATAACATACAAGATAAAACCAGCAAACATTAATCATAGTAGAAAAAACAACATCAACACGAAGAAGAAGAAGAAGAAGAAGAAGAAGATATCTACCATTAGTGACATTGACTGAATCAGCAAGAATGTCATCATCAAAAACATCCATTGCAGGCCAAACTACATAGGATCACAAAACGTTAACAAATTGTTAGGCACAAAGAATCCCGTTCTATAAAAACACAAACTTGATCGTGTTTTATGAATTTCATAGGAGAAAACAACAATCTGATGAATCAAATTAAAGAATGACTGGCAAGGATATCAAATCTGTCTCTAGCGTTGCCAGATGTGTCTTTATTACTCGCAGCTTAAAATCCAGAAAGATCCATCAAACCAAAGCCAACAAGAAGCAGGCAGTCATTGTCGGTACATTCAAACAACACTCAAACTACTTGTTCTAATGATTTCACTCCTTAATCTTATTCACTCTTTCTCACACAAACCCAGTTGTTCATTCACATGTAATTCCACCGACTATTTTGAGTATTGTGTTGAAAGTGTAAGGAGAGAGAGAAAACGATCAAATTTGTCTGATCTTACAAAGAAGACCGATTAAATGTACAAACACAGAGAGAGAGAGAGAGAGAGAGAGGAATTACCTTTGGGAGCCCGCGTGACAAGAGGATTTGAAAATCTAGGGTTTATGGTTTGTGAAGAGGGAGAGAGGAAGGGTTAGGGTTAGACGTTTAAATAGATTTCAGTGGTGGCAGAACTCACGGAACAGATTCTATCAATAACGACTCTCGCTCGCTCCACGACGCGGGTTCGAACTTCCACGGGAACGAATGCCAAAATAAAAGAACAAATAAAAAATAAAAATGAAAATGAAAATGAAAATAGAACAAATGAAGAGATTCTACTTCAGAACTTGTGTTACAAAATCAAGAAAGAAATTCACACCCTCATCATTATATATATAATCATTAATTATTTAAAATATGTAAAAGGGTGCTAAATATTATCATATAAGTAAAAAATTATACATCTGATAGGACAAAAATTCAATTTTTGATTTGAAATTTAGACGATTTTTTCATTAATTTTTTTTTAGAATGATATCCTTTTATAACTAAAAAAATTTAAACACTCTAGGCAAATGTATCACATAACAAATCTCTAATGGAAAAAATAAAAAAGGAAGAAGAAGAAAGATTAGGAAAAGAAATTCAAAACCCTATATTTTTTTTGGTATATGCCAAAGTTATCCATAATCTCACCATCTTGCAACACCATCAAGCCATCATTCTTACGCCAATCCCACGAGAGAGAATGGGTAGATGTTGGAAAGCATGTTAGTTTTTTTATTTTGGTACTAGATCGATAGTAAAATTATTTAATTAATTCGATTCGAATATTATAGAATTTAATTTAGAGACGAGCTATCACAATACCTATGTTTTTACTTTTAAAATAAAATTTTAATTAAAAAAGTTTAGTATTCTGTTACAAAACCTATAGAACACTGGTGGAAAACTTGTTGGTTAAGACATGCCATTGCTTACTTAGGTGATGAAAGAAGGGAGAGTTTCGTCTTTCTTTTTATTTTTTTGTTATATAAAGATTTGAATTTTGAATTTCAAGATCGGATGAGGAGATTGCGATCACTACGCTATCTTTTTGGGGATAGTTTCGCCCTTCTGTTCCTTTACCTGCTTCAACAACATCCATATTCGACTTGCCTGGAGGTCGCATGGGGCGGGGTGGAGGGAAGTCTCGTGTTTGTGCTTGTTCGAGGTCGTGATCCCCCCTCCCCCCTTCTGTTTTAGTATTTTTATAGTGTGGGCTAACAAGTTGTAATTGGGTTTTGAATTAGACCGGCCCAGACTTCTTTTATATATATGTATATATATTTTTTTAATATATTGGGAGTCTCAAACTCGATATTATTAAAAATAAAAAAATTGAAGATGGTTTTAATTGAGATAAAGCTCATTGGTGACTTCTTTTATATTTGATGGTGCTGGATAGCAATGCAATTTGAAAAACGTATCATGAGACAAGTTAGCCGCATCGACCTGCCTCTGCCGTCCACCATGGATCCCCGACCTTGCCGGCAAGGTTGATAGCAACGAATCGGCATTGCAAATATTTAGAGAGGCAAACCAATGTGCAGACCAGATGGCGGTGGCAGGCGATGCGCAGAAGTTTAAGCGGCGCTGCAGTTTGTTGCATATCCCGCCAGCAGACATCAACATGATCCTAGGGAAGGACTAGGAGGGGTGGGGATGGGATATCCGAGGTTTGGGGCCCGCTGGGCCTACGTTGTTTTTTCTTTTGCTTGGGTCTTTTGAGGCTGGAGAAATTTTTTAGAAATAGTAAAATTAGTAAAATAGAATATGATTGGATCCCCAACGGAATAGTTTAGGGGTATAAATTTTTCTTTCAAACCTGATAATTTCATATTCAAATCGTTATACAAAAAAAAAAATGATTGAAATTTATAAGAGAAATTGTATTGTAGTCGGTATTTATTAAATAAATGCAACTATCTAACGTCTCAAGTATAATGACAACCATAATCTCTTAATCAAAATATCAAAAATAATATATATCGAAAGAGTTGACATCTAAATTAAATCTCATAACTATTTGAAACGAATTAATCGAGTTTTTAAATACTAATAGCTAGTATAAAAATATAAATATATTTTATAATTAATCTTTTTATATATTATTCAAAATATTCAATGAAAATTAAAATAATTCTAATTTCCTAAAATCTCATTATTGGAATCAATATACCCCATAGGTATCTATATGAATAAGAATCCTATAGAATATGAAATACCGGATTAAGAAATATACAAAATATTTTTTGTCCTGAGGTTCGAACATACTCACAGATTTTTTTTTTTTTTTTTTGGGTAATCACTCCCAGATGTTGTTATGTTGTTATAATTAGAATCGTGAAAAGTTTCGTACCGAAAGAATCTGTAATTATCTCGATGAAAGAGAAAGAGAAAGAATGAAAAAAAAAATGGATACCTACTAGATTAAAAGAAAGATCAATAGGGTTGGGTTAGGTTAGGCTTTGCTTGTGCAGGCCATCTTCCAAAGTGACAAATAAAAAGAGAGTAAGGGGAAAGAAGAGAATAAAGAGAACGATCAGAATCAATCAAGGGCGATCAGTGATCAGTATTTCATATAGTTTTTGTTGAAATTATAATTAAGTATATATTATATTTTTGTTTTTGATTTTGTGTTATATATTTTTTGCTTAATCTAAGTTTAAAATCAATTGATTCCAAGTAGAATAGCCATTAATCGGATGCGTTTGTACTCTTTACTTA
Source organism: Dillenia suffruticosa (assembly GCA_033439265.1). Taxonomy (NCBI): domain Eukaryota; kingdom Viridiplantae; phylum Streptophyta; class Magnoliopsida; order Dilleniales; family Dilleniaceae; genus Dillenia; species Dillenia suffruticosa. The sequence continues at coordinate 1,957,438 of JAVTVX010000008.1, read as the reverse complement.
AATCTTTCTTATATAAAAGGGTTCACTCGATATATAAAGTGATTTCTGGCTTGGTGTGGGGGCGGAGGTAAGGAAAGGGTGGACGTATGTGTAGACAGCTTTCTCTTTATATTTTTTATAAAAGAACTATTTTTATATCTCGAATAAGTGACTTCAAAATTATAAAAGAAATAAATTCATCCTTACTACAAATTTCACCATTTCAAACCTTTCTTATATATAAAAAAAACCGTAATATAATAATAATACTAATAATAATTTAGGGCCAGAATCACACCCACCAAAATTTCCTGAAACTATCTCAAAACATAAACACATACTTTTTTTTTTTTTTTTCTGTTGGCACTTTCTAGACGATATGCATTACTTCACCACCAAGGCAAGTTGTAGATGAAGGCATAAACCTCAAAGCCATGGTACCAAACCAGGCGGGAGAGAGAGAGAGAGAGAGAGAACAGAGATGTTCGCTTTGACATTGTGGGTACGGACCCTGTGGTGGGATTAATAGACTAGTTGGAAGTTGGTTGTTGCTGAGAGAAGAAAAAGTTGATAATCAAAATGAGGAAATAAACCCGACATAATGCACCCATAAACACAAATGGATTTTGCCATTGCTATTTTCTTGAAATTTATTGATTCTCTCTCTCATCCGATATTCGAATTCGATTAATCTGATCTAAGAGTTATCAAGATCAATTTAGAAAGAGTTTTTCTCAATTCTTAATTTTTAAATTTAAAATTTAATAAAAAAATCTAATATTTTTATCCATTAAATCGATTATCGGTCGAGAGTGATTCTCTCTCTATAAATAAAGGTTAAATCTCAAAGGACAATGTGCTTGATTTTGTACTTCGGTTCCACTTTATCATGTTGGCACGGTGGTAAGAAAGTTTATGAAAAAATAAAGGTCATTAACAAGTGGGAAAATTTAGGGGAAAGAAAAAGGATAATTATATAAGCTTCAAGATAAAATTAGGGTAACCCTTATGAACATTAATATCCCAAATTTTATTAATTTTTTCAAAGTAATCAGGCATCATGTCTCGTTACCGATGATTTAAAAAAAGTTTTTCTTTTTTACATTGAGTAATTCTGAAATAATTAAATGAATTAAAATTTAAATTAACGAATCATATATAGTAATTAATATCAGTATATTCTAATTTTTTTACTCAAAAATCGGTCAAAACAATTTTTTAAATAAAATAATTAATCAAAACATTTTTCAAATCTAATAAAAATTTAAGAATATATTAATATATATTGTCACGTAAAATCCAATTTATTAAAATTTTTACTATTTTGTTATTCTTTCAAATTCTTTTTCTATGCTTATAATTTTTGTATTATTTATATGGCTGATAGATTAAGACTCTCACTCAAAAGATTGGTGAATTGTGCGCCCAAAGAACTATGAATGAGAATTGGCAAAGTCATAAAAAGAAAAGGATTATTATTTTAATTACATTCCACACATGCTTACAATTTTGTTGGGATAAAAGATAAAATAATTAAAAGTAGAGAGTGTGATTATAAATATTAAAGTAAAATTTTTTAATAACATTGTTTGATCTAATAACCGGATATCGATACCCTTTATATAAGATTTCGAATTTAATTTGTGTATAAAGAAATATCAGAAGAGTTCTATTCTTAAAGGGTTTAACTCAAGTCGAATTAGATTTAATCAGATCGAATATATTTATCACATCCCAATAATTTATAAAATAATAATTTATACAACGTCTCAATTCATTCAAACCATAACGACAAGTATGACAATTAACAACAAATTAAACTCACCACACTCACACACACTCTCTCTCAACATGTGTTATATGTGGGTTTTTTTTTAAAATTTTTAATTTTCACCCATCGTTATCTAAATTTTTTTATTAATCCAATTCAAATACTATGAAATCTATTAAAATATTAACTTTTTTACGTATCATTTTTTTTATTTTTATGATTCGAACTCGAAATTTATAATTAAGAGAGTATAGCGTCTTATCGTTATATCCATGAGAATTTGGTAAAAAGTTTTAAAAATATTTTTCTCAAAATCTAGTATTAAAAGTTTTATAAAAATATATATTTTCACTCTTTTTTTTTTTTTACTATCCCATGCGGGAAAGTTCAAAACGCAAGTGCATGCATCTTGATCTTGGTCTTACTTAAATAATGAAGATTTGACTTAATTATGAATCAGATTCAGCTCCATTTAACCTTGTCCGCCTTGTGATGCTTGTGCCAACCTTAATTAAAAAAAAAAAAAAAAAGGAAAAAGGTGACACTTTATTTATTATTAGTACTTAAAAAATGATTATTTAAGCCTCTGTGGTTCAGACTAAATCAGTTTATTCTTTCTGATTTAAAATGTGCCAATGTGGCTCATGAGATTTCCTCTATTATTACTTTTATCTCCCTCCTTGATTTAGGGTTTAAGTATTACATAAATAATTAATAAATTTTTTTTTTAAAAAGTTGGGTTTGCTCCACAAAATTATTTTAAAGAGTTAGGCTATGTGAATTTGTCGACCATTGAGGATTTAGGAAGAAATAGACAAAATTATTTTATTTTTTCATTTTTTTATTTTTAATTCTTATTAGTTTCTTATTTTTATGATAAATAAGGGTAAAACGAAAAACTAATAAATCCTAGGGGCATTAATAAAGCTTAAATCACAAGGTATATTATGATATAAGATTAATCGATAGTCGAATATTGATATTTTTTAAATAAAATTTTATATTTAAATATTGTATATAAGAAAATAAATGTGAAGAGAATTTTATCTTTTAAAAATATAATATAATTTAAATTAAATTTAATAAGATTTAATATGAATTTATGAAAATCATGATTTACTTGAAAAAAACCAAATCAAATGTCAATTTTTCCCCTCCTTTTGCTTTATTAATAAAGGTAAATATCCGAAATTTATTATCTGACATAATTGTCCCCGAAGGTTCCAAAAACCAATCAAGTTGACAAAGGACAAATGAGACATTTGGACAGAACAGACGCCAGAAGTGACGAGAACGAATTAAAATGGTATCGAGGCGCACGTACATCCCAAGATCGTGTTACGTGACTTGTGTCAGAGACCCATCACCGCCACTATGATGATCTTGCGGTGAATTGCATGGTAGCACTAGCATATAGGGAAGCGAGACCCAGGACTTGCCAGAAACACAGTCCTTTCCTTCATGAAACGTCGTCGTTTTATGCTTCATACACCTGAACGAGGTCGTGTGTATCCTCCATATGGTTAAGCCGGAGAGAGTCATTGGAAAGAATTTTATTTTTAAATTAATTAAAAAAAATAAAAAAAAATTGTCATATTGATGCTTCACAGTGTAGTTGGACACGATTATTAAATTTTGTACCTCACACGCCAACCCCCACCCCACATGCTCCATCACCTTTCCCAACCCAACTTTAGTTTATAACTATTTTTTAACTTTTATTTTAATTTTTCAGAGGAGATTCCGCAGTACGATCCTCCTCCATTAAAATATCTTCCTTTTTTCCCATAAAAATTATTTTTTTAAGTGGTTGTTCTTTCTTTTCAGGCTCTATATATTCCTTTCCCAAAACCTTCCGACTCCCTTCTTCCTTTCCCTTCTCTTCTGCTATCTCACTCGCTCTCTCTCTCTCTCTCTCTCTAGTCTTCCTTTCATATTTCTCTTGATTTTCAGATCAAGATCTATACTATACATCTATCTTCGTAGTTCAATTAAAACAGCCATTTAAATGCTCAATATTTTGATTTTAACGTTTGAGATTCATGTCTCCAATTCTCAGTGAACTGTTTCTTTCTGGGTTTATGATCAATTCCACATATAGGCGCAGGACTCACTTGGTTCAATCTTTCTCAGTTGTTTTCCTCTACTGGTTCTATTACATTTCATGATTTATTAGTGTCACGTTTTTATTATAATCTAAGCTTCGTTTTTTTTCTTTATAATAATAATATATAGTTAGTAATATTATCTAACTATATTGATCTTATTTTCATCCGGGTCCTGCTTATTTTCACCTAATAATCTACCACTAGTCTCCAAAAATCCAAAAAAAAAAAAAGAGAAAAAAAATTGTTTTGCTTTCTGGGGTTTTTGAGTTTTTCTCTATGGCATCACCTAGTGGGACATCTTCAGGGTCATCTCTGCTACAAAATTCAGGTTCTGAAGAAGACTTGCGGCTCTTGATTGATCAGAGGAAGAGAAAGAGGATGATCTCGAACCGCGAATCGGCTAGGAGGTCTAGGATGAGGAAACAGAAGCATTTGGATGATCTAATGGCTCAGGTGGCTGAGCTGAGGAAAGAGAATGGTCAGATCCTCAACGATTTGAGTGTCACAAGCCAGCATTACATGAACGCTGAGGCAGAAAACTCTGTTCTTAGAGCTCAAGTGAGTGAGTTAAGCCACAGGTTGCAATCTCTCAATGATATTATTGGCTTTATGAATGTTAGCAACGGTGGGTTTGATTTGGGAGACTCCATGAACTTTTTTGATTCAAATGACTACTTTGTCAATCCTATGAATTTGGTCTATGTCAATCAACCCATCATGGCTTCTGCAGATAGTTTGCTCCAATATTGAAAAGATGTTAGATGGACCAAGAAAGTTGCAAAAGATTAAATCTGATGTGGCATAATTTTATCATATTTCTTAGATAATCTGTGTCATACCAAATTTAATTATTTTCATTTCTCTTGGTCCTTTAACATTACTAGATCCATATTTGCTTTAGAGAGAGAGAGAGAGAGAGAGGCTGTAATTTGGGTGTTTTAGGGCCTGGGGCCTGGAGGGCATGATCCATGAATTAAGTGTAGGAATAAGATATTAGCAAGGAGATCTTTGCAATCGAGTTCTTGTAAATTGGGGGTTGCTTGAAAGGTGTTCAAGAACTGTATTTATGTAATTGGTCTCTTTAAGTAATATTTGAAAAAAATATAAGTACTAGGTATTGTCTTGTCTTACAAATTGCCCCCTAGTACTTTGTTTGACTAAATGTCTGAGAAAAAACAAATATCAAAATCATTATAAACATCTTGCTTCTATCAATTCGGCATGTCTGTGCAGGTTGAAAATTTGATGTTCTTTGTGTGTGTATGACCTGTTTTCATCTATGGAGGTAGCCTTGCTCTCTCTCTCTCTCTCTCTCTCTCCAACTTTGGCCTTGATTCTCCAAGGAAAGTGAAACATATTCCTGGGAATCAAGTTGGTGATGTCTGCAAGTTAGGCCTGGTAGTACTGTGATGTGAATAGTTCCCCACTTGTAAAGGAGAAATTATTGGGATATATATTTTTCTAGGTGTGACTGGATTACTTATTATCGATCAATATTTGAGTTTCGTTCGACGAATCTGACTTAAATACTGTGAAATCCATTAAAGAATTGACTGTTTTAAATCTCGTTTTTTCATTGTTAACAAGATTTTGCACAAAATTTGAGTTAAAAAAAAAAGAATGTAATAATTAGAATTCGAACTGTACTTCGAATTGTTTACAGATTTGTTTTATTTATTTAAGATTATAAATACTGGTATTTAAAATAATATTATTTGAGTAATATAATTTAACAATCTTTTTATATAATATTTTAATCGATATTTATATATTATTCTCAATCACAATTAATTATCGGGGTTAATCTCAAAACTTTACTTTCTATAAAGTATGCTAGCTATTTACTTTCCCTCATGTTAGAATGCATTACAGATTTAATGCATGCTTCTAATGCAAAATTGAGTTAAATTAAAACAAAAGCAAAAAGGGGATTTTGGGTTATCTCTAGTTTTACTTCTCTCCTTTACTTCCGGCGGTTGCAACATTATCATAATAATAATCCTTGAAACATGTACAAATCTTTTAAACACTCGATTTCAATCAATAGATTATGTGAAATAATAAAAATTTAGATTTAGGAACCCAATGTATTAGGAATGGATTTGTATAGGTTTTCAACTATCAAAAAGTCATTAAAACCCTATAATTATCACCCTAAATTATTATTGTACGTTATGAGAATTCAATTAAATATTCAAAACAGAAAACAAGACTAATTATATGGAGATTTAAATGGATCACCGAAATCTGATCAAATAAAATTCAATTCAATTTTTTTTCATTTCTTATCTCATTTAATCTTTTCAATTATATTTTTCTTCCATTAATTCAATTTTGAATGCATTAATCTCATGGAATTTGAATAAAAATTCCTAACACTTCAATGAGATGAAAGATAGTATAAAGGATATCTTAGTTAAGGTTATAATTTTCAAAATTATATATATTATTTTTTTTCTTAAAGTTTTAACGAAATAGCTGAACGTGATCTCCTCTCTTCAACCATCACTACAAAAATATAGAGCTTTCTTTGTTTTACATCTATTGGCGTTTATTAACATCGGTAAAATTTAAGACGATACAAAAGAAAATGTCGGTATAAACGTAAGAGAATACCATGGAAAAAAATTTCCCCATTATTTCTCAATTTTTACATGCTTTTAGTTTTGGAAGATATTTTTAGACAAAAAATATTGCTAATGACATATTTTGACAATGTTTTTTTGAAAATTAAAAATAACCAGGATAAAAAAGTAAATATTTGACGACATATCTTGCGACGTCGGAAAAATTATGTTTTTTTTTTTTAGTGCACGCAGTCTATTATATATATATTTATCATTTGGGTACTAAGCTAATATGTTTTTGCTTAAAAATTCACCTAACTCAACAAATCTTGGCATGTTTTTCTCCAAAAACACATCCTTAGATATGGTGTACAAAGTTTACAAACACTGAAGAGGTTTGTACAAAAGGAAAAAGGAAAGAGGAGTGAGCTCTCCTGCACACCATTCATGTGAAGAAAAAGTGACAAAAGGACAAGGTAAAGGACCACCCAACATGATTTCCACAAAAAAAGAAGTATGATTTGCATGCTTTGATCTCATTTAGGTTCCAAGAACTCTGTACTAGAAAACAAAAAACCAAAACCCAACAAAAAAACAATATAAAAGAAAAAAGTACAAATTATTTTAAAGATTTCTTTTGTTAAAAATGCATTTTTTTTCTCACGTATGTATGTATGTCTGTCTGTCTGTATGTATGTATGTATGTATGAGGATTACAGAAGAGTCTAAATCGCATCAAGTTTGTAGAATACCATGATTTTGTTGTCGGGAAAAGATTCCCGTATCATCTAGAGAGAGAAAATCATTTTCACTTGGTGCAATTCATGTCGAGGGAGAGAGAGAGAGAGAGAGAGAGAGAGAGAGAGAGAGAGATGATGGGACTCTACATATATGGTGATATATATTTTTCTACATTTGATAATTATTATGATGCATGCTTCCCTCCCCATTCAACATTCTCATATCTTATATTATTATTGCTGCATTTTCTTATCTTGTTTGGACACATTGATACTACAGACAAGATTGAAAAAGCAATTCTGTCCTTTTCAATTTATTTTTGAAATAATTGCTTTTATGATATCATCAAGTCGAACCCCTCCCCCCAAAAAATAATTTGATAGAATAAAAAAATTGTATTTAATTGCGGTTTAAATCTTGAAATTTCACAATATCGATGTTTCCTGTTTTTAAAAAATTTTTTCTTATCGAAATATTTCGAATGTTAAATTAATTAATATTTATATAAAAATTATTATATTTTTTATATTTACTTCTATATTTAATGGATGAATGAATTAATTAATTATAATTATAATTTTTATATTATTTTTTATAATTAATAATTATATAATTGATATTTATATAAAAATTTATATATATATATATATATATATATATATTTTATATTTATAAATTTTCTCGTGTTTCTGTTTCTGTTTAACCTAGATTTGAATACCAACAATTTTTACAAGTATTTGCATTTCAAAATTATATATTTACTCCTTTTTTGCTTATGTTAGGCTAATAATATGTTTATATGTAATTAGTTAATTTAAATATAATATTAAATCTATCTTTTTGTATATATTGAATGTAAACATAATATTACTATAATTATTTTTACAAATTTTATGCACCGCAAGGACTCAATACTTATCATATTACTTTTCATTCTATTTCTTTGTTTTTCCTCATTAAAATTCACTTAGTAAAGAGACTTTTGGCCTAAAGAAAAAGGGTCTCAAATGGGGCTAGCCCAAATTTTTAGATCACCATGAACTCAATTTTTTGTTAGTCCCTACTATCGATATCCGAAACTATATTCTGATTAATCCGATTTAACCATCTGCAGTGCTCTATTTAGGGGTGACTCTCTCAGCGTAATTCTTTCGATTCTCAAATTTTAAATTATAGATCTGATTAAAAAATTTAATAATTTATTTTATTAGACCGACTGTCCATTATCAAAGGATACAACGTACAAGTGATGAGAAAACCTTTTTCTCAAGATTGTGATGGGTTAAAGAGGGTTTCACGATGTTGTCTTGAAGTGCTTGACAGTGGTACAAAAGATAATAAAGCAATTTATGTTAAAGTGAATAAGAAGAAGTGGGTAAAATTAGGTGCTAAATTCCTAAAATAATAGAACTCAACAAATTAAAAAAAAGGGGGATATCATGCTTTTTCCCTTTTATGCAATTTTAGATGGCATCTTGGACAAGAAAGAGAACTCCAAAGCTCATTGTTTACATCAAAGAGGAGAGAACATGTGGCTAGCAACTCAATTTTGAAAGGGTTCACATGGATTTGGGAAAAAAGTTTTTTTCTAAGTTTTGGTTTTAGTGGGGTGATTGATATATTTAATGGAGTAGTGTAACAAAATTAATTATTAAAATAAGAATTGAATAATATAATGCAATCTAATATTTTAATACCGAAACATTATTAACAGATCGATAAAAATTATATTATTTTAAATTTTATTATCTTGATTATTGATTACTCAATTCGAATGGAGTTCATATTTAATTTAGTAGATCTCTAAATATGATGTGAAGTATGGTATTGTAGGGTGATGACGTTGTCCATGATAGAATATAAAATTGCATTCAAGGAAAAAGAAACGAGAGAAAAAGGGGGAGATTGAGAATGTTGTCTCATTAGTTGAATATTGATTAAAGAAGAAGAAAGCTCAAATATGATATGACTTGGATAATTTATTTTATAGAGAGAGAGAGAGAGAGAGAGAGAGAGAGAGAGAGAGAGAGATTATCATGATATGCGTTGCTTCAAAACTGTAATTACCTAGTTTGATGCATAGAGACTTTTGCTGAACTGGTCACGCAATTGCTAATGAGACTATATTTTATACATTTGTCACTGCAAGTCCCTATCAACCCTAACCAGCATTGAACTCAAAAAGAAAGAGTCCCATCAATGCAAAATGGGAAGATCCACTAATACAATCTCATAGTCTCATAAAATATATTACAAAGAATTTATTATTTATTCAGTGCAGTAAGAAGTTAAAAACTACAGATAAATGAAAATTGGAAGCCATGGTGACTTTCTCATGATTCTTCCTTTTCCTCTCTCTCACTCTCTCTCTCCCCCCAATTGGAGCTTGGGTGAGGTAAGCAGGAGCTATGAGTTTTCTTCTTCCTATTCCTGCACTTGGTGTTGGGGAAAAGGACATCAACAAATGGCATATGAAGGAGAACCATCCCTTTGTGCTTCTACCTCAAGAATCTGAATAAAATTTCTGATAAACAACTACAATATTCCATTTGCAATAAGAAATAATATGCCCCTCTTTAAAATAAGCATCCTAAAATCTGGGATTTAGCACTTTTAAAGATATGCCCAATTCTTTTCCCATCAATCAGGTCTTTTTTTCCCCTTCCCATTTTTTGTAGCTAGTAGTACTACAACACCATCAAAATGATTTGCATATCACCTAATAGATTCCTCAAAAATGGAGAGTAAATAGAAAAGGAACCAATAAATTACAATATCTTCGCAAAATGATTCCATTGCCATACCAAGAGGGCTTGGCAATTTGCCACTCCAACCATATGAAAATATTATTTAATGAAATCAAAAACCCTTATTCGGGTTCCAAGAGTTTGAGAAAGGATGAGTCTCACTCAAATTTGAGTGTCTAAATGATCTTGTTAAAATAAAAAGATTGAACCCCTCCTCTCATTATGAAATATTTTACAAGGAGATGAAGTGTTCTACCACTCTACATATTTTTACAGAATCAGAAGCGATAATGGTTAAAAAGAAGGGCAATGAAAACCTGATGTTTCAGTGTGCAGATCAGTCAAAATAAACCTTAAAATAGTAATCAGATAATACCCTTCACCACAAGAAACCATTCAACCTGAAAATCATTTCAAACTGACATAATTTAGGGAACAAATCATTTCATGTAAGTTCTCACTTTGCTTACACAATATTAACATTAGCTTCTAGTAGAGCAAGGTCTGAATAACATTTCAAATTGGCCATGGCTATGCTCTAATCGGAACAAAGGTCCATGTGGCGACTTGATGAGGCAACACATCAGCAACCGTAACTTTAAAGTAAAATATATATATATATATATATATTTTGAATTGTGGACCCAAGCAACATGCCAAGTTGTTGTGATGCAACCACACGAGGTAACTAGAGCAAAACTTTGCCCGTTCAAACCAATGCTACCGTTTAGCATGCGTTCGTTTCTCTTCTGTAACTCACTGCAGCCCCAGGAGTACGCTAATAATATAAAGAATAGGTGCAGAAGGGATCATTTTCACTGTAAAATTCTACAGGCAGATACAAATTCGAGCTATGGGTTGCAACTTATGTTATAACCAATTGAGAAAGAGGTATGCAGATACAAAGCAATATCATAATGCTACGAATGAGTTAGCTAAATAAAGTATCGTTCCCTAAATTATTTTTACTGACCAAATAATTGTTAGGAGAAGTTATCCACTACCTTTTAGAGATGCTGTCCATAAGTCATCAACTCATAGCAAGCAAGTGAAATGGTAATGAATGGCCACTCTCTGCAACTCCACATAGTTACTGCTTTCTTCTGCAAATTTCCAAGAAAGATTCAGCAACAGTATTATCACCTCTGGATGTAAATTCTGATAATGGAAGCTAAACAAAAAGATGCAAAAGCATGCTCAAAAGTAAAAAGAGGTCATAATTTACAAGAAATATCTCAACACCACGAGAGGGCTCAAAATTTGCATCTCTGCTGTCATCCACCTTCATGTTGCTACAGACTAAGTTTTGATTTTATAAAAAGCGGTTAGGAGTGAACTGTATCTGGACGATCCATGTGTCCAACTGAAGATCTGAGTATGAATTCTTCGTGAATTGTGCTTATGGTTGATCTGTTAGGTTCATCCTAGATAAATCCAGCATAACTGACAGGAAAAGATATATGCAGCAAGAATAATAACCACAGCAATGACAACACCAACTATATCAAGTAACACTCTCCTTCATGTTTTGACTGTTCATAGAATTCGGGCATTAAAGCTCAGCAGCTAAAGGAAATGAAAAACTGGTTGATATATTTATTATTTTTGTAAAATGCACTTGCCAGAAGAAAAGTATCTTTCCTATTTTTCTTTTGAATTAAGATATAGCAGAGATTCAGTTACAGCACCATTGGGCTTGAGAAGTGAAGGGCAAGCACAACTACATGGGAGGCCTTGTGTTAAAAACAATGGGCAAGACCTGAGACTTTATTAGGATTATTGCAAGAAAGAGAATCAGTTGAAGTTTCTTGGCATCGTGCGCTGTTCCTTTTGCTTGTGGTTTCTATATCGAATTGGTTTTGCTAAAGTTTCAGTCATCTGTGCAGAAGCGTCCATTACCATTTATCCCCACATGAACATTTCCCATTCCTAAAATGGTGGAAGCGTATTCTATCCCTTATTTCTATCTCGCTCTGATATATTCTTGAGATCATTTTCAACAAAGTGGCAGTCTTCACAAGAATGCAAGTTCTTCACCATATGAATGTTGGTCCCCGGGTTTGTCAAAGCAACAGCAAGCTTTTCACTGTGATGATGAAGTTGAAAGGCTCTCTCATCATTATCCATCTCAAGCAATGCCTCTGAAACTCAACTGTTCCTCTATCTCATCCAATTTTTTATAAATTTTTTCCTCATCAATGTGACTCGAATCGCCAGAAGTAAAATCATGAATTACTCCATCAATCTCAATTTTACTAGACCCTGATGGCTTCAAAAGCCCAAAATCTCTAACCTTTGCCTTATTATCCCACTTTCCGGCCACAGCATGACATTTCCAAGAAGTACGTAACTCCCACAATCAGAAGCCTCAATGTCCAAGAGCCCTCCATGTTTCATCAAATGCTCAGCCTGATCAGTATCTCCATGAATTTTACATGCCCATATCAAACTTCTCCACAAAACTGCATCAGGTTTTATGGTTATCTTAGTTATAAATGCTTCAGCCTTGTCTAGATGCCCAGATCGACCATAGAGTTCAACCATACATCCATAGTGATGAATTGTGGGTTTTATCCCGTATTTGCTTTTCATTCTCCAAAAATAAGACAATGCCTCATGTACCCATCCTGCAATACATGTTTGGTGAATTACATGTTTGAATGAATCGATTCCCAATGATAGCAGATGAGTATATATGTTTGTATCTGGTCCAACAACTAAATTATATACTTTATGGCTACTTTCTCCCCAACAATAAAGCAAACATGAGATGAAAATAGAGAATTAGAAAGAAAGAAATAAATAAAATAATGCACATGAACTTGACAAAACCATGGACAAACCCTCACCTGACAAGTATTTGAGCATGCACTTATTAGAGCACAAACAGTGATGCGGTATATAATCTGAGTCTCAGCCCTCATCTCTGCCAATACATCGAAAGCACAATCAACTGCTCCTGACTGGCCACAAGCAGTGACAAGAGCATTGAATACAACTCGGTCTGGCTTCACCTTCTACTGCATGCAACACCTGATGAACGTGAAAGCATATTCCAGAACGAGATAACTAAGAAAAGCATCGAGAAGTCCAAAGCATGATGATATAAGATTCATATCGTGGGCCTCATTATTGCATAAGAGCCAAATGCCTTAGCAACCTGCCCAGCTCTTGTACAACCATCAATAAGCACACCATATGTATGAACATTAGGTTCCACTTTAGCATTTAATATTTCATGAAAAACATATAGACAGAACAACACATTAAACCCAATTAATATAGGATTCATAAGTAGAAGTAATTTGATTAACTATAGTTGATTGTTCGCATCATATTCAAAGTTGCAAGCAACATAACAACACTTTCTATTTTATATTTTCTCCCGAATAACAACTATGATAGTCAAATTGACTCCTTAAACTTTGTACAACAAACTGCTATGATACAATGAAATCAAGAGAGGAAAAGACTCCATCACGTATAGTATAAGAAAATAAAAACTTCAAGAAAATCACCATGCTTCAACATTGCATCCACTTTTACACTCCGGGCACAAGTGGATATTAAAGTAGTATATAGTTTACAATCAGCCTTTAGTCCTGCCTCCTGAGCAAGTCGTGCAACTTGGAAAGCCTTGAAATTCGTCAGAGTGCAATTGCAAAAAAAAAAAATGCAAAAGGAATTTACCCTCTGAATCTTGTGAATGTGCACAGACAGACATAAGCATATTGAATGTGCTAAGAGTTGGATTTGGTATTAGCTGGCAAATGCGAAGTGCATGTTTGATGGCCTTTTGAGTTATGCAGATTTAAATAATAATAATAATATCTTGCATGATAAACCTGAGACAATGGAACATTTGTTTAGTCCAACATAATACACTCCATTAAAATAACATGTATTTAATAACAGCTAAGCAAATGAAAGCCATACCCTATTCATGTCCAACAAACTCATAATCTTGTGAATGTGCACAGACAGACATAAGCATATTGAATGTACTAAGGGTTGGATTTGGTATTAGTTGGCAAATGCGAAGTGCATCTTTGATGGCCTTTTGAGTTATGCAGATTTAAATAATAATAATAATAATAATAATATCTTGCATGATAAACCTGAGACAATGGAACATTTGTTTAGTCCAACATAATACACTCCATTAAAATAACATGTATTTAAAAACAGCTAAGCAAATGAAAGCCATACCCTATTCATGTGGAACAAACTCATTCTATCTAATTCTTCAGGCAATTCGATGAATCATTTGGCCTGAAAAATTCATGAATAAATAGACAACAAGCCCAAGAAAATTAAGAGGTTTAAAAGCACAAAAAAGCATGACAATAAAACTTCATCACTTGTCGGCTCCTAAAAAAGAAAATATAATTTAAGAGAAAAAAGATCCCAGTATGTTTGCGTCACATCATTGTTATATTCTTTTTATTTAGTAAATTATTGATATCAGGTGAAAAAAACAATACTGCAAGATTAAGATGGAAGAATAATTACCTCGCAGATTTCAGCAAACAATTGTAAGCACTAAGGAAGTCTGAAGGAAGATTTTTGCTCCTGACATGCATCCCATTTGGTAAAGGGAATCCCAGAGAAGTCCAATGCCAGTCCTGAGGCTCCATTCTACGATCACTCTCTTTGCTTATTTCTGCCATCTCCTGATTCTTGCCTTCTGGGAGCAGATCCTTCTTTATGACAAGCTAGAGGACTTTGTTCTCCAGCAACCTCCAAATTGATTACTATATTTTACATAAAGTCATAGCCAATCGATAACAACATATATTTAAATAAATGACAATGTGCATGTGACTATGTCTTTGTGGGAATATTATGAGAATAGGGAATAGCCTAACCCGAAGAATGACGAAAACTCTTTGCAAAAGTTCTACAGCATTTACTGTAGTATATTTCCTCAATGAAGTGATGGTGTTTGCATCGAAAATCAAAGCCTTAGAAGCTGAACTCTTTGTCGTGTTGCCATTTTAAGTGGACTGCATTGCAGATTGCTTTGTCTAATAAAAGTGTATAGCCCTTCTCTGTTGGACTCTTGTAGAATCTTGCCATAGATCGGACAAGCATGCTAGCATTACGTTTATAGTTCACAGTGTTATCTTCACCCGCATCTGGAGATGGATCATTTGGAGCTGCATAAACAGAAAAATCATTTTCTACCTTCAAGTTAGGCAGCTCTAATTCACTGTGATGACTTTCAAGTTCAACTTCACCCTTGCCTGCTTCAAAATTTACTGAGCCAAGAGTCTCTGAACTGAAGGGAACATAAGAAGGCAGGGATGTTCCCACAACCACTGATCCTTCCAAATGTGAAAATTTATCAGAAATGTTAAAAACCAAAGTAGGCTGCTCTTGTGGTAAGTTTCCAAGTTCCTGCTCATGTTTAGAAGCAGTTTCTTGAGTTGCACTGGGGCCTTGATGCTCCCAGAAGCATGTTCACATCCTCCCAGTTCCTCGATCAACAACATGCTCTCTTCCAAACCCGTTTCACTCCTAACATATCCAGAACCTCCAGAATGGGACACTTGATTTTTGTTTTGTTTCCTTCCTCATGTGATTCAACTGTTGAAGCACCTATTATCTAGGGAATAGATAATTCACATTTGGGCTTTTCTCCCCATTGCGTGTTTTTTTTTCCTTGGTTGAAACAAAAGAGTAACAAGTAATAAAACAAAAAAGGCACAATCATCAATCAATTCAAATCTAGAAACTCTAAATTAAAAATAAAAACACGTAACAAAGACACAAAATGATAACCTAATCATCATTCAAATGTCCAAAAAAACACAAATTCAACAACAAAAATGCAAATATCCGAATCAATGCATAACAACAAAAACAAATGTTAAAGAAATTGTTGTCGAATGCTAATATTTTGATGATAACAAATCTCTACATGTGTTACTAATCAATTTACTAAGTGTGCAAGTTTTAAAGTTAAGATTCTATAAACATTTTCACAAAACAACAGCTGCATAGAAGTTATTAGCGTAGAAGCATCATACTTCTATAGAATCAGTTTCTAGAAACTGCAAAATCTAGTAAGCATGCGAATTTATCTTAGTCGAAAACCTAACTCAGCATATTAAGTACAGAATATAAGCTGTATTTAATCCTTAAACTTGTCCAACTGGGTGATTCAAATTCAAATCTCTTGGAACGATTAAATGCAATATTTTACTAAAGGTAAAAAAGGAAGTTCAGAGTTCTGAAGTTTATTTTTGAAGAGGACAACAGGTTTTTAGGGGTTGTTTGTTTGAGTATAGTTTCTCCATCAGTTAAGTATTTTGAAATTTGAATCTTCCACATTTTAAGGGGATTGTTGATATTTAAATTCAAACATTTACAAAGGTGAAAATCAAAGAATAAGATAAAGAAAATCAAACACAAAATTAAGAAGTTAACCAGATTTTACAGCAATAAAAGTTGCTGGGAAGCCAATTTTGCAACCTTAAATCTCCACGTTGGTGACCGGTTTTGTAAGCACATTTCTTGGGATTTAAAGTGCAATATAAAGAGAATATTCAACATTTTTTACAGAGTAATTTCGATATCTTGGGAGTAAGATATTAGATCCAGAAGTTGGCTACTTGAACAGCCCGTGAATCTGTCTGCTTAAGTTTCTATGACATTGTTTTGTATTTGTTTGTACTGTAAAGCTTCAAACTTGGAAAGAGTGTGAGGAACACTTTTGTAAGTAGATAGGTTAATTGGGTGAGAGTTAAAACCATTGTCTTGTTGGACTAAGCCATTTCAAGAAGGGAGTGCGCAGCTTGTCAAGAAAGAAAGATTGTACTTATATTTGTAACTCTGTATATAGTGGAAACTAAATATTGTTGGACCCGCTTGCTGATCTGGAAGAGTGGATGTAAGCATAAGTTCGAATCACTATAAATTGGGCTTGTTTTCTTCCCCTAAGTTTTATTTTTTCTACCCTTTTACATGCATTTTTTGTCTTAGAATTATTTAAGATTACTTAGATTAATCGGAGAATAATCTAAGAATGATCATAGCAACAACAAGATTCCCAATTTTCAAAGCCCACAAAACTCTAAATTCAGAAACCCCAAGTTCAGAATCACTTTACGCAACAATAACTCTGAGTCGATTTCAAAATGACAAAGAATCTTCATTTAATTGTTTAAAAAACAAAATTTCAAGAAAATCACTGAAAAATCTAAAATTGAGAATCGCCTGAGACGAGTTTTTCTCTCGCTTGAAATCATAGTCCATGCGGAAAAATGCATGGGCAGAATGCGGCGACGGAGAAAATAACAAGAACTAAATCGGTATTCACCGATTCAGGGACTGGATCGTGAATTCACATTTCTTGCATTTCTTTGAACGCTTGACAAGATTGGTCGTCGAAGGCTAGAAATTGTGTGAGCAACCGAGAAACTATTAGAAGAGAATAAAAGAGAGGAGAGGGAGAAGGAAAGAGAGGGGGTGAGGATACGAAATGAAGAGTTGATGGAAGAGTTGAAGAGCAGAGAGGGGAGCGGACGTTTTTATAGAACGAACGTTGATTGACTTGACTGAACCGTTGGGGACTGACGTGGTAGAGGAAAAAGTTTTCTGATAATTATTGAGTTAAATGACCTTTTTGACCCCGACGTCAAACTTCTGTAGATTGATGCTGAAATGGGCCTTGGGCTGCATTAGGCCCAACTTCTATAGATTTATGCTTGGGCCAGAATTCGGTGGACCTATATATGTATATATATATTGATACCATGACTTGACTACCGCCTAGTATTCGGAGTTTCGTTCTGACTAATCTGGATCGATCACTGTAGAGTCCACTTTGTGAAGACGGGTCTCCTAATATTGTTTTTCCACACCCAAAAAGAGTCGAACTCTCAATCTGATTAAGTGACGAAAATATACATCTCACCTATACCGATAAGTATTGATCTATATATATTTATTTATTTTATAAATCAATGATATGAGATAACTACTCCTGATTCGATTCAATTCAAATCAAATTAAATTATTAAAGGAATTAAATTATTTTAATACTTATTTTTATTATATATAAAATTTAAATTCGATACTTTATTTAAAAAATACCGATACACTTAATCGAACGTGACGGGGCATGGAAGGCCTGCATATCTTGTAGAGGTTTATTTTTAACTTCTTCCGTGCTTCATTGGACATTGTGCATGGGATTTGCGAATGATAAATCAAGTAAAAGCATACGGTTCTCTTATAACCAATGCTTCATTAGTTTAGTGAGAAACGTACTAACACCCTACATTAAAAATCGAGATTCAAATTTTAATAATGGCAAAATGATATTGAGAGAGCTCTCTTCCAATTGGAATCTGACAGTAATTCAACCGAAATTAATCGAAATAAAATTTCGAATACTTGACGGTGGACCAATTCCAAGAGACCAAAATATATATATATATAGTTCTCTTATCATCCATTACTTATCGTGTAAAATGTTACCAATTATTTTAAATTCTTATTATATATACTTATATTTTTTTTTATTTTTTTTATTCTCATAAAATATCTTTTTTTCATATCATTTAGAATTTGTTCCATTTTGAATTTGTGAGTAATCGGTAAATACCGATTAAAATTTCTATTATTATAGAAAGATAGATTTTGTTAAAATTTTATTTTATTTTTGATATATAAAAGGAGATCAATGCAAAAGAGTCGTGTCTTTAATAAATTTATATGATTATTTTATTAATATTTTTCATTGACAGGACAAAAACAATAACATTATGAGACTTAATTTTAATAATTGTGATCAATTATTTGAGAGATAAATATAGAGATAAAAATAAATAAATAAAAGAAAAAAATATATAATAATAAAAATAATGAAAAATAATAAATAAATAAATATATAATATATTGGTTTAATTTATATGGATTCTTATACGTTACTCATTTCTCTATTCTCGAAAGAGTGCTCTTGCGCCGAAGAAATAACTTCTTGATTCTTCATATTTCTAATTTTTTTTCAAAAACAAAAAAGGTTTCGATAAGCATCTAACTGTCTTGATAGAGTTTTTTCAGCTTATCTTCTTCTTTTAAGAAGAAATAAAAATTTAATTACTTAAAAAAAATTAAAAGTCGTTTGGTTTTTTTTATTTTTAAAATAAAATAGTTAATTTTTTTATTTTTTTATTGTAGAAATAAAATTAAAAATTAAAAATTAATGAATATATTTTAAATTTTGTATCATTTAAATACGAATATTAATAGAATAAAAAAATTATTTGAGAATATAAATAAAATAAAAAGATATAAATTTTTAAAAAATTGAAATATTAAAAAAAGAAGTAAAAGCTGATTTAAAAATCTTTTACTTAAAAATTCTTTTTAAAATTTTTTTCATTAAAAAATGTAAAAGATTTGAAAAAATCTCGTTTAGTAGTATTTCTTTTATAAGGAGAAGAAAAGTCGAAAAAAAACCTACAAATGTGCATTAAATCCTACTTATAAAGAGAAAAAGAAATATTGTTTGATGACGGAAAACCGGAAACTCTCGGCTCTTAAATGCTCTCTTCCATTCAATATCGTTCTCTGTCTGTGTTTAGAGAGAACCCTAATAGAGTTGGGATTAAATTTTCTCATCTGAGTTTTCGCGGTTTTGATTGGAGTAAAAATTTTTTAGGGTTTGTGGGATCTGACAGAAAATGGTGAAGGATACTGAATATTATGACATCTTAGGCATCAGTGCCGATGCATCTGCTGCTGAGATCAAGAAAGCTTATTACCTCAAGGTCTCCTTCTCTCTCGGTCTCTTTCTCTCTCTCTCTCGAAAAAAAAAAAAAAACCCAGTTGATGATTATATTACAAGCCCCGAAAAATTTACAATTTGGAGATAATTTTTCAGGGTATTGCCCGAAAAGGGGAAACTCATTTTTCTGTTATTGATGCCATTTGCATGCATTTATTTACGAATTTGGGATTTTGGTTTGAATTCTCTTTGATTTCCATAAGATCATTGACTTGCACAACTGCAAAAAAAAAAATGATGGTTAAATGGTGAAGTTACACACCAGCAGAAGTTCATTTCAATTATTTGGGTATCAACAGAAATGCAAAAAAAAAGGAAAAAAAAAATCAATTGATAGTTGAATGGTGAATTTACCCACTTGCAAAAGTTCACTTCAGTCATTTGGGTATCTTTGTTATGATTCATGAAACTTTATGGTGTGCATTTAGAGAGTAATTTCTGAATAGTGCGAGTTCAGTAAGTGGGTGCTAGATTACATTTTTCAGAATGTGAAGATTGAAGGCTTCTTAGCAACTTATATGTGTATGACTTTTTGTGTGCGTGTGTGTGTGTGTGTTCAACATCACAAACATGGTCATTCCATGTGGTGTTCGGGAAGCAAAAGTTTAATTCATTGGGTTCTTCATCTTTGTAAATCTCTCCTAGCAAATGGATGGAATGAAAATTTGATAATGATCTTCTGATACATCAAATGCTTTTGTATATATCATTTTAGGCAAGAGCAGTCCACCCCGATAAAAATCCTGGGGACCCGCAAGCTGCAAAGAATTTTCAGGTGAGGTTCTTGGACTTGGTCTCTATAATCAATACAATTTGTTAAATTAATCTTGCCTGATGGAAATGTGTAGCTTATTTATCATCATACTATCAAGTTGTCCATGTTATCATAAGACTTATTCTGATCTGAAGAGGCCGAGGCCGTCAGGATTTAGTAAATGTAGAGTTCTTGAAAGGCCGATGCCCAACCTGTTATTTTCTTGGAATTATGGAATTTTCATGGGTGGTCTGTGGAATGCAAGAAGATACATGAGGATTTGCCTTGGTGCCATTTGAATTTATATATTTTTCAATTTGCACCAACATGATGAAATTACTAATTTTGTAACGGCATTAACACATTTATGGATACCATTGTTGTTTTTCATGTGTAAAGGTACTTGGTGAGGCTTATCAGGTTTTGAGTGATCCTGAAAAGCGTGAAGCATATGATAAGCATGGAAAATCAGGAATCACAGAGTATGTTTTTTTTTAAAATTAAATTTAGATTTTTGAGAAGGACATTACTTTCTTGTAATGTGATTTCACGTAAAGTTTTGGAAAATTAGGATAATGCCTTGTAGTCATGAGTATTGTGCTCTCTGTTGATAACTATTCTTTGTCAGGGATGCAATGGTTGACCCAGCAGCTGTATTTGGAATGCTTTTTGGGAGTGAGATCTTTGAGGATTACATTGGGCAACTTGCGTTGGCTTCTTTGGCAGTTGTTGAGCTAGAAGAAGACCCCCAGACTCCTCCTGAAGCACGCAGACATACAATTCAAGAGAAGATGAAGGTATATTCTATCAAATGGTCTCCTCTAGTTGTTAAAGTGTTCAATCTATGTCAAATAGACTCACGTGCCTCTCTGTAAGCGTACAGGCATTGCAGAATGAAAGGGAAGCAAAGCTCATAATGCTTCTGAAAGATCGTCTACAACCATTTGTTGAAGATAGAACTGATGAGTTCATGAATTGGGCAAACTCAGAAGCAATGGCCCTTTCAGAAGCAGGTAAGTTTTTGTACTTGGTTTCATCATTTCCTGTTACAAGAGTTTCCGATCCTTGTCTGGTGTTTGTGGGTTGGAGAGAAAAGAAGGTAAACATGATGCATATAGGATTTACAGTTGGACTTGTACAATCTAAGACAATCTGTACAATCTAATACTGACACTCTTTAATTTACTTTTGATTAACTTTGATTCCATCTTCAGTGCATGGTGAGAAGATGCTTATTTATTTTTAATCTATTTTTGTACAGGGCTAAACATGATAGCATCTTTTCAAAATATTGCCACCAAGCTTCTTGTAGTGTAGTTATAGATTTCCTATGCTATTCTAGTAATTTAATGAGGACATTGCATTGTTTTGATCTTGAACATGTTAGATAGTTTCTGGCTTTCTAATCTGTGATATGATCCTGCTTGTATCTTCTTTCACACAACCCATTGTTGAAGTCTTTTGATTGTATGTGCTACTCTGTATATGCAGTCATGGCCTCTATTTTCTTTGCAAAATGCCTGTAAATCAGCTCAAATAGTCCTTTTTTTTTTCTGTGTGCTAACTCAGTTTTTATTTTTAATTTATATAAACATATATTATTTTTTTGGGGGGTGGGATTGTTTATTCTTTATCCATGGTACTTAATCAAAAGCGAAAAAGTGTAGACTCGAAAAATCACCTTGTGCCTTAATGGTTGAAAATGTTGTAGTGCACATTGGTTCTAACCCTTCGGTTGTGTTTGATACATGAGGAAAGGATAGAGGCGCATAATCGAGAAAACTAGTGTTGTAGTTTTACATAAAAAGTACTATGCTAGCATGCTTTATAAATTTTTTTGGTGGGAGAGGGGATGGATAACTTTTCAGAATTTAAACATTTCCCTTTGGTTAAAAAATTATGGAGCATGTTAACATAGAACTTTATAGGTATCATACTAGTATTATGCCCCTCTTTCCTTCCCTGGCATTTCTGGAACTTTAATAATTTCTGGAATCTGGAACTTTAAACTTGTTTGAGGGGCTATTTGAGTTCATGTAATGAATCACATAGGCACTAAGTGATTTTTTTTCCACAATTGGCAAATATAATAATATCCACCAGAACTTGTTGATAAACCCTGTGGATGGGGTACATCTCACTTTTTGTCCCATCATATGGTATCACTTGGTTGGACCATGGAACACATTATTGCCAGATCAGGGGACAGAAATAGGATTTAATTCCATGGTGTTAATATTCAAGTTTCTTTGAGTATGTATTCTAAGAGAAATTGTTTAAAATGTTCCTTTCTTTTGTAACTCTGCGGTGTTCGCTAAAGGTCAAGGGGCATTTTTTATTTCCTTTCTGTCAGCTACTTCAATTTGACTGGCTATGCTATGATCTGCAGCTTTTGGCGAGGCAATGCTCCATACAATTGGCTATATTTACACAAGGCAAGCTTCAAGAGAGCTTGGAAAGGACATAAGGAAAATGAAAGTGCCATTTTTAGCAGAATGGGTACGAGACAAAGGACATCAAATTAAGTCCCAAGTAATGGCCGCTTCAGGTAAAGTAGTTTGCATTCAAGTCAACTGATTGAGCTTTGAGTGTGTGCATGTTTTCTGAGTTCTTATCCGCCAACAAAAATTATGACCACATATCTTTGCAGGTGCTGTGTCTTTAATTCAGATACAGATGGACCTGAAGAAGTTGAACCAAGGAGAAAACAGTGAAGAGAACATAATGAAAGCCATTGAAGAAAAAAAGAATGCTATGGTCAATTCCCTTTGGCATATCAATGTGGTTGATATCGAAACAACATTATCACGTGTCTGCCAAGCTGTAAGTTTTTGAAAGCCCTTGTCACCTGTTTCATGAATTTGATTTAATTTGGTTGATCTGTCTTTTTGTGTGTGCACGCACGTTTATGACAAATAAAGTTATTAGTTAGGCTGATGTTGATTGGCTAGTATGGTCACTATTTCATTTGATGGAAGTATGGTCGTATTTTCATTTGAGATTTTCCAATGGACGATCTGTATTTCCATTTATTTGAACATTTAGCAGAAAAACAAAACACGTGGTTGATTTTTATGTCTTATCCTGAAACTGTATGTTGTTTGAACAAAATGCCCCCACAGGAGTGCAGCTGTCAATTTTAATCTGCAGTGTGCTTCAATCCCCCACACGTTACTGAATATGTGAAATAACTACTTCAAAAACATAATATTTTGCTTCTGTTTCACCTTATTGGCATTTTTTTGGGGGGGGGGGGAAGAGGTAAACATATTGAGACTAATACCAAGGAAGAAGAGGAGGAGCCGGGGAGTAGTACAAACCAAAATTAATCTATCTCTGGGACTTTAAGGCATAGACTAAGACCCTAGCAATTGGTATGCACTGCCTGGTCCATTCCTCCTTAGCCATGTTAACCAAGCTGCCTTAATTGCTTGTCATCCTGATTGCACCTTGTTGCCTATAACTCCTGAATTATGCCATGCCTTTGGGCAAGATTTTGTTTTGTTTTGTTCTTTTGTTGTTGTTGTTGGATTTTTTTTTTTTTTTTTTTTTTTATCTGGGGGAATTGGGGTGGATAGGGAGGGGACTTAATATTTCATAAATTAGATTTGGTACTCCTGGGAGCACTTCCTAGCATGATTCTCTTCTGATTGGGTGTAGGCATCATCTGACTTCTTTGTGCCATAATTTTGCAATTAAATGTGGGAAGCAAAAACCAGAAAGGAAAAATGAAATAGAAAGTAAATTTACATGGAGGAAGATGATTTTTGCTTATGAATACTGGGCCATGCTCTGATATGTGCATCCAAATTATATTAAATTTGAATTGCAGGAGTGTGAGAGTCCAAGTTATATTTATTATCTATGTATATTTTTCTTTTAATTATTCGTTTATTTGTTATTATTTTGTAACTTAATTGCTAAGATGGCTTTCAAAAGGCCTGGAGGATTCATATCGCCACCCAAAGTTTAAGCATTTGTGATTTGAAGTTATTTCCCAAATTGTGTGAGGTCTCGTGCAGTGGGGTGGGGTGTGCCCTTGCACGAGATCCCCGTGCATTGTACTAACTGCTTGAGGGCTGGGGGAGCCGAAGCCCCTCGCATTGCAGACCTCACCCACTTTGGAATTCTTAAGTTGTACCATGGGTTGGAGTAGTCATCTCTTTAATTTTTGGGTGTATTGGGACTTTGGGTTTTAGAATTATTGTTCTCCATACTTTGCGCCTCTCTTTAATCATGAATTCACTCATCTGTCCACCCATGCATGTAGGCTTCTAAACTGAAGCTTATTCATGCTTTTTCTTTGTGTGCCGTCCTCTTTTACTTTGTTATTTGTTTTCGCCATGTCTAGCATGCTAGGGTGTTCTTGAGTTGAAGTTGAGTCCTTATGCTTGTTATTTATTTAATTATTCTGTTTTTTGTTGTTTCTTTGGGGTGGGAGGTGGGGGAAGAACTTCAATTTGCATCTAACAGAATGATTGTTGATATCCTATCTCTGTTTCAGGTTCTAAAAGACAGTAGTGTTCCAAAAGATATTCTGAAGAAACGGGCCAAGGGATTGAAAAAACTTGGTACAGTCTTTCAGGTGTGTGTCAGTTTCGTTTCTGGTTATTAGGGATCTTCTAATTCCCTTCTGTATGTTGTGTGTTTAAACCTTGTTCCTCTTGAATTCTATTCTTGATTGTCTTGTTCCCCGGCTGGATACAAATTTATGTTCAGGTCAGAAAGTAGCTTTTATTAGATAGCT
This sequence comes from Dillenia suffruticosa, assembly GCA_033439265.1. NCBI lineage: Eukaryota > Viridiplantae > Streptophyta > Magnoliopsida > Dilleniales > Dilleniaceae > Dillenia > Dillenia suffruticosa. The sequence goes on along the minus strand of JAVTVX010000008.1, from coordinate 1,932,225 downwards.
ATAGTTGTGAACACAGCTAATTATTTCAGGTGAATTATGCCCATTTTAAAATATTAAAAAAATCACTTTTGTCTATACAAAATTAAAGGAACTAACTTCTCTTCCTATTACTTTATAATACCAACCCCATTTGGTGCCTTGGAGAAAAATTGATTTTCTTTTCCTGATTTTTCAGGGTGCCAAGGATGCATACAGCAGAAAGAACAGTCTGCGCCATGAAGTGGTGGGTCAATCTTCAAAGTAATTTTTTGGGTGTATTTGTGTAGCAGTAGCTTTTGCCTAACATTCAATTCTTCCGTCTTTGATCTAAACCTAGAAGTATGTATCAAATCATCTTCTTGTATTGTTATCATGAGTTCTTGTGTCCCGCATGCTGATTGTGCTAGGCAGATGACTATTTCATGTTTAAGCGGGGTGCCTGATTCTGAGATGATGCTCTGTAACAAAGTTATAGGTGGCCAACAAATAATCCTTATTTATGTCAACCAACTCCATTTCTCAGAATTTTTTGTTTCAAGTGATTTAGAGGGTGCTGCTCGTAGTTGTAGGTGACTTTACCGGGTTTACAGTTAGTATGAAATAAATTGTTGTTGAAGTATCTCGGCGTACGGTACTGGGGTCATATGTATACTGTAAATATATATTTTGGGGTTTTGGACGGGAACAAACACCAGCTAAGGGGAGGCTCTAGAAATTTTTGTGCTAGTTAACAGGTAATATGGGGGGCTTATAACAAAGGAAGCTTGGGCCCTAGAAATGCTGCTGAATCAAAATTTTCTCTAGGGTGCTGGACCTATCGGTGTTTGAAGTTATATTCTGAATAATTTAATTCGAGTATTATCGAAACTAATTTAGGAGAAGTTTTTCTAACGTAGTTTTTTCCATTCTTAAGCTTCAAATCTGAGACTTGGTTTGGATCTAGTATCCTTATTCATTAGACCGATTGTCCATAAGTAATACTGTTGAATCATGTGGACATACAGTTGCTCCATATCCTTGCCCTCTCTCTTTCCCTCTCGCCATTATTTTTAGTGGAGCAATACGAACATGTTTCACCTGGGTCACTAGGTTGCTTCCACTAGCGATTCTAGAACTATTCCTTATGACAACCCTGTCAGTTCAGTAAATTTGGTTGGCCTCTATCACTGGACGAAGAAAATGATGTGCTACATTTTCCTTGGGATGCTTGAAACTCAAAGTTGTGCCAGTGCTATTCCTTATACTGTTCACATGCATAATGCAGGCTGTTTCTTAATCAGAATATATTGGTGGAAGACTTGTCATCCACTTTATATCTATGATTAATATCATCCTTAATCTTCTAAGATTCGCATGCGAAACGTGTCAAAAGACGATTTAACCCTATCCTTGTTTAGGTTCCACATGCTAGGTAGGTGCGGTATTATTAGGTAACTTAGCACAAGTAATCTCTGTGTTGTTCATCATTGACATGAATGTGGTGATTTATATGATTATATTATTAAGGTTTCTATTAAGTATGTCGGTATTTACTTTGTCTAATGCTTTATTTATTTATTTATTTTACTATAACAGTCTAAAACTCGAGTTAAGGTGAAGGGTTGTGATAATTATTGCTAACCAGCAAAAGGGAACCATAAGAATGAGAATTGACATAGGAAATTCAAGTGGGCATACTGAATAAGTTCTTTGGTCCCTGTGAAAATGTCTACAAGTTGTGCTCGAGTTAAATCATCTCTCTCTCTCTCTCTCTCTCTCTCTCTCTCTCTCTCTCTCTCTCTCTCTCTCTCTCTCTTCATGTCTTGAATGAAACATGAATTATCGATGTGAAAAGCACAGCTTTAGTCACATTTTCCAACAGAAAACCTTATCTGCATTGTCTCCATTGGCTACTACTCACCTAAGTTTAAAGCTAATATATTATATTCTAATTAATTGCTTCAAAAGTTCAAAGTTTTCACGCCAACTTGACTTGAAGTCGTGAATAGAAAGAGGATTGAGCTTACAATGAATCCTCCAGAGGTCCGAAAGCAAGATTTACTTAAACATCAATCAATTTGTTTCAACTTGTTTTATTTTATTTAATTAAAATAATTTTTTTTTAAATATAAGATTTTGTAAATAAAAACATTTTTAATCATTATAGCTAGAATTTTTTGTTAAAAAATGTATTTAAACTCAATTAAATTATCCATATCTTTCTTGAACGAGCCATGGGGAGTGCAGAGAGAAATGGGTTTTTTTAAGGCATATAGTGCAGAGAGAAATGGGTTTTTTTAAGGCATATAATGCCCTTCTCTTTATTCTCCACCACTGTCCAATCAGTGGTATTTGGTGGGTTGTCTTTGTCTTTAAGGATGATTGGAAGCACGACTCATCAAACAAAAGCTATTTTATGCCCAACCACACCTCATCTTTTAAGCACACTCATGAGACAAACCTATCCCTACTCATCACTCACACTTTTCTAAGTTTCCCTTGTAGCCCCTTTGTCACTTTTAGTACCCATTGCTCCAAACAGGTCTTTTGTTACATTTCTCACAATGTTCACAAATTTTGCTCAAGTGGGTAAGAATAATTTTAGTAGAAAATGGTATTATAGTGATCAAATTGAGTAAAACTCCATTAATTGTGATGTGGGTTTCTTCCATTTTTGCTCAAACCAAAATTAGACATCCCTATGAAAGTGATCTTCACTATATCAAATGGTTCTTGAAATTGGCAAGAGATACCCCAATTTCTGGCCCAATGTCTCTTAACTAGATTAAGTTTGGAATCACAATTAAATTTTCATAAATAAACTTTTTAATGTTGAAGTAAACAATCCTTTGAAGTGTTCGATAAATTTCGATATTATTAAAAAAAATTCATATGTAATAGATTTTTTAAAGTTCCCATTTTGGATTAAATAGGAATTCTTAGATATTCGCTGTGTAATAAGATACTTTACCATCATACAAGGCGATTCACATATATTGAAGGTTTATAGGTCAAAAATAATGCTAACACTACCGACATTTATTGGTGTAGGTGAGATGGGTATATTTTTTCTTAATCAGGTCGCGAGCTCGACTCCCTCTGGATATGAAAAAAACAATATTGGGAGACCTACTCTCACAAAGTGAGTTCTGCAGCAGTCCATCCAGATTAATCGGGTTAAATCTTCAGATATCGGGTGGTGACCAAATCATGATACCAAAAAAATAATAATAATGCAACAGTGAAACCATGAGAAGCTCCTTGACCAAAAATGGTGGGAGGGCATTAGGAGAATTTCCACACTGTGTACACAATTATTATAGTTAATTAATCACATCATCCCACTAACTGCCTAGACTTAGTGCCCCAACAAAAAGAAAAGGGGTCTTCCTCACCTTTTATGCTATTTGAATTTTAAACTATAAAGCACACAGAGAGATTGGCACTTTCTTTCTAAGAAAGTACACAAAATTTCAAGCCCTCTCCTCTTTAGGACTACCAAAGTGCCTTTAAGTCCATTTGCAAATATACGAAAGGGAGCAAAACATCATTTGGTTTATTCTCTTTCTCTAGAAAAAGAAAGTGAAGGGGAACAAGGAATCAAATTGTCTGAACAATGGCTTCCTCTTTCATGCTTCTCAAGAAGATTTCCTTTCTCTTTCTCCTCATTTCTGCATCAATACTTTCAACCTCATTTGCAGGTAAAACTTTGTTTCAAAAACTTGAGAAATTGAAAATTTTTGTCTCCAAAATTTCCTTTCTCAATTCAATTATCTTGTAAGTGAATAGCTAACTCTTTTCATGAAAAGCTAACTCTTCATGATTGGCATGCTAAAGAAAGTTCATGTTGTTCAAGTGCTCCACCAAGCAATGCACATGATGAGAGTGAACTTCATTTTTCTCTCATACTTTTTCCAAAAATTCTTGTTTCAATTTGGCTTGTCGCAGGTAGAAGAGCTATATATATCAAAGAAGGAAGTAATGTAGATGTGGGCGTAGGTTATGAGGTTAGTCCCAAACACACAAGTGTCTTTATATATATATATATATATATATATATATATATGAGATTTGTATTTGAAATCTTTAAGGAAATAAGAGATAGCGTCAGTTGAACTATAATTCATTGATATATATATATATATATATATATATATATATATATATATATATATATTTCTCTAATTTAGATGAAGTAAATGTAAGTGCAATTCTTTTTAATGCTTAAATCACCAAGAAAAAGTAACACAAAATTGCTTTCTGGAAGGTTCTTTTATAAACTTATGTTAAGGCAAGTCATGGCTTAAATTTACAAACCCAAGATTTGAAGTTCCTTATCTTAATCATCAAAAGCATCTCAGCTCTCTCTCTCTCTCTCTCTCTCTCTCTCTCTCTCTCAAATTTAAATACTTATGCATGCATGCAAGTATTACACGTACACCCCCTTCATCCTTTTTTTTTTTTTGGTAGGGAAAAGAAAGGGAGACATCTAATGTCATGGAAGCAAGTACCATCCATGGAAGGCTTCTTAGAGTTAACACCAAGGACTATGGAAATTATGATCCAGCACCGGCTCTAGTCAAGCCACCATTCAAGCTCATTCCCAACTGATGATACATCATAAATTCCCTCATCAAAATTATGAAGTGTTGTCTACCCCAAATATGCAGAGTTTATGTTTTTGGAAGTATAGACATGTATACGTGATTAGTTTTGGCGATATACTATAAGGCTGGAGTCCTAATAAACATGTAATATATATATATAGCGTATGCTACGGAGAATATGTCATTTGAATTATATGATAGTATGTTTATAAGAAAAGCTAGGTCATAACTAAATACTGAAAAGTTCGATTCTTAAATTAAATTTTATAATTATTCGAATTGAATTAATTAAATTTTTAAATATCAATGGTCTGATTGAAAAAAAAATGGTGAAAGGTGGGGTGGGGCAGTTTGCCCCTTAATTTTTTTTTTTAATTTTTATATACAATATTTTTAAAAATAACATTCTAAATATTTATTTATTTTCTTAAAAATTATAACTCACCCCTCTTAAAATTTAATATATTTTTTCATTTTTCCCTTAAGTATAAATTTCTAACTTAGTCATAATTGCTGGGATTCTGGCAGAGCTCTACCTAGAGAGATGGTCGGTTTAGAAGAGGCATGGCTTGGGGTTGAGAAATACATCCCATGGCATGGTTAAGCAACATGAGTGCACCTTGCTAATAAATCAGCTTCACATTCTCAACATGAAATACTGCCAAAAAGACCTTATAATTACTTCAAGACTTAGATTTTTTTTTCTCTAAAAGACTTTGAAAAAAGTGTTTTTTTACTCTAAAAGACTAAGTGACTATCATATGATAATGGCAACATCAATAACAAAACAAATTCATGGAAGAATGTTGTTACCCATGGCCAAAATGGACATGATTTCCGAGGAGAAAAGGGTCTAGAAAAAGATATTGCTATTTCGAAAGAAATCACCTTAGCCTATGATTTCCAAGGAAAAACAGGCATCAATAACTAAATTAACCGATTATTGGACCGGTAGGTGATGAAATATTATATTTCTTTATCGAATCTTAATTTTGAAATTTAAAAATAAAAAAATAATATTAAAAGAGTTATCTCTTAAATTGTGTCTTTATAAATACTCAAAACTGAGTTAATTAGAATTTTTTTTTTGAGACACCGACGGAGGGACCAACAAAGGGGATACCCAACTTGGGCCAAAAACGGCAAATTCCAAATTCCATTCATAATGGGTCTGATGCAATACACGGTGTGAACCTCTCCTCTCCCAGAAGTCAATCAATCCTCTCCCAGAAGTCAATCAATTGAGTCCAAGGAAGCATTGGGCCAAACAATGACGTCAAGTGGCTGGAACAACTTGCAATTACGTTTGAAAAACAACGACTAATTCCGAAGCTGTTCAAATAAAAGTGAACTAGTTAGGTTTAATTGTAACAAAATACAGTTAGAATTGGTTAGGTTAATTAAGTAACAGCTTCATCCATACATTTTTTTTTTTTGTTTTGGTTACATAAAGATTTGAACAGATTGGGGGAGAGAGATTATAACCACTAAACTATCTTTATATATACATATAGTTATAGCAATCGAACAAAAGAAAGTGTGAAGAAAGTTACTCATGTTCTTGCCCTATTCCTCTGCCTTCTCTCTCTCTCTTCTTCTCTCTCTCTCATTTCTCTCACATACTCCTCTCTACTCCCTTGTTGCGTTCCTACAGAATCCTTGGCAATTCATTCATACTTCCGCTACGCTACTCTGTTTTACTTTTGATTATTTAAAGCTTTTCACTCCGATAAAAAAAGAGAAAATAATTTTTTTTTTTTTTTTTTATATTGAGATCTTCTATATTTGAAATATGATAGATATCACATTAATAGAGAAATTAGATAAAAAGGGTTTATGGGTTACATATATTTGCTTTTGATCATTAAAACATTTTCTCCTTGTAAATATGTTTTCATTTTTACATGTTTCTCAATATTTTTGTTTTTTTTTTTATTTTTTATTTTTATCATATATTATTTTTTCGTATTATTTCGTATCAATTTTTATTTTTTTTATTTTTTATTTCCGTGCAATCTAATTATTCATTACCAAGTGGTTTCATTTTCTTGCACAGCCGAAACACAGCAACAACATTATTTCCCTTTTTTGTGTTCTTTCTATTATTCATATCAAGTGCAAAGAAAATAAAATTACCTATTCACCGAAGTGATCAAAATGAAACCCCTCGAGGGAATACATTTTTGAGTTTTTAATTTTTTTTTTTTACTTTTTTAATAAAAATGGTCTGAATTAAATAAAATTTTATTTATTGTAAAATTTTTAGGAGGGCGTGAAAACAATCTTTTTACAGAAATACAAGGAGAAAACTGCATACATATACGTTTATTCTCTTCCTACCCCGCACTAAGTCAGGGAATAATTTATATACCGAGTGAGTGCTTATCATGAAATATTTAATTTTTGATCATTATTATAATTACTAGTAAATAGATTTTCATCATAGAATCAAAATATAAGGACTTTTAATACTGATTTATATAATGTTTAATTTATGAATTATTATTAAAAATAAATTTAAATTAATAATTGAGAGTATAAAATATTAATTTAAATTAATCGAGGAATAATATAAGTTGATAGAATATTTCAACAATTATGTAATTTTAATTTCTTTAATTTAGCATATAATTTCCTTAATTTCTTTTAAAAATATAATTCAAAAAAAAAAAGGGAAAGGGAAAAACCGTTGGTTGTTGCCTTTTCACTCTAGTGGGATGTAGACGGATTCTTTGTCAGTGCAAGGCGAAAAAGATAGACGGAATGCGTAGTACGCACTCCGCGTAGTTCAGAAGTAAGCACCTCTCGAATTCAACACTTAAAATAAATTTTTTTTTTTAATACAAAATTAACAAAAAAAACATTTAGTTAAAAAATCAAATTTAAGTGAGACCGACGTTAGTTTAAGTAAAAATAAATTTTTACGAAATATTTTCTTAAAAGTTGTAAAGATTTGTTTTATTATATGTGTGAAAATCATCATATTATAAGGTAATTTTTTATATAAGAGAATTAATTATTAAGAATGAAAATTTGATGTTATAATTTTTTACTTGAAAATATTTAGTAAAATTGTTCATTAAAAGTAATATTATTGAATTTTATAAGGTTAAATTTAAATATTTTAAAAATTACGAATCAAATTTATAATTTTATTTATTTATTTTTTAGCAAATTTAGTATTATTAAAAAAAAAGATAATTACAATCGAACGGTGAACATTTAGTCCACCAAAATTATTTATCAAAATATTATAAAAGTAAATAAAAAAATATCAATTAAACAATCAATATTAACAAAAATTTAATAATAGTATTATCGTATAAAAATTGTTTACCGAATATAAAAGAGATTCACTTTCGAATTTGATTTTTTTTTTTTAGTTTTCACTATCGGTATTCGAATTTTACTCAACTAATTTAATATGAACATGTGAAACTCATTTAGGGGTTGGCTCTCTCAAATCATTTTTAGTAATTTCCAGAACTTGAATTCGAGATCTCTAGATAAAGGAGTAGAGTATCCGATCACTTAACTCAAATAAGTTTGATCGAATCTAATTTCATCACTAAAGAAGTGTGCAAATGTGATATGTGCCGAATAAAGTTTCAAAACTTGTAAAACCACTAGAAATCATACTCATTTCAAGTTCTATATCCTCATTAATTTAGAAAAAATATATAAGATTATTAATTAACTAAATTATGAATTGATATCTTAATAATTAATTTATTATTTATAATATTATATTTTTATTTAGTAAAATTATTTTTACTTGTGAATATTTTGAAAATAATTTAAAAACTTTTGTATAAAAATATCATTTTTCAAATTTCTTTAGCTTTTACTATGTAATAAAAATATTATTCAATCACCAAAAAAAAAAAATTCTAAAATTATTTTCCTGCTCACTTACCCAAAATCCAGTCACCCGCTAACGCCGTTAAGAAAACCGTCTAAAACGACTTCACACTTCTCCCTCATCTTTCACTCTCCTCAAAATTGCCAAGAACACCCGCCACCGTCTCTCTCTCTCTCTCTCTCGACCGAATCAAGTTTCAATTTGCTTGATTAATGGGACACGAATTCGATCAACAAAATGTCAAGCTTTTGCAGGTCTCTCTCTCTGTCTCTCTCTCTCGCTTTCTCTCTCTCTTACTCTCTCTCTCTTTCTAATGAGAAAATTTTAGGTCTTAATTTTTGACTTGTTTAATTCTTTCAAATTTTCAAATCTCTCGCCATTGATTTCTGATCTCTATCTCTCTTTCTCTTTCCGACTTTAGCTCTTAATTTTTATTTACTACACTCAAATTTTCTGGTGTTCTGTTTTATTGCTCTGCATTTCTTTTTCACATCTCTCTCTCTCTTTCTCTCTCTCTCTCTCATCAAGATCGTTTAAGGGTGCCTTTTTTAATTGATTTTAATTCTGATTTTTGATCGGTTTTTCGGGTTTAATTTGATGGAAAGAAGCTACTGAGCTTGGTGGCCTACTTCACCGTTCCATTTTATTTTATTTTATTTTATTAGTTCTTAATTTTCTTGAAATTTTAACCCCCTTTTCAATTAAATACATGAAAACCTAAATTGTTTTTAGCTGAGTACCCAGTTTATGTATTTCATGTAGCCCTAAATTCAAATTTTTTACTTTTCAGGGTCACAATTTTCATCTTTCCCCCCCCCCTTCAATAGCTAAATTTTCCGGTTATTATAGAGTGGATGGTTCATTTTACTGTATGTTGATAGTTGACTTTAATTTTTGATTGCTTTAGCTTTTAATTAGTTTTAGGCTTATTTGGGACTCTCATTGCATGTTTACTGCTAATAAATTTGTTATAATCTTGGGTTAAGATTAAAATTTGATTTAATTTATGGCATTCATGTGCTTTTTGTATTGTTTAATGTAATTGACTAATTGTGTACACAATATTGATAGAAGTAGAGTCCATCTTCATTCAAATCTTTAATCAATTTTGCTTAGCAACTTTCATTGCCTGTTGGGTTAAGATTTAGGGTTTTTTTTTTTTAAGGTTTATGAAATTCTTATGCTTTACCCATGTTGGTGTATTATTTGATTTAGTTAGCTACTTGCTTGATGAGGGAGTAGTTCATTCGGTTGTGGTACCTTATAGGTATCAGATTGATGGGTTATCTCTTTTCTTTGCATATTTAGGTTCATTGCCTTGAGATTGCAAATTGGCATGGGAATTTGAGGAGTGGGGAACTGTAGTAGCATATAAATAAGAGCAAAATCTATGTCGTGTATATGATTGATTGAACATGGGGTCAGCTTGTTGTGTTGCTGCCAGAGATAGAACCGTAGTGAATGGAGTAAGTGGGGAGGTGTTGCATAGAAATGTTCGGCATTCACCATCGTGGAGCTTTCGGTGGGACAGCCGAGGTTGTGTGGCTGGTGCAGTGGAACCTTCTTTAAGTTGGGCTTCTAATGGAGTCAGCAGAATGGATGGTTTGGACATAAAGTCGGGAACAGATGGAGAATTGGCATACACATCTGATGTGGGAAGTCCTTTGGAGAACTTTCAAAATGCAACTCAGCGAATGACCCCTGTTTGTGAAGGAAGTGCTGAGAAATTGAGGCCCCCTTTGTCAGGTAAACCTAATATGAATGATTTCCTTCTTAGTTTTGATGAAACTTTCATAATGTTTGATTATTATTTGAAATTGTAAAAGCTGGTTTCCATCGTTGTTTCTTGTTCATTTCATTGTAGGCACATGACATTCATATCCTATTTTTGTATGTGGATCACATTGTGGACTAATTATGCGGATGGATATCCTTTTTTATTAAACATCTAGGCAAAGAGTATCAGAGGGAATGTGAAAGAGCTTTTTGCTTGATAATAATTCTATGGTTGAAGATTTGATTATGTGGCATGGCATATTACGCTGGGCCCTCCTACGTGTGAAATGTTGTCTACCAATTTTTGTTTTTCTTCTGCTGCTTCTGCTTGTGGGATTAAATTGGTTTTATGTGTTCTTACTTGATTGAGTTAGAAATATCCTGCCAATTACCCTTAGCCACCGGTAAATTTACTTGGCAAGGTCCAAGATTGGGGTTTGGGGATAGAAAATGTCGATGAAGATGTTGCCATACATACTTAAGGAGTGTAAATGCCTCTAATTTCTAACACAAGATAAAAATTCATTTAACTCATGATGACATATGGAAGAACAGTTGTATGAGATTGGTATGAGAAACCATATCTAATGTATAATAGAAAGCAACTTCATTTGGTTCTAGGGATGTAAAATGAAATGAAGATTGGACTTCATCTCAGCAAGGGACATATGTTCTTAGTGTGAGAAGAGAGCTTTCTAGTTCAATAAAGATTAACATTGGTATTGCAGAAGTGGAATGAGGGCATCATATATTATTAAAATGATCTAAAACTTTTCTACAGAGACTTAAGGTTTTAATGTCCTGACTGCTGTACAATTGGGTTATAACATTATATCAGTCAAATGTGGTCAGTTAATAATTTGTGCTTCATGTTGATTGAGCTGTTTGAAGGCTTGGCATAATCTGTGATGTGGGACTAAGTATTATCCCCCAACTTTCAAAATAAATTGCTTTAGGAAAAGTGGAACAATTGATAGATTTTGTGGGCGTGTTTCAATTAAATATTAAGTATTACCTGCTTTTGCTGTTTCAAAGTTGAGAGATTTGGCATTTGAATATGTATTTGTGAGATCTTGAAGTGCTGTTTCTATCGAGTTATCTAGATTCTTTTAATAAACAAGTAATTCCCTTTTTGATCTTCTCAGGTAGATCAATGGAAACAAAAGGAGAGTTACCAACTGTTTCTAGGATGTTTTTGTAATTGTCATATTTTTAGATGATCACTTATTGTTTCCACCTATTTTATTTTACTGCAGAATAATGTTTATGAAGCAAGTGCTTCAATTATTCTCCGTACTTCCTTGCTTCTTAATATACATGTATTCCCTTTTGGTCACTGAATTTTTTTTTTTTTTGGAAATTAAGTAATTTGTGTTGGTCTCTGATGTGACTAATGAAAACACTTTTGCCTTAGCTTTTCCATATTTTCACATTCATTCACTATAAACATTGTAATCTTCTTCTGGAGACAATGAAATGATTTCCCCCCACCACTCCCTTTTTTTTTGTCTTTGTTCATGACTTGCAAAGTACCGGAAACTCTTTTAATTACTTTGTTTAATTATTTTGCTTGTTTACAGCAGGTCAGTCTATCACAAGGAACTTCTCTACAGAGGTACCTCCTGTCGCTTGATATTTACTAAGAAAACACTCATTAAGATGATGTGAGAATTTCTTTCTAAATTTCATCTAATCTATAAAGAACCTCTTTTTCCCGCTTCTGGTTTTGATATAGGCAATGGACTCAACAGACTCCCCTGCAGTTTCAGATCTCTCTTTTGCAAAATTATATCCTTCGGTACCTTCGGTTTCATCTTTGTCAAATTCCCCTTTTTCATCCCAAAGTAACTTTCACCCTGCTTCATCAACTCCATCAAGGTGGCCACACCGTTCTTCTGGATACCAGCTATTTCGGCAAGTATCCGATAGCTGGATCCCAGGATTGAAATCACCAAGCAACTGTTCAATATATGAAGACAGGTCCTCTGTTGTCCCTTGTAATAATGAATCCACTAGGGGTTCCCATGGTGGGCCCTCAGATGGTTGGTCTGTGCATGCATTTACTGAGCTATTGGCTTCTTCCCATAGAGAAAGGTGGCCATTTGATACTGAGTTTTTAGGCTTTAGCCATGATAAGATTGCCAGATCTAGTAGCCGCTTGTCATCTTCACCCTCCATTTATATGCAAACTTGTGGGGTATGCTCAAGGTTGTTGACAGAGAAATCATTATGGGGTGGCCAGAAAATTATTGTCAGTAATGAACTTTCTGTGGTTGCTGTTCTGCTTTGCGGTCATGTTTATCATGCTGAATGCCTGGAGAATATTACACCAGAAATTCACAAGTATGACCCAGCTTGCCCTATTTGTACTTTTGGTGAGAAGCAGACTTTGAAGTTGTCAGAGAAGGCATTGCGAGCAGAAATAGAAATGAAGGCACGAAACCACAAGAGATCTAGGAACCGAGTAGTGGATAGTGATCTTGATGGTGACTGCTATATTCGAGCGCTGGAAAAGTATTGGAAATGAAGGAAAAGGTCCTAAATTTGGCCCCAGCACTAGCAAAAATTCGTTAGGAAGGCCTTTCTTGAGGCGACATTTTTCATTTGGGTTAAAGGTATTGAGGTCATCATCAGAGAATCACTCTGAGCTGATAAGAGGTGAACATTTTCTTACTTTGATATGTTGATTGATTGATACAATTATGTTAGAAAATATGGCAACACTAATAAATCCTGCATTTCTCATTCATCCATCCCGAGTTCTCCCCCACCCAACTCCATGCACGAGGTCTCTGTTTTCTGCAGAGGCAGAAAGTCAAGCTGCAGAAAAACTCAATCCCAACTTTTAGTATATAAGATCTTGACCTTTGATCCCTGGGTCTCTTGTGAAGCTTGGCATCTAGCTTTTCCATGCTTTCTAAGGTGGTGAAAGTACTGCTTTTTTGGGAGAGGTGTAAATTCGGTGAGATCTTTAGGATCATTTGTCACAGTCTAAAATTGCGGCCATGATTCATTGAGTTGCGAGATTACATTGTAAAGGATTTTGACAATTCAATATATAGAAGGAAAAAGTTGGTAACAGTCGGAATGCCAAGTGTTTAATTATTATACTTCTGTGTGAATAACAGTGTATGAATTTGTTCCTTGCATTGATCTATTGATTATCATTTTGGATGAAGATATCTCTCTGTATTGCCTAAAGGACGTCTCTAGAACATTATCACTATGGCATCCATTGTCCTATACCCTGTTCATTCTAAATTATGCAACGCTATAGAGACAAAGGCAGGTAGGAGTCTATTCTTTGCAGAGCATTAATGCTGGGAACACCTGGTTTTTCCTGATCAGGACAAGCATTGCTCTAGTTAGGCCAAGTCCGTTTGAGGTCTAGTGGGAGCATGATGCCACATCGTCTCGTGAGACCACTTCAAGTTTTTCGTTGTAAACAAAAATAAAATAAAATGAGGCAAGCCCGATGAGGCCATTTGGCTCTAGAACTAGCTGGACCCGGCTGGATAGGGTATGACTGGAGCAAGGTTGCCTTCGTCTGATTACTGCCATTTGTGTGCTGGCTGGACTCTCTAGAATGATGTCATTTGCACTTGCTGTGAGTCCAGTCTTTAGCAACTTTCTTCTTAGGGAGTAGCTTTAGATCTGTTTGAAGTTTGTAACAAATCTTCATTTTTTTTTACCTTTCGATTTTCATTTCTTAAAGATTGTTTCCAACTTCATTTTTAGCAGCAGAATGTGAGAAAATTACTTGTCGAATCACTAAACTTTTTACCTGATTAGATCTCTAAACTTAAAAATGAAATGATTGAGTACTAAAATGTTGAAGACCGTAACGAATTAATCCCTGTTGTGACATCTGAGATGGATGGAGAGGTGCTGAGTTAACATGATATGTATATTAAAATGTGGAAATGTTAATTGACATATCAGCATATTCGAACACCATTGCGCCACAGTGATGAACTCGATACCTGCACTGGAGACGGCCCTCTTTTCTTCTGTTGGACCAAACATTATAGCTCCTGACTTGATCAAAGTATGTTCCCAACTAAAACCTAGTAACATATGCATTCAAAATTTGACACAAATTTATGTAGGCTCAAATGCTAAGCTCTTGAACATTCTAATGCAGACTGATATTACACATGCCGTGTCTGTGGCTGCTATTATAAGATCTTGCCGCCCTTATTGGAGACCAGCTGCCATAAAATCTTTTTTTTTTTTTTGTTACACTAAGATTTAAACTCGGAATCACCGGGTTGGGGGAGAAGAATTGTGACTACTAAAATCTGTCCCCCCAGGGACAGCTGCCATAAAATCTGCAATTATGATCACAGGCTTAATCCATATATTTTCATAATATTTTACAATATTCATACTTTTTGGTTTTTTTTTAGTTGGAGGAGAAGAATTGTGACTACTAAAATATGTCCCCTTAGGGACAGCTGCCATAAAATCTGCAATTATGATCACAGGCTTAATCCATATATTTTCATAATATTTTACAATATTCATACTTTTTGGTTTTTTTTTTTGGTTGGAGGAGAAGAATTGTGACTACTAAAATATGTCTCCTTAGGGACAGCTGCCATAAAATCTGCAATTATGATCACAGGCTTAATCCATATATTTTCATAATATTTTACAATATTCATACTTTTTGGTTTTTTTTTTTTTTGAAGTCTGTTTTTGACATCTCTTGAAATTGTTTTTTCAGGTTTACTCTTTGACGACTCCCAAAACATCATTGGCGAAAACGCAAATGAAAACAAAGACAACCCCTTTTGACTACGGATCAGGACATGTAAACCCAGTTGCTATTATTGATTTTCTACGTAGCACTCATGCAGACCCATCAGAATTGAAGATCCTTACAGAAAACTTGATGTACTGCAAAACACCTCTGACTTTTCTTTTTTTATTATATTGAAATTTGAACTTGAAATCATCAGATTGGAGAGGGGATTGTGACCACTAAACTGTTCCCTCAGAGACAAACACCTCTTACTTTAACCATCCTTCAATTGGAGTTCCCAACATGAGTGAAAGTCTTACAATTCAGAGAGAAGTCATCTATGTAAGTCAAGGCCAAAAAGTGTATTATGTGAAGGTTGATCAACCAGAAGGTGTTAAGACTAAAGTTGTGCAAGATAATATAAAGTTTGAGAAGACGGGGAGAAAATGGCATATAAGATTTATTTGACACCTTATAAAACAAGCAATGGAGGGTTTGTTTTTTGTGCTCTCACTTGGAGTAATGGCATTCATAAAGTTACGAGTCCAATTGGCCCTAACGTGACTTCTGTTTAGAAATTTACTTTTTTTTTTTATATATCTATAAGAAGACTCGAACTTAACAGGGGGAGGACGGCAAAATTCACCATATTCTGATATCTCAGTCTTTCCTATATTCATTCAACTTTGGTTTTTTGTCACGGGCTGCACGATTTCCTTTATAACAAATTACATATGAGACATTAACGAAGCATGTGTAATATTAATTTTGAAAACAAAAAACTTATTCAAGCTTATTTTATATAATAAATATAATTTAATTCAACATATATTAAATCCTAAGTTGGGTCACTTTTGTTTGATTTCTTAACAAATTTTACTTATCGAACTAATATATTTCTCCGGAATATAAAATTAAAAATTTTTGACCAACATATATTGCTTACCCTATTTTATGAAATAATTCAAAATATAAGATATTTATTTACACTGTGTCTATTTAAACTATTTACTGATTTAAAAAAAAAAAAAGAAGAAGAAGAAATTGGTTTGTGTTGTTTTTTTCTTTTTTTCAAATTGAAGCGTCTTTTTAAACCACAATTTTATTTGAACTGTATTTCTATTTTATTTTTCATTTCTATTTTCATTTTTTGACGGTTACATATTTTGTTTGGGCGAGGGGTAAGATAGCCGTTGACATTTTGAATTACCAAAGTACCCCCAAAATGACAGCTGTAAAGTTCTAAACGTTGTATTGTAAATAGCGGAGAGATGAACAGAACTCTACAGAGTAGAGAGAGGGAGGGAAGAGGGAAGAGCGTTGGGGGAAGAATGAATCAAGAGCGGTCAAAATTTTCTCATTCTAACGGTTTATTGTATAAAGATTTGAATTTAAATTATTATTACTTTATAAAAACCTCATCAATCTACGATTGAAAATCTTTATTACTGTCGCATAATCTTTCTAAATTCTCTCTCTCTCTCTCTCTCTCGTATTTTGCTTTCTTGACCTTCGATCCGGCAAAAAGAAACTGGGTTTTGTCTCGCTTCTCCTCTTAAAGATTACATCATCCCAAAGGTTGCAAATTCCTCTGTTTTTATTTCTTTTTTTTTTGATTCGATTGTGGGATTTTGTATTTCTTTGAATTGTTTTGTTTGAAATTAATTTCTTAAGTTCTATTTATGATTTTGCCTTAAAGATTTGAAATTTGAAATTCTTTTTGTTTTGTTTAATTATATTTAGGGTTTATCTGCCTCTTTCTTAAAAAAAATTCTCATCGTTTTTCTCGGTTGGCATGTGATTTTTTTTTGTTTTTACCGTATCTGGATTTTGTCTGACTACTCCGATTCGAGCACTATGGGACTCGTTTTAGGAGTTTGCTTTCCTAAATCATTTTTCATTATTTTCATGGCTTGAACTCCAAACCTTTGATTAAAGAATAGAGTGTCCGATCACTTAATCAAAAGAGTTTATTTTGATTGGCATGTGATTGTGAAGGATGTAAAGATTAAAGCGCTCTTATTGCTTATCATAGTTCTTATCTTCTCTTAGTTATTTATTTTATTGATTAATGTTTTCTTGATAGGTTATTAATAAGGGGTCACTGCACTGTACTTTGGGGTCTTAACTTCAAACTATTTAATTTTATTTTTATTCTTTATATTCTCCTGAAACATTTTATCAAATATTTCCAATTGGTTACTCATACATCCTCCAGTTTTCTTGATTTGGCCAGGACCATAAGAAATTCCCCATTTCCCCTCTTTAAAGATTTTCTTGCATTAATTGGAACCTTGTGGAAGAATATTGCAAATGAAGCTTAAGTTGGTCAATGGTAATGTTTATGTTTGGGACTTGACTTGGTCTTAGTATGTTATCTGATTATTAATTTATTTATTTGCTTAACGTGTTGTTTGGCTAACGTTGTTTATTTGTTGTTAGACAATTCGGGCATATTCTTTAAAATATGGGAAGCTTTTGTTCTAGAATAATTATGATGGCTTTCTGTCTGACAACCTTTGTTTGTGCTTTCAAGTTTTGAGAAATGGAAAAAATGCTGGATTGGTTTTCTAGGCCTGGCCTTTTCGTACTGATTTCTAAATGTTTTCCCTTTTGTATTCATAATTCAAATTGTTGACTCTTCAATTGATCTTTTTGATCTGATTTGTCTTTGCTGAAAGTGTTAGGCAAGTGCTGCAACTCTTTGGGTGGAGTTTCCAAAGACTTTCTTTCTGAGTTTGACGATATTTGATTCTAAACCACTTACTTTCACTTTTGAACCCCATCTTATGTTTTGGGTCACTACACTAAGAGTGCTGATGAGTGTGCAACTGCTATACCTTTAGGAGAACTCAAAATTCAAGTTTGATCCTAGGTTGCATGAAAAAGTGCTAACTGTAAGTATCAACTACGTACTCTCAATTGGTTAATATCTCCTCTCACAGTCATTTGTTATTCATACATCCTCCACTTTCCTGATTTGGCCTTTCCCAGTTTCTTGCATTAAATGGGAACCTTGTGGAGGAATATTGAGAATGAGGTTTGAGTTGGTCAATGGTAATGTTTATCTTTGGCACTTGACTTGTACTTAGTATACTACCCATTTATTTATTTGCTTAACTTGTTGCCAGGCTAACATTGTTTATTTGTTGTAGCCAAATTCGGTCATATTCATTGAAGAACAGGAAATTCCTGTTCTCGACTAATAACGAGGATGTCCATGTGACTTTCTGTCTGACATAATCCTTCTTTGCGCACTCAAGTTAAGGGAAATTGAACAAAAGCTGGATTCATTTTCTGGACCGCGCAAATCGGTACTAATTTCTGCATGTTTTCCATTTTGTATTCAAAACTCAAGTTGTTGACTATTCATGTTTTTTGTTGGGCAAGTGTTGAAACTCTTGGGGTGGAGCTTCTGCAGACTTTCTCACTGAGTTTGATGATATTTGATTCTAAATGCAGGTCATCCTATTCATCTTTTGATTACTTATATCATTTTTAGGGTTGTCGTCTTGGTTTATTTGCGGGTTACTATAATAATAATAACAAACTGAATTTTAATTCTAACATTTTAGTGTCGGTCTTTTAAAAGACAAATTAAAAAAATATAGAGAAAAGAAAATAAATTAATAAAAAAAGAAAAAAGAAAGAAGTATATATATATATATATATATATATATAATAAAATAAAAAGAAAATGAAAATGAAAAAGAAAATTGATAAATAAATCAATAGAAAAATATATAAAATATATTGGTTTAATTTGTGCAGATTTTTCTACGTTATCAATTTCTATCCAAAACTATTTTTTTTTCTAAACCCTTAGTTTCCATATTTTTACGGATAATTTGCATCCAAGTTTTTAACGATTTAGTTTTATATTTTACTAAATCTCTTATATTTAAGTTATCGGTTCTTCTAACCGATACATTTTTGGGCTTTCTTTGTACATGAACCATCTCAGACGACACTCTCTTATCTTATCCACAATTGAACTAATTTCCAATTTGTTACGAATTTTTTATTTATAATTTTATCTCTTCTAGTTTTTTCATACATCCACCTAAATATTCTCGTTTTTACTACATTCATCTTTTGTTTTTTTTTTTTTTTTGTTATTTAATAGTCCAACACTCAGTACCATACAATAGTACATATCTAACCGTGATTCTATAAAACTTTTCCTTCAAATGCAATTGTATCATACGATTGCAAAAAACTCCGGATGTCATTCTTCATTTCATCCAATTTGCTTGAATCCTATTATTCACATCTTCATCTATATTGCCATCATTTTAAATGAAAAATCTAGATATTTAAATCGTTCACTTTTGGATACATTTTGCTCATCTAAGCTGATTGTTTATTCATCATTCTGATAATTGTTACTAAATCTACATCTCATATATTTGGTTTTTTATCTACTCAATCTAAATTCTCTAAATTCCAATATAAATATCTATAACTCTAATTTAGCGCTAACACACTCTCTAATTTTATCAACCAGTATTATATCATTTGCGAAAAGTATATATTATGATATTTTATTTTGGATATTTTTTATAATTTCATTTATCACTATTGCAAAGAGGATGAAACTTAATACTGAATCTCGATGGAGTCCAATATAATGAGGAAACTATCGCTCAAATCTCTACAAGTTCTTACGCCGATTACACATCCCTCATACGTATCTCTAATGAGATTAATGTATCTCAAAAATATCCTTTTTTTCATCAACGCCCACCACAATAAGTTTTTAAGAACTTTTTCATATGCTTTTTCGAGATCAATAAATACCATATGTAGATTTCTCTTCTGTACTCTAAATTTCTCCATTAGATATCTTAACAAGTGGATTATTTTCATTATAGATCTTTTTGACATAAATTCAAATTAATTTTATAATATTTTTATCTTCTATAATTTTATAGTATGACTCATAAATTTAATTGCTACTTGTTTAAATCTTATGATCATGCTTGCTAACCTCAACTTACTTACGTTTTGGATCACACTATACATGAGTGTGCAACTGATATATCTTTTGGAGAACTCATATATCTTTTGGATCACACTAGTTGTGACTGTTATGTTTATGCCCTTCTGGCTTCCGGATTTGTGGATCTAGTCGTTGAATCGGGTCTCAAGGTTCGCTAAATTGTATTCTTTCAACGGTTATTTTGTTTCTAAAATAGTCACCGTAAAATCTTTTTTTTTTATTATAAGATCGTGAAAATTAAAAAATATACATACTTACAAAGATTTGAATATTAAATTTCAGGAAAAACATTTACCGATGTCCTTACAAGGACCGGTATAAAACCTTTGTAGTTCTTTTTCCATAGATTTTTTAACTTCTATAATAACGGAATCTGTAAGTGATCAATAAATGTAGTACACACCCATTTTGTGCAATTTATTGCCGCTTTATCCTAAATCTTTCTCTTTCTTTTTGTTGATTGTATCTTCGGCCTGTTAAAACAGCCCAACGATCTTACCCACGATGGACGGTGCTGGAGGAAGTCATAACAGATTGGAAAGGACAACAACTTCACTGGGAGGCATCTCCATACTCACAGGCAACAAGAACGTTGAATCCATTCTAAATTCCGATGTTCTATTTTTGATTTTTCCCGGTGAATAGCACTAGCAGAATTTTATACTTGCAATCCCAAATTTTTTAGGCTTTGCAAAAATGTGGCAGATCATATGCCTCTTTCATGTTTCGTTGGTTCTTGATATTAGTCATAGACGACATAATGATAATAAATTTGATTGTGTGATACAGAATTTGTAGCCCTCTGGTAAGGAATAATAAACCAGAGTTGGCGGGTCCAGGGCCCATCATTTTTACGGGCTTAGTGGCCATTTAGGCCCCTAGATTCTTTTTTTTTTTTTTTGTTACATAGAGATTTGAGTCTAAAATCACCAAATTAAAGGAGAGTGTTGTGATCACTAGGCTGTCTCCTTAGGGACTAGGCCCCTAGATTCCTACCTGCCATATACTCATATTTGATAGCCCAACAAGGCCAATGAATTTTGGCTCAAGCGGCAACAACTCTCCTCCCCTTGTAATAGACTCGAGTTCAAGTCTCACTGTGAGCAAAAAAAAATAGCCCAACAAGAGTACTCAAATTTTACGTTAGATACACCAATAACCTGTGGATGTAACGATCGGACTTTAAATCTCTTTAATCAATATCTCGAATTTGAATATTGAGAATGGAAAGACAAGGATCAGGAGAGTCAATTTCTTAATGGGTCTCATAATACTCGGTCAAATTAGTTGGGTTAAATCAGGATTTCAATTAGCGGCAAATATTCACTTACACACAAAAAAGGATTAGATACGGTGTTGGCCCAATATTGTTTCATTTGGGCCTACTTAAGTCCACCCCAAAACTAGAATACCCAATACGCGGGGAAAGTGGGAAGCTTGGACAATTTAGGTATATATACATATTTTTAAATAAACCACCGGTTTTCGGTTACTACGTTTGATCTGATTAAATTTGATTCAAACAGAGAACAATTTGGATAAAAGGAGAAAGAATTAGACAATGTGATTTTTTTTTGGGGGGGCATTTGCATTGTAGATGTAAATTTTATGGTCTTCATGCAATTGGCAAAAATAAATAAACAAATATATAAATATTCATATATTAAAAAATACCACTTATGAATATACTGTGATAGAAGAGAAAGAGAAGAGAGGCATTTTACTATTTCTGACATGAATAGCATGCCACTTATTTTACCTTTGCAGTTAGTAGTTACCAAGTATAGACACCAAAAAGGAGTAACAGAAAGAAGTATCAGTCACCACCCAACAAAAAATGGCTTATTATTGGGAAACAAATGTGCATTCCCTGTTGTCTCCTCCTTTTCCTCCGCCCAAAACCCAAGGAAAATGGTGACAGAACAAACAGCCTCCAATCCTATCATTCATTCATTCCTTGTTTTTTTTTTTTTGGTACCATTCATTCCTTTCAACCCCAACAAAAAAGGAACAAGAAAAACCCCCACCTTTTTTGGCTCTGACTCCTAATCTGTTCTTTCCTCCTCACCAAGGAGGAAAATGAAGATGGAAGAGAAACGTAGAGGACCTCTAATACATTGTCCAGCCATGGCACTCCTCGCGATTCTTTTTTGCATCTTCTTAGGTAGTAGTAGACCAGTTGTCCTTGTCTCCGCCTCCACCACCCCTGCCTTCTCTCCCCATGACAACCACCTTATAGATTGTGGAGCGGACAATTTGGCAACTCTTCCTGATGGAAGAATTTTCAAGACAGATCAACAAGCTGCAAATTATTTAGAGTATGATGGTGAACATAAATTCTCTTCTCAATCAGCTGATGATGTTCCAAGCGCCCTCTATTCCACAGCGAGCGCCTTTTCCAAGGCAGCAATTTACACTTTTAGCATTACTACTGCAGGTTGGCATTGGATACGCCTTCATTTCCATGCTTTTAGGCATGATAAAATTAATCTCTTTGAAGCAAATTTTACGGTCACAGCAGACAATCTTGTTCTGCTCCGTAACTTTGGTCCAGACCGCAGCACTCCGGTGGTGGTCAAGGAGTACCTTGTCAATGTGACAACAGAAAAACTAGAAATCAAATTCATTCCTGAGAATAACAAGGTGGCTTTTGTTAATGCCATCGAAGTTGTTTCTGCCCCGGATTACCTAATTGAGGATTCTGCTAGTAATCTCACTGGAGGTGGACAAGTTGGTGGACTTTCTAGTCGTTCATATGAAACTGTATATCGACTCAACATGGGGGGTCCTCTTTTGACCTCATCAAATGACACACTAGGAAGGACATGGGAAAATGATGAGAGGTACTTGAATTCCACGCTTCTTGCCAAGAATGCATCGGTGTCTCCTAGTGTGATTAAGTATCCGGATGGGAAATCTCTGGATAAGTACATTGCGCCTAGTTTGATCTATGCATCTGCGCAACAGATGGGTGATGCCAACATGGCCAGTCCTACTTTCAATGTCACTTGGGACTTCAACACCACAAGTGGTTTTTCGTACCTAATCCGTCTGCATTTCTGCGATATTGTCAGCAAAAGTCTCTATCAGCTCTACTTCAATGTGTTTATCAATCAGCAAATGGCAATGGCCGGATTGGATTTATCGAAAGAAACTATGGCTTTGTCCACTGCATATTACAGAGACATTTATGTTGATTCTGCAGTAGTGTCTGAAAAACTTAAACTTCAGATTGGTCCAAACAATGACAAAGAAGGAGATTCAAATGCGATTATTAATGGTGTGGAGGTATTGAAGATGAACAATCAGGTGAACAGTTTGGATGGATTCATTGGTGCTGATGGTAAAAAGGCCGCAGCTGGTGGCTCAAGCAAGACGGTGGTTGCTGCAGTTGGCTTAGCAATGATGTTTGGAACCTTCGTGGGTCTTGGTGCCATGGTGATCAAGTGGCAGAAGAGACCTCAAGATTGGCAGAAGAGAAACAGCTTCTCTTCATGGTTGCTTCCAATCCATGCAGGCGACTCAAGCTTCATGTCAAGCAAGAACTCACTTGGCTCACAGAGGACAAGCACATTCTTTTCATCCACTTTCGGCCTGGGTAGGTTCTTCTCTTTTGCGGAGTTACAAGAAGCAACCAAAAACTTTGACTCAAGTGCCATAATTGGTGTTGGAGGCTTTGGCAATGTATACCTTGGCGTGATCGATGATGGAACAAAAGTTGCTGTCAAGAGAGGAAACCCTCAATCCGAACAAGGCATAAACGAGTTCCAGACTGAACTTCAGATGCTTTCCAAGCTGAGGCACAGGCATTTGGTGTCACTTATTGGCTATTGTGATGAAAACTCTGAAATGATATTGGTTTATGAGTACATGTCCAATGGACCTTTCAGAGATCATTTGTATGGTAAGAACCTTCCACAACTGTCTTGGAAGCAAAGGCTTGAAATCTGCATTGGAGCCGCTCGCGGTCTTCACTACCTACACACTGGTGCTGCACAAGGCATCATTCACCGCGATGTGAAGACAACAAACATTTTGCTTGATGACGCCTTTGTTGCTAAGGTAGCAGACTTTGGCCTCTCGAAGAATGCCCCCACAATGGAACAGGGTCATGTCAGCACTGCAGTGAAGGGTAGCTTTGGCTACTTGGATCCTGAATACTTCAGGAGACAACAATTGACTGACAAATCAGATGTTTACTCCTTTGGAGTCGTTTTGCTTGAAGCACTTTGTGCAAGGCCTGCTATTAATCCTGCATTGCCTAGAGAACAAGTCAACTTGGCCGAGTGGGCAATGATGTGGAAGCGAAAGGGTTTGCTTGACAAAATCATTGATCCTTTCCTTGTTGGCACCATCAACCCTGAATCAATGAAGAAATTTGCTGAGGCTGCTGAGAAGTGCTTAGCTGACTATGGTGTTGATAGGCCTTCAATGGGAGATGTTTTGTGGAACTTGGAGTATGCATTGCAACTTCAAGAGTCCTCTGCACATGCCAAGACCGAAGAAACTTCTACAATTGCCGTTGGGGGCTCCGTTACCCCTGCAATACCTGACCATAGCCCCGTGGCTTTGCCTCAAGAGACAAACAACACACCAGCTCAAGTTCCAGTCATTGAAGATCACTCAGGGACAGCAATGTTTGCCCAATTTGCGGCACTCAATGGTAGATAAATCTTAAGCTTTTGACCACTGATTCAAGGACTAAATCACTCGTATACATAATCCCCCACATAATTTATAAGCATATATACAGTGGTTTTTTTTTTTTTTTTGGGTTTCATGATTAATCACTCCTCAATTGTTTCAAATCCCTGTCATTTCAATCTTTTATTTCATGAAAATCATATTTATGTAATTTTTTACTTTTCTTGTTGTATGAATTACTCACCGGAAAGTATATGGCTCACGGTATATTCTAGCTTTATAATGTTATTCAAAAAGATAGTGCAAGTAAGAAGCATTTTACCATAAACCGTGTTAGAACAAGCTATTCTTCCATACTCGGGTTAGAGCCATAAGAATCACCTCATCCTTTTACCCCAGAAAAAAAGGAGTCAAAAACTATATAAACACCCAACGTGATAATTCATCTTAACGTCTTTTAATTTTTTTTTTTTTTTTTTTTGCTTGATCTGAAATATATTTTAATTAAATCAAATTGATTCAGATTTAAAAGACGCAAATTCATCTGATTCTTAACTTTTTTGATTCTTTATTGTTTCATTTATGCTAGCATTATAAAAGGGTGTGTCGACATGAATGAAATACTATTTCTATCTTGTTATTTTTTGGGGGCTATTTTAACTTCAAAAAACAGAAAATTTTTTTCAGCTTTATTTATTGGGTTATTGGGATTCAAATTTAGGGCCAGAGAAGTTGAACAGAAGCAGGGGCATCATGTAAAGCATGTAGAAAGATCCAACTAGAAGGCTCATGTTTGATCATAACTGTGTGGCCAATGATTGTGTCAATTCAATATTTGACTGGTTGGCAGGACTTTTCTAACCTTTTAGAGATGCTTGGATACCATATTTCAAAATGAACATACTTCAAGAAGTTATTAAAAATTCAAAAAATTAAAAATAAAAAAAAAAACTTTTTTCCGATTGCTTAGTAACAGATCGAGTATCGTTATTAATTAATTCTGATAATAAAATTTTAAAAAAACAACACAATACCAATTGAATTTTGTGCATTTTATGGTTGAGGTCTGTACTATGTAAATATACTATAATTAAACGGCGGATTCAACTGAATGTGGGGTTGAATATCCTTAAACATGATTGAGATTCGAATCTCGCTGGAAGCATCAGGTTCTCATGTGTATGGAGCATTCTCCGTTGAGAGACCCACCCTCCGAAAGGAGTCACTACAGCGGTCGGTCTGGATTAGTCGGGGTGAAACCCGGGATACCGAACGGTGTCCAAAATATGGTATCAAAAAAAATATATACTATAATTTTTTTAAAGATTTGGTTAAACCATAATGCATTATTATTCCAAAAATCTATATATATATTTAAAAAAAAGTGTAAATGTGAAGATCTATAAATATATGTTTTCGGTGTTAACTCTTTTAAATAATTTTGGAATTCGAAACTTAGTAATAAAAAAAAGAATTAGATTGTGAGAACTCACCTATATTGAACTCAACAATGATAAAAAACGAATTAGGATTTCGGATATTAATTAATTATAATATATATATATATATATATATATATATATATATGAGAACATACGGACCGGCATAAGTAGCACAATTTCTATAGAAGAAGAAAAATTTTGGATATTGTCAACATCGAGGGAGAGAGAGAGAGAGAGAGAACATTAGGTCAAATTAATGAGGGCTCCACACTTATTTTTTCCTGACCAGAAGACCCCATGCTAAAGGATTTGGCATCATATGGCCATGCTCACGAGTGGTCACCGACCACCCATGGTTACTAGTATTTGAACATGAAAGAGGTCGGTTTTCAAAGTGAGATCCCAATAATAATAACCAAAAATCGGATCCAACCTTGAATCAAAAAGACCAAAATGATCACAGTTGATCTGTCATTTTTTTTATTTGATCATTGTATCTGAAAATCTAACTGATCCAACTTAAATAGTTATAAAGTTTAATTAAGGGTCAGTTCTCTTGATTTCTATTTTTTTATTTTCAAAACTTAAATTTATAATATTAATTAAAAAATTTTAATACTCGCCAATCAAATTACAATAATCTATGATTACAAAATCGATGAAAATCATTCAAATCAAACCGATCCCATACGAAGACTAGAACGAGAAAAAGAAGAAAGTTGGAAGACTTAAAAGAGGAAAGAGCATCCCAATATGGTTTAAAATTTAGGATTTAGAATTTATGATTTACCAAACTAAATTTAAATTTAAAATTTTTATCATATTTAGGTGGGTATTGATATCCATGATCATTAAATCCATATATTTAATAATAGTAACCGACCATTCTACAATCAGATCAGGTCACATGAAAAGGGAATGATCATTAAATAATAATTTAAACAATCGCCGATTAATGCAAATCAGTACCTACGTGGAAAGGTTCGAATGATCCTATCCGAACCCAAAACAAAACTTTCCTAAACCAAACCCAAAAACCATGTGTTCAGACAAAAGCCCTTGTTTTGTATTTTTTTATTAAGGGCTTTGTAGGCAACACACAATTATCGATTTCCCCCAAAAGTGGTTTTTCTCTCCTGTCCCATTGACGTGTGAGCTCTTATCCCCAATTGTTTATTCCAATCTTAACAATTTCTCATTTCTAGTCCTCACTATATATATCCCTTAAAACCAAGACCCTTTATTCCTCATGCCCTCTCTCTCTCTCTCTCTCTCTTCGTAGTTCAACATGGAGAAGGAAACTGATGGCTTGACTTTTGATATGGGGTCATTGAAGATCAATCTTCCAAAAAAGTAAGAATAATTTCATTTTCAAATGATCAGGCTCATTCAGGAAACATTTTCTTTTTCTTTTTATTGCAAAATGTGATGTGGGGTTTCTTCTTCCTCTTGCATTTGATCAGGAGAGGATTGTCAATGTACTACTCAGGTAAATCAAGATCATTTACATGCATGGCGGACGCAGAGTGTTTGGAAGATCTGAAGAAACAAGAACACCATAGAGAGGCTAAGAAGAGGAAGCTGCAATGTACATCGTCAGATAGGCAACCAGGCATGCAGGTTCCTCCTCTGCCATGTCGACGCGTGTCGAGTAGCACCCATTGTACCAC
Organism: Dillenia suffruticosa; assembly: GCA_033439265.1. NCBI lineage: Eukaryota > Viridiplantae > Streptophyta > Magnoliopsida > Dilleniales > Dilleniaceae > Dillenia > Dillenia suffruticosa. The sequence goes on along the minus strand of JAVTVX010000008.1, from coordinate 1,904,517 downwards.
CCCTTGTGTTGGGGCCTGAAAAATTGAATATTTGGGTTATAGCGGCAATGGTAGCAGAGAGATGATTCATCTTTTCTGGTTAGCAGCAATATTCAATCTTTGACTAGATGGTGTCTTAATCGAGATATATGGCTTCAAACCACAAGGAAAAATCTCTGCCCAGAGCAAAATATTGTACAGCATCATTCATATCCATCATAGCATCACAAACTCGTCCCAAAGGCAATAGTTATACAGAAATCAGTATATGCCCTCGTGATAATTGTCAGAGGTAAATGGGTTAATTAAAAAAAGCTCCACCCTTTAATCAAGCCAAAAGAAAAATTAAAAAATATATATATATATATATAGATAGGAGTGGATGAATTCAGAATGCATACCCCATAAATTTTTCTAAAAATAGGAAATAGAGGTCTAAAAGAAACTTTCAATAGTAATGCTAGAAATAGATAAGTTACAACAATGTAACCGTGGATAAGGTGGATTCAACACCCACAACTTAGTGTGGCATCTTCACCAATGCATTCTCATCTGCTGCCAAAAGATATCCTTGGAGCCAAATTGTCCAAAGAGTTACCTTCAAGTTGCTGGGACTTGTGTTCTGTGTTAATGCAGCGAAATATCAAGGCATATGAATCAAAATCATTTTCCCACAACACTCATTGCCCTGGTACTAGAACCCTGAGAAGGGCAAGTGGCTTTACCCCGGCCTATATAGAAGAAGAAAAAAATGGTCATCTATAACCTGCGCTTGAATGTGGCCAAGCATTATGATGCATGACTGACTGTCACGCTTCCGAGCAAGAGCAACCATTTTGCTGCAGTATTTAGGTAAAGCACAGGAAACAATCTCAACATTGCCAACTTCCAATACTTACATGTCCAACTCTGTTAGATTAGGAATGGTACAAGTAGTCACTACACCTAGCAACAAAGAAAATGGGCAAGGGGGAACCAATGCTCTATATAACTGAAAAGACAAAATGCTATCCAGAGACCTAAAAATAACAGTTACCTGAAAGTTCCGAGGATCAAAAGAATCACAATTAGTCTCTAATGATACAAAATTAGGATGTAGACTCCCGAAAGGAGTTAGGAACTAATACGATTTTCTCTTCTTTCCAATTTCTAAAACTCCATCATCATCAAGCATAACAATGTCGTCACCATCCTCATCAAGCTCTTCCACTATCTTGTTATTGTTAGTCTCAGCAATTCTTGTAACACTTGATCTGGTGACCGATATATCAGAAAATTTTCTCTTCTTTGCGGCATGAATTTCAGCTGGAACTTCTACTATCTCATTGTCTTCTTCCAACTCAACTGCAACTGCTTGAGATGCATCTGACGCACTCTCACCATTGCCAACAGATTTAGCATTTTCCTTTTCAGGTTGAATGGCTTGTGTCCATCCAGATAGAAGCATTCCATCAGGTTCCTTCTCCTCATCGAATTCCTCCCTGCACAATGGTGCCACAAATATGGTAAATATCTAAACAACATGAAAGCTTCAAAACTAAGAACAAAAACACATAAGATAACTGACACAAAGTTCTGTTTCATGCATACATCCATAAATGTTCCAATGACAAATTTCCAAAAGCCAAGGGAGTTGCATAAAATGATATGGACAAACAAGAAAATATCAATTACATTTAATTTGCATAAAATGGAGAATTCAAATTAATAAGGCTATTGCATAATGAAAAAAGCAGTGGGACTCCTCTGGCTCCACTGCTCACATGAAGCAGAAAATTGACTTTGCTTTGTAAACACCAATATCCAGTCTAAAGCCGGATGAACACAGGAAAATGTATTTTGAGAGCTAAGATAGCCCTTTCAAAGGCTTCAGATGAACAGGAATGTAGCTTTCATGTAAACTCTTGTCAATATAATCAGAAACAGACAGCATAATTATATAAAATTTTAAAAAAAAATAAAATAAAATAAAATCCTTCATCTACCACCAGATGTCAATTGCAATCCGCTCTGCATGCTAACGAAATAAAGAATCCTTTCAGCAAAAGTTAAGTTGGCCATGCTTTGTTACATTATAAAACAATTAAAACACATCCCTAAGATGGTATCAGAGCAAGACATCCTAAATTCAAGTCATGCCGGTCCCATTTCACCCCCATTTAAAAACTTCATGTACTTGGATGTGTTACCTAACATGTGAGGGGGAATATTATGAGATAAAATTAATAATAACTCACTCCATAAGCTTGACCATTTGGGGTTGATATTGTTTCACAAAATCTAAGATGGTATAAGAGGGGAATTTGTTTTCATTATTTTGATATCTCAACATTTTTGCATCCTAATGCATGTCATAATGCAGCAGAGGAGTACAACCGGAGGTCTTATAAGCAATTAAAGGACAATAGAGGAGGGCACAGAGTTGCATGTTGAACAATTAATTTAACTGCTTAACAGCTAATGTACAACATACACACAATCTTCAAACATGTTTGACAATTCAAAGACAAACCTGTGTTTTATGTTGATGTTGCATACGAGCTCTTGCTGAAGATCCTCAACTGTGAGAATTGTTCCACCCTTGACTGGAGAGGGAAGCTCAGATAGCACCTGATACAAAAGAACAATACACATTATCTTTTGACAACAGAAGTCTCAAGCATGAAATAATGCAAAAGAGAGCAAGATGCACACCTTTTCAAGGTTTGCTGCATAATTTGCGACCATATCTTCATCAAGGTCATCACCAACCTCATACAGAAGGGCAGATCCATGCATAATCAAGGGCAAACTCATTCCAAGCTTAGCTTTGACTATCTTTTCAACGAAATCTCGTAACTTCGAGCGGTGGGTATTGATCTCAAGTGACAATGGGGTCTAATCAATCATATTAAATGTAGTTAGCAGTAATAAATGAAAACTAATGAATGAAATTTTGCATCAACAATGGTAGGAAGAAATAAAAATACCTCAGAACAAACATAACAAGACTTATTGGGCTCAAAGGGTTCCACTGGCATAAGAAGCATCTTTCTTGATGGATGCTCCAGACAATACGTCATCCTGCATTGACATTTGGACTGATTAGTCTGCCATCAGATCAACAATGGTTCACACTACTATCCCACTTCAATGAATTACTCTAGAGACAATATCTTCCCATTTCATATTCTTGCTAAAACAAACTCGTTGTCTATTTCCCAGAAAAACATCCTAATACACACACACACACACACACACACACACACACACAGGCACACAATGCAAATTCCTCTCCTTTTGATGAGGAGATGAAAACTTCATATGACCTTGTTCCAACTTTGGCCACCTCAATCAATCACATATCTCCATTAAAGTCCACATGTAAACATTATTTCATCATTCAAGAAATTTAACATCAACCACATGATTCGCACGACAGCTAACAGAACATGAGTCCTTGAATTAGCTTATAATATTGGTAAATGCTTCAGCACTTGCAGGAAGAACAAGTATGTTATAAAAAGTTCACACGGTGCTTAAAACAACCAACTAAACACATGGGGGTTCAAAGGTGGGCAATATGTAACGGCCTTATTTTCTTTTCTATTTTTTAAGAGGAAGCTGCTAGTAGGAATTCAGCCTGAGACATTTAGTAAAGATGCAAGCAACTTTACAAGCTACAGGAATGAGTATGCATATGGGATTTAAAAAAAAAATGTAACAGCCAGTGAAATTGGACTATGTCAGCATTTAAGAAAGTTAAATAGAAGCAATAACTTGGAAACAGAAAAAGCAGCAGACAAGGAAAAGAAATTTAGTGGCACCTATAATTGCTTGCATCCCGTTGCAGAACCTTTATAGCCTCAATCACAATTAATCCAGCAATGACGGCATTTGTTGTTGCAACAGCATGCACAATATTGCCAGCAATACCTTTGGCTTCAAAAAGACTATGCAAAGGAATCCCAAAAGAGGCAGCCCGTATATTTGCAGCAGCAGTAACAAATTCCACAGCCAACTGATCATCTTTATCAAAGCTCAAATTTCCAATATCCTGATATCAGAAAGAACAATAATATAGGATAATTCAAAATGTGGAACACAAAAAGATGGAGAAAACAAAGGGTATACAAACCTTTTCTCTTTTGACAAAAAACAATTTAAGAGCCTCAAGAAAGACTTTTGAATTTTCCTTAAGGCTCCATATTTCCTGTGGATTCTTCAGACCAAGAGATGTCATTGCAGATATTGATGCTGGATCATCGGTTTTCCCCTTCTCCACATCTCCATTTGGTTGAGTCAGTTCATCAGAAAGTACATCTCTACTGTATAGGGGCTTTGGTCTATTACGATTTTTCCACGTTTCTTCATTTGATAGAGCAACTTCGATGTTATAACCAAACACGTGATCAAATATTCTCCTCCCATACTGCTCAATTTTTTCATCTGTTTTACGTTCAAATACATTGTCTGCAGGTTCTGAAGACCCAGCAGCATCACTGGAACGTTCATTTAGATCATTCGCCTGATTCTTGTCACCAAACAGCTTTGCAAAAAGCAAGTCCTTTGCCCACACAATACAGTGAACAAACTGGATAATTGAAGCAATTAAGTCAACACCTTGTGCAGGCAAAGAGAACAGATAACCCATTTTTTTTATAGTAATAGAAGGATGTGGAATATGAATTGTTTTCACATTCCTGAACGAAAATATAAGAGCTAATACCATTTCATGTTTCCATTACAAGTACCAAAAAGGCTTTGAATCTCAAGAAATCAATATTTTATTCCATCTCATCCTGTCATTATCTGGGAGTAAAACTATCCCCTGTTGTTTGGGTTGTGTGTGTGTGTGTGTGTGTGTGTGTGTGTGAGAGAGAGAGAGAGAGAGAGAGAGAGAGAGAGTGAGAGAGAGAAAGAGAGAGAGACAGAGAACAACCAAACAATAAAAAGCCAACACCAACAGGAACCACAGGAAATTATGTGAAAAACGCATCATAGTATTTGACACATGCACATCCATACTCCTCAAAAGCCAGAGATGCAAAATACACTAAACCAAACCCCACCCCCTTCTTAAACACGCAATCCATTCATTAAGGACAATCATAAGGCATGCACATAATAACTTTACCTTTGATGGAGTGCTAGTAATAGTACAAACAGGATAACTTTTGGGAGCAGGCTTCGGTTGGCACTCGTAGCATTCTGTTTTACCCTTCACATGCACAGTGACCTGCATCCAACACATCAAAACAATGGAGCAACAATGATCAGGAAAGTTTCGGCAACAGCCTACTCAAAATCATCAGCAGCAACTCAAAAATTTCATAAGCAAGAGCCTTTTAAAAGGATTTTAATAAAACAAAATAAGAGGTCCACTGCTGATGACATTTGAAAACTCAGAAAAGGATGTCACATGATCAAATGTAGGCATTTGAACTTCAAAAAGAAAAGGAAAACAAATGTCTCCAATTAATTTCATAATGGAAAGTCAAATTATCCATGAGAACAGAAACATCCTGCATCCCCATCCAATGTCTCCAATTAATTTCATAATGGAAAGTCAAATTAACTCCATATTTCTGCAATTAAATCGGTTTGTTGGAGTGGCACATACACCTCAGAAAGATACTGCATGAAGGTTCCTCGATTTTTCATCATTATCATACAACCAGAGGTTGATTCCTCCCAAAACAAACTGCTAAGGTGATAAATACTAGAAAAAACCTGTGGATTAATTAGCAAATGGTATACAGATGCCAATAAAAAAGGATAGGCACATCTTCCAACTTAAATTCAGTTTAAAAGAAATGAGATCACTTGCAGAAACAAGCTCTAAAGTCACCTGTCCTAGAAAGCCGGTGGTTCCACTTTCAACCAATGGTACATCAGCAGCCAAGCAGAGGCGGTTCACATGTCGCCTTGCATCTAAGTTGTCAAGTCCATTCAGAACAACACTAAATTGTTTAAAGAAATCAACATTGAAATCAGGATCCTTAACATTTGCATGGTAAGGAGTAATTTTTATGTGTGGCCTAAATTTTAAGACGGCATCACGAGCAACCTGGGTTAAGACAGATATCAAGCAGATTTCAAGACATGGAACTTGCAGTGAACCAACAAAGACAGTGGGATAAAATGCACTCACCTTTGCCTTTGATTGCCCAACATGAGATTGACGGAACAAAAATTGTCTGTTCAAGTTACTGACTTCTATTGTGTCCATGTCAATCTGTAAGGAAGGTGCAGAAGAATCTGATTGATTTCCAAACTTGGCTAACAGAAGGGTTCAAAACATCAACAGAAATACACCGAAGGTCGAGAAAACACCATGTACCCATCACCTCCTCTTCTACTAAATGGAGAAAGAGATCAATAAACCAAAAATGGATACCATCATTTGGGCACAACCATTGCAAATCTTCAAAGAATTTGCAGAATCTCTTCAACTTCAAACACTAAAGATTACTATTATGGACTCCTCACATGTAGCATAATTCACCTTCTCCAATCTCGTATCATATAATGATGAATTAAAGCAAGTAGACAGGATGAACTTTTGCACATATCATTGTTGTAACCACCGCTTTGAGAAATTTAAGCTCTTTGTATGCATGAAATAACTCCAACTACAACCGACTAGACCAAGATACAAAGTACTTGCTTTCGTGCCAACAATTGGATCATCTTCCAGCTCCACAAAAGGGACATGTAATTGTGATAATTTCCAACATTTCACATATCAATTGAACTTTTTGACTTTCTTCGAATCCCCTATTATGCTCACTAGTGCATTTTGCATATGGTAAGTACCAACATTTGAGAATCCTATTTTAAATGCAACTTTATTCATCAGAGAAATGCAAAATATATTAAACCGAACTGACAATCAAAAGCTGTTAGCCATGCCATGTCCGGAGAAGAACCAATTTCTTATATTCACCCGTCATAATATTTTCCACTTGGATTTCCTCTATTCACCACGCATGTACTTAACTACTTAACACTTATCCAAAATAGACTCAATTTAGCCAAAAACCCAGAAAACCCTATCTCAATTAAACAAAAAAAGAACCCTAGATTCAACCCCAACACGAAATCAAACCCAAGAACACAAATATTACACACAATAACAGAAAACCCATAAATATTTTTTTTTCAAAAAAGAAATTAAAAATATGAACACTCACAATATGAATGTCTTGGAAACCAGAGAGAGCCAGAGTCTTGAGAAGCTCACAGCCTATACCACCTGCTCCTACCATAAGCACTTTCGAACCCTAAAACACAAAAAACAATAAAAATGAAAATAAATCAATAAATAAAACACTCAATTTCTAGTTTAGTTCAGACAAAAACGAAAAAAATAAATCATGGGTCTACTGTATCTTTACCTTAATCGCATATAGTTGTTCCTCGGAACCCATTGAAGGGAAAAGAGCATAAGAGAAAACAGAAAAGAGAAAAAAGTGGGTACTTTTGAGGAAGTTGGAATTGAACACTTGCAGAGAGAAACAAAGAGAGAAATTTTCAAGAGATCTAATTGGGCGTTTTTGCAAAAACCCCTTTCTAATCTTGTGGTTTTTATTTTATTTTTTACTCGAAGAAGGGCGGCTAATAGCGGGCGCCAAACAAGAAGGAAAAATGAGAGGTCTCCTCTTGGTCTCCTCTCTCTCTCTCTCTCTCTCACTCACTCGAGTTGGGGTGCTTTTGTACAATGTTCCTCAAATCTTCTTTTTATTTGATAATTTGAGGATGTTGTTTAGGTACAATTCAAGGTTTGTTTTCTCTTGAAAAGCCTCGAGGCTTGTGGGGTAAACATTGAAAATTGCAAGTGCTCATAGGAATAATAGAATATTTGGGAAGTTGTTTGATTCAACAAAATTGAGCCATAAAAATCATATTTGATAAATTAGTATAAGAGGAATAAGATTTTTTATAAAGGAAAATATCGGCGTAGAATAAAAATTTAAATTAAAAAATCTCATAATTTTTTTTATCGAATATTCAAATAATAGTTACTAGATAAGGAAGAATTGAATCCGATTTCTTCTTAAAATCTTATAATCCGATTAAAATATTAATATTTCATCATTTTATTATATTTTTAGTAAAATCTCGACAAAACTCAATTATCAATCTAATACTTGGCTTTTAGCAATATTGCTAAAACAATATTAAAGGTAATGGCACATTTTGGAACTCACCAAAAGCCAAATACCCTTTGTATACATTCTCACAAATCTTTAGGAACTTTCCCCACCTCCTTGAACAACTAGGGAAAAAAATTATGGATCCCCTGCATGTTTTACATAAATTATTTTCCATTTTGATGTTAAACAAAAATAATCATTATTTTTTGGTCACTTTCAAAATGGGCAAGGCAAATTTTGTAATCATCGTATCAATTCACTTTCGAACTATTTTTTATAAATAGGTTTGATTATGATATATGGCATTCTTGTATTTGATCGGTTTTGTTTAACTAAAAATAGTTTAAAAATAATCATATAATTTTAATTATTTTATTTTTAATGTCATAATTAAGATTTTGTCCACCAAATCATTATATTGTGAAAGTATATAAATTTATCACATTTTGCAATTATTAAGAATTATAAACCCTTTTTTTATTAAAATCATTTCAAACCCTATATTTAAATTCAATCTTAAAAAGAAAATAAATAAAAATAAAATAAAATAAAAACACCATTGCTTCTATATAGTGAATTTTAAGTGGGTTAATCAAATATTTGGACCACTTAATTCATCCTCTTTTTTAAGGGATGGGAGACTCGAAAAAAGGGAAATTTGTCTGTTTTTGGTGTTATAAGTATGTCTCCAAAAGAATCAGTATTCAATCACCAAACTAATCTTATTTAAATAAATCAGTGTCTAATAAATTATTAGTATATGATAATTTTACATAAAAAATCAGTATTCAGTTATCGAACTAATCACGTCAGTAAACTAAATATTACATAGAATACTCTTTTGTTTCATTCTTAGATAGATTTAATATCCTGTAATTTTAGAAATTAGTAACATCTTTTACCAAGTTTCATAATGTTTGTTGTGCCTTTGCATGGCCTTTATAGCCAATTGGCCAAATTGAAGCCTATAGGGAATTCTTGGCATGCAACGACCCACTTCAATTTGTCAAGAATAATAGAAAGAGCCTCATGAATTCGATTTTTCTAGTGAAATCTTCTGTCCCACTTTATGAAATTATATATATTTTTTATTAAAAATTTTATATTTTAATTAAAAAATTATCTGCAAAATAAGATAAACTAAAAATTGATTAAATGGGTTTGTTGAATTTCGATGCAAATTTGATGAAGCTGTGATTAAATATTGGTTATAAATTGAGTATAGTCAAGACCTTTTTGTATCATGTGATTCACATGGATCAAAGGATTTAGCTTAGTTTGATCAAAGGGGTAAATAGAAAGGCAAAAAATAGAGATAATTTCTGCATTAAAATTTAGATTTTTATTAAAAAATATTTTCTTGATAAATATATATTTTCTCTTTTAAAAGAATTGATATAGCTGACTCTATTTAATGAGATAAAAGAAACGATACATGAAATATGAACCAAATAAATTAAATATTTATTTAATAGCCAGGGTATTCTGATCGATTTGTAAAATCATAATTAAATTAATCAGATCAATTAACGTTGTTATAAATTGGTCGTAAATTGTCATGGGGTTATTTTTTTATTTAGTTCATTTATCATTATTTTTTTATTTTTTATTTATAATAAATTCCTTTATAATGGTTTGTAAAGAGTTCTATTTTTTTATAACAATAACAAAATGTATTAAAGCCTTTGAAATATTTCAGATAATCCACAAAAAACATTCACATACCTTATCATAAAATTAAATCTTGTAATCCAAAAGTAGAAATTTGGTATATTTCATTATCAATATCTTTACTTTTAGTTAAACAACTGCGAGTATTCCACCTCAAGAAAATAACATCCACCCTTTTAAGTCATAATAATTATTGCCCTCCATCTTAAGCCATAATAATCTCGTAATTATTTTATCGATAGATATACATAGATTAATTCAATTTAAACGCTTGTTAAATCTATTTTGATAATATTTTTAAAACAAATTAATAATTAACTCAGTCAATTTATCAATTTGTTTGTTCATTAATTGGACCAATCAAATCGTTTTATGAATCGAATGATATTATGCTAATATAATATATATAATCTGTATATTATATATTTTAAAATAAAATAAAATTCGTATTTTTTTGAATTGCTTTGAATACTTCACTGATTTTATTAGTATTAATTGGTTCTAAATGATCTCGATCGGGTTTGATTTCATTTGATTTAACAATAAAAATCGAATCAAACTATAAAATAATTTTCTATCAGATTTACTAATCCAGTCCCATTTTAACAACACTATATTTTAGAGAACAGTTTTGTCAATATAGTTTTTTTCATTTATTAATTTCAAATCTAAGATTTGATTAAAAGATTTAATATTTTTACCTACTATACTCACCGTAAAATTGGTTTAAGTCATAAATTATTGTTCGTCATCAAAGTCTCGTAGAGATGATAAATGTTCACAAAATCTTTCATAACTCAAAATGTCATACACATACTTTTATAAGTAAATTTTATTCTTTTAGATTCCTATCTAGTCCTTCAAGGTTACAAAAATAAATGTTGCATTCACTTGATCAAGCACCTTAGTACTTCAAATTTATTGCACGTGTTATTTAAATATCAAGCATTTTATATGTATCTATTATTTAATCAATATAGATTAAAGGGAGGAATTAGAGATCACTCAAATTTACGATAATTCAAAACAATTATTCAATATATTTATATAATTCCCATAATTTATGGATTATTATACATATCTAATAAATTTATAATTGTATACAAAAAAAAATGAGATTAAAGTTCAAATTGTTATTGTTATATACACAAGAAACCTTGACCCCATATTTCTATAGTAATGAAAAAGCACATTGCTTATCTTTTTATATACTAATATTTCTCGCAAAATTTTATGTTTTTTCTCTATAAAATAAGAGTCGAAAAGATGTTATACTTTGCATAATATTTTTAAAGTTTGATTATTTAATTATAAAGTTTGTTTTCTCTTAAAAATCTCTTGATTTGATCCGGTGTTAGATGGGAAGGTTCCTATAATATACCAGGTATATCCTTCGGTATCAACAACAGTCGATCTAGTAGGATAAAAAATATTAGGTTTATTAATTAAATTTAAATTTTAAAATTTTAAAATAAAAAAATATATAATTGAGAGAGGTTTTTTTATAAATCGAACCCGATAACGTTTGAACCAAATTAGAATTTGAATATCGATTAATTATAAAAATATAAAGTTACGATAATTTTTTATAATAAAATTTAGGAGCACTTGGTTTAATTTAAAAGTTGGAGTTAGATTTAAAATTAAAAATTTTAAAAATTTATATTTTTATTTGGATTTTAAAAATTTTATAATTAAATTTTATTTAAATTATTATTTTTATTTTATTAATATTAGATTCGATTCTTAATTCTAATCAACTTTGAGCGCGTACCCGCTTAATTTTAATTGAATCGGTTCGACTCACTTTAACTCGTTTGTATTATTAATTTTGAGAAAGAAAAATAAATAAACCTTTCGGTTTTCAAAGTCCCCGAGTTGATTTTTAGGGTCCTACGTCAGTACTCCCCCTTTTTTTCGGCCACTGGGAGTGGAAAGGCTACCAAAGGGAAGAGCGGAGCAACTGACGGGTATGTCTGGCGTATAACAGGAACCTTCCCCATCTAACGACAGACGAAATCACAGCCGTTGATTTTATCTTGCTTAATCTGTGATGCGACCAAATCCATCGAAAATAATGAATTCGGTGTAGGGCCCAGTGATGATCTGTAGACTATTTCCCCACTGTCTGAGCATTATACACGATAAAATTTCTTCCGTACGTGTGACCTCTCCAGCTTCGACAATTTACCGCCCATGTCCAAAGAAACTTCCGCAAGACGCTAATAGTCCCAGCCAGCACCATTTCTCTCTCTCTCTCTCTCTCTCTCTCTCTGTGAACGAAGAGTCTCTCTCTCTTTACATATAGAGAGGGAGGAAGAGACAGAGGCAAGCCAATTTAGGCCGTAAGCAAAAAAAGAATGAGTGTTGTTTTCTCTGGCCAGCTAACTCTCAAAGTCTTATAAAAGTCTCTTTTTATGACTGACACACATCTCTCTCTCTCTCTCTCTCTCTCTCTCTCTCTCTCTCTCTGTGCAAACGTACTCTCTCTCTCTTTCGGTGGCATACAGAAGGACAGAGATAGAGGAATCGACAACGTGAGTTATTTTTTCTTGATTGTTTTGATGAATTCAGTGTTTATGATGGAATTTCTCAAATGAATTTTTTAGAAGTAATCAGAATTACACGCTTTTTTCAGCTGTTTCGCCTTGTGATCAATCCGGTTTGCAATCTCCTCCCTCCCTCCCCCCCTCTCTCTCTCTCTACTTTTTAATTTTTCATACCTTTGTAGAAAGCTTTTCATTTAGACATGATATAATAATGATTATGAATCTAGCACAGCTGAGTAAACTATGGTATCGCAGAGGACGTGATTTTTTTTTTTTTTTTTTAAATAATGAATGCTTGGTGATTAAGTAAAGTCTGGGGTTTAGGTGGGAAAAATGGGGTTCTCATGTAAAACATTTTCCCTAACTTTTTGTGGTTTTTTGTATTTATTTATTTATTGGGGGCGGGTGTGATTGAATTTATCTGGAATATGTTTTCTCAGGTGATTTGAAACCCAGATTCTTTTTTTCCCCTATTATTATTGCTTCTTCTTTAGCTTTTCAAGTTTTCATGCGCTACTGAGAACTTTCTTTTTTTTTTTTTTTTTTTCTAAATTACTTGTTTCTGTTCTGTAATGGTGTTTATTGTTCTTAACATAATCTAATAGATTGATCCGGGTATGTTGGAAATTAAGTGGGTTGGCTCTATGAATAATGCCTAATGATTAAGTCTAGCTGTGGATTTTTTAGGAAGCTGATGGGTTTTAATGCCAAATGTTTTCCCAAAAATTGAGAGGTTTTTTTTAATTATTATTATTTGAGAGGGAAAAAATTTTTAGTTGAGTGTTGCTTGAAATTATGAGAACTTGGACTGGCATGCCTCTGTTCTATCCATTATTGTCCATCTTTCATTTATTTTCATATTTGGACTTGGAGTTTCAAAGGCAATTCTGTAAGGCTTAAGTGGCGATTGAAATGATGAAAGGATGAAAAAGGGGAACATTTAGGGGTGTTAATGCTGTTAGATATGAAATTGGGTTATTGAATCTGAATAAGCATTTTTTTTTTTGAATTGGTATTAATTGATTTGTGGATTTTCGAGTATGCTAATGAATTGGGTTTTGGTTTTCGCGAATAATGGAAGGTTAACGGTTATGGAATCATGGGATTCCAAATAATTTAACGGCAGCAATAACACTGTTAGTTTCACGGTGAAAAGTGTAAAGTCAAGTGGAGGAGGGTGAACATCTTTCATGTTTGAAAAGACGTAATGTTGGAGTCGGAGGTTGGTTGAGAAAAATAAGGTAGTTGAAACTCTTAACGCATTAAAACGAAGAGAGTGTATGAAATAAATGATGATTTTGCTTCTGCCCTTTGACATGCATGAAGAATTTTTGAAGATAGTTATTTTCTTTTTGTTGCCCGAACTCTCACCGAATCTTTCTCTTATTGATCTGAATGGTTCACTAAAAGAACCTGCAGATACATCCTCTGCTTCTCCTCATCAGGCAGGATCCAGCCAGGGGCTGTTGTGGACTTAACCAAGGAGCCTACAGTTGGTACCTCGAAATGGTCAATCACTTTTAGTGATCAGGAATCCACAACTCGGACATGAACAGTAATAGGGGGATTCCCTCCCCACTCGACGATGCTGAACTGACAGAAGCCTCCTCATGCAGCCTTCACAATGGCATTATTCAAGACCCTGTGACGGTAATAAAGTTGCTGTACCATTTTATATCTGGACATATTTGCTATCCATATATTTGCATTTATTCTCTCTGGCCATAACTAGTTGAAAATTTTTGTCTTAGACTCTTCTGGCCAGCTACCACCTTGGTAACAAACACCTTGAGACTGGGGAGGAATTGAGGAAGAAGAAGGCTGACCTCTTAGAGATAACGAGCAGGGTCTTTAATCTTTCTGCTAAGCTCTCCAAGGCCAGGAAAGCTAAAGAAGAGGCAGAGAGAGCAGAGGCAGAAGCCAAAAAGAAGGCAATGGCCCTGCAAGCCAAATTGTCTGAGATTGAGGAGGCTATGAAAGATTCCAGAGCCCAGGCAGAGGAGTTCAAAGCGACTCCTGAGTTCCACAAGACTTTAGTCAATGCTGCGCCGGGATGGTACATGAAGGATTGCATCAGTTGTAAGCAGATGGTGCCCAAGCTAGTGCCTGAGCTTGACTCACTCAACCGCAGAGCAGATCTGGCTCAGACAAGCCACGCGGGGGATGAAGAGAGACAGTCCACCATCGGACCCGAATCTATGCATGTTGAGGAGACAGCGAGTTGCCCTTCTGCTAGTGAAGTTACTCCTGGTATTTAGCAGTACTACTGTATCTCTTTTGCTGTTGTTGTTGCATTTATTTCAACATGGTTCTCCTGCTGGTTTGTTAACAAGGTGTTTACATGAAATTAATTTGGAAGAGTAGTATTCTGCTTGTCCTTTACTTGGCATAATTTCAAAAAAGAGTGGATACTGGGAAACTGTAAGGGCAATGTATGCCCAGTTACATTCTCTGCATTTGTATGTTTTTGTGTATCTTGTCTCCCTCTTTACACAGCTTATCTGTTGCTTTAATTAGCTGAAGAAGAAATCATTACCTTCATGGAATGTTATGGTTTCATTGATAACTTAGTTAATGCTCATTGAACTTTACTGTAGTCTATCATATATATTCACATTATTCTGTTACCAATAATCAGTTTTCCTGATGACTATCAGAGAAATATCTGAGGGACAATAAAATGACTAGATTGTCTGTCAGTGGAAGAGATTGCAATGACATGCCTACGATTGTGGGTGCAAATTATCCAGGTAAGAAAGGGCAACAAGAGCAAGATTCAAAAGTTGTTGAATATATACTTCCACTCTCTACACTGAATCATTGCAAGCCTTTTCATCTAATATTTCACTTCTCTTTTTTCTTACTGATTTTTTTTTTTTTTTGGGTTCTTTTTTACCCTTTTCTTTTCTTGATGCCTTATCTATCAGGGACATATCCGAGGAACAATAAAAGGATGAGATTTTCAGGCAGCGGAAGAGATTGCAATGATATGCCTTTGTTTCCTGGAAAAGAGCAACAAGAATCAGCTTCAAGATTCTCTAATCCCTTATCACTAGAAACCTTTGACATAAGCAAGTGTGGGAGTCTTAGTGATAAAATAAAAGCCTTAATTGGTCGGAAAAAGCATTTAAGATCGAAAAAGCATTTAAGATCTTCTCTCTATGAGGTTTCCGCCCTTTCTCATCTGCAACCATGTTCTCCGAAGGAGCAAAATAAGGCTGTGATTGTGGAGTTAAGGCATCATGAAGAGACTGTGAGGATGCATCAGAATGTCATCATTTTGGATGATGATTCTGACCATGATGACAAACGAGAACAACTGAAATTGGTCCAAACTGAGGAAGCATTAAAGGATTTATCTGAAGAAGCAGCTTACAAGGAGCAAAATAACGCTCTGAAAATTAAACATCAGGAAGAGACTGTGAGGATGCTTCAGGATATCATCATTCTGGACAATGATTCTGATCTCAATGACAGGGCAGAACAACTGAACTCGGTCCAAACTGAAGCTTTAAACGATTTATCTGAAGAAGCAGCTAACAAGGAGCAAATTAGGTCTCTGGAGATTAAACATCAGGAAGAGACTGTGAGGATGCATCATGATATCATCATTCTGGACAATGATTCTGATCTCGATGACGGGCCAGAACAACTGAACTCGGTCCAAAGTGAAGCTTTGAAGGATTCATCTGAAGAGGCAGCTAAAACAACACGTCACGATCTTATTGGTGTATCCGATGATCCTATGAAGATTGATGAAGCTGTTCCATTACCTGGAGTAGTTTCAGATGTCAAAGATGGAGCAGAATGGAAGCTATCTTCTCAACATCAACAGAATTCCTTAGAGGATCATGATCTCATTGAAACAGCTAAAACAATGCATGATGATCTCATTGGTGTATCTGATGATCCTTTAAAGATTGATGAAGCTGTTCCATTGCCGAGTGTAATTTCAGATGACAAAGATGGAGCAGGATGGAAGCTCTCTTCTCAACATCAATGGAATTCCTTTAAGGATCATGATCTAATTGGAACAGCTCAAACAATCCATTGTGAGCTCATTGATTTATCCAATGATCCTCTAAAGATTGATGAACCTGTTCCATTGCCCGGTGTAATTTCAGAAGACAAGGATGGAGCAGGATGGAAACTCTCTTATCAACATCAACAGAATTTCTTGAAGTATCATGATCCCATTGGAGCAGCTAAAACAATGCATCATGGTCTCATTGGTGTATCCAATGATCCTGTAAATATTTTTGAGGCTGTTCCATTGCCAGGTCTAATTTCAGAAGACAAGGATGGAGCAGGATGGAAGCTCTATTCTCAACATCAACAGAATTCCTTGAAGGATCCAGCTGATAAGCCTCTTACTGATAATATACCTGTAAGTTTTTCTACGTAGTAGTGGGAATCTGTTAATTTAAAAATGATGACATGGAAAGGCTTAAACCCAATTTGGCTATGCTTAAGAATCTTGTTTTGATGGTAAAATTCTTTTGATCCAATAAGTTAAAACGGGGAAAAATAAGTAGCTTCTGAGTCACAGTTTTAAATAGTTGGCTTGATGAGCTAAGGTCATAAACCAAATGAGGAATACACAAGACAAACTACACAACATATTAAGTTCACTAACAACATATTAAGTAAACAACTGACTGTTCTAAGCTCCCCCTTTTAGCTCACATAAAATATGGACCGAGTCTGAGTTAGAGGGTGTTCGACCCATGAGTTGGCTCAATATAAGCATATGTATAATGTTTAATAGGTATTAAAATTGATTAGATACATTTTAGAGTCTATCACTTCTAGCACATGTGAAAGACCACATGTGACTTGCATTACCCATGTGACTGTTTTTTGCAAATTGATAGATATGTCTTCTAAACTAATAAATAACAATTATAATTTTCTGAATCTACCTTACGGTTTTTATTTTAATTTTAATTTTGGATGGTTTTTCTCTTTTTTTCTTTATAATGATATTGAACATTTTCAATATCATTAAGGCATTTGTTGTTGTTGGAATGATATTGAATAGTTTACTTATGTTAATTGACTAATTATGCTTGCCTTTTGATGTTGAAAGGATTACTTGGTTTTGATTTATATCTTAAATTTGTATTTATAGTTGACAGGTTATTAGTTCTTTGATTTGGATATTTGCTTTTGCAATTTTAATTAGATTGTACTTGAACTCACAAGCCAATTTGAGCCGCCAACGAGATTAATGTGAACTGAGCCTCTAAAAAATGAGTTAACTTATAAGCTGAACAAAATTTGATTGAGCCGAGCTTGTCATTTCCATCCCCTTCCGAGTGACCTTTTCTATCTACATGAGACTATCTCCTTCCTGACATGTGATATTTCCTTTTTTTTTTTTTTCAATGTTCTAAAAGCAAACTATATTACAGGTCCACTTTGTTTGTGGGCTGCATAGCACACATAATTTAAAGCTCTCAATGATTTTGACTGAAGGATTACATCTATGCTGAGGGCCAAGTGTTTTGCATATTGTCATCTAGAAATGTTATTACTCTTAATGATGCCTTAGACAATGTAATATAATATTTGATCTTTTTATTTAGTATTCTTAATTTACTAAGTTGCTTAGTCTCATGTTGATGGTGACCCAAAGTCCTGTTGCTACATGCGTTCTAGTG
Source organism: Dillenia suffruticosa (assembly GCA_033439265.1). Classification (NCBI taxonomy): domain Eukaryota; kingdom Viridiplantae; phylum Streptophyta; class Magnoliopsida; order Dilleniales; family Dilleniaceae; genus Dillenia; species Dillenia suffruticosa. The sequence continues at coordinate 1,886,517 of JAVTVX010000008.1, read as the reverse complement.
CTGAGCAATGAGAGGCTTAAGAAGCCATACTTGACTTTCGATCTGGGAGTAACTTTGATCTTGTTTTGGCACTTCTACATGTCAGCTTCCTTAACGTTGCTTTTATCTTCTTTCCCAAATTGTTGGGATGACCTTATACAGGTGAGTCATTCCCTTGAGGAAAAAGCACCAGAGAAAGATGGTGAGACTCAGGATGGCAAGGTTAAAATGGGAGACAAAGGTCTTTATGAAGGGGTGAAAGAGGATACGACTTCTGAAGGCAACAATGATCAAAGGCATTCGGATGATTTTGATCTGGCAGACATCTGGAATGAGATGACATTTGGACTAGCATGTTCTGAGGTATGTTCTATTGAGCTGAATATATTTTTTTCCCACATGCCTAAATTTTATCATGCCCTGCTACTCAAATATGTGTTGGACTTCCAACATTTGGGAGCTCGGACATCGTTGATAGGAAGGTTGGATAGATGCTAAAAGAGAAGATGTATTTAGAATCCAGCTTGTGTGATGATTTATTTCTGGATATGAAAGTTGGCATAACTTTCCAGTTACTCTGTGCTTATAAGGTTCATGTTCTTCAAAGTTCAACTTTTGCACATTCTTCCCCCCCTCCCCCCCCAAAAAAAAATGGCCCAGGGAGAAACTCACAGTACTGTGCTGTACTCAAATGTAGGAAATGCATTGAAGCAGTAATGTATAGGTGCAGAAACTGCTCCCCTTTGGCACACCTTTAGATATATATTAACAGAAAATTACCATATATCAGAAACTAAGATTTTGGTGATGACAGCTGGTCAAGTTGGAAGAACTATGTTAACCTGCTCAATAGACTTAAGTTTGATAACTTCACATTTTAGTTTAGCAACTCGGATAATATTCTTTCAGTTCTTTGAAAGGTCAGTCCTCTGTAAGGCAATACCACTCTTTTGTTTTTCTTCATGTTTTTTAAACATCACTAGCAGCATTATGAGTCTGAAAGCTAAGGTGGCTTGCCTCTTCCACTGTTAACAGAAGGGAGAAAGCGTTTCAATTTCTCTTTCTAGATAACACTATTATCTTTGACACTGTTACTATCTCTGCTTTGAGGGAGAATTAGGGCGGGGATCGTGGAGCCAATCACTCAACTATTGAAGCCACGAATCATAGGAGTCCTACATATTGATTCTCGCACCATTTTATCTCGTTGGACCACTCTTGCCAATCTAGCCGAACCATCAGCTTTTAATAGCTCTTACTTGGATTTGCATCTGTGGGAATACTTGGGGAGCTATCTTGTTGGTGCATACAGACAAAATTAGACACCAATATTCTGCCAAAAGCTTGAATTGATTGTTGTTAGGCCAACTTTCTATACATAGACCATAGTACTTTTGTCATCCATCTGATTTGGGAAACTACTCACATGAATTTAACACCAAATTGACGTAATTCCCAAATAGAAGTCCAAACAATGGGAAGGTAGTTACATCAAGACCATGCAAATGAAAATAGGCTAAGGGAGCCTTTGAGCTTTGATTTACCTAAACTAAAATGAAAAGCACAATAAGAAACTTAACCAGCCTTCTTTTGATTGTCTACTTGAAATTCTCATGCTAATAGGAGGGGAACTTATTTTTTCTGACGTCAACAAAAAATGTCCACCCTATATGGGCTTTTCCTTCTTTTGATTGTCTACTTGAAATTCTCATGCTAATAGGAGGGGAACTTATTTTTTCTGACATCAACAGAAAATGTCGACCCTATATGGACTTTTCTTAGTGTTTGTTATTAAGTGCACCCATTATTTTTTTTAATGGTATAATCTACTTGGCAAATAAATAATGGTTATAGCTTCAATAACGATTTTCCATAGGGTTTCAAATAACTTGATTATTTCTCATTCTTTTTTATATCAATATTGATCATGACCATGCTCCATTAAAATCACTCATGAAAACATGGCCAAAGTGCTTTGAGGGACACTTTTGAGCTGTATCATTTTTAAATATCCTGTTGATATATAATATAAAGTGTTCTGATTGTTTTCTCTTTGGATCACATTCTCTATTTTTGCGCTATTCTGCAGGATGCTAGCATGAATCCTTCATCTGATGAAAATAAAAGAGAAATTGAATATGACTGTGATCATCAGTTTGTGCTAAAGGAAGACATTGGTGATGTTTGTCGTGTTTGTGGTGTGATTGGGAGAGCAATTAACACAATAATTGACTTCCAATATATTAAGGTATGTCCAACCATTTTGATGTCATTTTTTTACTTTGTCTCATAGTGATGCAGATCAAGAGTCTTGTAGTATAGATGCATATAAAAATTAAGAGGTAGAAGTTTTTGTGAGGTGAAATAGTTGAGAAGAGATTGTTTAGTCGGTTTATGCTAACTCATGGCTTGACTAGGGCAACTGTTTACTAGCTGTGGCAGAAAAATCAAAACTACTCTCTGATTACTTTATCAATGATTTTGAATTTGTTGAACTTTAAGCATACTGGCCAAAATGTGGTTTTCTTTGTCCAAAAAGAAGGTTAGAGGATTGTTCAATGGTTGTTCTGTGCCTTGATGCAGCTTGAAGCATCATTTTCCATATTGTTATAATACAGATTCATTTACTAATGTTCTGTGGTATGCCATATTATGAACTCTTGATATGTCTTTGCTGCTTGAATGTTTTAGTTAGCTGATCTTATTTCATGCACAATAAATACCAAAATGGTTTTATACGAGTTTTGATTTGCATTACCCAGTCTGGCCTTAGCTTCTTTCTCATTCCTGTGATTACAATCCATTAGGTTGAGTTGCTCCAGGTTTAAATTTGATGGCTGTTTAAATCTTCCTTGTCTGCACTGTTTACCAATAACAAAGAGACTATTGCAGTATGGGTAATGGTTCGGTTTAGGTTTGGCAATATAATCTGGCATTAGCATTTGAATTTTGCATCATCCTGCACTATTGCCTATTTGTTTGTTCTCCAGGCAAGAAGGAATAGAACATACAGGTCTGGGGTCGAGGAGAAAAACAGCAGAGAGGTATCCAAAGCCTTAGTTCTTGGGTTCAACAAGTCGGCAAATGATTTTGGTGAGACTGAAATATTTGCTCATCCAAGGCTTAGGAAGCTAATGAAACTGCATCAAGTGGAAGGCTTCAATTTCCTTCAAGGCAATTTGATGGCTGATAATCCAGGTGGTTGCATCCTGGCCCATGCTCCAGGATCCGGAAAAACGTTTATGATACTATGTTTTTTGCAAAGCTTTTTGGCTAAATATCCCAGTGTGAAACCGTTGGTTGTGCTTCCCAAAGGCATCTTGGGTACTTGGAAGAAAGAATTTCAAAAATGGCAAGTTGAGGACTTTCCACTTTATGATTTTTACTCCGCAAAAGCCGAAAGGAGGTCTCAACAGTTGGATGTGTTAAAAAATTGGGTGGAGGATAAGAGCATCCTCTTTTTGGGATACAAGCAGTTCTCAGCAATTGTTATGGACCAAGGAAATGATCCGACAACCAAGGAATGCAGAACTATGCTGCTGGAGGTACCTTCCATTCTTATACTGGATGAAGGCCATACGTCAAGGAATGAGGACACCAATATATTTTGGTCCTTGGGATTAGTTAAGACACCTAGGAAAGTGGTACTTTCAGGCACCATCTTTCAGAATCATGTTAGAGAAGTGTTTAATGTCTTGAATCTTGTTCGTCCGAAGTTTTCTAAGTTGGACAGAACTTTTCAAATTGTTAAGCGCATCATGAGCAGGATACATATATCTGGTGCTAGGAAGCTTTCAAAACTTGGCGCAGAGACTGCTTTCTACGATTTGGTAGAAGAAACACTTCAGAGTGATGATCTTGAGAGAAAGGTTGCTGTTATTCGAGATCTCCGTGAGATGACTTCCAATGTACTTCATTATTACAAAGGAGATTTCCTAGATGACTTGCCTGGGCTTGTTGACTTCACTGTCTTTCTCAACCCCAGTGCCAGTCAGAGATGCGAGATTGAAGGATTAAGGAAGTTAGAACAGCAGTTGACTAAATCTTCTGTTAGGAGTGCAGTTTATGTGCACCCACACTTAAAATGCTTTGAAGACAATAAGGCTGTCTCCGATGATGATTTGGATGCAATCTTAGATAAGTTGGTTATCCAAGATGGTGTGAAAATGAAGTTCTTTCTTCGTATGATTGAGCTATGTGAAGCGGCAGGAGAAAAGCTACTAGTTTTCAGCCAGTTCTTGCTACCCTTAAGATTTCTTGAAAGATTAGTCGTAAAGGTGAGGGGATGGAGTTTGGGAAAGGAGACATTCATGTTTACGGGCAAATTGAGCAATGACCTTCGAGAGTTGTCCATGGAACAGTTCAACAATTCTCCCAATGCCAAAATATTCTTTGGTTCAATTAAGGCATGTGGGGAAGGGATTTCTCTGGTCGGGGCATCCCGGATCCTAATTTTAGATGTGCCTCTTAATCCATCAATAACTCGTCAAGCAATAGGCCGTGCCTTTCGGCCTGGCCAAAAGAAGAAAGTATATGCATATAGATTAATAGCCGCTGATTCACCTGAAGAGGAAGAACACAACATCTGCCATAGAAAGGACTTGATATCAAAAATGTGGTTTGAGTGGGAGGAGCATCGCACTCACAAGGAGTTTGAAGTGGAAACTGTTGATATGAATGAATGCGGAGATGACTTCTTGGAGAATTCTAAGTCAGAGTTAGGTCAAGATGTGAAGGTCTTATACAAGAGGTTAATTTTGCATTTCTCACTCTTTATTTCCCTATTTGATTGTCTCAGCAGTCTGTCTAAATGTTCAAAATTTTCACTTGACAGGTGACAACCAGGTGTTTTATGATCTCTTTTTCAAAACTTTTTCTTTAGATTGAGATGTGAAGACCTTATTCAAGAGGTTCGCTGAGGTACATGCAAATAGTAGTTTCAAACTTCTTACTTCACGTATCTCGGTTAACATTATGGTTGGTGCTAACCTGTTTCTTTCGTTTAAAAGCCGCATGGGGGCATATAGGCAGGTTCTGTAAGCAACTGGAAATTTTGTACTCTTTAGGAATCACTCGCAGCCAACTGATTTTGTTAATTAAGGAAGCTCTATGTAGAACACATGTACGTGGAGAGATTTTGAAAGTCAATTTCTTGCCAAAATTTTCTGTCAATGATACACCTCTTGATTCCGCATTTTTCTCCTTTTGACTGCTAGCACAGTAAGCTTTGGCAACCATGGCATTGTAGGTGAACTAAAGAAGGTACATGAACTGATAACGCATTTGTCTGCATTGGATTTTATATGAGATTACTTGGTTTCATTGATTGCGGTTTAGGACACAAGCAGCACAACGTAACAAAGTGATGGAACTGCAGAAGCTAGGTTTGTTGTTCTCCTTTAGAAAACATGGTGCTTCTGCATATGCAATCAATGATGGGGCTGAAACATGAGGACTCTGAGCCTGTCAAGCTTTAGACCAAAGACAGCTATAAATATGGGGAGTGGCAAGCTTGGCTTCTGTTTGCATCAATCACATGGCGACACATCTCAAATATAAATCCACCAGTGTTTGGGGAAAAAAAATTATCTGTGAGAGTCCTAAATGTGGGACGTCTCACCATGTCCTGACCGGATGGCAACCAGTTGCGTGTGAGAGGTAGGCCATCCCCACACGTTATGGGCTCAGCTCTGCCATAGGAGCCCTCTATCTCTGAATAAAATGATCAGCCAATTCCGGCAAATGTTTATTGTAAATCAAATGACCCATTTGTTTTTTTCTTTTTCCAATACCAAAGTCGATTGTACAAGTTTCCTTCCGTCATAATAATCAAGAACTATGTTTTTTATATCTTTACAGATATTCTAACCTTAACAATCAATCTCTTGCTATATTACAACGGTGCTTTACATATATATATATATATATATATATATATATATATATATCAGTATTCTAGAGGGATAGGGCTTTATGTCCAACCACTCAAGCAAAATCTCAACGGTCAAGCTCAAAGCCCCGGTTATTAACATCCCTCATCCCTATCTTCCAACCCTTCCCCAAGGGATAAAAAATCATCAAGCAATCACCTTTTAAGCTACAAAATCATGCAACACATGGGATGAGCCTAATCTATGCTGCCGGTTTCCCGGATCAATGCAATCAAACTCTGCTGTTTCAGGTGCCACAGATGATGCTGCAGCATTGTATATGTTGTCTCCTCGTGTTGTCACAAAATTGTGATGGGTCACGCCTGACATGGGTAGGGTACCATCCTCACAATGTTGCAAGCCCAATGTTAGGGACACCCCACTTCCACTACCAAATCTCCCCAATTCAGACATGTCATAGACAGCAGCTGCTGCCATGAACCTCTCGCTGCCTCCATCGGAATGAACAAATGCTTCAGGTATGAGGCTGCAGTCACCCAAATTAGGTCTGAGGTCTCCTCTTAGTTTCACTATACCGAATTCAGTCTCAGTCTCTTTGCAATTCCCATTTTGGAAACCAGTCCCAGTAGTAGATCCTGATCCTGTCATATCTATATCAGGGATGTGTTCAGATTTGGAGTTGTGGAATTTTACAGTGGTGCATCCCTTGGTAGCTGTTGAGTTCCCACTTTGTTGCATGTCCTCTCCTCTATCCTCAGAGGCTCTTAAATCAGGTTTTATCATTCTAGGTGCATTTTCAGATGAAGAATTAGAATCCAACTCTGCCTCTCCAAATTCTTCTTTGTACATCTCTTCTACCATAGGCTTCCAGAGACGCACCCGTGCATTTATAAACCAGTTTGAAACCTAAGCCAGACAAAACATTCTCAGCAATGATCCTTTTAGGATACCAACATAGAAAAAGTCAAGAAGCTGAGCATGTTCCAACATTCTAACTAGCATGAACCAGACCTAGTCGAGGCTCTCAACACTGCAACCAGAGATACAGAAAGCCTTATCCTACAAGAAGAGTAGCCATTTTCGTCTTTCACCTTCCAACTCCAGTGACCTTGTGGCTTGTAATTTGATCAATTTTTTAAACCAAAATATGCATCTTAAACATAGCACAATGTCTTACTTTTTATGGCATAAGCAGGCAAGCGTAGACAAGAAAACACTAGATTTAACAAAGTCATCAAGGGCATGAAAATTACTCTCGTACCTGACTTCTTGTCAAGCCTGTTTGCCTTGCAAGCATAATCTTATCAGAGTCCTTTGGGTATCTGTTTACAAGTTTCACAATCAAAATGAATTAAAAAAAAAACCCATATATTTTATCGAGTGAATAAATAAAATACGAGGATGAGATGTGAAGGAGCCTACGGGTGAAGGAAATGCTCAAAGAGCCAAGCACGAAGAATGGAAACAGAGCTTTCAGGTAGGCCCCTCTGTGGCCTCCATGCATGTGGCTGCATCACACCGAGTTGCTGTAAAGCTCTTTGTTGTCTAATCTGTTGGTCCACGTATCTGAGACGAGCAATTCCTACTCCTTTGCTGCTTGCTGATATGTCTTGCTCCCCGAGGCTCTTCCTTGTTGCTCGAATCTGTCCGGTGATTGCATCACGCAAACATCGAAAGTGACGGGAAATCGTCTGGAGGGCAAGAGCTGTGTATGGCCTAGCCGCCCCACTTCCTGCTATTACATCAAACGATGATACCACAATGTGCATCTGATGGTAATACTGTTTGTACCTCCTGTCAACCTATGACAATATACAAGACACAATCTTTACACCTCAAATGTCAAAAGCAAATCTCAAGCAATTCTTATTAAAGATTTTCCATAACTAGAAAATAAAGTGAGGGAGAAGCTCGACCATGTGAACTAGGTGTTCGTAAAATATGAAATACAATGGTCTAGTTCTAATATATGCTGTGCTCTCATGCAGGAAAATTGAAAATGGAGAAGCCTCCTTCAAATCCACAAGTTATTAGATATTTTTAGAAAGTAACAACTTTAATCTGCCAAAAGTTGCAAATGTTTCATATGCCCTTATTTGCCTACAGCTTCCATCTCCTTGCCCTTCCTCTAAAATGATTCAGCCATTGTTTTCAACCTCTACAAATTTGGTGGGGTTTTTTTTTTTACCCTGAATTTCAAACAGAAAAATGTCATTATTTTATGAATATTTATGTATAAAATCTGCAAATAAATGGAATTTGAATATCACTCTCCTTCAATTTTCATCCTGATCTAATATCTACATGATGTTAAGTTCTCACTTCAAATTTTCATCTTGATCTAAAAGTTGTGATCCTGTTTCTTAATTGAGTTGTGGTATTCCAACACCCTCCCGCCACCGCCCCCCCCCCCCCCCGGGGGGGTTGTTGAGATAGAGATGGCCCAACAAGGGTATGCATATATTTGAAGATGGGAGTTCACAATAACGAGTTTATGAAAATGTTCCAAGATCTCTATTCTAGTTAAGGTTATTATCACTTAGTTGACAATTAAGGAAGTGAATCATGCTTGATTCATATATGCAGTATTATGGATCTAGTTAGCAACAGATGCATGCATGTCAATATCGACAGAATGATCCTTAGTCATCGAGTGATTTCTGCCTCCTTGAGGAATCTAAATCTTTTACCCCAAAAAAAAAGATCATATTTTCTCCGCGATTCCAAGAGAGATTACAAACTGCATGTAACAGACAACTTCTCCTCACAAGGACAACAACAGAACTTTCTTTGTTTTGTCACATGCTGCTATTAACGAGGTCGTAGTAACTCCAAACCAGTACCTCGTTTTTTTACCAATTGAATCATTACTCAAATAGGTTTCTTCCTCTATTCTTTATACTTCTTTAGGTAAAGCTTCGGAATTTTTCCTCAATATCAGCTCCTAGTCTCCATCAATGTGAACAAGTTATGCGGGATGCAAAAAACTAAAAGACAGAAACGGTGTCCTCAATGTGTATGAGGTGACGTGGGGTTCATGTAAACCTACTCTCTCTCTCTCTCTCTCTCTCTTCCTCTTGTGAATCACTTCAATTCTACTATGTTAGAAGAAAAACGACGGAATGCATGCTTATCTAATGATTTTATGGAGAGAAGCAACACCTTCATTTATTAGTGATGTAAAGTCTCATATCCGCTAGCTTTGGCTGTCCATCTCTCTACGTTAACAGCTACAACTTAAGATAGAATTAATTTCTCTAATAAATAAGGTGAAGGATTTGAATTCCAATCTTGAAAGAGCCTAAAGTTAAAAAAAGTCTAAGCTTAAGAAAGAAACTGAGACAACTTATTTGGTTAAGAGTGCCTACCACTTCTAACAATCTTTGATACTAGAAATATTGTCTAGATAATCTGCTTCCCTCAACCAAGATTATTAACTGCTTCGTGTTTTTATATCGAAAATCAAGTGATAGAAATCAGGCTTGGAGGAATTCAAAGAAATGAACGGCAAAATCTGCCTATTTGAAAAACTAGAAAGCTACCATGCGGTGCATGAAATATCTGAAAATGCTAAACCTCACCTCATCAAGCATAGACAAAAGCTTTGTCACTTTGTTCTGCAATTCCTGTCTTTCAGCAGGTGACAACTCGGGCGCAGAGTTGGCAGTTGACTCTTGAGGGTTTGAAGGAGCCCCATTCGCAGATTGCGATGCAGTTCCACTCTTTGACCCACCATCAACATCTTTGGAACCCTTCATCCGAGCCTCAGAATCAGGCTGTTTCAAAGCTTTCCTCACATTCACAACTTCATCGAGCAATTGCTGTGCCGCCTTAAGGTACTTAGAATTGGGAATAGTCCTTGCAATACTTGACATACTATATGGAGACGGATCTCCTTTCATTAACTCTTGATTGCCTCCTGGATAACCAGGAGGTAAATGTTTGCTCAGTGAGTTCTCATCGTCCCTAAAAGATCCACTCCTGCTTCCAGCCTCTCCAGAAATCGATGAATTAGGACTCAAGAATGCAGAAAAACCCGGATTAGGATTCCTGTATTGGACTGAAGGCATTTGGATTCCAGACGGGATTTGAGTACCTAAACTAATGGACAGTCCTTGGCCTTGCAAATTCTGTCCTCCGTGAAGAATGGTAGTCGGACTACCACCCATCGGCTGCATAAAAAGCATCTCATTTCTACCATCCCTCCATGCAGTATACTCATTTTCTGCGAAGCGTGACCCCTCAAGGTTTGATAGGATTTCTTGTTGGGGTGGAGCAGAATCTGAAGCAGCAGCAGCAGGCATATCAATCTGCTGCTGAGAATTTCCAGCCAATGCATCCGAAAATGTCCCAGCAGATGACGCATAGTTCATGTACGTCATCATGTTACCCACAAGAACTGGTGTTTCAGAATACTGATTGGGTATAGGTTCTCTTAGGTAGAGCATTGGAGCTGATTCTCTTTGATTATTAGAACTCGAATAGAAAGTAGCCATCCTCTACTCCCTCGATTTTTCAGAAGCTTACTTCAAGGAACAGTACGATGAATTAGCTAGTCTCTACAGGAAGAAAAAACGGGAAATTAGAATGTTCATCGGTTACAAATGAATTCAACTAAAAGGGGTTTTTTTTTTCTTGGAATTATATCCTAAATCAAACAAAAAGTTAACCTGGCCAAGCACATGCAATGTCTACAAAAAAAGTTCAGATAAACTGTGTGTATGTTACACCAAGATATCTAATCATAGATTTCATTTTTTCACTAGTCAATTGCAAGAAGATAAATAATAGAGAGGTGCCATTAGCGAAGCAACATGAAATTAAAATAAAAATAAAAATAATAAAATAAAACATTGAAAACAGAATCTAAGCATGGGTGAGGAACAATCAAGTACTTAAGAAATGCATTTTTGGATTTTGATTTCCAATTCTTGTGAAATATCAAATTTTGAGAAAACCCATTAAAATAATAAAAAAATTAGGAAATAGAAGTCTAATTGTCCTAAAGGGTAAGAATTAAGAAGCTAAGCAACAAGAACCCCAATTCAAATAAAATTAAAAATAATAAAAAATCATATATTTTCCCCTTCCTCATCTGATCATCTAGTTCACCACAGAGAGAGAGAGAGAGAGACAGAGATTGAAGAAGCTAAACTAAGCTAAGACATTAGATAAGATGAGAGAGAAATAAATGGGTAGAAGAAATATAAAATAAAAGAAATACCTGAAAAACAGCAAGAGATGTGGGTGTTGTAGGGAACAAAAAAGCTTGAAGATTTGTTGCTGAAACACAATTCTCCAAAGACAGACAATCTGATCCCGAGACCCATAAACAACAACATAATCCCTTTTTCATCGGACTAATACAACTCCAACAACAATATTATTATAAATAAATTATAAACAACCCCTTTTCATTTTTCTTTTCCCTCCTCAATTCAAAGAAAATAACAATAACAATAACAATAACATCAATAAACCATCATCATCATCGAACCTTTACTCTCTCTCTCTCTCTTCTCTCTGTCTCTCTCTCTCTCACCTTTTCTTTTTCTATCCATATATTCTCTATCCATCATTCCATTCTTTTCCCACGTGTGAGAGATATCATACACACATGTAAATCATATAAACTCACAAACCCATCTCTCTTCTCGCTCTATCTCTCTCTCTCTCTCTCTCTCTCTCTCTCTCTCTTAAAAAGGCATTTCATTTGAAGAAAATTGATGAACCCAGAAAAGAAAAAATCATGACTTTCACTTTCTCTCACTTATGTTTCCTCTCTCTCACCATCTAAATCCCTATTTGTGTTGCTTTTGTTGTTGTTGTTGTTGTTGTTGCTTGTTGCCTGATTTGCTTCTATTCAGCAGTCTGTTGATTGATGTTTGTTTTTTGTTTGGTCAAGGAGTTCAATCCCTAACCACCAGTTGGTAGACCTGAACCCCCCCTTAAACCCAAACGCATCCTCTCTCTCTCTCTCTCTCTCTCTCTCTCAGCAACTACGCTGGCTGTCTCTGTCTCTCTCATTTCTAAGCATGGAAGGTCCTCTGGTTTTGCTGCTGCAATATATCCACCATATAACTTTATTTATTTTTTATTTTTGTTTAGATGTTTTTTCTGATGCGAGATAAGCCCAATTAGGTGCCCCAAATCACTGTGTTCTTTGTCTTTTTGTTTTGATTAACGTGGTCTTCTTTATCCGGTACCCTTCTGTTTTCAGTATTTTCATTTGTTCCCCACGCTTTTATGTATTTTGAATTGGGCCCCGCTTTTTTCTTTTTCGGCCATTAACATTAAGCTCTTAGCGCTCTCACGAGCAATAGAGTGACGACTGGAGTCAACCAGTAAACAATCCAAACTTCACCTAAACAACCAACGGTCAGATGACTTAATATAAATTTTTTAATCAAATTCTCGAATTGACTCATAATTTGAACATGAAACAAACTACGTTAAAAGAATAACATTTTAAATTGATCACTATAAATCTCGAATAAAATAATCGAAATATGACTCTAAATACTAATCGATATATTATCAAAAAATTTTATATAAACAATTATCTCAATATATTTTAAAAAATTTTAATTAATTTTAAAAAATTAATTAATTTTATCTCGAATAAAATAATCGAAATATGACTCTAAATACTAATCGATATATTATCAAAAAATTTTACATAAACAATTATCTCAATATATTTTAAAAAAATTTAATTAATTTTAAAAAATTAATTAATTTAAAATTATTTAAATTTGAAAGATTTTAATATTTTACTGATATAAGATTTAATTTATTTATTTGGTCTATATAAAAATACTTCTCTCTTGTACGCACATCCTAGAGGGCAATCCATTAAATATTTATTTTGTTTTTTTTTTGTAAAAATTGTTAAAAATATTTTCTAAAAAAATAGAATAAATTTTAACAATATATTGATTTTTTGATAAACAAATATAAAATAATCATTAATACAATATTGAATATAGGTTATGGCCGGTCATTGTCACAAGGGCACAATGTATAGAAAATAATACAAATATTTGCCCCAATTAAGAGTCAAATATTCACAATTTTTTAAATTAATTAAAAATTTTTAGTTAGGTCATTGTCACAAAGGGCACGATGCATCGGTAGACTTACTTTTTTTATAATTTTGAAATTATGAATTTAAGACGTGAAAATAATATTTTCATAAAAATACAAAGCGAATATTACGTACATATATGTTCATCCTTCCTCTACCCTGTACTAAATCGGAGAACACTTTATGCATCGTATGAACCCATATACTATTTATGAATTAATAAATTCAATAAAAGAATATAATAAATTTTATTTTCACGTGAAACTCTACCCTTAAGATTAAGTTAAAATAAATTATTAGAAAAGGAGATTATTGTATTTAGCACAAAAAAATGAAATTTTATTAATTATATCTTATCTTTATTTCTACGAATCATTTTCGATATCATACATTGAAATATGTCAGAGATATCATTACTTTATATTAAGAATTTGATGTGGCCTCTAAGTTTGTTTAAATAGTTCACATGGTTTTCAAGAGAAGAATTTATCATGAATGTCTCCCAAATGCCTTAAAAAAGAAAAGCAAGAGACATACTAATTACTAATTAATTCACAAGGGTGTATCTGCAACAATATTATCTAATTCTTCAAAAGATCAAAAATACTCATTTATTAGAATACAAATGATAATATCTTTAAGTTGGGGGGGGGCATGGTTTATATTTTATTGATCAAATCATAATCAAAGTCATCATAAGAGTAAAAAAATTAGTCATTAACACGTATAAATTTCATCCACTTGGCTTGTATCTTTTGTCTTCTTGGATGTTTTCTCATATTAAACTTCCATGATTATCATTATTATTATTTCCTTTTTAGTATTATAATTGTGATTAGTACACGTCGTTGCGCGATTATAAACTATTTAGTAACCTTTTAAGTAAATAGAACTTATAAAACTCCTATTTCTAAATTAGGTTTATAGTTTATGGTTTATGATCGACTGTTTTAGGTAATTATGAAAATAGATAAATTTAAAATTGTTATATAGATAAACTCGCTTAAAATTAGCTTGAAAACGAGGCAAAGAAGGTAGAATTTACGATACTTTTTTCTTGAAGAATTACAGATAGAAAATCTAGTGACATCCCTCTTTATTCATTTTCGTTTGTTCGGAACTCATCGGCATAGAGATTCTTGGGGAGAAAAAAAGGAAATTATTCATTGCAATTTACAAAGGATTTTAGGGCTCTTGAAGCTAACTTGGCATGTCCTAAGATTTTGATCAAGAAAAGGATACAAAATTTTTGGTACCTTTTCCATATGAATGACCAGGATGTGGAAATGCCTTTTGATTGTCATTTCTTAATCAAGATCAAATGGTCACTTTAGGCAGGATGGGCTGTAATGGCAAAATGAAAACATCTTGTTAATGGTGGACCCAAAAAAGGGGAGTTTTTTTAGGGCATTGTGGAGAACAATAATGAGGACCCTGTGGTTTATTTAAGCATATGTAGGGCAAGAGGGAAAAGAGGGTTTCCGGGATTGGTGCCGGGGGCCCCTACCCCTACCCCTACCCCCAAACCAAAAGCAAAGCGCAACTCCCATTATGTGTTGCAAGTACATCAATAACAAGCTAGATCATTGGACATGCAAATGAAGCTCTGTGAACTTGACCATCCGGATTTGGGAGCTTGTTAATGGATTGTGATTGAGATTTAGATCTTTTTTTCCTATAGTTTAAGGAAGTTTCTCATATTCCATACATAATGCCTCCCCTAAAAGATATACGTTTGGCTCTTAATTTTCATTCTGGTCTAAAAGTATCTGATTATACAATTAGGAACAACTTTCAATCAGATATATACGTAAAGTCAAAAATTTTGAATATAAAAATAATATAATAATATGAAATTCTAATGATCGATTGATTCAAGTAAACTGTTACAATAGATTGTGTGTATGTAAAATATTTATTACTATAATTTTGAAAAATATATGCAAAGTTATTTATTTTTAAAATCAAATCAATTATCGATTTATTTAGATATATAATATTTTTTGTAAACTTGTTCTCTAAGTTGTTGTTCATATCCCAAAGGAAAGAATGAAAACTTATAAAGTTGTAAGCAAATGAGAAAGGCCAAAGGGATGCTATGGTACCTAATTATTAGTTGACTGCTACATAGAATTGATACAAATTGTCAAGAATTAAAATTCCCGGATCAGAGGGGAGGAAATGCAGAAAAATTAATTTTTGGGTTTGGGTTTTTAATTTTATTTTTTGGCTGTCTATAGTTAATTTCTCTAATATATTTCTTTTATTTTTTCCAAATTGATAGGAGAAATTATTGTAAACTCATGTAATTTTTCCATGACCTTTTTTTAAAATAAAAAAATAATAAAGGAAAATTTGAAAATTCCCAAATTTTGTTTTTCAGACATTATTGTTATTTTTTAGGATAAATGATCGGTATCTGATAATTATATTAAATTTGATTAAATTTTATCTTAATCAAATTTGACGCAAGGACAGCATTATTGTTGCTTTAAAAACAAAACAAAAGGAAAACCTTGTCCTCGACTCCTTGTAATCAAACAAAGTACCCACACCAACCACCCCTCCAACTTAGAAAAATCAAATGTTAACAACCTTTAATTATTACTTATATTTTCATTTAGTGGTTGATTTCGAATGCTATAGTTTCCTTAGTGATAATAGCTTTTCTAGCTGGGCAAAATCTTAATTCAAGGCTTAAAAAATTAAATTAATCTATATTTTAATTTTGAACTATTTTAGTGAAAGAAATTTGATCGATCATGTTAATGTTTTGTTAGCATTATGTCAATATCATATCGGTATTTATTTTTTATCAAATACCTGTTTAAATCTAAATATAATTTAAAATGATCTCAAAATATAAATATTTATATTTTTAACTTTATAATTAGGATTTTATTATATTATCTTTGGACTCATGATAAACTATTGTTATCCAAACTTTTTTTATAATAAAATTTTAAATTACTGTCTCAATAACTATTAATACATGCGAAAATAATAGAAATTCATAATATTAAAGATATCTTGACAGAGGGAAATTAATTTACACTAAAAACATTATAAGTTTATAAATTTGAATTTAAACAAAAATATTAAAATTCACTTGAAAAGAAATTATGGAGAGGAATCTAGAGAAATTTGAAAAATAAATGGGTATTTTTTGAATTTTTCAGGCATACGAGAAATAACGATCTCAATATTAAATTATATTAATCAACATTTTAAATTTAAATTTTAAAAAAACTTAGGGATTCACAAAAATTAAAAAAAAAATAAAAAAAATCTAGGGATAATTGAATGAAGAGATTTGATTGGATGTGGCGTGAAAATCCAAGATTTCATTGTACTTGCTTACGTGTCATTTGTCGAAGGTTTGGCTTCCCTGACGTTGTTCTGGCACATGTTTCAGACGCCAGCCAACCCCAAACTCTTCTTTTAGGCGCGTGGATTTTGCTTTTCTCAACCCCGACAACACCATAAATGCATTTTTTTTTTCGGTTCACCTAAAAATTTAAAGTTAAAATTAATACTATTTCTATTAATAATTGAAATAATTTATCAAATTTGAATATTTGGATATTAAATTTTGTAATTATTTAATACTATTTTTTTATGAACCTATAGTTTTGAGCTCTATAATTTAAATTAAATGGATTAAATTTTATTTGATTGTTCATGTTTGTATTTGTTGATTTTTTTAATTATCCATATTTTTTTGATTAATTTAAAGAATATTTAATGAAATTTGGTTAAAATAAGTTAATATAAATTATCATATAAATTTTAATTTTTGATTTAATTAATTAATTTATTATTATAAAAATAGAGCAAATCTTATAAACAATACAAGGACAATGCTCTCATTTGGATAATAATTCAATGAGTAATTTGAGAATTGCCTTGCAATGATATATGAGGGTTTCTATCTAATAAATCTCATGTTGAAACTTATATTGTTTCAAAACATTTTATCATTTGACATTTTTGGAGCATTAAGCTATTATTCCATCGGGAAATCATTTTTAGATAATTTCTTACGCTACGATCATTTTATACGCGATGCACCAATTCTCTTTGTTTACGAAATCTAATTTCCTTAGCTTCATAGTTTTCCTCATGATTGGGCCAGCCATTTACTGATATTTCTTATGAACAGCCTCTCCATCAGTCCACTTGGAAGGCTTCCAAATCATATTCCTAGCTGCAACCCTAAAATAGGAAGCAAAAATATCAAAATACTTGAAATCGTTTTGAATATTAAAGGAGTTGAGCAAGGAGACGAAGTCTCACGAAAACTATCCGATCCTCTCAACACGTAATTTTATGAATATTAACACTTGTGACATTATCAATAGTTAGCTGACTATTTAATAATTATCGATAATTCTGTCATTTTGTATTGTTAAAATAGTTGTACATAGTAATCTAAAAGTAAACATGATATTCACAAGAATAGAACATTTGATTCAATACCTTACTTCGCCCTGAAATGAGACGGAAGGTTGATTTGATTTGAATCTTGAAATTAATCTTTTAATCAAATATGTAGAGTAAAAAAATCTCTTATATCAGAACTCTACATAATAAAATTAATTTGTGCCGGGGAAAAAATTCTCATTAATAATGTTGGCTTGTGCCACATGCCCCTCACTACCCAACATAGCCTATACAAGCATTTCATCAAATCTTGTGGAAAAGCCCCTAATATTTATCGAACCCATCTTTTATTTTTTATTTTTTATACATGAAAGAAGTTGAAAAATTTTAAAAGAGAAGAGATGATAATAATTGAGTTATAACTTATCGAAATTTATTTTTTGTTATGTTAACTTAGAAAGGTAAGATTTGACTCTTCCATGGCATTAAACAATGGTTGAGTGTCCCAATCAAATAGCCTTATTAAAAATATGCATACAAAATATATACAATTCGACCGTTTGTCGGGCCTTTTGCACTAGACCCCCCCTTAATTAATCAATTCTGCTGTGACCCCACCGGTATACCGCCATGGCCGGCACTCAATAAACTATACAACAAACCAAACGTCTAATCATCCATTTTTATTATTTTTTAAAGATTTTATTTATTTTATTTAAATTGTGTGAGCTGTGTTTCTATTATTTTACCCAATTAAATTCAATTTTAATTAATTATTTAACAACGACAACTGTTTCATTATGTATTTTAAATTACTAATAAAATTAGTAGGTAAAATATCTTTAGTTAACCAAATTGAGTTGATTAGGTATGTCTTACCGGACGATTTCTTGATTAATTAAGTTTGGTGAAGATTAAGTTTTCATGATTAACAAAGGAGAGAGAATAGTTGCTCTTGAAATTTTAAAGAAAAAAATTTATATGTATATAATTTAAATTTTTTTCTGTCATACTTTTTATTTTATTTTATTCCTTTCATCTCATATTTTATACCAGATATTACTTTAAAAATAGAGAAAATCATGCAAAATAACAAATTATTTTTTTTGTTTTTATTATCGGTATTTAAAATTTATCTGACTAATCTGTTTTGAGTATTATAGAACTCATTTCAGAGATTGACTCTCTTAAATTATTTTTTATTATTTTTAAAATTTGAATTTGAGATTTCTGATTAAGGAGATATAGTGTTTGACTATTCAATTCAAAGAAATTTGATACAAAATAACAAATTATAAGGGGCCAAGAGTCTCGTGTGGTAATTACTTGCATTGTGACCATTATGGAACCGGATAATTCCCGGTTGAAAACCCATTTAAAATCTGTAATAGAGAAAATTAATTAGTTAATTAATACTAAAAATATACAATAAAATATATTTTCTTTTCTAATTTTTCTTCTATGGTGGGGGAAGGTGGGACCCACGTTAGCGTTAGAATCAAACTAGAAAGCTGATTCGATATGCGTGGGATCGGTATTCGGTTCCATACCTTGGGGGGACGTAATCGCTGATGCGGATGGGTCCCATTGGCCAGTGCCTATTGGGTCCCACCTAGGACGCACGTCTCCTAAGCCTTTTTTTTTTTTTTTTATTCTTTTTCCTTTTTTTGCCTTTGCCTTGTTTCCTACCTTTTGATTTGTTATTTTTTTTTATTATACCGATAGATATCTAGAATCATATCCTGATTAATCCGATTCGAGATTGATAATAACTCATTAAAAAAACTATCTTTCTAATATAATTTTTTTCATATTCAAGTTATGAATCAAATTTAAAAATTTAATTAAAAAACTTAATAACACATCTCACTAAATTAATTTTTTGTTAATATTTTTTACTTACTATCAATTTATAATAATGCCCTAAAATAGCTTTTTTCAAAAAAAAATAAATAATAGTAATAATAACAAATTTTCAGGTTTGCCTCTTGGGTGTTCATGGCTGTACAACAAAACGTACTCAAGAAAGGTTTGGTGCCATAATTCAAAATGTTTTGTACTACTTTGTTGATTAAGTCACGATTTAATTCGGGAAAAAAGAAGTCCAAATGATTGAGTTTGAATTTTCACTTAAATTAATGATTTAAATTAATAACTAAGGTTGAAATTTAAACCGAACGAAATAAATATTTAATTAATATTATCGTATAAAAAAATAATCATATAAATATATGATATAAAATAAAATAAGAATTCATATAACCCCACTTAATAAGATAAATAATTGATAATTATTGTTATTATTTTATTTTTTATTTATCAAAAGAATTTAAATAGAAAATAAATCATGTTCTAGGAAATTCATGTACGTATAATATATAAGTTGTAATAGAAGTATATTTCATTTTAATTGATAGAATAACTCAAGTTAAAATTCGAATTATGTTAAAATCAGAGAACTTTATGAACAAGGGAAATCGTATTTGTTCTTCGTTCGATTACCTATGAAAAATTATTAATTGAAATAGTACAACGATTAAATTTAGCCCTTTCATCACATAAAGCAAGCACTTATTGACAACCAAAAATGGAGTGAATATCTAATCTAGACAATTTGATCAAGGAAAGCAAGGCCCTAATAGGCTCATGATAAAAATACCTTGTCATGTTCTCACTTTTGGTTTTTGTAGTCCTTTAGTGAGCAATTATTGAACTCGTTATGTCAAACATTTGATTGGTATTCATGTTTTTTATTTTTACTTATATAATATTTTTGATATATAAGAGATATTTGAATCTGAAATCTTTAAAAGGAAATTGATGATATCAGTTGAGTTATAACTCACTAGTAATCAAAATGAACGGTTCCATTTTGATTTTTCTTTGAAATCAAAAGCTCAAAATGTCCGATCATGACAAATCAACTCTTTATCAATTTTATTTATTTTTGAATTTGTGATATCTAGACTAGTTAATAATTTTTTTGGGGGGGGGGGAGTTGAGAATTCATTTAGTCATTAACAAAGGGTGAGAATGAGTATTTTGTCCCATCAATCTCAACACATAGAAATGTCATGCCAGCATTTTGTGTCAATACTATCACATCCCCATAAGAATAAGGCCACCGTAGAAAGGATAAGAAGGGCCGTCATATAGAGAATGGCATCGTATCACATTTAGGATTCCATTTTGCAAATAGGGATGAATGAAAAGTAGTACTAAACAACAAAAATGGAGTTTTCACATCAAAATTTGAAGAATAGTTTGCTTATTTTGTAACTTTCTTGGGCACAAAATGTGTGGTCACATGATGGATAAAGGTCGTCCTAATCCATTAAGCATATTAAGGAAGAGATTGATTCTCGAAGAATGATGGGATTTCCTGAGTGACTTCCTTAGCTTTCTCTTTTTAGAAAAAATGGTGGCCATCAATGACAAGTACTTCAAGGGTCTGGTACTGAGCTTTTGAATACTTCTCCATTGATGTAAGCCCTTGTTCCAAATGATTGAAACCCTATGTTCTTATCACCGACTATGAATTTTGTTGGAGCAGCGATTTTCGATCCCTGCCATGGTCGAAGTGGCTGCAATTCCTAAGTTTTTGGCATCAAAAAATCAGAAAAATCACCAGTCCGAAGGCCTCTGTATGCACATTATATATGTCAGCGTTGTGCTATATGTAAACTTCTCTCATCATCAAAAAAATAAATAAACTTCTCTTCCCTGGAAAAATATAATGTAGCTATTTGGATCGTACCCACAATATCTAGATGAGATGGGCCAATGATAAGACCAGCCCACCTGGCAATATTTATGAGCCAGGGTAGGTCACAACTTTGTGAGTAGTCCTGTTTTTTTTTTTTTGTTCCGTAAGAATTCGAATAATGAATTTCAGAATTTAGAGAGGAGAATTATGACCATTACACTGTCCTTTTAAGAATATGAGTCATGTTTATTTCTCTGTTTGTGTATCCTTGTTCCATTTGTTTTTTTATACTTTATTATCAGTATCCGGATTATTCGACTAATTTGATTCGAGTATTATGAAACTTAATTTAAGAACGAATTCTCTTTACGTTTGTTTTTTCATTTTTAATATTCGAATTTAAAATTTTGGTTAAAATGATTTAATATCTTATTATTAATCCCACGAAAGGTGAATTAATTCCCATACATGCATGAGATCGCTCTTAATATTCATCTTTATTAAGCAAGCCACACGAAATTCGATTTTTAGAATCTTTATTAGAAATCTTATAATTTCGCGCAGGGGGTTTGCATAATACGAGTGATTTGTGTTATCGTGTAGGTTCAATAAGTGGCTGAGGGACATTTTACCATAATCCCAAAAATAACATAATCAATGGAACTTCTAATGGGGCTAACAAGTGATCATAATCTTACAAGTCCATGGCATGAATCCAGCTTTCTGAAACTTGCAAGCATTGAATTCAAGCTTTTCTCGAGTAATCATGGCATCCAAATTCCATTAGCTTGGATTCTCATGTGGGTTATTTCACTCATGATTTCCTCTTCGTTTTCTTCTTCCTTCAAAGTTTAGTACATATATAAGTTCTGACATACTTTTGTTTCCCAATAATGCAAGACCCATTGCTTTGTTCTTGTAGAGGAAAACTCAACTCTTTTGTCCAACCCCCACCCCCCACCCCCAAAAAAAGGTTAAAAAACTCCCAAGCTTATGTCACGGTATAATGAATTCTTTATATCCTGGGTTTCGTTGGTTTAATGAAAAGAACAATGACACCCTATATCAAGAATCAGATTTGAGTATTGATAGTGATAAAAACGACGTTAGGAGAACTTTCTCCCGATTGGGATCCGATAGCAACTTGATCAAGATTAGTTGGAATAAAATTTCAGATATTCGACGATGAATCAAGTTTAAAGAATAAAAAAAAAATTAAAAAAAATAATACTAGAATGAATTCTTGATGATGATGATAAGATAATGAATTCTTTATTGTTCAGAGTTGTTGGAATTTTTTTCATTTTGAGGTTCATGGGATTAAAATATCAACACTATTACCCTCCTTTTCATTTTCAATTCTTTTAGTACAGAGTGAAATTTTCCACTCCAAACAATAGTTCAATTGGATCGAAAGTTTTTGAAACTATTAATTAATATTTTAGGAAATTCAATCGTGTCACCTTAACATATTATTATTCGAATCTAACCCGGAATTTAATTTATATAAAATTTATTTTAACTCAGAATACAAATGTTAATTTTAAACACCACACCATTTAGCTCAGTTTATTTTCGTGTAAATAATTCTATATGAAACAAATAATTCAAAATCCAAATACACCGGATTCTAAATCATATTGCCAAAATTAAAATTTTTTAAATTTGAATTATTTTGAATTTGTCAAATGTTTTTCAAATCAAGAATTTTTTTTTTTTAAATTGTTGAGAAGGATTACTATGCAAGAACGAAAAGTTCTATGATCCCTATAAGAATTGTAGAAATTCCTTATAAGATTTGTTTAACTTGGTCGATGATTTGAGTTGAACTCTTGCTATGTAACCAAAAAAAAATAGGAAAGAAGGAACAATATTTAGTTAGTCCAGTAGCTGGATATTGGTATCTTTTAAGTAAAGTCTCAAATTTGAGTTTTGTATATAGTAAAAATAGATGTCAGAAGAGTTTTATCTCTTAAAAGTTTAATCTGATTCGAATCAAATAGTTTATTATAAAAAAAAAGACAAGATAGAGAGGAGCCCAGGCCCAATAAGATTCAGGGCTAGGGACTGGACTGGACTAAGCTTTGGCCTGTTAATCTCAATCCAGGCCCAATGTGCTAGACACTAAAATCCAAAACCCACGTTAAACCCACCCGCTTCAAATCCCTACCCTCTCTCTCTCGCTCGCTCGCTCGCTCGCTCGCTCGCCGACGGTAGCCGAAGAGCAGAACAATGGGGAAGAAGAAGAAGATGATGAACAAAGAGAACGCACAAAACGAACATTCTCCGTCTACTATCTTCGTCTCCAACTTACCTTACTCTTTCACCAATTCTCAGGTCTCTCTCTCTCTCTCTCCCCCCTCTCTTCAATCATTAAATTAACAGCTTTACTGGATGTATTTTTTTTTTTTTGGTTTCTAAAGCTCGAAGAAACGTTCAGCGAAGTTGGTCCTATTCGGAGCTGTTTCCTGGTTACAAAAAAAGGTATTCAATCACTTCACTCTGATAATCTTTCTGCCGCAATTAGGGTTTTTGAATTATTCTTCTGAAGAATTTTTTTTTTTTTTTTTTTTGTGATGTTCAATAGTGGTGGCTATATTGTGATAATTTGGGTGCGTTTAAACTAGACAAATCATCAAAGAAATGTTATCTTTTTTCCCTTCTTTATGGTGCTAATAAAAAGTAAAGGGCAATGGATTTTAAAAGTTTAAGTGAAAAATTTGCTGCACAAATTGTTCCATTTTAAATTTCTTTTAAGGTTCAATAGAGATTCAATTAAGGAAAATAATTTAGCTTGGGAGATGTGAGAGAAGAGTTTATGGATTATTTGTGAAATTTATAATTGACATGCAATTTGTGCTGGAGGGCCTTCTATTTTTTTTTTTCGCGGATATTATCCCTGTATGTGTTGTACCAAGCGCATTCATTTTTACTGCAGCTGGTCCCGGAGCAAGGGTTGGGGGGGTGATATCATCCCCAAGTAAGTTGGGGCTAAGGTGGAGTAGAGTTGAGTTTGTTGATAGAGGGGGATGTAATGTTATGAATCTTGTTTAAGGTATCATGCATGGTTAGACTTTCAGAACTATTGCATGTTTGTGGTTCATGCTGATTACCGAGGTCTTACTTTTTGACTTTCTTTCTCATAGTTGTGGGTCAAATGAATGCTGTTTGGATTTGGAATGCAACTGTAATAGAAACTGTGTTTTCTGATATGTTATTTGTCCTTTGCAGGTTCCTCAGAGCATCGTGGCTTTGGCTTTGTTGTATTGTAAGTGGACAGTGTGCCCTTTTTTTTCGCAATCATTTTAGTTTACATGCAAAAGATTTTGTCAAGAATATCCTCACATTAACACTATCAAAATGGAAAGAAAGATATGATGAGTCCTGCAGATTGCTTGTGTAAGATAGTTAGAAATTTATGGTCAATAATATCATACATTTGAGCGCTAGGCAAGTTGTGAGGTCAATTTTCATTTTCCTATGGCTCAAAGAAATCATGAATGAGTGCCGATCATGTGCCCATGCACAATGGATTCAATGGATGTGCTTTTATTAGATATTGCTACGTCTCTACTTAAACCGCATCACGTGTTTATGCTATTAAATTATATTTAGCCGTTTTCACAAAGACTTTGGCTTCATTTCTTGTGCATCTGCATTTATTTCCAGTGCTGGCAAGGAAGATGCTGATCGTGCTATTGAACTGAAAAATGGTGTATCTGTTGGAGGTCGAAAAATTGGGGTCAAGCATGCTATGCATCGGGCACCCCTTGAGCAACGTAAATCAAAGTCCAATCAAGGTCAGCATGACTAGTTTATATTGGATTTTGGTTTTACCTAGCTCAAACTGAACATATGTTATCATTTTTTTACCTTATTTCTTATTCTCGATTATTGGTTCTTGGAGTCTACTTCAGATGATGTCAAAGCAGAAAAGGACAAAAATGTATCAATTCCTGAGACTGTCAAGCATGAAGAAGCTCCATCAGCTCGGGAAAAAAGTTGTAAACTAGTTAAATTTGTTCAGTTTTTGCTTGCTTTTTTTTTAGTTGCTATTGCTTAACTGTTTGTGTGTCAAAAATATAGAGAGGGCAGTCAAGCCTACTAATGCTACACAACTCTGCAATGTTCTTTCTGATAAAGAGAATTGTTCACAGAAGCAGAGGTACCAAAACTACTTATGATATATTTGGATGTACTCTGCTGCATTAATTTATTAAGCTATAATAGTTTGAAGTTTCCTGATGCATTTACTTCATCTGCTATACTTTCTGATGCGTAATCTCTCTCTCTCTCTAAATGGGAATGGTGAGGGGAGATTGGATCTCTTTCTCTTTCACAATGTTGAGCTTTAATATCCCTTTATGTGGCCACACTGCCAAGGGCCTTGTGTAATCATCATCTAGTGTGGTTTAATATCTATTCCCAAATGCCATATTATAGACAAGACATATCAAGCTTCCCTTTTTTTTTTGAATATATTCAGAAGATACATCCAATTGTAATTCTACCATGGTTGTTTTATGCAAGCAACTTTATAGACTTGCTTAACCATTAAATGCTTTATAGCCTATGCTTCTAGCTTTGCCCATGAACATGTAATACATTCATATTCAATTGTGAACACGTATTAATAAGCAAAATTTAAACAAAGAGTGTGACCATATGCCACTTGAAAGTAAATTACTTTAGCAGACAAAATGGTTTGTGTCTTCTGTAGATGGAAGGAAGCTACATCAAAAGTTCCCATCACTTAATCTTCATAGTCATCTCTCATGTTAAGAGTTCAATCTTGTTAATAATGAATTATTCCTAACCATTCTGATGTGTTTCTACCTTTTCCCATACAAAGGGTTGCTCGGACTGTTATATTTGGTGGACTTCTTAGCAAGGATATGGCAGATGATGTTCACAAACGAGCTGGAGAGATCGGCTCCGTCTGTTCCATAACTTATCCCCTTCCAAAAGAAGACCTTGAAATGAATGGTAAATATGCATAGGTTTCTACTCCTCATTATATATCCCTGAGTTCTCCTGACATTTTAATCTGTAAATGTGTTGCATTAGAAAATTCTCCTACCACCTACTACTTATATTTTGGGCACAGTTTCTTTTATCCATATAAATCGAGCGGGTCCTGCATCTCAATGCTTATGCCAGATGCTTTCCAGCCTTCTGATTCCAAATCCCTTGTCTTTATGGGAACCTAAAAATAACTCAAAAAGGGATGCTAGATTTCTATATTTCATGTTTTTCAGAAGCATCCATGTGTTCTTATATCTTCATGTGTGTGTCACTTTTTGGTCTGATGTATTACGTGGATAAAATATCAGATATTTTCTTGAGGACTGCCAGTGACAAAAATCAAATCAGTGCACACCTACGCAATTGGTCTTCTCAATTGTTACTGATAGCAATGACTGTTTATGTGGAACTCTCAGGGCTTGCTCAAGATGGATGCCAAATGGATG